>CM055970.1:382500-982500 GCA_029531755.1 Holothuria leucospilota
TTATTATTATTATTATTATTATTATTATTATTATTATTATTATTATTATTATTATTATTATTATTATTATTATTATTATTATTATTATTATTAGTGTATCTATACCATTGGCGGCCGTTTTGCTATTCCTGCCATCTTTGGATCCTGCATAAAATGTCCAGAAAAATACTTCTTGAATATTTACTACAGAATATGAAAAGATTTTAGGCAGGGACAACTCTGGAGGGGTTGTGACACCCCCCCCCCCCAAGATCCACGCAGTCGGCAAAATCCTGCACTGGTCGGCAAAATGAAAGAAAAAGGAAAGTGCAAACGAAGGAAAGTTATTGGAAAGAAAAAAGAGGGGGAAAAAGAAAAAAAAGAGGAGAGAGAAGGAGAGAGAAAGACCGAGCGAACAGAGAAAAGGACAGGGGAGGGAGGGACAAAGCAGGGCAAGAGAAAGGTGTTGGTACAGACGGAAGACAGGAGATTGGAATGCATTTGTAGACAACGTTTATTACAATATTTTCAAAGCCCGTAAGCAACACTTTTTGAAACTTAAAACATGGGCTTTTCTGTCGGCAAAAAAGCTATATAGGGCTTTTCAGTATCATTGTATACTAAAGGAGTTCATCGTTCATGTGATTTCTGGCATTGAGTAGGTTAATTCTGCACCAGTCGGCAAAATGAAGGAAACACGAGGAAAAGGAAGAGGAAAAGAAGTGAAAGAAAGAGGACAATTTCTGTAGTCAGAACCCAAAAATTTCGACACACTACGCGCGCTGTAATGTCACTCCAGTTTCTTCAGTAGTTTCATTCCACATAGCTAGATAGCATAAGTCCTGTCAACCTTACCAAGTAACATGTAGGCAGGGTACACAGGTTATGTAGAGGTCGTAAATTTCATCCCATATCGCAAAGCCTAGTTGCCGTTCTCTAGTGTGTGTCATGCGGTATAGGGTTATGGTTGGCCGAGGTGGACATAAGACGGACTGAACTCAACGCGTAGAAAACAGACCATGAACCAATCAAATCCACGGATCGTTGGTTATACCACTACACAATGGGATAGACTAGAATCCATTGAAAACAGAGGGAACTTATGAAATGATTTTGGTTTGATTTGGTTGACTATTAATACTCTTCCACATGGCGTAGTGTGTAGTAGTACAACAGTAAAGTATTTTACAGTGTTTTAAACAGGTAGCTTCTCAATACATTGAAGTAGTACACACAAACACATCCACACCATTAGCTGAAAAGGCAGACAGTGTGTTTGGGACGCCTGCAGACCAAAATACACACGAACAGCGAACATTTCATAGAAAACAATATCCGTTTCAATAGAAGGGGGTTACAAGCAGAGGAAAGAGTAAATGTACATGGGATTTTAGAATTTCAGGTCGAATTTTCGGATACACGCATGTTGCAAAGAGTATCACATGTCATTTTGGACCCGCGTGGGTTAAATTGAAAGCCGGTAAAACTGCTTTGACAGACCGGGCTTACAAAATAATGGGTTAGTCTTGACTTTACAGAGTTTCATGCAAACAAAATAGTCAATTGTGGTACTATAGGCAGTGGCGTATTTAGGGGGCCATTGGGCCATGGCCCCCCTCACTTATGCCGATCTTTTTAAGTTCCTAAAAATACGTAATTTTTTTAACACAAATTTTACTTCAAAAGGTAGCATATGTGGCACCAGATTGCATGTATTAAGGACACCTAATTTTTCAAAAATTTTCAAAGGGGAGGGGACACCCCATTGGCCATGGTCCCCCTCACTGATGCCAATTTTTTTGTTTTAGTTCCTAAAAATACGTGCATTTTTTAACACAAATTTTACTTCAAAAGGTAGCATATGTGATACAAGATTGTATGTAAGGACACCTAATTTTTCAAAAATTTTCACAGGGGAGGGGGAACTCCATTGGTCAAGGTCCCCCCTTGCCGAATTTTTTGTTTTAGTTTGCAAAGATACGTAATTTTTTTTAACACAAATTTTACTTCAAAAGGTAGCATATGTGGCACCAGATTGCATGTAAGGACACCTAATTTTTCAAAAATTTTCAAAGGGGAGAGGACCCCTCTCCAGGCAGACGACCCCTCCCCAGGCAGACGACCACACAACAAACTGCATGGCCCCCGTGAGAGAAATCCTGGCTACGCCACTGACTATAGGATTGTCTAGTTAACTCAGAACAAGGACTTGGGTGTAAACCTGGTCAGAACATTTAGGTTTGCCAGAGTGGTTAAGTTTACATCCTGATTACCTGCAGAGATGAAGAAAGATTTGTATCGCATACAAAACACCTTTCAGTGATGTTTCTGCCCAGATCTTTGAATCTCTGTGCATTCCCTGGCGTATAGGTTGCAGCGCCAGAGGGGGCTGGGGAAAACACCGCCGAAAAAAAAAATAAGAAGAATCGGGATAGCGGGAAAAAGAAAAGAGAATAATTAAAAGAAAAGAAAAGAAAAGTAAAATAAAGGAAAAAATCAAAACGACAGACAAGAAAAGAAATAATATGAATAGGGGTGAATATTGAATTTGGGAAAGGTGGGGAAGAGGGAATTGGCTTAGTAAATTTGGAAGGAAATGTCGATGTTACTAGTTCTGTGGTAGACAGGGCTATAGGGATGGTGGAAAAAACGAACGGGACGAAATAGCCTGAAAGAGTGAAGGGCTGGGAAGAATGGAACAGGGACAAGGGCTGGAGTAAGGCCGACTTTGCAAGGGGGAGAAAAATAATGAGCGGAGAGAAAAGAAAGGGAAGGAACATTAAAAATTGAGTTGCTAGGAAGAAACGGCCAGGAAAGCAAGATGTAACTTAGCAGGAGGAATTTCGGGAAATAGAGATAAGAAGTAAGAGCAGGGACGAGTCCAAGGGGGCGTAAGGGGCGCGCGCCCAATATTTTCATCAAAGCAATTATTTTTGTAACAGAATTTTAAACCTCCAAGCCCATCTGATTGCACTATGCACTTTCTGCAGACGGTTACGCCTCCCTCTCACATTTTTGGATCCGGCCCTGAATAGGGGGAAGGAACAATGAAGAGAGGCAGGAAATGTGGGAGAAGGAGACGGACGGAGCTATAAGCTAAAGTTTTTATTACTGATTTTTCTGGATACTTAAAGACATACACTCGTCACCCCAAAGTATATTTTCAGTGTGGGGGCATCAAAATTCTTAGTTGGTGACGGCTCTTTGATTAACAGCAAAGTTTGAAAATTAAAAAGATGAAGAGTAGCTCACATTTCACACAATGCAACGGGGCTGTAACGTACTTGATTCTGGACTCGAGTCCGTGCTTTGTCGGACTCGGAACTACCCTGCGGAGCGGACTCTGTTTGCTCAGCTTCCCAAGGGATATGACTGAACAAGGAATATGCCGTACAGCCTGCTACGTAGGCAAACTCGAAACTGGCTCAGAATGGGAGGTTCTGGAATCTGAATTGGCCCGGAATGAGCTGCAGCTGGACTCGGACTCGGAACCGATTCCAGACGAGTCCACAAAAATGAAATTTAAATATTAGTGCCCTGGGGCCACATTGTTATTGATGCACAGTTCAACATATAAATACACGTACAGTCAATTAAAATACAGCGCTTGAACCAGGGCATGAAATTGACTCCTAAAATGCCCGTTTTTAATTAAATGTAATTGCAAAACAGTACAAAAAGCATGATGCCACATTCGTTAAATAGCCGGACTCGGAATTGGCCCGGAATTGAAGAACCTGGAATCGGATATGGCCCGGAATTGAAGGGTATACTGGACTCGGGATTGGCCAGGAATGGTGGCCACTGGAATCAAAATTGGCCCGGAATCGGGCCAGGTGGACTCGGATACAGCCCTGCAGTACAGAGAGAGAGTTTTGATTTTGGGGCGCGTGCCCCCAATCGATTTCAGATTTTTTTTTTTTTTGAAAATTTTAAAATGATCCCAAAAGGCGTTTAAGCGCTTGGGCGCGAGGGGGTAGGTGTGGGAGGTGTTCCCCCTCCCACGGTGAGAAGCTTTCGTGTTTTTTAATCTGAAAATATGTGTTTTGGTGCATACTTTATACGGTATGTTGTATGCAAACTGAGACATATTATTATGTACCTTATGAAACATTTTGTAGGAATAACTATATAGTTAGTATGGAATAACTATATAGAAATCAAATACACACATATTGCTGGCAAATAATTTATCATTCTACAAGTATGCAGAATCACATAACAGTTTCAAACAAGTGTAAAGTGTTGCTTTTGTACATAGGCCTACCACTAGATACCACTTGTTCCTGATACGGTAGGCCTACAATTTGTCCCCTTACGGTATCGGTATGGAGTTGGCAAGTACCCTGCCAGTGCTCCGCGTCAACCGGTTGACGCGGAGCGCGAGAAAGTCTTGGTCCAAAATACCTCCCAGATCGCTGGAAATGGCACTTCCCAGGCCTATTTGCCGCATGCAAATAGAGGGAACACTAGTAATATTGTAAAAAAAACATAAAAAATACCAAAATTTTGCTCAAGGGGCCCTCCCCCCTCCCCCCTTGGCTACGCGCCTGTTCCAGCCAGATATGATCAGTTCCAAAAATATCCCAAAGATAGCACCATTTTGCATCTAGGCAACCTTAAATTAACAAAAATCTCTCAAAGGGGAGGGGTTTTAGGCCTCCTCCAAGACGGCACCTTTATGTAGTGACAAAGGAAGGATCTCACACTGCTGTATACAATCGCAGGGACGCACACTCTCCTCTTCCACCTAACCAAAAATTAGAATTCACGAAATAAGGATATTTTCCAGTCATATATGATCAGTTCCAAAATATACCCCTAAGATGGCACCATTTTGCATCTAGGCAACCTTAAATTAACAAATTTTTTCAAAGGGGAAGGGGTATTAAAGGGGAGGGAGACCATCCCCCATGAAGGCACCTTTATGTAGTGACAAAAAGGATTCCACACTGCTGTATACAATCGCAGGGACGCACGAAAAAGTTACAATTTACGCAGACTTGGGGGGGGGGACTGAGGTGGCATTACGACGTCATCTGTCCTCCCCCCCCCCCCCATCACCAAACCGTTGCGGAGCCCCTGCAGCAAAATGTAACTGAAGATGAAAGCGCGCGCAGCGCGGGAAACATTTTGTAATTTTAGAAAGAAAAATGTTACAGAAAACAAACTACGTTTATTATTACTAAACGCCCTTTGAGATTATTTTTGGTCAAATCTCGAGTCTAGTCATACCAGGGCCACCGTTTACAGGTAGTAAAATTTTATTTTCGATCGATTTTCCATATGGGGGCACAGTGGTCCGCACGGAGAGCACGGGCTTCGTGCCCCCACCTAGCTGCGGGTCTGGAAAACCTTAACATGATCCGTCATCCCTACTCAACCCTCCCCCCATCATTAATTTTTTTTTGTGCGATTAGACTAATAAAAAGGCCAAATTTTGATTCTATTTTTGTGGCCTGTTTAGTGCACATCCAATGCCATTTTGGAGGTATAGTCAAATGCTTTAGTCGAATGATAACAATTTATTAATACTTTAGAGCCTCAGGGATCTCCGCTCCTTGGACCCCCAATTGAGCATTATCCCTGGACCCACTAGGGGCCTTACATTGGGACTCTGGGCCCAACGTCTACAGGGGAGCACTTCCCGTCACTACGAGGCCTCCAGAGGAGCTGTCCGTTTTGAGGAACGATTGAACCCTATTGTCCCCTCTTTGAAAAGTCTGGGGACTCCACTGCGTGCTTAGCCCAACTAGTAAACCTACTGGGACCTTTGCAAAAAAGTGAGGCTACCAAGCAAACGACATATCTAAACTCAGCCATAATCCCCGTGCTCCCATTTGTACAAGACACAGTTCCTCCCAGGCCCGTAGCCAGACAAGGTACTGAAGGGGCGAAAAGCTTCCAGGGGCAGAAATATTTTTTTCACGGGGTGGAGTGGGAGTCGAGACCACAATTAAATGCTTTAAGGAAACGGTAGTTTTTGATCTGCTGGGGGCGATTTTTTCCAGGGGCTTGCTTCCTCTACCTCAGCTTCGGGGCTTGGTCCCTTCCTCTCCTCCCTATCTTCGGACTTGGTCTCTCCTCGGACCGACCTGCACAGCCTCAGCCATCACCTTGCTCCCGAAGCTTTGTAGCTCTGGGCCTTCGACGAGTTTGGGGAGGAGAGGAAGCGACAGGAGAAGACGGGAGCAAAAATCCCCTGCCACTTGCCCTTTACATTCTAATGCTCTCCAACGCTGCTTCCCGGGGCTACCCAAGTAGCAGTCGGTCTGAAAAGGCTAGCCCGTCCCAAATTGGTCGACAGCCCATGAAAATGTTGTGTGTGTGAGCCTTTAGTGTCCTTTAGGGGTGTGAAAATGAGTTTCATGTTAGTGCCCCCGACTTTGATACCCCAACGCTTCTGAGGGTTTGCCTTGAACCTCTGACAATCAGAGTACGTTGAACTTTACCTGTAGCCCCATTGCGAACCTCAGGAGGCCTTTCGAAGAACTCTCTTTTCCCCCGCGGCGTCTGCTCATATCTTCCTTAATTTGTTGAGGGCGAACTTTTGTCTCTGTATCTCAAAGGAGGAAAAATTACCATGTAGTAGGAAAAAGAAAATATGTTCGCTCAATACTGATACGCACGCTTTACATGGATTCATCGGTGCTATGTGGGTCGGCTTAGGACAAAATTCCCTGTGATCCCCTCCCCCCTCCTCCTTACCAATCCCTGGCCTCGTCGGAAGGTAGCAAGTTTTACCTTATCAAATTTATCCGCCGTTAGTCCGACTTCTATAACGAATTATCAATTTGTAACTTCAGATGTATTTAGTGCTCGTCTAATGTCATTTGAAGAGGGTTTTGCCCTCTGGACCAAACGCGTAACTAAGGGGGCCTGGGGGTCTGGGCCCTTCCCGAGATGTTTGCTATGCCCCCCAAAATTGTTTGTGTCCTAATAAAATGTGTAAGAATTAAGGAAGGTGATGAATGCCGTGACCCCCATTTGATACCTAGGCCCCCTAAAAATTTCATCTTAGCTACACCCCAGCTGTGGGCCTCATCGAAATATTACTCCTGGATCCCACCAGAGGCTTCAAAGCGAGCCCTAAGATTCCTTGTCTAAGCGTTTTCCCGACCCCGACATGTCCCCGTTGGCTCGGGAGAGGGGAAGGGGTTGAGGGGCTAAAGGCCCTTAGCCTTAGTTAAAACATAGTGGAAAGTATGCCCCCACACTTCAAGGAAGAAACCCCCTTATTTCTTTCCTCTGTAAAAATGTCAATACTTTGCAGTAAGTTTTCTTAAAAATGGCACAATATGTCCCACCAAACTGCATCTAAGGAACCTCATATATTTAAAAATTTTCCAAAAGGGAAGGGGGAACCCCTCTCCGTATATACACGTTTACCATAATCTCGACAGCGCGGTTCGAAACAACGTTCAACCCCACCTAAAACAGTTTCCTACTCCTGTTTTTTCCAAAGTGGAAGGGACATCCCTCCCCTTAGACCCCTCCCCAGGACGGCGATCCGAAACAAGATTCACCCCCCCCCCGTCTCAAAAGCTTTCTACGCCTATGATTCCTTTGAATAACCAGGAAAATAATTGTCTTACTCTATACAAGCAAATATTGCAACGTGCAGCTTTTAACTCCTGAATTCCACATAATATGTTTCTTCTTGCGTCTAGCCTTTAAGCTAAAGTAATTTGATATTCGGTACGTCTAAACTATATCCTCTGCCTCAATAATATTTTCAGTTTAGAAGAAAATGATGCATGAATCCTCCAAATGAACAGCAATAAGTTACCTCTGGCATGCCTAAGTGTGCTTTTCTACGCGTTGAATTCAGTCCGTCTTATGTCCACCCCGGCCAACCATATACGGTCAGTTGGTGAGCGACTCGCGGAGAAAAGTTTGGCTATTTCATTGGGTAGTCCAGGTGGTTTCGACACAATGTATGTTGTCCCCGATACAGTCTACAACCCTTACAGTTTTTATGTTTTTCTCTTTGTTCTTAATGACAACATGTTTTTGTGTAAGGCTATCAAAAATTTTCGCGCCCTTTGCAATTTCACAATTCAGACTCAAAACAACAGTATCAGTGCGTAACTCGGCTCCTGACACATGAAGTGATAAAATGCTAAATATACGGTACTCTGCAATGACATTCGATAGTTAGGCTCCTTCATGTCCCTTTCTCACCCCCTCGACATGATGTCGGAATTTGTGGTCGCTGGCATGGCGCGGCCCCATGACGGGAAAATTCTGTCGCCACCCATGGTCAGTTTACTTATTTTAGCTTTCAAAAGGGTCATTTCTGCGATTAAACCCCACATTTTCGGTTTGCTTTGCCCACTCTCCCTCAGTTTCGTTACTGATAGCTGATTATAGAACAAACCCTTAATTTCCATCTTTTCAAGTAACTTAGGTAGAATTTATCGTTTTAATTTATGTAAATGCCGGGAATCTCATCTCATTTCGCTAATCTAAGTTATGTTCATTTGAGTCTGTCTTTCGGTACGGCTAGTGACTCGAAGAGGGAAGTACAATGTAAGTTTACAGTTGCCCTCAGTGGCGTACACAGGGGGACCATTGAACCATGTCCCCCTCACGGATGCCAATTTTTTCAGGTCCTAAAAAAACGTAAATATTTTAACACAAATTTTACTTCCAAAGGTGGCATATGTGGCACCAGACTGCATGTAAGGACACCTAATTTTTCAAAATTTCCCCCTCCTCTTACACCCCTCCCCCAGGCCGGCGATCACACAACATATTGCATCCCCCCCCTTGAAAGAAATCCTGGGTACGCCACCGTGACTGGTTGACCTATATAAGCTTTAAATAAGTACAGATTCATTTAAGTGTAAGCTTACCCTAGCTAGGATGGAATTTTTAGGGGCGGACCTAGGTATCAAATGGGGGTCACGGCATTCTGTCAAACTTGTTTAATTCATCTACCCCACAATTCAATGATTAGGCGCACACAAAATCACAAGTTCTCTTGGGTCGGGAGCATAGCAATACAATCGTGGCGGCCGGGGGGACCAGGCCCGACCCTGTGGACCCCTAGAGCAGCTACGCGTCGGCCCAACAGAAGGGACAAAGCACATTTTTCAAAGTCACATAGAGACGAGGACACTAAATTAAATCTGCAAACGTTACAATTTGATAATTCGTTATAGAAGTCGGACTAACGGCGGATAAATTTAATAAGGTAGAACTTGCTACCTTCTGACGAGGCCAGGGATTGGTAAGGAGGAAGGGGGAGGGGACCACAGGGAATTTTGTCCTAAGCCGACCCACATTTTTTGAGAGTACATATTTTCTTTTTCCTACTGCATGGTAATATCTCCTCCTCTGAGATACAGAGGAAAAAGTTCGCCCACAACAAATTAAGGAAGATATGAGCAGACGCCGCGGGGAAAAGAGAGTTCTTCGGAAGGCCTCCTGAGGTTCGCAATGGGACTACAGGTAAAGTTCATCGTACTCTGATTGTCAGAGGTTCAAGGCAAACCCTCAGAAGCGTTGGGGCATCGAAGTCGGGAGCACTAACATGAAACTCATTTTCACACCCCTAAAGGACACTGAAAGCTCATTCTAAAATTTGGGGTGTACACACAACATTTTCATGGGCTGTCGGCCAATTTGAGACCGGCTAGCCTTTTCAGACCGACTGCTACTTGGGTAGCCACGGGAAGTAGCGTTGGAGAGCATTAGAATGTAAAGGGCAAGTCGCAGGGGGAATCCCCCCCACCTTTCTCTCCTGTCGCTTCCTCTCCTCCCCAAACTCGTCGAAGGCCCAGAGCTACAAAGCATTGGGAGCAGGGTGATGGTTGAGGCTGTGCAGGTCGGTCCGAGGAGAGACCAAGTCCGAAGAAAGGGAGGAGAGGAAGGGACCGAGCCCCGAAGCTGGTGGTATAAGAAGCAAGCCCCTGGAAAAAATTCGCCCCCAGCCGATCAAAAACTACCGTTTCCTTAAAGCACTTAAGGGTGGTCTCGACTCCCACCCCACCCCCGTGAAAAAAAATATTTCTGCCCCTGGAAGCTTTCGCCCCTTCAGTACCTTGTCTGGCTACGGGCCTGGGAGGGACTGTGTCTTGTACAAATAGGAACACGGGGGATTATGGTTGAGTTTAGGTATGTCGTTTGCTTGGTAGCCTCACTTGTTTGCAAAGGTCCCAGCAGGTTTACTAGTTGGGCCAAGCACGCAGTGGAGTCTCCAGACTTTTCGAAGAGGGGGCACTAGGGTTCAAGCGTTCCTCAAAACGGACACCCCAAAATGAAGGACAAAGCTTCTCTGGAGGCCTCGTAGTGACGGGAAGTGCTCTCCTGTAGACGTTGGGCCCAGAGTCCCATTGTAAGGCCCCTAGTGGTTCCAGGGACAATGTTCAATTGGGGGTCCAAGGAGCGGAGATCCCGGAGGCTCTAACGTATTAATAAATTGTTACCATTCGACTAAAGCATTTGACTATACCTCCAAAATGGCACTGGATGTGCACTAAACAGACCACAAAAATAGAATCAAAATTTGGCCTTTTTATTAGTCTAATCGCACAAAAACAAAAAAAAAATATTAATGATGGGGGAAGGGTTGAGTAGGGACGACGGATCATGTTAAGGTTTTCCAGACCCGCAGCTAGGTGGGGGCACGAAGCCCGTGCTCCCCGTGCGGACCACTGTGCCCCCATATGGAAAATCGATCGAAAATAAAATTTGACTGCCTGTAACGAAGGCCCTGGCATGACTAGAGGCGAGGTTTGACAAAAAATAATCGCAAAGGGCGTTTAATAATAAACGTAGTTTGTTTTCTGTAACATTTTTCTTTCTAAAATTACAAAATGTTTCCCGCGCTGCGCGCGCTTCCGTCTTCACTTACATTTTGCTGCAGGGGCGCCGCAACGGTTTGGTGATGGGGGGGGGGGGGGTAGGGAGAACAGATGACTTCGTAATGCCACCTCAGTCGCCCCCAAGTAAATTGTAGCTTTTTCGTGCGTCCCTATACAGCAGTGTGGAATCCTTTTTGTCACTACATAAAGGTGCTTTGGTGGGGGATGGTCTCCCTCCCCTTTAACACCCCTTCCCCTTTGAAAAAAAAATGTTAATTTAAGGTTGCCTAGATGCAAAATGGTGCCATCTTAGAGGTATTTTTGAAATTAATCATATATGACTGGAAAATATCCTTATTTCGTGAATTCTACTTTTTGGTTAGGTGGAAGAGGAGAGTGTGCGTCCCTGCGATTGTATACAGCAGTGTGAGATCCTTCCTTTGTCACTACATAAAGGTGCCGTCCTGGAGGAGGTCTAAGAACCCTCGCCGTTGAGAAATTTTTGATTTTTAAGGTTGCCTAGATGCAAAATGGTGCTATCTTTGGGATAATTTTGGAACTGATCATATCTGGCTGGAACAGGCGCGTAGCCAAGGGGGGGGGGGAGGAAGGGGGCAGCCGCCCTCCCTTGAGCAAAATTTTGGTAGTTTTTATGTTTTTTTACAATATTACTAGTGTTTCCCCTATTTATATGCGGCAAATAGGCCTGGAAAGTGCCATTTCCAACATCTGGGAGGTGACCAAGATTTTCTCTCGCTCCGCGCCAACCGGTTGACGCGGAGCACTGGCAGCGTACTTGCCAACTCCATACCGATACCGCAAGGGGACAAATTGTAGGCCTACCATATCAGGAGCACATGGTATCTAGTGGTAGGCCTATGTACAAAAGCAACACCTTACACTTGTTTGAAGCTGTTATGTGATTCTGCATACTTGTAGAATGATTAATCTATATATATATAGATAATTATATATATCAGATATATATATATATATTATATATATATTATATGTATATATTTATATATTATGTATGTATTATATATAATATATATACCCTAGTATATATAGATTAATATATATATATATTATATTATGATATAGATTATATTATATATATATATATTATATGATATATAATACTATATTATATGCTATTATATGATTAATTATATAACGCAATTCCCACCTTAAGGGGAAATTGTGTATAGTATGCTTGTACATAGGGCTGAAAAAAAAGATAATAAAATACATAAGGAACAATAAAGTTCGCCTTAACGTTCTAAACAATATAATTAACGTTATTTCAATGGCAGCCATCCGTTCGTGTTAACCAGCTAGGTGTCCGTAAATTTGACAACTTTGAAGTAATGGCATCTAGTTTGTAAATCTTAGATGGGCGCCCTTGTAAGAATTTACGTATACCTATAGGAAAAGGTGGGTGGGAAAACGCTTAAGGCGAAACTTATATTTCACCCGAAAAAATTTTTTCCCCTTAAGGTCGACTTTTCAACAAACAACTTTCCCCCTAAGTGCCGAATTAGAGGAAAATATATATATATATATATATATATAATATATATATATATATTATAATATATATATATATATATATTCTATGTCTTGAACCACAAGTGTCACAATGCCAAGTGGTGAAGGCCGCTCGCCGGTACGCGAGAGGACCCGGGTTCAATTCCTGGTTGTGACTTGATTTTTCTCTCTTGAATTTATTTCTTCTGTACTTCTCCTTGTGTGAAAAAAGGCTATGCCAAGCACGTGGGATTGATTTCAACTCCATGATCGAACCACCAAACACAACATGTCGGACCTATATATTATATATATATATATATATATATATATATTCTAGTATATTATATATATATATATCTATCTATATATATATATATATATATATATATAATAGTAAAACAGAAAAGTTCCAACGCTATACTCCGAGGTAAAAATAAAAGAAAGAAAGGAATGCAATAATGAGCATAACTGGTTTGATTTTAGGAGTATAAAAGTTACAAAATGTATTTCGAAATTTTCGGTCCCCCTGGGGACCTTCGTCAAGCGAGATCTTAAGGCAAAATGAGTAACAATAATTGCACAAAGAAGCTGCATGTAATAACCAACAACAGGAAGGAGATTAAATTGTTTGCTGGAAACGTGTACTGATTTTAGAAGGACCAAGGTCTTTGTTAAGTCGGTGATGTGTGATTTAAGCTTCAGTATCCAAACAAGCTCGGTACGCTTGCGTTGTCTCTGTGCAAATAAAAGTTATTTGCCAATGAGGATTACTTGAGATTTTCGATGGAAGGGGGGGAAGGTTAAAGTGCTCTGCTACTGGGAATCCAAAGAGTATTTGTCACGGACTTGACTGCTTGTGGTTATTGAATCTTAGACGGAAGGAGGTCCCAGTTTCACCCACGTAGAGCTTGTCTTTCATAGATTACAAAGGAAAAATGCATAAACAACATTACAGGGAATCACAATTAAGGTTAGGAGGAATGATCGGGAAAATTTAATGTTAGGGATGTTGAATACGTTCTTCAGTCGGAGATTACTTGCAGATTGTGGGCAAGCGTCTTTTGTTGCAGTGAGTGTTGCACTTAGAGGAGTAGTCTAAGGTCTAGTAATTTGGAGGAAGTAAGAAGTCTCCTAAGGTTAGGGGGCTGGCGCAATGCTTAGGAGCAGGGGGTCGCCGGAAAAACATGCCTGAAAGGGCGGATCGTCTTTTATGGGAGACAAAAGTTTGTTTTAAGGTGCTTGCAGACTGGGAATTAGGGGATGGTACTTAAACACAAGGGGTATTACGCGTATTGGGGTTTTAAAATTTTATAGGATAAAAGGTCCTGGCGGATTAATTGAAGCAGCTTTAAGTATACCTTGTTTGATAATGTGGATGGGGGTAAGCCGTTTCGTTAGAAAGTAACCGGTGAAGGGAGAAACCGAAACGATCGTAGTCAGCGGGGTCAGAGCAATACGTTTGGTGCGAAGGACATTGACTATAAACTATTGGATTTTCAGTTTCTGAGGGTGGGACACTATCGAAAATGTAGCAAGAGATGTTTGTCTGTGGGTTTGCACAATATAGGGAAGTCGAGATGGTTCCTGCGTCTAGTTTTACCAGTACGTCAAGGAAGCTAATTTGATGGTTTGAACCTCAAAAGTAAACGTAAATATGTCATGGAAGGAGCTAACAATGGTACTTTAAAAAGTTCAAGGGCATCCCCACATGGGATCAAATGAAAAAAATATCGGTCGATGTAGCGATAGAAAATGTGATGGTTTTAAGGGAAGCTAGATAGCATTCCCAGCCCTCGAGTTTATGCATGAAAAGATTGGCGTAACTGCGGTTGCCAATTTTTGTGCCCATGGCGGTGCCCCTTGATTTGATGGAAGAAGTCGCCAATGAAAAGTAAAAATATAAATTTGTTTTTTAAGATGAAGTTAACAATTTTTGGAAAGGTCGCATGAGAGGGTTCTATCTGAAGTTGTGATCAAAAAAACAAAGTTTTCGCATGCAAGGACGCCTTCCTCATGTGGAATATTAGTATACAATGCCCGTAACAGCCATGGTGGACAAGGACGAGCTTCTGGTGGGGAGAGTGACTGATTTTACAAATGGTTCTACAGAAAGTGGTGTAGCTGTCCTGTAGATACTACGGAATTTTGTGAAGCAAGGGGTTAAGAAATACTGTCAAACATAAAAACCTGAACAGACCCCAGTGAGGGGCCAACAATACCTGAAATAATTGGTCTATCAGGTACTGTTTACGGAGTGAATTCCTAGCTAGGCGACAAATTTCGGCGCATGACATATTGTCTAAAATCTGGAGTGGGGATCGATGGAGATCCCTGTTACGAGAAAAGTGGCCATGAAGTACACTTAGATAATTGTGAAATTTTATGTAGGGTGTTAAAAAATACCCTATTTGGGTTTGGAGGGGAGGAGCTCTCTTACTGTACAGTGATGTGTCTTGAAAGTCCATTCAAAAGATCTTTAGTGATGGAATCAAAAAATGGTTTTTAGGGTCAGAATTAATTACGTGCATAAAACTTAGAGTCCTTAATTGGTCTCGGCTTCCTCAATGTAGTCCTTAGTGCTGAGGATAGCTAGTGACAGCACCTCCTTTGTCCGCTGGACGGATAACATAGATCTGTTGTTTCGCAGAGTTTATAAATAGCCTTAAATTCTCCTTTGGTAAGGTTAGTGTACTTGTCGGCGTTGGCATGACTTCGCAGGAAAACATCAAGATGTTTACCTAGCAGTTTTGGAAAGTTGTCAATGTGGAACATTTACGTCCAGTGGGAGGGGTCCAGTGGTCCTTTTCTTGGCAGGCTTTTCGGGCTTTTGTGTTGTCATCGAAGGAGGGTCAGAGTTTTGGACATCTGCAAAGTATTCACGGAGTCTGACCCGCCGAGTAAAATTGTCAAGATCGACACAAAGGTCAATGGCAGACAGCTTGCTGGAAGGACAAAAAGAAAGGCCTTTTCTAATAAGGCAATTCTTCTTCTTTTGAAAGTGTGTGGTCAGAAAGATTAAACAATGTTAGTGTTCAAAGTGCGTTTGCGTTGGAGCGTACCAATCGAGAAAACTTATCACTGATGACAGGGTGTTTCTGCTTCAACCAGGTGTTGTAATAGGGGTCTTCACCGGGCCAATCTGTATAATGTACGGAGTTTTCGATTAAAGCAATTGTTTTATATTGCGTTTGTAAGAGTGGTTCAAGTCTCCAAACTTTAGAGGGTCAATATCTGAGGCAAAATGTCCTTGATATGGGAAGCAGAGGCTGTACGTCCTTAGGAAATGTGATCCTGCTTGGCGTAGGCAGCCTTTAAAGTAATAGTCCGTAGTTGATTTGAAGCTTGTCACAAATCTTTCTTAGCAGCTTTCTCGTGGGGCCTCCGTGTCCTATGAGAGGGTTGGACAAGCGAAGTCCCTTAGGAACAAGATCAAGTTTCTTGCACTGAGTAGAAAAAACCATGTCAGAATCTATTCCTGGCAAGTTTGTCGATAGGTACTCATGTTCTTCTAGAGTGGAGAGCCGTTGCAATCAAGGCGTGGTCCAAACATAGTAAAACAGAAAAGTTCCACGTATACTCCGAGGTAAAAAATAAAAGAAAGAAAGGAATGCAATAATGAGCATAACTGGTTGATTTTAGGAGTATAAAAGTTACAAAATGTATTTCGAAATTTTCGGTCCCCCTGGGACCTTCGTCAGCGAGATCTTAAGGCAAAATGAGTACAATAATTGCACAAGAAGCTGTTATTACATGCAGCTTCTTGTGCAATTATTGTACTCATTTTGCCTTAAGATCTCGCTGACGAAGGTCCCAGGGGGACCGAAAATTTCGAAATACATTTTGTAACTTTTATACTCCTAAAATCAACCAGTTATGCTCATTATCTGCATTCCTTCTTTCTCTTTATTTTTACCTCGAGTATACGTGGAACTTTCTGTTTTACTATGTTTGGGACCACGCCTTGATGGCAACGCTTCTCCACGCTAGAAGGAAAATGAGTACTTATCGACAAACTTGCCAGGAATAGATCTGACATTGTTTTCTTCACTCAGTGCAAGAAACTTGATCTTGTTCTCTAAGGGACTTCGCTTGTCCAACCCTACTCAGAGGACACGGAGGCCCCCACGAGAAAGCTGCTAAGAAGATTTGTGAAAAAAGCTTCAAATCAAACTACGGAATATTACTTTAAAGGCTGCCTACGCCAAGCAGGATCACATTCTAAGACGTACAAGCCTCTGCTTCCCATATCAAGGACATTTTGCCTCCAGATATTGGACCCGTCTAAAAGTTTTGGAGACTTGAACCACTCTTACAAACGCAATATAAACACAATTGCTTTAATCGAAAACTCGTAAATTATACAGATTGGCCGAGTGAAGACCCACTAATTACAAACACCTGGTTGAGCAGAAACACCCTGTCATCAGGATAAGCTTTCCGATTGGTACGCTCCAACGCAAACGCACTTGAACACTAACATGTTAACTTTTTGACCACACACTTTCAAAAGAAGAGAATTGCTTATTAGAAAAGGGCCTTCCTTTTTGTCCTTCCAGCAAGCTGTCTGCCATTGACCTTTGTGTCGATCTTGACAATTTTACTCGGCGGGTCAGACTCGTGAATACTTTGCAGATTCCAAAAAACTCTGACCCTCCCTTCAATGACAAACAAACCACAAACAACAAACTCAAAACAAAGCCTGCCAAGAAAAGGACACCAACGGACTTGGACCCCTCCACTGAAGAAATGTTCACATTGACAACTTTGCCAAAACTGCTAGGAAACATCTTGATGTTTCCTGCGAAGTCATGCCAACGCGACAAGTACACTAACCTACCAAAGGAGAATTTAAGGCTATTAAAACTCTGCGATAACAACAGATCTATGTTATCCGTCCAGCGGGGGGGGGGGACAAACAAAGGAGGTGCTGTCACTATCCTCAGCACTAAGGACTACATTTGGAGGAAGCCGAGGACCAATTAAAGGGACTCTAAGTTTTATGAGCACGTATTAATTCCGACCCTAAAACCCATTTTTGACTTCCATCACTAAAGATCTTTTGAATGGACTTCAAGGACACATCAACTAGGTACAGTAAGAGAGCTCCTCCCCTCCAAACCCAAAATAGGTATTTTTACACCCTACCTAAAATTCACAAATTAATCTAAGGTACTTATGGCCACACTTTCTCGTAACAGGGATCTCATTCGCATCCCACTCCAGATTTAGACAATATGTCAGGCGCCGACATTTGTCGCCTAGCTAGGATTTTTTTTCACTCCGTAAAAGTACCTGGTAGACCAATTATTTCAGGTAGTGGGACCTCAATGAGGGTCTTTCAGGTTATGTTGACAGTATTCTTAAACCCCTTGCTTCACAAAATCCTAGTTAATCTACAGGATACTACACACTTTCTTTTAGAACCATTTGTAAAATAGGCACTCTCCCAACAGAAGCTCTTCCTTGTCACCATGGATGTTACGGCCATTGTATATAATATTCCACATGAGGAAGGCGTTCCTTGCATGCGAAAAACTTGTCTTTTGATCACACTTCAGATAGGAACCCTTCTCATGCGACCTTTCCAAAATTGTTAAACTTCCATCCTTAAAAACAATTATTTTACTTTTCATGGCGACTTCTTCCATCAAATTAAGGGCACCGCCATGGGCACAAAAATGGCACCGAGTTATGCCAATATTTTTCATGCATTAAACTCGAGGCTGGAATGCTAATCTAGCTTCCCTTAAAACCATCAACATTACTATCGCTACATCGACGATATTTTTTCATTTGGACCCATGGTAGGGATGCCCTTGACAACTTTTTAAAGACCATGTTTTAACTCCTTCCATGACAGTATTAAGTTTACTTTTGAGGTTTCAAAACCATCAAATAGCTTTCCTGGACGTACTGGTAAAACTAGACGCAGGAACCATTCGAGTCTTCGCCTATATTGCAACCACAGACAAACATCTCCTGGCTTACATTTCGATAGTGTCCCACCCTCAGAATACTGAAAAGGTCAATAGTTTATAGTCAATGTTCTTCGCACAAAACGTATTTGCTCTGACCCGCTGACTACGATCGTTTGGTTTCCTTCCCTCACCGGTTACTTTCTAAACGAACGGATACCCCATCCACATTATCAAAACAAGGTATACTTAAAGCTGCTTCATATTAATCCGCGCCACAAGGACCTTTTATCCTATAAAAATTAAAAACCCAATACGCGTATACACCTTGTGTTTAAAGTACCATCCCCTAAGTCCCAGTCTTGCAAGCACCTTAAACAAACTTTTGTCTCCCTAAAAGACGATCCAGCCCTTTCAGGCATTTTTCCGACCCCCTCTACTAGCATTGCGCCAGCACCCCTAACCTTAGGAGACTTCTTACTTCCCATCAAATTAATGACCTTAGACTACGCCTCTAAGGGCAAAACACTCACTGCAACAAAAGACGCTGCCAAATCTGCAAGTATATCACGATCCTGAAGATACGTATCAACATCCCTAACATAAATTTTCCGATCATTCCTCCTAACCTTAATTGTGATTACTGTAATAGTGTTTATATTTTCCTTTGTAATCTATGTAAAGACAAGCTCTAAGTGGGTGAAACTGGGACCTCCTTGCCGTCTAAGATTCAATAAACCACAAGCAGTCAATCCGTGACAATACTCTTGGATTCCCAGTAGCAGAGCACTTAATCCTTCCCCACCATTCCATCGAAAAATCTCAAAGTAATCCTCATTGCAAATAACTTTATTTGCACAGAACAACGAAAGCGTACCGAACTTGTGTTTGGATACTGAAGCTTAAATCACCACATCACGCGGACTTAACAAAAGACCTTGGTCTTCTAAATCAAGTTACACGTTTCCAGCAAACAATTTAATCCTTTCTTTTGTGGTTATTTACATGCAGCTTCTTTGTGCAATTATTGTACTCATTTTGCCTTAGATCTCGCTGACGAAGGTCCCAGGGGGGACCGAAAATTTCGAAATACATTTTGTAACTTTTATACTCTCTAAAATCAACCAGTTATGCTCATTATTGCATTCCTTTCTTTCTTTTATATATATATACTATATATATATATATATTGATTATATATATATATATATATATATATATATATATATATTAACTATGGTTATTCCTACAAAATATTTCATAAGATACATAATAATATGTCTCACTTTGCATACAAAATACTGTATTGGGTATGCACCAAGTCACATATTTTCAGATTAAAAAACACAAAAGCTTCTCACCGTGGGAGGGGGAACACCTCCTCCCACCCCCCACCCCCTCGCGCGTAAGCGCTTAAACGCCTGTTAAGATCATTTTAAAATTTTCAAAAAAAATTCTGAAATCGATTGGGGAGCACGCGTCCCAAAATCCAAACTCTCTCTCTCTCTGTATTGCGGGGCTGTATCCGAGTCCACCTGGCCCGATTCCGGGCCAATTTCGATTCCAGTGACCACCATTCCTGGCCAATCCCGAGTCCAGTATACCCTTCAATTCCGCGCCATATCCGATTCCAGGTTCTTTAATTCCGGGCCAGTTCTGAGTCCGGCTATTTGGCGAATGTGGCATATGCTTTTTGTACTGTTTTGCAATTACATTTAATTAAAAACGGGCATTTTAGGAGTCAATTTCATGCCCTGGTTCAAGCTGTATTTTAATTGACTGTATGTGTATTTATATGTTGAACTGTGCATCAATAACAATGTAGCCTTAGGGAACAAATATTTAGCCTTCATTTTTGTGGACTCGTCTGGAATTGGTTCCGAGTCCGAGTCCAGCTGTAGCCCATTCCGGGCCAATTCAGATTCCAGAACCTCCCATTCTGAGCCAGTTCCGAGTCCGACAAAGCACGGACTCGAGTCCAGAATCGAGTACGTTACAGCCGCGTTGCATTGTGTGAAATGTGAGCTACTCTTCATGTTTTGAATTTTCAAACTTTGCTGTTAAATCAAAGAGCCGTCACCAACTAAGAACTTTGATGCCCCCACACTAAAAATATACTTTGGGGTGACGAGTGTATGTCTGTAAGTACCCAGCAAAATCAGTAATAAAAACTTTAGCGTATAGCTCCGTCCGTCTCCTTCTCCCCCATTTCCTGCCTCTCTTCATTGTCCCTTCCTCCTTTTCAGGGTTGAATCCAGAAATGAGAGAGGGGGCGTAAACGTCTGCAGAAAGTGCATGGTGCAATCAGATTGGCTTGGAGGTTTAAAATTCTGTTACAAAAATCATTGCTTTGCTGAAAATAGGGGCGTACGCCCCTTACGCCCCCTTGGATTCGGCACTGCTATTACTCCTTATCTCTATTTCTCGAAATTCCTCCTGCTAAGTTACAACTTGCTTTCCTGGACCTTTTTTCCCCGCAACTCACCTTTTAATGTTCCCTCCCTTCCTTTTCTCTCCGCTCATTATTTTTCTCCCACTTGCAAAATCGGCCTTACTCCAGCCCTTGTCCCTGTTCCATTCTTCCCAGCCCTTCACTCTTTCAGGCTATTTCGTCCCGTTCGTTTTTTCCACCATCCCTATAGCCCTGTCTACCACAGAACTAGTAACATCGACATTCCCTTCCAAATATACCCCGTCAGTTTCCTCTTCCCCACCTTCCCTAAATTCAATAATCACCCCGTATTCATATTATTCTTCTCTGTCGTTTTGATTTTTCCTTTATTTTACTTCTCTTTTCTTTTAATCATTCTTCTTTCTCTTTTCTCTTTCCCCCCTATCCCGATTCTTCTTAATTATTTTTTTTCGGCGATGCAGTTTTCCCCAGCCCCCTCTGGCGCTGTAACCTGTAGGCCAGGGAATGCACAGAGAGTCAAAGATCTGGGGGCAAACATCATTGAAAGGATGTTCTGTATGAGATACAAATCTTTCTTCATCCCTGCAGGTAATCAGGGCCGGTGTAAACTTAACCACTCAAGCAAACCTAATTTTCTGACCAGGGAGGTGTTTACACCCGAGTCCTTGTTCTGAGTTAACTAGACAATCCTATAGTCAGTGGCGTAGCCAGGATTTCTCCCACGGGGCCATGCAGTATGTTGTGTGATCGTCCGCCTGGGGAGGGGTCTAATGCGTGGAGTTCCCTCCCCTTTGAAAATTTTTGAAAAATTAGGTGTCCTTACATGCAACCTGGTGCCACATATGCTACGTTTTGAAGTAAAATTTGTGTTAAAAAATTTACGTATTTTTACGAATTAAACGAAACAAAAAATCGGCAAGGGGGACCTTGGCCAATGGGGTCCCCCTCCCCTGTGAAAATTTTTGAAAAATTAGGTGTCCTTACATACAATCTTGTGCCACATATGCTACCTTTTGAAGTAAAATTTGTGTTGAAAAATGTACGTATTTTTAGGAACTAAAACAAAAACAATCGGCATCAGTGATGTGGGACCATGGCCAACGGGGTGTCCCCTCCCCTTTGATAATTTTTGAAAAACAAGTTTACCCGGTGTCCTTAGTACATGCAAATCCCCCCGATGCCACATATGCTAAATTTTGAAGTAAAATTGTGTTCAAAAAATGTACGTACTTTTAGGAACTTAAAAAATCGGCATAAGTGAGGGGGGCCATGGCCCAATGGCCCCCTAAATACGCCACTGCCTATAGTACCACAATTGACTATTTTGTTTGCATGAAACTCTGTAAAGACAAGACTGACTGCATTATTTTGTAAGCCCCGGTCTGTCAAAGCAGTTTTAACGGTTTTCAATTTAACCCACGCGGGTCCAAAATGACATATGATACTCTTTGCAACATGCGTGTATCCGAAAATTCGACCTGAAATTCTGAAATTCCATGTACATTTACTCTTTCCTCTGCTTGTAGCCCCCTTGTATTGAAACGGATACGTTTTTCTATGAAATGTTCGCTGTTTGTGTGTATTTTGGTCTGCAGGCGTCCCAAACACACTGTCTGCCTTTTCAGCTAATGGTGTGGGCGTGTTTGTGTGTACTACTTTAATGTATTGAGAAACTACCTGTTTAAAACACTGTAAAATACTTTACTGTAGCACCACTACGCACTACGCCATGTGGAAGAGTATTAATAATCAACCAAATCAAACCAAAATCATTTCATAAGTTCCCTCTTTCTTCAATAGATTCTAGTCTATCCCATTGTGTAATGGTATAACCAAGGATCCGTGGATTTGATTGGTTCATGGTCTGTTTTCTACGAGTTGAGTTCAGTCCGTCTTATGTCCACCGCGGCCAACCATAAACGTGTAACTTTTACGCGTAAAGACTTAGTCGTTATGACGGACGGCCTACCATATCCATGCAAATGGTAAAAACAAAAAAACAAACAAACAAACAAACAAAAACACACACACACAAACACACACAAATGGGAATGTCCTCTTTCTCGTACCTTTTGAAAAAAAAATTGATTCAGTTTTACCGTGGTGGCAAATTTTACTAGGAAGACAACTGAGCGTGCCTCAGTGCTGTGCTTGCATGCGACTTTTTCCAAAGTTGGGGCAAAAATTTCTTGCAAATTAAGGAACACTCCAACCGATGATGGTAGTTCGTTCAGCTAGTGCCACATATTAGTAGTTCAAGCTTACCCCCATCCTCCACATTTTGTAACTTACATTAAACCTTTGATATCATCAGCATTTTACGTATACAAATAACAATAAGTATGTACTAAACAACACTAGACGTACCAGTTTGATAATTTTCATTCCTTGGTGAAGGCAAAAGGAATCTATGCAATCACGCCAGCGAGTGTACATGTGTGTGTGCGGGGAGGGGGGGGGTGTCTTGGTAACGCTTGGTTAGTAAGCACATCTCAAGGTAGCAATGATGGATAGTCTGCGTAAATTACACCTTTATTTTTCATGCGTTTCTGCATTTGCATTCAGTAGTTTCAATCTTTCGTTTGTCACTACATAAAGGTGTCGTCCTGGGGAAGGCGTTCCCCCTCCCCTTTGAGATTTTTTGTTATATTATTAATTTAAGGTCTTTTAGATGCAAAATGGTGCTGTCTTTGGGATGTTTTTGGAACATATATGGCCGGAAAATGTCCATAATTTAGTGAAGGTTAATTTTTGGTAAGGTAAAAGAGGAAAATATGTCGTCTATTAAGAGAGAGATACGTTGTCAACAAATCTCCTGAAGCCGCCTCCCTTCTGTCTATTTTACTGCCTTCTATTTCGGGAAAGCTTTATGCAAAAATATGTGCGTGGAGTCCACAGAAACATCCTTGAGTTGTTACGAAATATGTCCTTTCCTTCTTTGTGCATTATGAAAGGGCGTCTAAGGCTAGCAGATAACTGAATAGAACCTCCTGGAAGCTCTGCAATAATCATATTATTTTTTTTTTGGGGGGGGGGGATGACATAATGCGTATACTACCTGACATCCAAATGATAACATAGAGTACGACGCCAAACACTTTACAACTATCGTATTTTTACTACTTTTGAACTTAAAAAATCCGGACGAACAGCTGTCAGCAATGGAAAAGGAGAGTGAGGGAGAGTATAGGCAGATAGGTGCAGGGAGGTGATATTAGACCTCCCTGATAGGCGTAGCAAAAGGAGTGAAGGACTAATAAGAGCGTTACAGAGTGCTGTTTTCGTCATAAGTGTATTAACAAACACCATCTGAACCGATAATGGCTCAGCGCGAACTGGCGAAGCTCTGGTAAAAATTTTTGAAAAATGTATAACGGCAGATACGTACTTTCAACCTTTTACATCATGCTACATATTAGATTGAAAGATCCCATATTGATACGAGGTCCCCACAGATGTTTGGAGATGTATCTCTGTTCTTCGGAAAGTGTTGTGATCAGAACAGTTTCATGTATTATTACCTTAATAATGGTTATGATATGGAATGTAAACAGTGACGAATAATATTTCCATTACAAACCTGGATTCAGACTCTACATCGAGGTACTTTCAATTGGTCAACAAACCTACATGCCACCGCCATAATCCAGTCTTTTACCAATTAATTCGTAAACTTTCAACTTTTTGCTGCTGTGCTTCTCCGAAAGTTGCTATTGGAAGATATTGATAATATGAGTGACACTGACGTAAGGTTGGAAGCACGTGGATTGCCAACGATTTGCTAAAATTCTGATAGTTTGAGAAACATTTGTGATAGAAAGTGGAGCGACATTGAAAAAATTTTCTATGAAAATGAAGAATAAAATATACTTTCCATCATACACGTATCTGTAGCCTGAAACATTGAGGGGGGTAATTATATGGGCCATCCCCCCTAGTCAAATGTTGGGGGGATATATCCCCCATCCCCCGGGATTTACGCCCTTGTCCACTAGCGTAATTCGTACTAACAGTAAGCTGATACTTTAATGACGCTGTTCTATGGGGTGAAGTAATTAAAAAATCAGGATATGTAGCGGAAAATAACATTTAAGACACATTTTAGTAATGTTTCTGTAACTTTATACAGAATTAAGTTTCATGCAAAGCACGTTGAATACGTACTAAACAAACCTATAAATAACAAGCTTCCTAGACTAATGGCGAGTAGTTGATTTCTTCGTAATGTATCGGGTCGGGTGTGAGGGGTAGAGGAGGGGGTGTAAAAACCGCACGGGGCATTGCAATAATAGCAAACATTCTGTCTTGCTTGATGTATTCATTGGGCAGTTAACGTATATATGATGTATGTAAGCGAAGTACGAAAAAAGAAATCAATTTAAAAGAAATTTTAGGAAAGTTATACTAGCTGTTTTTGCTCTGCAAAAGCAGTTTTTGTTATAACAATTGGCACTTTCATTTCGATTGTTTGATAACAACTATAATATGAAGGAAACATATATTGCTCTGGTGGAGGTATGGTGAGCAATTGAGGTCCACAAGACATTGAAATACTGAAGACTTTGTAAAACACCGTTATCTCAAAGTAAAAATGGGAGATTTTCATATTCTGTGGCTTAGATCTTGTCATGGTTGAGAGGCATAAACGATATAATTTTAGGTGGCAGTCTAAGGTCATTGTAAGGTCAGCAGAGGTTAAACTGAAGAAAATTGTAAAAACCAATTAGGTCAGGAAAGTACAAATTTTAAAGGACTGAACCACTTACTGGACAAAGCACATACCTTCTCGGCAAGGAATCACTTAAAGGTCTTTGGGCTTTCTGGTCGACTTTGGCAACCCAGTGAACCCAGATGACCTTTAACCTCCTGCCAAAATTCACATTCTTGCCAATAGTACATCAATATACCAAGTTTAGTGTGAATAAATCCAAGTCTCCTATCTCAAAACTGTGTTACAACCAAAGGTTTTCAAAGTTTGACCGCATCCTCGTGACCCTAGGATGACCTTTGACCCTCATCAAAAACCAATAGGTTCCTCCTCTACTATATGGGGCACACGCTGTTGTACACACAAAGTTTGACAGAAACTGATCATTGCATTTCCCTTCTTGACGATATCGTGTTACACGAGCAATATATGTCCACACAACTCACGCCATGATTTAATTAACATCCAATACACGATCCACATACACACTATACACACACACGCCATCATGGCATAGGAGTCTCTTTCATCGTGAAACCAAAAGCACTTTTAGTAAACCAATACATTTTCAATGGTACCCTTGTTTATGCTTATAGGCGGTAGGAAGCTGTAGTCGAGATTGAGGGGGGAGGTAGGCCTGAACTTTGTTTTCGGAAGAGCGCCCCCTTTTTACACAGGAGGGGCCCCCTAACCCCCTCCTTAAGAAATTATTTTGAGCATCTTTTGGGCGTCTTTATTA
This sequence comes from Holothuria leucospilota, assembly GCA_029531755.1. NCBI lineage: Eukaryota > Metazoa > Echinodermata > Holothuroidea > Aspidochirotida > Holothuriidae > Holothuria > Holothuria leucospilota. Next base: position 408,599 of record CM055970.1, read on the forward strand.
TTGCAATTTGCTGCAACATATTTGGGTGAATTTTACTAAACACAAATTGTACTTCAAAGTTTGACATTTTCTACCACCGGCCCACAACAAATGAGGGTTTTCATTCCTTGGGATTGAGGGGTAGCTCAAAGCTATACTCTCACATCATTACCCTCACAAATTTTTGACCTGGGGCTAAAGCCCCCACAAAGCCCTCCCGCTTCCTCATACGCCTATGTGTTATTGCTGTATTCGCATTTTCGGAAATGACAACGTGATAGTGTTGTCTTCGCGAATGTGAATAACTCGTGTCTGCTTCTCGGAATGGATAAGACGTGTATTTTGGTTTGTTTCGCGAACATGTGACCAAACTTCTTTTTTTTTCGGAATGACGCGTGTATTTTTATCTTTTCGGGGGAAAATGAAAACTCGTTTTTTCGGAATGAAACAGGTCGTGTATTTTTTATTGATCACGGAATGAAAACGTGTATTTTACCACATGTTTCGGAAATATGCAAAACGTGTCGGACTACTGAAAACTTTTGTTTTTTCGGAATGAAAAAATCGTGTTATTTTCAATGTTTCGCGGAATGAAAACTCGTTTTCTCGGAATGAAAACGTGTATTTTATTTTTCGGAATGAAAACGTGTTTTTCATTTTCGGAATGAAAACGTGTCGGACTGAAAACTTGTCGGACTGAAGACGTGTCGGACTGATGGGTGCACCCCGTCCATTTAAAGCGGCAAGTAAAGATTGTGGAGAATGAACTGGCATTCTAAATGCACAACTGGGTAAGGCGCTATATATACATTCCTGTTGCACGTATGCAGGCCTATACAGAACTGTTTTTTGTGTGACTGTCAATTATCAATTCTTTGAATGAGACAATAAAATGTTGCAACAATCCTCCACCCCACATGTTGGCCCATGCGAAACCATCTGTGTGAGTGCCCCCAAAGTTAGGTCTAAGGGGATGGCAGTTGTCATTAACTGTAATGTGGCGAATTACAGCTTAAAACAATGATAACAATTTCCGCCCAACTGTACTATATGCTGCAAAAGATCGATCATTAGCCCGACCATGCGATGAGAGCAGTAGCGTGTTTGAAGGGGGTAGGTGGGGCCACCCCCTTTTCCGTATAGCACTGGGCGAGTAAAGTTTCCCGTTCCCACCCATAAATTTGTTATCAGTCAGTATCAATATACGGCCCGTGATACAAGTACGATTAACTATTTTTTTATCTTCCTTTTTGTCCGTTACTTTGCTGGCTGCATAGTTTGCGCCTAACCTTGAGTCAGCGTAGCGTTGACTGTGCAGCCTTGATTCCACCAGGGAGTTGTTATTCGGACAACTCTCTGATTCCACGTCCACACTTAGAGTTGAACAATTTAATGTAACAGCAACAAGTGGAGATTTTATTAAGGAGGGAGTAAAGTAAAATTGTTGAACACGCTTTGCAGAGTCTAGGTAGACGCACAATTGTAGTGGCAACTTTGTGTCTGAGAATTTATAATGCCATTTCCTGCAACCTTGGGATATGGGAATGCCAGATTTTCTCTCAGTAGTCGGTGATGAAGGCCTTGCAGCTAGTAGCCTTCTTAGTTAAAGAATGACACTAGCAGTGTGGGACGTTTTGGGGTGCCGAAAATGCTCTTCCACTACACGCGTATAAACAAGCAACAATTTTTTTTTTTTTTTTTTTTTTACAGTGGGGGAAAAGGCAACACTGACAAGGAATGCCATGATACGATTCAGGTCGAGGTGCCCTTGTAAAGTATATGTCACAATGGAAATCTACTTCTAAGAAACTCGTAACTCGTTGGAAGACACTAGCGTAGGCTTTAGCAGTAAATTCTTTCTTTAATTAAAATATACCCTCAAATAAACGCCCCCTTTTCAAAAATGCAACGATCCGGGGCATTTATTAGAGAATCATGAAATGGCTTAATTATTGTATGCACTTGAATGAAACATTTGACCATCTCCCAAGTACTTAATAACCTTGCATGTGCACTAAACAGATTGCAAAAATGTGTTGACCATTTTGTGTTAAATTAGTGGCTAATGGCTGGTTGCTTTGATTTCACAGGCTGGGGGGGGGGGGGGGAGAAGGCTGATAAAAGGTTGCACTGGGGTTTGGAAGACTAAAGCCATGCAAGCTGTCTTGCTGGTAATATAATTAGATCGCCAAAATTTCCACACTGAAAACTGGCATCATACAAAACATTGCAATAACAATTTAAATTACTTTGTGGTTAGAAAGATGTAATATACAGTAGTAAAAGCAGAGCTTTTCAATTTTTGTGCTGTTTGCACTGTTCTGTTATTTCTGGTGAACAAACTGTAGTCTAAACCAGAGATGCCCAACTTTTTAAGTTGAACAAAGATCTACTTTGCTTTAACAGGCGTCAGTCTACCTTTGCTGAGATATACCAGAAGGGTGTACTTTCTGAGCAAATGGCACCATCGGCTGGCTCATAGTGCACCCTACAACTTTTTGCCTTAAGGCGACTCTCAGATTCCAAAAGTCACACATCCTTAACATTCTTTTCTTTGAGAGATTGTGTCAGTTTAGTTCAATAATAGAAAAAAGGAATAGAAGTAGGTTACACTGTTTTATCGTATTAAAATTTTCTATGCTGAATGCATGCTTCTTTGAATCCATCCATCCATGATCAACTGTTGGACTGCAATGGACAGGTTGGGCACCTGTGTGATTGAGTTACCAATTCAAATTTCAAGTGAATTATCCAAGTGAAAGCATACCAGCATTTGTACAGTGTTCCTTTCCTGTAACTATGCATGCTAGTGGTTTTTTTTTTTATTTTCTTATGTCAGGGTCCCTCAGAAATGCAACAGGATGCAAAATCTTCAAGGACAGTTGTTTCAAAATTACCAGAAATACTGTAACTTTTACCAAGGTGAGGAATATCAGCTGAAACATGGCCAGCGGCTTGCAGCAAGAGGTGAATTTATTTGTTACTGAAGCAAATGTCCATGAAAATTACTGTAGTTGTAGATGTTTTCTGTAAAGTTATAATGGTAGGCTACATTTATAAGTTCGAAAATCACAGAAATACATGGTAAAATGGTTGAAAATGGAGTTTGTTCTATTCCCATCAACATACAGTAGGACACACCTGTGCTGAAATGTTCAATATTTAGTTTATTTACTTAATTTAAATTAGTAGAGTGTGCAGTACTGCTAGCTGTGATATTACTTCTGTATTACCCAGATAACTATCCCTCTTTTTGGTTTCCATGAAAGACAAACCTGTGCAGTTGGGATGGCGTGTGTATGTGTGTATGTGTTTGTGACACTTAGCTCGTTAACACGATATCTCAAGAAAGGAAACTCTGATAGTTCTCACACTTGGTACATAGATGCCCCATATAAAAAAGGAAGAACCCTATTGTTTTTGGTGGTCAGAAATCATCTGGGGTCACTGGGGGGTCAAATTCTGAAAACTTTGTTAACACGATATCTCAAGGTAGGAAGCTTGGATAGATTTCATATTTAGTATGTGGATGCCTTATGGTAAGAAAAAGAACCCTATTGTTTTTGGTAAAGATCAAAGGTCATCTGGGGTCAAATTCTGAAAACCTTGTTAGCATGATCTCTCAAGGTAGGAAGCTTGGATAGGTTTCATACCTACTATGTGGATGTGCCATGGTAAGAAGTAGAACACTATTTTTGGTGGCTGTCAAAGGTCATCTGGGGTCACGGGGTCAAACTCTGAAAACCTTGTTAACACGATATCTCAAGGTAGAAAGCTTAGATAGAATTCATACATAGTATGTGGTTGTGGATGCCTTATGGTGAGAAAAAGAACCCAATTGTTTTTGCTGGAAATCAAAGGTTATCTGAGGTCACCGGGGTTCAGATTCTGAAAACCTTGTTAACATGATACCTCAAAGTAGGAAGCTAGGATAGATTTCATACTTAGTATGTGGATACCTTACGGTAAGAAGCAGAACACTATTATTCATGGTAGAGGTCAAAGGTCATCTGGGGTCACCAGGGGTAAAACTCTCTCAACTTGTTGAAACGGTATCTCAAGGCAGGAAGCTTGGAGAGACGTCATACTTGGTATGTGGATGTCTTATGGTCAGAGGAAGAACTTTCTTGTTTTGTTGAAGGTCAAAGGTCATCTGGGGTCATTGGGAATTAAGTTCTGAAAACTTTGTTGACATAATATCTCAAGGTAGGAAGCTTGGATAGAGTTCATACGTAGTATGTGACTGCCTAATGGTGATGGAAAAAACTTTTGTTTTTGGTGGAGCTCAAAGTTCATTTGGGGTCACTGGGGTCAAACTCTGAAAAATTTGTTAACATGATATCTCAAGGTAGGTTGCTTGGACAGAGTTCATACTTGGTATGTGGATGCCCCATGGGGATAGAAAGAAACCTAGGCTATTGTTTATGTTGGAGTTCAAAGGTTATGTGGGGTCATCAAAAGTCAAAAAGGAAAATTTCCTAAAAATTCCCAAGATCAAATATGAATTAAACTGTATTTTTCCAACTCGTTAAGATAGCTTTTGACCAGTGACTGAGAAGAATGGGACATCATGGCATTATTTGGAAAACGTATCATCGAAACCACAATGTATTTTTGTATTCTGGTTCAATACTTATTCCTAAATGTAGTCTTTACACCTTGTTGATCAGTGTCATGTTCATGGTTGGAAATGAGGGATCACTCTCCAGGGACTGGCAGCCTTACCAAAATAAAAGTAGCCTCTGTTCAGGTTTATGTTAGGAACCTGGGCCTATTCGAGTGGTTTTGGACTAGTATAGCCCTTTAGAGCAGGTAATTAAGGATTTTTCAGTAGAATGTTGGAACCAGTGAGACATTATAATCTGTTTTACTCCATTCGCTTTAACTCCATCCTCCATGGTCAGTACTGTCCATGTTATGACATTTGGACGGTATATACAAGTACTCCAAATGCATCAAGTAGCAACTGTCTGTTCATCACTAATTTACATGTACGTGTATTGGAATTGAGCAAAAGAAGCAACAAACATCACATTCACAAAAATAGCTTCACTTTGCCTTAAAAATGATCGTTATATCCACTTCTGAGTTGGATATTGGATTCTGCAGCATTACAAGTGATCTGGGTTTTTATTTGGCCATCTGGGGTTTTTAGAACTACAATCTGGGATTTTTTTTGTTTTGTTTTAATTTCACTGAGTGGCAACACAGAGATAGGAACGTCCTAAATAACAAAACAGCCTAGAAGCTGAACAATTCACCACTCCGATATGCTGAAGATATATGAAATTTATGTTTTTTCACCTCTAAAACTCTTTTAAAGCCTATGACATATTGCGTACTGGCACTTTGTTGAAGAGGCGGATTCTGTACATTACTTTTTGTATGAAAAGATGATTTATTTCGGTCAAAATCAACACAAAATTACATTACATGTAAGCTTAACTTGTATCCTACCACTGTTTCTTCTAACAAAATATGTATGGTGATAGTTGTTACACCATGTGTCAAAGTAGGCTATAATGTAACAACTTACCCCGAATATTGATACTATGCAATTAGCCTATGTAAACACAGTGTGGGATAATGGGCCAATAGCTCCTGCGAAGGCTTTGTACGAGGATCTTGGGGTGTAACTCCAGACAGAAAATTGACAAAAAATGATGAGAGTTGATTTCAGTTCATTGGTGATTTATTCCATTCCCAAGATGATTAAAGTTGATCAGAAAAAAGGCCGGCCAAAAGAATAATTATTTATGTACAAAGTGACTCTGCATGTTGTTTACGTTTCGAGGTCTGCAGCACGAGTGAGAGCTTGCGGGCTGGGAGCCCTTCTCGTGCTTCCAAGCCTCGATGGTTGTGGGAAGATCCAGGAACTAAAATGAAGTCTCCTGATTGGCTAAAAGTTAACACCCACTCAAGCAAATAAATATTAATTAATGTGTCGGTACTGTATGACCAATGAGGAGGCCACAGAAAATGAAATTGGCCACACCTACAAAATATGGGATGGGGACCTTCCGGCGTGGTATAAGACGTGGAAGTAGTCACGTACACCAAAACACGTGACAGGAAACCGGAAAGACTGCCAGGTGTGCTAGAAGCGTGGGAATAAATAAATCTTGTGAGATAAACAAGTCTGCGTTGCGTACCTTGTAAATTACTTGGAAAAGGATAGCATGAACTAAATACTATCTGACAATAGACTAGGCCGTGTAATATGTAGATCTAAAATAAATCATTTGTAGCTCATATATCAATGGCCAACTTCACTTTCTATCCTTATTCAAGTTGTAATTTAAAGGAAATCCATGCTGAAACAAATAACTTCATACCCTTTCAGTGTGTCACATTTTACCCCATGGTATGTAACAACTTTCCAAGGATATGAGGTACATTGTTACAAAAAATTAGCTGTCTTTGTTTAAATATAACTAATTAACGAATGACTGTTTCAAAAGATTTGGCCCTGTCAACGATAAGGTACTAGTAGCTCCCCACATCGAATATAACTTTGAATCATTATCTCCTTTTTAAGTACTTATAGCTCAAAATATGAAAATTGTCACAACTAGCCCCGCTCCCCCCTAGGGCCTACAAGCTACCCCTGATATGATCACGAGCAGGCCTTTCACAATGATTTCAAATTTGTGTTCATAACTATCAAAGTTTGAGCAACGAGAGCTTGTGTAACAGAGTGGTGGTTTCTGCTTTTTCACTTCATTCAAAATGCCTTTTTAGTGCACAGCAAAGGGATACAGCCTAATGCACAAAATGCATACAATACCTCCATTTTTTTGCTTAAATATGTTTACGGAAGCGCAGATTCTCAGTAACAAATTGTAATAACACAGGATCAGGTCACGTGACAGTTTGTTTGTGACACGTTATCTGAAGAAGCAGTTCATGATCAGAACTGCCGTAAGTACTGTATATATCTTACCACGTGTACATAATTGTAAAGCAGTCACTAAGAAAATGATGGTGTTTTCATTGCAAAATAACACTATAAAGATTTTTCAATGTCCAAACGTCTGAATGACTTAGCCATATAAGTGTGCACAAATTCAGGTATCTTAAAATGATTTCCACTAGGTGTGACTGATACAAAGTTTAAAAATTACAATAATATCATGAAAAACTTAATTTTCAAAGCTAGCTTTGTTAATACTACTTTTGTAAGTAAAAAGATCATTTACTGGTCTTCATAGAAAGATGTGACATTTACCCTTTCCTCACTTTGTAGGATACGTTATCATGACATAAAACACTGTTAGTCCTAGTAGTAGTAACCCTTTTGACATCCTTGAGTATGTGCAGAAGATCTAGAACACGAAAGTCAGCGTCACTGTGACCAACCGTGAAGCACGAAACACACAACCAATTTGTGCATATAGTAGTACGGTACCGTTAGCTCGGCCATGGTTGCACAGTGCATGCAGGATATAGTTCTTATATTCTATTCGGGACGGCCCGGCCGCATTATTTTTTTCCCAGGACGAACGTGGGCAAATCGAGTTTTCAAAAAATTTTAAATTTGTTTCAAAATGAAGGTTAGGGTTACAATTATGGGTAGGGTTACGTGGATTGGGGTTATTTGGCCCGTTCTTTCATAATCCGGTGTCAGAATTACAAACAAAGGGTCGAAAAGCTGTCATTTTGGAATTAGAGGTGTGGCCTATTTCCAAGAAGCTGATTGGTACATTGGCCAGATTTGGCCTGACTCGTCCTGGGAAAAAAACTACGCGGCCCGGCCACTCTTTCGGTCGAGACTGTTTCCACCCTAGGCCTATATCGTACTATCGTAGTACAGCCGTCTTTATCGAAAACAGTAGGCCATCTTGAGAGTCACTGTTTATGTCAGTGACTCCCACAGTGGCTGACACAGAAGTAAACAAAATAATGTTGTAGACCAAAGAATATTAACGTGAGGCCTGGCCTCTTCGGGTCAAATAGGTGATCCATATGTAGTCTACACTTAGTTGTGTTTTTGGTTTGGTTCTGTATTATCGTGTTGTGTAGGCCAATAACGTGGCCTACTGATAATGTACAGTGCAGCCTGTCCAGCATTTGGATAAACTCCCAGCATTGCAACGAGCATGTATCACTGTGTGGGTTGAGCTTAATATCGGCAATTTTATTCAAGGGCATTTAACATAACATACCATAACAGGTTAAAGGGCAAAGGAGGGCTAAGGCCTCATAAGATGCCCTGAAGTCCATACAACCTTAACGGAAAACAAACAACCAACCAACACCAACTTAATCGAGCCCAGTACATTTAGATTCTACCACAGTTATGGAAGAACTTGTCAATCTCAGTGCACAGATGTGGAGTTAACTACCCACTCAGGCAGACTATTCCACTCGTTGACAACTCTATGAGAGAAGCTGAACTTCCTAATGTCAAGCCTTGCAAAACACTTTACTAGCTTCTTACAATGACCTCGAACCCGAGAATTACTTTGAACCTTTCAATAACTACAAGATAACAAAGGATTCCTTTCAGAGAGAAATTTGTACACCTGAAGCACCCCCCCCCCCAATCCTTCTCAACTCCAGGGTGGTAAGCCCAAGATGCTTAAAGGCAATAGGCAGTCACCCCAATAAGAGTTAGTATGCCCCGTCACTCTAGTTCATGAATTCATGAATGGCCTACTTTGATCTTCGGACAATGTTTTTGTTATTGAATTGTGAAATTCAAGGAGAATTTCTCCTTGCTTCACCTATTGTTTGTAATAGTTATGTTCAAAATGTCTTCAGAGGTGTTTGTAATTCAATAGACCTTATGCATATGATGTCACAAAGGAGAAAATGCTCCCTCGTTTGGAGAAAAATGCAGGAAAAGTGCGTATAGGCTCAGTGGCGCCGGCACGGGGGGCATGGGGGGGGGCGTGCCCCCCAATGAAAATTTTTTGAAAATTTTAAAATGATCCCAAAAGGCGATTAAGCTATAGATTTCTGTAGGGGGTAGGGTGAGGTGTGCTTCATCCGAGTCATAGATCTATTTAATCATTTTCTATCATAATTGTTTCTCAAACTATCAGAATTTTCGCAAATCCTTCGCAAACTATCAAAAATTTAGCGCGCTCCGCGCGCTTCAAACCTTACCACTGTATTCTTATTATCAATATCTTCTGATAGCAACTCCCGGAGAAGCACAGCAGCAAAAGTTGAAAGCTGTTCACGAATTAACAAGTAAAAGACCGGCTTTTTGAGTGGCACAGTGATGATGCAGGTTTTTTGGGCAAGTGAAAGCGTTTCGATGCAGATTCTGAATGCAGGTTTTGTCATGGAAATCTCATTTAATGAAAAATTTCGCTCGCTTTGCGCGCATGCTTTACGGTTTGCACTCCATCTCATGACCATTATTAACATAATAATGCATAGAACTATAATCACAACATCTGTAGGGGCCTTGCATCAATATGCGATCTTTCAATCTAAGTTGTTGTAGCATGATTTGGAAAGTTGAAATTACGTATTTGCCGTTATATATTTTCCAAAAAGTTTTACCGAGTACTCTGCGCGCAGCCATTATCGGTATAGATGACAGACACGTAGCCAAGGGGGGGGGGTGAAGGGGGCAGCCGCCCCCTTGAGCATATTTTTGGTATTTTTAACTTTTTTTTACAATATTGCTAGTGTTTTCCCTATTTATATGCGGTAAAATAGGCTTGGGAAGTGCCATTTCCAGCGATCTGGGAGGCACTTTGGGCCAAAATTTTCTTGCTCTTTGCGCCAACTCATGGTGGCGCAAAGCGCTGAGAGTCTGTCTATCGGCTTCGCTCCCTCGACAAGTTCCTGGCTACACCCTTGATTTTTAATACACTTACGATAAAAAAGCATTCTGAAAAACGCCTTTGTCAGTCCTTCACCCCTTTTGCTATAACTATCAGGGAGGTCTAATATCACCTTCCTGAACCAATAGTCTCCCTCCCGCCCGTTCCCCATTGCTGGAAGCTGTTCATCTGGATTTTCGTTTAAAATTAGTAAAAATACGATAGCTATAAAGTGCTCTACTCAATGTTATCATTTGGATGTCAAGTAATAAGCATTATGTCATTGCTCAATTTTATGTACTTTATTCAGAGCTTCCGGAAGGCCCTATACAGGTATCTGCCAGCCTTAGCTGCCTTTTTATAATGCACAATGAAGGGGAGGAAAAATTTCGTTATAGTCCAACAATGTTTCTGTGGACTCCACGCACGTATTTTTGGGTAAAAACTTTGCCAATAGAAGGCGGTAAAGTAGCCAAAAGGGAGTCTTCAGGAGGTTTGTTTACAACGTATTCTTCTCGTAGACAACATACTCTCCTTTTTCACCTAACCAAAAGTTAGAATTCACTAGATTATGGACATTTTCCAGCTATATATGATCAGCTCCAAAAATATTCCAAAAGATAGCACCATTTTGCATCTAAGAAACCTTAAATAAGCAAAAATTTCTCAAAAGGGAGGGGAACAACCCATCCCCTTAGACCCCTCCCCCAGGACGGCATCTTAGTGCAGTGACACCTGACAAAAGGAAGGATCCACACTGTGTATACGAAAAGCAGGGAGCACACGAAAAAAAAAACGCATTTTGCGCAGACTAGGGAGGTTAACTGAAGTGCCATTACATCATCTGTTGTGCCCCACCAATCATCAAAGACTGGCGGCGCCACTGTATAGGCTATCATTGCAAGTTACACCAATAAATGCAGACAGCTGATTTAATTGTCAACCAATCGTATACGCGCGTAAAGGCCGGTTCATACTTCCAAATTTCTCGCTCGATAAAGCGATCAATAACCATATATGGTCAAAATATCTTTGCCGCCAGTTCGATTCACGGTCATCGCTTGGAGTTGAACATTGTTCAACTTTTCTCGCAAGCTCTCGAGATATCGCAAAGGAAACGGCTTCTGATTGACTGATTGGTAGGTGAACGACCTTTTGAAACGAGCTCACGATCCTACTCGACAACAATGTCGGACCTTTCCAGATACCGGCTCATTACATGTATTCGGGTTCCGTGCGACTATCGGCGGCCTGATTGTGACAGTGAGAGTTGTAGGAATGGAGGGAAACAGTTATTGCTTCCCACGAATTAAGACAAAGGTTAGTAAGGCAGGATTTTCTTGTATTCCCTAAAATTATCACGGTATTCAATCGTGTACTTTGTCGTAGAGCCGATCAAACCGCATACACATATGTACTGTACTTGGCCTTTGCATAGGCAGGTATTGGGAGACTGTGCATTGCATGGCAGTACTGCGAAAGCTGAGCTATGCGAGAAAACTGAAGTATGAATCAATTTTACATCGGCATATCGAGACCCAGCTAACATCCTTAAACACAGCTTTATAGCGCTATAATGGAGTATGAACCGGCCTTTAGTGTACTTCACGACACGTGTATGGTTGGCCGGTGTGGACATAACACGGACTGAATTCAACGCGTAGAAAAGTACACTATGGCATGCCAAAGGTAACTTATTGGTGTTCATTTGGAGGATTGCATGCATGATTTTCTTCTAAACTGAAAATATTACTGAGACAGAGGATATAGTTTAGACGTACCGTATATCAAATTACTTTAGCTTAAAGGCTATACGCAAGAAGAAACATATATTATGTGGAATTCAGGAGTTAAAAGCTGCACGTTGCAATATGCTTATATAGAGTAAGACAATTATTTTCCTGGTTATTTGAAGGCATCATAGGCGTAGGAAGCTTTTTGAGACAAGGGGGCTGAATCTTCTTTCGGATCGCCGTCCTGGGGGAGGGGTCTAAGGGGAAGGGTCCCCTCCCCCTTTGAAAAAACAGGAGTAGGAAGCTGTTTTAGGTGGGGTTGAACGTTGTTTCGAACCGCGCTGTCGAGGTTATGGTGAACGTGTATATACGGAGAGGGGTTCCCCCTTCCCTTTTGGAAAATTTTTAATTATATGAGGTTCCTTAGATGCAATTTGGTGGGACATATTGTGTCAATTTTAAGAATACTTACTGCAAAGTATTGACATTTTTACAGAGGAAAGGAATATGGGGGTTTCTTCCTTGAACTGTGGGGGGCATACTTTCCACCATACTTTAACTAAGGGCCTTCAGCCCCTCAACCCTTCCCCTTCCCCAAGCCAATGGGGACATGTCGGGGGGTCGGGGAAACGGTTAGGTAAGGAGTCTTAGGGCTCGCGTTGAAGCCTCTGGTGGGATCCAGGAGTAACATTCCGATGAGGCCCACAGCAGGGGCGTAGTTTGGATGAAATTTTTAGGGGGACTAGGTATCAAATGGGGATCGCGGCATTCATCACCTTCCTTAATTCTTACACATTTTATTAGGACACAAAACAATTTGGGGGCATAGCAAACATCTGGGGTAGGGTCTGGAAACCCGGGCCCCCTTAGCTACGCGTTGGGCCCAGAGGGCAAAGCCCTCTTCAAATGACAGACGAGCACTAAATAAATCTTAAGTTACAATTTGATAATTCGTTATAGAAGTCGGACTAACGGCGGATAAATTTGATAAGGTAGAACTTGCTACCTTCTGACGAGGCCAGGGATTGGTGAGGAGGAGGGGGAAGGGAACCACAGGGAATTTTGTCCTAAGCCGACCCACATAGCACCAATGAATCCATGTAAAGCGTGCGTATCAGTATTGAGCGTACATATTTTCTTTTTCCTACTGCATGGTAATTTCTCCTCCTCTGAGATACAGAGACAAAAGTTCGCCCACAACAAATTAAGGAAGATATGAGCAGACGCCGCGGGAGAAAAGAGAGTTCTTCGAAAGGCCCCCTGAGGTTCGCAATGGGGCTACAGGTAAAGTTTAACGTACTCTGATTGTCAGAGGTTCAAGGCAAACCCTCAGAAGCGTTGGGGTATCGAAGTCGGGGGCACTAACATGAAACTCATTTTCACACCCTTAAAGGACACTAAAGCCTCACTCTGAAATTTGGGGTGTACACACAACATTTCCATGGGCTGTCGACCAATTTGAGACGGGCTAGCCTTTTCAGACGGACTGCTACTTGGGTAGCCACGGGAAGTAGCGTTGGAGAGCATTAGAATGTAAAGGGCAAGTGGCAGGGGGATTTTTGCTCACGTCTCCTCCTGTCGCTTCCTCTCCTCCCCAAACTCGTCGAAGGCCCAGAGCTACAAAGCATCGGGAGCAGGGTGATGGTTGAGGCTGTGCAGGTCGGTATGAGGAGAGACCAAGTCCGAAGATAGGGAGGAGAGGAAGGGACCAAGCCCCGAAGCTGGGGGTAGAGGGCGCAAGCCCCTGGAGAAAATTCGCCCCCCGGCAGATCAAAAACTACAGTTTCCTTAAAGCATTTAAGGGTGGTCTCGACTCCCACCCCAACCCAGTGAAAAAAATATATTTCTGCCCCTGGAAGTTTTCCCCCCTTCAGTACCTTGTCTGGCTACGGGCCTGGGAGGGACTGTGTCTTGTACAAATGGGAGCACGGGGAATTATGGCTGAGTTTAGGTATGTCGTTTGCTTGGTAGACTCACTTGTTTGCAAAGGTCCCAGCAGGTTTACTAGTTGGGCCAAGCACGCAGTGGAGTCCCCAGACTTTTCGAAGAGGGGGAACTAAGGTTCAAGCGTTCCTCAAAACGGACACCCCCAAATGAAGGGCAGAGCTCTTCTGGAGGCCTCGTAGTGACGGGAAGTGCTCCCCTGTAGACGTTGGGCCCAGAGTCCCATTGTACGGCCCCTAGTGGGTCCAGGGACAATCCTCAATTGGGGGTCCAAGAAGCGGAGATCCCGGAGGCTCTAACGTATTAATAAATTGTTATCATTCGACTAAAGCATTTGCCTATACCTACAAAATGGCATTGGATGTGCACCAAACAGGCCACAAAAATAGAATCAAAATTTGGCCTTTTTATTAGTCTAATCGCACAAAAAAATTAATGATGGGGGAAGGGTTTGAGTAGGGACGACGGATCATGTTAAGGTTTTCCAGACCCGCAGCTAGGTGGGGGCACGAAGCCCGTGCTCCCCGTGCGGACCACTGTGCACCCATATGGAAAATCGATCGAAAATAAAATTTTACTACCTGTAAACGGTGGCCCTGGTATGACTAGAGGGGAGATTTGACCAAAAACAATCTCAAAGGGCGTTTAATAATAAACGTAGTTTGTTTTCTGTAACATTTTTCTTTCTAAAATTTCAAAATGTTTCCCGCGCTGTGCGCGCTTTCATCTTCAGTTACATTTTGCTGCAGGGGCGCCGCGACGGTTTGGTGATTGGGGGGAGAACAGATGACGTCGTAATGCCACCTCAGCCCCCCCCCCAAGTCTGCGTAAATTGTAGCTTTTTCGTGCGTCCCTGCGATTGTATACAGCAGTGTGGAATCCTTTTTGTCACTACATAAAGGTGCCTTCGTGGAGGATGGTCTCCCTCTCCTTTAACACCCCTTCCCCTTTGAAAAAAAAATTGTTTAAGGTTGCCTAGATGCAAAAAGGTGCCATCTTAGGGGTATTTTGGAACTGATCATATATGACATGAAAATATCCTTATTTCGTGAATTCTAATTTTTGGTTAGGTGGAAGAGGAGAGTGTGCGTCCCTGCTATTGTATACAGCAGTGTGAGATCCTTCCTTTGTCACTACAAAAAGGTGCCGTCCTGGAAGAGTTCTAAGACCCCTCCCCGTTGAGAAAATTTTGTTAATTTAAGGTTGCCTAGATGCAAAATGGTGCTATCTTTGGGATATTTTTGGAACTGATATCTGGCTGGAACAGGCGCCTAGCAAAGGGGGGAGGGGGCAGCAGCCCCCTTGAACTAAATTTTGGTATTTTTTATGTTTTTTTACAATATTACTAGTGTTTTCCCTATTTATATGCGGCAAATAGGCCTGGGAAGTGCAGGGGCGTCAATCCGTATTCAAATGTGGGGGTGGGGGGGACGGGGGACATACATGACTTAGCACAAACCAATTCCTTTGGTTTTGAAGAGGGGGCGTCTTCCTATAGGCCCTTTCCTCCCCCCCCCCCCCCCTTATGATGACTGACGTTGTCCTATTCTAATAAGAATTATCATTTCAAAGTTAACATGACCATCATAGATGATCTACCAGGTAAAATACACGGAGTCCACGGAATTACTTCAAGATGTTATTTCCATCATGTCCCAAAATAGCTGAAACAACGCTTTGCAGCGTGGATCATTGTCGGAGATCATGGACCCGACCAGGCCCGTTGCTAGGGTGATATATTTGGGCGTGTGAAGGTCCCAAATTCCGACCGGCTGGATGTTTTTCCAACTGAGTGGAGGCGTTTAAATTGCACTTTTTTATGTGCTCTGCGTTTTGTATACAGCAGTGGGAATCCTTCCTTTGTCACTACATAAATGTGCCGTCCTGGGGGAGGGGTCTAAGGGGACACCCCTTTCCTTTGAGAAATTTTTGTTAATTTAAGGCTGCTAAGGTGCAAAACGGTGCTATCTTTGGGATATTTTTGGAGCTAATCGTACGTGACTGGAAAATGTCCATAATTTAGTGAATTCTAATTTTTCCGACTGGCTGGATGTTTTTACTAACTGCAGTGGCGGCGTGTAAATTGCACCTTTTTTATTCACCCTGCGTTTGTATACAGCAGTGGGGATCCTTCCTTTGTCACTATATAAAGGTGTCATCCTGGGGGAGGGGTCTTAGGGGAGGCCCCTTTGAGAAATTTTTGTTAATTTAAGGTTGCTTAGATGCAAAATGGGATATCTCTGGGATATTTTTGGAGCTGATCGTAGTATAGCAAAGGTGTGAAGGATTAGCAAGGGCGTTTTCAGAATGCTTTGTAGTCGTAAGTGTATTAACAATCACCATCTGCAGGCACGGATCCAGAAATTTTGAGGGGGGGCCAAGATGGAAAATCTCATGTGCACCGAAGATTCACCACGAGCGCGAAGCGCGAGTTCCTACGCGTGGTATCCAGGGGCCCGCAATAGGGCCCCTTCGGGGTCCAGGGGGCGAAGCCCCCGGAAGCTCTCGCAGTATTGCATTTTAAGAACACAGAAATCGGCTCCAGTTCTTATGTCAGTGAGATTTTATACCTTTTCATGTTGCATGGAATTTGATGTGTATGGCTCAGTATAAGTTACTATATGTACCTGCAGAAGTTCCGGAGAATCTAAGTTATCTTAAAACTTACACGCCATGCAGGTAACTTGAAATGATTTTGCCATAATGAGTGTTTTAGTTTCGTTATACGGTATTCAGGTATAAGGACGTCAGATGAAACAATTGCCCGCGAAAATTTGAATTTACATTTAAAACCATTGCTATTACAAACGGTGTCAATTCCCTTTATCAATTAGAAGGTGGGTTCGATACTAATTTTTCAGTTCTCTTAAGAAGAGGAGGTTGAAAAAATGAATTCAGTTGCAGCTTCTCTGAAATCACGTTTATGCACATGAATAATTGGCTTATGGTAGAACCCCACCGATGAGTAATGCGAATACTTTTGGGACCTTATTGATAGTAAAAGGAGTAATTCAAGGCTAAAACTACGCAGATCAAGCGAAAATCAAGAAATATTGAGAAGACTTTGCAAAAATCGTGAAAGATGTCAAACGATTTTTCGTAAAAAGTGATAAAAATTAATCCATCACTCAATAAAAAACATACCTCTCTCCGTAAGCGTAAACAATTGCGCGTGAAGCGCGCCGAAAATTTTCGGTATAGAGCCTCCCGGGAGCTCTGCATTAATTGTACACTGAAAAGGGGGACCAACAGGAGTCTCACAACCTGACGTCCATATGGAAGGAGAGATGATATATCACCTTCTTTATGGATTTCTGAAGGGTATACCCTTCAGAATCTATGACCGATGGTGCCGGCTGGAGTTGGTGATTGGGGGAACAGCAGGTAACTGCTAAACCGTGCCTTTTTAGGCAGTGGGATTTTGTATACGCTATATACAAGAGTGGAAGAGCCTTTTCTTGTTAGTACATGAGAGTGCAATCCCAGGAAGGAGTTTACCCTCCCCTTTGAGAAATGTTTGATAATTTTAGGGAGCCTATATGCAAAATGGTGGTATCTTTGGGTCATTCTAAAGTGATTGTATGTTTAAAAAATGTCCATAATTTAGTGAATTTTAATTTTCGTTCAGGTGAAAAAGGGGAGTAAGAGACGGTTAATATATTGTCTTCAAACCTCCAAAAGTCCCAGGAAAAATCATGGGCGTGGATCCATCTCCAAAAGTGTGTAGGGGGGGGGGGACTTTTCCACATTTGTGAATCGCCGTCCTGGTGGAAGAAGCAGTGGTGGTAGCCAGAATTTGCGTCACGGGGAGGCAATAAGTTTTGTGATCGTCGGCATGGGGGAGGGACCTAAGGGAAATTTTTCTAGAACTGAATGCCCTCAGATGCGATTTGGTGCAACAAAAGTGTAGGATTTTTAGGTTATTTTTCTTCTAAAAATTTCGTTTTCCTAGGCATAATTACAGTCTGTTCCATCATTTTTGAAAATGTGAGGGGGACTTTTTGACGATGTCCCCCTTTCAAAATAGTGAGAGGGACGTGTCTCCCCATTCCCCATGATCCACGCCCATGAGAAAATTGTACACGCAATTATACTGTACCTGCGTGGAATCCTCAGAAACATTCTTGGACTATAATAAAATATTTCCTTTACATTTTAAAAGGATATCCAAGGTTGACAGAGAACAGTATAGCGCCTTCCGGGAATTCTGAATTAGTTACAGTATACAAAAGAGGGACCAACGGGATTCTCACTACCCGATATCCATATGGGAGGAGATATATATCACCTTGTCTTTTCAAGTATAGCAAGAGGGATGGTGGACAGGCAAAATTCGTTTCAGAAAAGATTTTCGTCGTTGTTGAACGTCGCGGTAAAATGTTTGGAAAATAAGGCAATTACGTACTTTCAATCTTTCAAACCATGTGCTAGACTAGATTAGTCAAAGATCCCATAATGATGAATGCCCTACAGAGAAGGAGATGCACTTTTAAGAAAAATGTTTGCATTTGAATAATTTCTTGCGTCATAGCTTTGTCCATGGTATATGAAATCGGGTGTAAACCCTGTCGTATGCGCGCGAAGCGCGCCGAAATTTTGAATAAGATATTAGTCCATGACAAAACCTGCATTTAGAACCTGCATCGGACACTGTCATTTTCCCACCAACCTATGCTATTCAGAAACGAATCTTCTGACTGAGAATTCTTAAAAAGCACTTTTGCTCCTTGGTTCCCCCGTGAGTTACCGAAAGCTATTGAAAATAAGGACAACTCTGACCCAAGGCTTGACGCTAGCGGAGCGTGCGAAAATTTGGAATTTGTCAAGAATTTCCAAAACTTATGATAGTTTGAGAACAGTTTGTGAACGAAAAGGGTAGGAAAAAGTAAACCAATCATCAAAAATACATCTCACCCTACACCCTACACAGAAATCTTTAGCTTAAACGACTTTTGTGACCATTTTAAAAATTTTCAAGAATCGATGGGGGAGGGGGACACACGTCACCCATTGCCCACTGTGCCGACGCAACTGTCTGTAGCTTAAAAGCCCTTTGAGTTCATTTTAAAACTTTTCAGACAGTTTTGAAATCGAATAGGGTATGCACGCCGCTACTTTGCCTGCAACAGCTGGTGCCACTGTGCACAATAGCACGTCACCTGACAGCTCGTCTTCTGTATTCATTCTGCAAGGTCTGCATAGCGAAAACTTTGCCTCTCAATCCCTTTAGATTACAAAAACTTTCGCTCTTTAACACAAAATTGTTACTGATTTCAGTGCAGCCAGCAGGGCCCATACTGCACATGTCACGATGTTTACTTATTTAGATCTTAAGTCAAGGATCATTACCCAGCTATTCACCTGTTTTCGAACATTATGTGAAAGATATCTAAAGAGATAATCCAGCTATAGCTCCACCCAACCCCTAGAGAAATATATACTTTAAATACGTTCTTAGACACTTTTATTAATTTTTTGCTCTTAATTTTTCTTTCTCCTTTTCATTTTTCTTTTTCTTCCCTTTTTCTCGTTTCGTGGGGGGGGGGGGCGGGCTCCCCAGGCAACCTGGATCCGCGCCTGCATCATCTATACCGATAATGGCTTCGGCGAAGCTCGGTTAAAATAATGGCTTCGGCCACGCTTGGTAATAATTCTTGAAAAGTGTTTAACGGCAACAACGTACTTTCAACCTTCCACAAGGGGGGGGGGGGCATGCAGTATGTTGTGTGACCGCTGGCCTGGGGAGGGATCTCAGGGGAGGGGGTGTCCCTCTCCCCTTTGAAATTTTTTGAAAAATTAGGTGTCCTTACATGCAATCTGGTGCCACATATGTTACCTTTTGAAGTAAAATTTGTGTTAAAAATTTACGTATTTTTAGGAACTAAAAAATTAGGCATCAGTGAGGGGGACATGGCCCAATGGGGTGTCCCCATCCCCTTTGAAATTTTTTGAAAAATTAGGTGTCCTTACATGTAATCTGGTGCCAAATATACTACCTTTTTTAAGTAAATTTGTGTTAAAAAATTTACGTATTTTTAGGAACTTAAAAAAATCGGAATCACAGAAGGTGGGCATGGCGGAATGGCCCTCCCCTCTGCGTACGCCACTGATTGAATGATCCCATATTGATGCGAGGCCCCTTCAGATGTCTGGAGATGTATGTCTGTTTTCGGAAAGCGTTGTGATCAGAATTGTTCCATGTATAATTACCTTTTTAACGGTCATGAGAAGAAGTGCAAACCGTGACGCATGCGCGCGAAGCGCGCCGAAATTTTGCCATTAAATAAGATTTCCCTGACGAAATCTACATTCAGAATCTGCATCAAGACACTTAACAATTGCCCAACAAACCTACATGTCACTCAAAGAGCCAGTCAAATAGAGCCACGACACTACTCTTTTACGCAAATGTGGGGGGGGGGGACATTTGATATTGTGTCCCCCACCCATCGAAATGTGGGGGGACATGTCCCCCCGTCCCCCAGGATTGACACCTAGGGGGAAGTGCCATTTCCAGCCATCTGGGAGGTATTTTGGACCAAGATTTTCTCGCGCTCCGCGCCAACCGGTTGACGCGGAGCACTGGCAGCGTACTTGCCAACTCCATACGGCGATACCGTACCGGAGGACAAACTTTAGGCCTACCATATCAGGTACACATGGTATCTAGTGGTAGGCCTGTGTACAAAAGCAACACCTTACACTTGTTTGAAGCTGTTATGTGATTCTGCATACTTGTAGAATGATAAAATATTTGCCAGCAATATGCCGTGTGTATTTGATTTCTATATAGTTATTCCATAGTTATTATATATTAACTATGGTTATTCCTACAAAATATTCATAAGATACATAATAATATGTCTCATTTTGCATACAAAATACCGTATAAAGTATGCACCAAATCACATATTTTCCGATTAAAAAAACACAAAAGCTTCTCACCTCCCACCTCCCACCCACACCTCCCACACCCCCCCCCCTCTCGCGCGCAAGCTCTTAAACGCCTTTTGGGATCATATTAAAATTTAAAAAAAAAATCTGAAATCGATTGGGGGGCACACGCCCCAAAATCCAAACTCTCTCTCTCTCTCTGTATTGCAGGGCTGTATCCGAGTCCACCTGGTCCGATTCCGGGCCAATTTTGATTCCAGTGGCCACCATTCCTGGCCAATTCCGAGTCCAGTATACCCTTCAATTCCGAGCCATATCCGATTCCAGGTTCTTCAGTTCCGGGCCAATTCCGAGTCCGGCTATTTGGCAAATGTGGCATCATGCTTTTTGTACTGTTTTGCAATTATAAACGGGCATTTTAGGAGTCAATTTCATGCCCTGGTTCAAGCTGTTTTTAATTGACTATGTGTATTTATATGTTGAACTGTGCATCAATAACAATGTAGCCCTAGGGAACAAATATTTAACTTTGATTTTTGTGGACTCGTCTGCGGTTCCGAGTCCGAGTCCAGCTGCAGCCCATTCCGGGCCAATTCAGATTCCAGAACCTCCCATTCTGAGCCAGTTCCGAGTCCGAGGTAGTACTTCCATGGTCCGACAAAGCACGGACTCGAGTCCAGCCTCGAGTACGTTACAGCCCCGTTGCATTGTGTGAAATGTGAGCTACTCTTCATCTTTTGAATTTTCAAACTTTGCTGTTAATCAAAGAGCCGTCACCAACTAAGAATTTTGATGCCCCCACACTAAAAATATAGTTTGGGGTGACGAGTGTATGTCTTTAAGTATCCAGAAAAATCAGTAATAAAAACTTTAGCTTATAGCTCCGTCCGTCTCCTTCTCCCACATTTCCTGCCTCTCTTTATTGTTCCTTCCCCCTATTCAGGGTTGAATCCAGAAATGAGACAGGGGGCGTAAACGTCTGCAGAAAGTGCATGGTGCAATCAGATGGGCTTGGAGGCCTAAAATTCTGTTACAAAAATCATTGCTCTGCTGTAAATAGGGGGCGTCTCGGATTCGGCCCTGCTATTACTCCTTATCTCTATTTCCCGAGATTCCTCCTACTAAGTTACATCTTCCTTTAAAAGGTGAGTTGCGGGGAAGAAACGGCCAGGAAATTTCCTGGACGTTTTTTCCCCGCAACTCACCTTTTAATGTTCCTTCCCTTCCTTTTCTCTCCGCTCATTATTTTTCTCCCACTTGCAAAGTCGGCCTTACTCCAGCCCTTGTCCCTGTTCCATTCTTCCCAGCCCTTTACTCTTTCAGGCTATTTCGTCCCGTTCGTCTTTTTTCCACCATCTCTATAGCCCTGTCTACCACAGAACTAGTAACATCGACATTTCCTTCCAAAGTTACCGAGCCAGTTTCCTCTTCCCCACCTTCCTTAAATTCAATAATCACCCTATTCATATTATTTCTTTTCTTGTCTGCCGTTTTGATTTTTTCCTTTATTTTACTTTCCTTTTCTTTTAATTATTCTTCTTTCTCTTTTCTTTTTCCCGCTTTCCCGATTCTTCTTAATTTTTTCGGCGATGCAGTTTTCCCCAGCCCTCTGGCGCTGCAGCAATATAGGCCAGCGATTGCACAGAGAGTCAAAGATCTGGGCGAAAACATCACTGAAAGGTGTTCTGTATGCGATACAAATCTTTCTTCATCCCTGCAGGTAATCAGAATGTAAACTTAACCACTCAAGCAAACCTAATTTTCTGACCAGGGAGGTGTTAACACCCGAGTCCTTGTTCTGAGTTAACTAGACAATCCTATAGTCAGTGGCGTAGCCAGGATTTCTCTCACGGGGGTCATGCAGTATGTTGTGTGATTGCCTGCCTGGGGAGGGGTCTAAGGGGTGGGGTCCCCCAGGAGCGGATCCAAGGGGGGGAGTTAGGGGTTTAACCCCTCCCCTTGATTTTCGAGGATTTTTCATTTTGTATAATATATTGCTTATTTTCCCCGGTATGTTTTGAAGGTTATTTTCAACAATGCAATTAACATGCCATAATTATAAGTTTGTTGACAGCGTATTTTTCCTTCTATCGTCCCGATTCTCTCTCATTCAAAATCCTGATACGGTCAGTGAGTCCTTCAAGAGGATGTCCAGCTCTGATCTTGGTTCCCATATGCAATGAAATCGCATCCAGTAGTGCCTAACTTTCTTTTGAAAATGGGAACGCGACTCCAGCTTTTCGCTTATACTGTCTCTGAAAATTCAAATATTGTGTTGTCTGAAAGTGGTTGTCGTTGAATTGGAATCACTTAATATAATCAGAAATCGAGAAGGCTAATCATACTTTGGACATCGTTGGATGTAAAGACGTTCAGGGAAAATTAGACTGTTCAGTTGGAACATACATTTAAAGAAGTTACCATTGTTCTGGAAGGTATTATAATCCACAACTCGCTTATATACTGAATCCCTTTCATTTGTTTCACAAGATATATTCCTTTTTTATCAAAGAGTACGTTGATGACCAAGGTCACGTTTAAACATTATTCCATGCAAAAGTTAGATGGGATTTTACGACACACTAACACGATTGTGTTATATAGGGTCACCTTGAGAAGAAAATGGTGCAATGTTGCGGTACAATCATTAGGTAAAAAAAGTTGGGGTACAGTTCAAATTCCTCTGAAATGTTCAGGCAAATGCGGGAGTCGTGTCAAAAGTTTCTATACAGTTTGCTTTTCTTGAGAAAGCCCAAAATAAGGGAAGAATCTGTCTGCTCAAATATTTTTCAGGTCTGGCACAGCATAGTACTTCTGGCGAACATAGGAGTATTCACAACAGTCAACGAGAATGTGACTGACAAAAGAAAAAAGTAAAGGGGTAAAATTTAACAAATGATCTAGGTAAATGCAGGAGACACGTCAGAAAGTTTCTATACAGGCCACTTTCCTTCAGAAAGTCCAGAATGAGAGAAGGGTCTGTGCGCTCAAACAATGTGTCCATGCAAAAGAGTGGGTGTTTGCCTGGAGTTTCTTGCACATGGGAAGTGCCAGTGACCTGTAGGCGGTATTTTAGCATATTTTCCTTGGTGCCTCTAGACGACATGGTTGTATGTACAGCAAGGGAGGGTATCAAAGAAACGTAATGTTTCCATGGAAATGACAACATACAAAACATGATACATGAAGATGACCTAAGTATAGATTGTAAGGTCTGAGAAGGGTCAATTTTTCTTGGTTCACGCCGCGCAGTGATGGCGCCAGGTGGGGGACAGGGGGGACATGGCCCCTGTCGGGGAATTTTTACAGTATTTTACAGTCGGGGAGTCTTAGTCAATACGGTAAAGTGTGTAGTCCCCAACGGCGACAAGTCGCCCCGACGGTTTACCTGTTTTTTGCTCTCAAGAGGACAATTTCTCTTAAAAGAACCCAAAATTTTCGGCGCGCTAGGCGTGCGGTAGAGCCACTCCAGTTTCTCCAGTACTTCCATTCTACATTGCTAGATAGCATAAGACCTGTCAAACTTAACAAGTAACATGTAGGGAGAGTGCACAGTTTATGTAGAGGTCGTAAATTCCACCCCATATCGCAAAGTCAGCTTGCCGTTGTCTTGTGTGTGTCATGCGGTACGGTCAGTTGGTGAGCGACTCGAGGAGAAAAGTCTGGGTATTTCATAGGGTAGTCCAGGTGGTTTCGATAAAATGTATGTTATCCCTGATATGGTCTACAACCCCTACATTTTTTTTTCATTTTGTTCTTAATGATTATATATATATTTTTTTTTAAAACAAAAACAAAACAAAAAAAAAATTCGCGCGCTTCGCGCGCATTGCAATTTTACGTTTCCGATTCAAAAGTACACTATCAGTGCGCAACTCGGCTCATGAAGTATTCAGTGATATTATGCAAAATATGCGCTGCAATGACGTGGGATATTTAGGTTCCTTCAAATCCCCTCCTTACCACCCCTTGACATAGGGGCTGTCGGAACTTCGGGTCACTGCATGATCCGGCCCCCTGACGGGAAAATGCTGTCGCTACCGACCTGGTCGGTTTACTTATTTTGGCTTTCAAAAGGGTCATTTCTGCGGTAAAACCCAAACTTTTCGGTCCACTTTGCCCACTCTTCCTCAGTTCCGTTACTACTGATAGCTAAATATAGTACAAACCCTTTCCACCTTTTCAAGTAACTTAATATAAGTAGAATACATGGATTTAGGTAAATGTCGGTCATTTCATCTTATTTTGCTAAGCCTAGTTAATGTTCTCTTGTGTCTGTCGTGCGGTACTGCTATAGTGACTCAAGGAGGAAAGTTCAGCGTAGGTTATGCCCGATATGGCCCAACTGCCTTGACAATTGACCTATATATATGCTTCAAATAAGTACAGATTCTTTTTAGTGTAGGCCTATCCAAAAAAATTTCGCGCGCTTCGCGCGCTTTGAAATTTCACAGTTTAGATTCTAGGAAAAACGATAAATCAAGGCGGAAATATATTTCTCTAGTATATACAAATATTATGAAATACATGCCCCGCAATGTCATAATCTAGTACACAAGTTTTCTTCAAATTCCCCCTCACCAATTCCTAGACGACATCATGGCTGTCGGGGCTTCGGGTCGCTGGCCCGCCTTCAGGGAGTCTGCCCCCCGTCGGGCAAATCCTGGCGCCACCCCTGATGCCGGGCCAACCGATGGTCGCGCTCCGCTTAGATAACGAGACAACCAAAAATCCCATGCATGCGATTAAGCCTTGAATTTTAAGGCCCCAATACCAAAATACTTTCAGAAGATTTCAAAAACAGAAACCAAATTTTCTTTATTGAGCACAAGCGAGCAACTTTGAGTGAGTCACTGTGAGTGCCTAGAGAGAGCACAACAAATGACTGAATGCTCCGAACTCCTGACGCCCAAGATCGTTATCGGGCTGTATAGCATGCATCTCTCACAAGAAGGAAGAAAACTTTCTGACAGGACATTTATCATAAAATTTCTGACACAGGGAATTTCAATGAAAGCTTGTTTTTATACGAGATCAAAGAGCCTAGGAAACTCGTGAGAAATGCCATTTCCTGCAATCTGGGGGTCTTCTGGACCAAATTTTTTTCTGTACGCTTCGCGCCAACTTATGGTGGCGCTCCGCTTAGATAGTAACTATATCGCAAAACCCCCCTTTAGTCAAAACCTGCATCCGCCCCTGCCCCTCCCCTTTAAAAATTTTTGAAAAATTAGGTGACCTTACATACAATCTTGTGCCACATATGCTACCTTTTGAAGTAAAATTTGTGTTAAAAATTGTACGTATTTTTAGAAACTAAAACAAAAACAATCGGCATCAGTGAGGGGGGACCATGGCCAATGGGGTGTCTCCTCCCCTTTAACATTTTTTGAAAAATTAGGTGTCCTTAATACATGCAATCTGGTGCCACATATGCTACCTTTTGAAGTAAAATTTGTGTTAAAAAAATTAACGTATTTTTGGGAACTTAAAAAAAATCGGCATAAGTGAGGGGGCCATGGCCGAAACGGCCCCCTAAATACGCCACTGCCTATAGTAACACAACTGACTATTTTGTTTCCATGAAACTCTGTAGAGTCAAGACTGACTGCATTATTTTGTAAGCCCCGGTCTGTCAAAGCAGTTTTACCGGTTTTCAATTAAACCCAGGAGGGTCCAAAATGACATATGATACTCTTTGCAACATACGTGTATCCGAAAATTCGACCTGAAATTCTGAAATTCCATGTACATTGACTCTTTCCTCTGCTTGTAGCCCCTTCTATTGAAACGGATATTGTTTTCTATGAAATGTTCGCTGTTCGTGTGTATTTTGGTCTGCAGGCGTCCCAAACACACTGTCTGCCTTTTCAGCTAATGGTGTGGGCGTGTTTGTGATAACTCCTTCAATGTATTGAGAAACTACCTGTTTAAAACACTGTAAAATACTTTACTGTAGTATCACTACACACTATGCCATGTGGAAGAGTATAAATAATCAACCAAATCAAACCAAAATCATTTCATAAGTTCCCTCTGTTTTCAATGGATTCTAGTCTATCCCATTGTGTAATGGTATAACCACCGATCCGTGGATTTGATTGGTTCATAGTCTGTTTTCTACGCGTTGAGTTCAGTCCGTCTTATGTCCACCGCGGCCAACCATACACGCGTGAGGCGAAATCTACGCCGTGAGTCCACGTGTGCTTCGTTGTTCATCCAATATGACGTCAGTGTCATGTCAATGCATAAGGTCCATAAAAAGAGATTTGCAAGAATTTGCTGATTTTTCAAAGCAAATACTGCCTTTAAGTAAGTTAAGTCTAACATGATAAGGTATAAGGTAGCATTCGCCACTGTCTGAACTGATATGTTGTGATCAGTTTAATGGTGCAGTCTAGCTCAACGTATTTTTACCAACCATTTCACATACTTCAATTTCAATAAAGGCGGAAAAGACCTATATGTCATCTTGAAAATAGCCACTGTAAGTACGAATCGCTTCCATTAACAGTAGTTGTGGTTCCCGTAACTACATTTCTAGTTAGTACTGCAATTCACTTTTCCGCACCAAAAAGATCACAAATTGACTTCAGAAACATAGTCTAATTAAGTGTGATCCAAAATTTTTAAGGGTCTTAAATTCGTAGTGTATTTACTCGTTAAAAATACATTAAAAGTGTTTCTTAAGTGTGTATTAAATGACCCGGTCGATGAGGTGCAACGAGATTAAAGGAAGGGTTTAAGCAAAGATTAATTTTCATATGTGAGAGAAGAGCTGTAAACAATTTGGTGAAACTTCCCATTCATTTCTGACATGTATAGTTCAGTCTCGAGATATCAGTTAATAAAGGTACTACATTTGTGAACCAAAGTGAGTTCGAGGCAAGTAGAAATTTATAATTATGACCTTCGCACATTGATGAGCAATGCGTTGTTCCCTTTAATTCAGTCTACTGGGTTGACCTTGAAGTTGTAGGGATAGGAGCTCCTCATAGGGCATTTTATGTGTGTAAAATTCCCATGCCCCTCATACATTCACATTCTGATTACATGGGGTTATGGAGGAGAAAATTGGTTGTAAAGTTTAAAGAAAACCAAAAGGTATGGACTTGCCTTAAAATACTGGCGGGGGCTTTCAAAGGTAAGTTTAATGTTGGAGACTTGTGCTTGGCAATCCGCCTTGCAACTGTAACCAATACGCAACTTACCACTGGGTTCCATTCATGAAGTTAAGGGCTGTAGTTTCACACTTTTTCTGATTTAGCCCAATATTACGACGTGATTTGAGGGACAGCATTCTATATTCAACAGTAAAACAAGATAGTATGCCGAGTCTGCGTCCCTCCTTGTCTGTGTGTCCTCCTGACTGGACGGAGGAGTTGCTGCGTTTCTAAGGACGGTGCCCATATGTTCGCCGGTATCGCTGTTTTACAGAGGCTAGGCAACGGAGTGCCGGTTCGAGACAAACCGCTGACTTCATCGCGTAACTTCTCGCTGTCGTTCTTAGCTATGACGAACCACCGACTCTTGCGAACAGCTTGAAAAACGCCTACAAACAAAAATCCTTTATATTTTTTAAAGAGTTGTGACATGTACGTCTCGCGACAGAAAGACCTTGCTGGACCCGCTCCCCGAAGTCCCACCAACCAAGTATGTATTTCTATAGTAAGTGATTGTAAACTAAGTTAAAATATTAAGGTAAGATATAATCTAGTAAGACCGTAAGACTAAATATTGCTTGTAATATACAACCAGAAAGAAAGCCTTGCTCCGAGCATTTGAAAATTAGTCCATGGCAAGAGCGTTTTCCGATGGGGGGGGGGGGGTCTTAAAATCTGGGAAGGGACCAGACAGAAACGCCGCCTGGCTCAGGGTTGGTGACTCCAATGGTTTACTGATTCTGTGCATGTTCATTTTTTCTAAGTGTGGAGAAAACCATCATAATACGAATGAGAAGTGTTTGAATGGAAGCGAAGCAGCCAGATTTTATAGGGAGTGAAAAGGATCCATATCTAAGAGCCCTTGCTTTCCTGTCTCTCATCAACTTGAATTTTAATGAAATTCAAGAAAGCGGCCTACTGTAATTTTCCAAAGTTAGTTTTGTAGTACCCTTGTAACTACTCGTACTTGTACTCGGATGTTGAAGTTCTCGTACTCGGATGCTGAAATACTCGTACTCGGACTTGTTGAAATAGTCGTACTCGGATGTTGAAACACTCGTACTCGTATATAAAAAATACTTGTAATCGTGCCTGATTTTAATGTACTTGTACTGTATCAGGGATGAGTACTTCAGAAGTCCGGTACATAAACTTCTTGTAAATAATTACAGGGATCAATGTAACTGTCATCAGGAATAATACCCCTTGCAACAGGACATTAGAGGTCAGACTTTGTAAGCATGATATCTCAAGGGAAGGGTCATAGATACTTCTCGTACTTGGTGTGTGGATTATATGACAAGTTGAAACATTGATCCAGGATACGAATATTGGTTGTGGCAAAGAAATAAGTTTAGAGCCATAAAAATTATCATGTGATGATTTAATGAGGAAGGTGAGGATTTAAAAGACCTAGGTCTTTGTTAAGTCCGGTGATGTGTGATTTAAGCTATTTAAATCAGTCCACATTCCAGCAAACAATGTAATTCTTTCTTCTGTTTTTTTTTATTACGTACAGCTTTCTGTGTAACAACTGTTATATCTTCTGCCCTTCACTAAGTTATTTATTGTACCCATTTTGCTTTAAATCTCGCTGACAAAGGTCCCATGCATGGAGACAGAAAATTTCGAAATACATTTAAAGATTTTGTACTTCTTAAATTAAGCAGTTATGCTC
This sequence comes from Holothuria leucospilota, assembly GCA_029531755.1. Taxonomy (NCBI): domain Eukaryota; kingdom Metazoa; phylum Echinodermata; class Holothuroidea; order Aspidochirotida; family Holothuriidae; genus Holothuria; species Holothuria leucospilota. The sequence continues at coordinate 437,769 of CM055970.1, forward strand.
CTTATTGCATTTGCATGTTTATTTTAGTGTTACTTAGTGTTTGGAGTACTCTTCTATTTTACTATATATATATTTATACAATATATATATATATATATATATATATATATATATATATATATATATATATATATATAGTGGTAATAAGTGCTAGAAAGTTTGGGGAAAATTCTACGTTTCGGGTATAAACCCTTCATCAGGTGGCAAAAATGCAACTGAACAAATGTAGAGAAAATACACGTTTAAAGAAGGCACGTAAAAACCGGCTGTGAAAAAAGAACAAGGTGGAAAAACTGCGATATGGAGGCTGAGTAAAACTGGTGAAAGGTGATTTAAACCAGAATGCAAAAATGCATTGAGGTTTCGATGATATATGTTCTATTCCAAATAATGCTATGATGTCTCATATCTTTCAGTCAATGGTCAAATGCTATCTGAACGTGTTGGAAAAATACAGTTTTGTGTTCCTATTTAATCTTGGGAATTCTTGGGAAATTTGCGGTTTGACCTCTGGTGACCCCAGATGACGATCTTGGGAAATCTTGGGAAATTTTGCTCTTTGACCTCTGGTGACCCCACATAAAACTCTTGGGAATTCTTGGATAATTTTGCTTTTTAGCCTCTGGTGAACCCATGTAATATTCTTGGGATTTCTTGGGAAATTTTGAATTTTTACCTCTGTTGACCCCAGATGACCTTTGACCTCCACCAAAAACAATAGGGTCCATCTTTTCACCATAACACATCCACATAGTAGGTATAAAATCTATCCAAGGTTCCTACCCAGAGATACGTGATAACAAACTTTTCAGTGTTTGGCCCACGTTGACCCAAAATGACCTTTGACCTCCACCAAAAATGATCAGATTCTTCCTCTTACTATAACGCATCTACATACAAAGTATGAAACTTATCCAAGCTTCCTACCTTGAGATATCGTGTTAACAACGTTTTAAGGGTTTGACCCCGGTGACCCCAGATGACCTTTGAACCCCACCAAAAATGATGGGATTCTTCCTCTCACTATTAGGCATCTACATACAAAGTATGAAATTTATCCACGCTTCCTACATCGAGATATCATGTGTAAAGGTTTTCAGGGTTTGACCCCCGGTGACCCCAAATGACCTTTGAACCTCACCAAAATTGGAAGCATTATTCCTCTTACTATAAGGCATCTACATACAAAGTATGAAATTTATCCAAGCTTCCTACATCGAGATATCATGTTAAAAGGTTTTCAGGGTTTGACCCCCGGTGACCCCAAATGACCTTTGAACCCATACAAAAATAATAGGGTTCTTCCTCTTACCATAACGCATCTACATACAAAGTATGAAATTCATCCAGTCTTCCTATCTCAAGATATTGTGATAACAAGGTTTTCAAGGTTTGACCCCCGGTGACCCCAGGTGACATTTGACCCCTCGAAAAACAAATTAGGGTTCTTCCTCTTAATATGGGGCATCTATGTACCAAGCTTGAGAACTGTCAGAGCTTCCCTTCTTGAGATATCGTGTTAACGAAATTTTCAGGGTTTGACACCAGGTGACCTTTGAACCCCACCAAAAATGATAGGGTTCTTCCTCTTACCATAACGCATCTACATACAAAGTATGAAATTCATCCAATCTTCCTACCTCAAGATATTGTGATAACAAGATTTTCAAGGTTTGACCCCTGGTGACCCCAGGTGAGAACTGTCAGAGCTTCCCTTCTCGAGATATCGTGTTAACGAAGTTTTCAGGGCTTGACCCCCGGTGACCCCAGGTGACCTTTGAACCCCAACAAAAATGATAGGGTTCTTCCTCTTACCATAACGCATCTGCACACGAAGTATGAGATCCATCCAATCTTCCTATCTCAAGATATTGTGATAACAAGATTTTCAAGGTTTGACCCCTGGTGACCTTTGACCCCCACCAAAAACAATAGGGTTCTTCCTCTTAATATGGGGCATCTATGTACCAAGTTTGAGAACTGTCAGAGCTTCCCGTCTCGAGATATCGTGTTAACGAAGTTTTCAGGGTTTGACCCCCGGTGACCCCAGGTGACCTTTGAACCCCACCAAAAATGATAGGCTTACCATAACGCATCTACACACGAAGTATGAGATCCATCCAATCTTCCTATCTCAAGATATTGTGATAACAAGATTTTCAAGGTTTGACCCCTGGTGACCTTTGACCCCCACCAAAAACAATAGGTCTTCCTCTTAATATGGGGCATCTGTGTACCATGTTTGAGAACTGTCAGAGCTTCCCTTCTTGAGATATCGTGTTAACAAAGTTTTCAGGGTTTGACCCCCGGTGACCCCAGGTGACCTTTGAACCCCACCAAAAATGATAGGGTTCTTCCTCTTACCATAACGCATCTACATACTTAGTATGAAATTCATCCAATTTTCCTACTTCAAGATATTGTGATAACAAGATTTTCAAGGTTTGACCCCTGGTGACCGTTGACCCCACCAAAAACAATAGGGTTCTCCCTCTTAATATGGAACATCTATTTACCAAGTTTGAGAACTGTCAGAGCTTCCCTTCTTGAGATATCGTGTTAACAAAGTTTTCAGGGTTTGACCCCCGGTGACCCCAGATGACCTTTCACCTCCACCAAAAATGATAGGGTTCTTCCTCTTACCATAACACATCTACATACAAAGTATGAAGTTCATCCAAGTTTCCTAACTTGAGATATTGTGTTAACAAGGTTTTCAGAGTTTGACCCCAGGTGACCCTAGGTGGCCTTTGACCCCTACCAAAAACAATAGGGGTTTCGTCTCAATATGGGGCATCTATGTACCAAGTTTGAGAACTATCAGAGCTTCCCTTCTTGAGATATCGTGTTAACGAGCAAAGTGTCACAAGCACACACACTCACATACACACACACGCACATACACACATACATACACTCCCTATCATGAATGCACAGGTTTCTCTTATCATCGAAACCAAAAAGGAGGGGGGGGGGGTAAAAACGTCCATCCTAACGTAAAAACCGTGTGAAGAGAGGGATCCGAGCTTCATGATAAGCCTGTTTTCGGCCGTTAGACGATCACGGTCAGAACCTCTGCACATTACAGCTGCGGTAACGACCAAGTCCTTTATCGAGCACAGGGACGGGGGGTTGAAGTGTTTGGCTACCGGATAACCTTGAAGGTTTCGTTTGATTGACCTAAGGTAGTCAGTGACTCGGTCCGCGAGGCGACGTTTGGTCTCTCCCACGTACAGACAGTTGCAACGTCCACGAAGTAAAATGTAAACGACATTCGTGGAGGTACAAGTAAAGTGTTGGTTAACAGTTATTCTGTTGCCGTTTGGACTCAAAATGTTGATGAGGGTGTTCTTGCCAACCACTGGGCATGCGTTGCATCTACCTCGGTTACAGGGGAATGTTTCTGGGGTGTTTTCCGTCCGCTGTAGTGGATGGGAAGCCCGAACTAAATGATTAGAAATATTCCTTTCAACTCTGCAGGCCGTAATAGGGGGTTCAGGGAGAAGGCCACGGTTTGAAGGGTCGTGTCGAAGGGTCTCTACATTCTTGTATATGGCACGTATGATGGGGCGTACCTATGGTTGATATGAATTTACCAAAGGAATGCCTAGATTGGTAGACTTGTTGGTCTTTTTACTCAACGCCTCAGCTCTATTGTAGAGCGTCAGAGAGGATTTAAGTGGGATAATGACGTTTCTCAAAGAAGGATAATATATTTCTGGAAGCTGTCGAAAAATAAGAATCTTCTAAGCAAATCCTTCCGGCCCTCAAAAGTTGTAAGAAAGGGTTGGATTTGATACAGGATTTGGGATGGTTGGAGGGATACAAAGGTAGTTATGAGAATCAGTGGGTTTAAAATGTAAGTTTTAATTAAATTTAAGGTTGCAAATTGATAATTCGAAGTCGAGGAAAACCACTAAAGAGTCCGAAATACAATGTGTGAATTTCAAAAAAGGACAGAGGGACTCTACAAATTGGATGAAAGACTCTGAATCTTGACGGGTCCCTGTTGCTACTCTGACAATATCATCAATATACCTTTTGTAAAGGTAAGGGCGGGTGCCTGTATACTGAGAAAAAGCTCTTCTTCAAAGTGGCCCATGGTTAGGCAAGCAATAGAAGGACCCATTTTGGTTCCCATGGCTAATCCTTTAACTGACGGAAAAAGCGTCCGTTAAACTGAAAACAGTTTTGGATGAGAACAAGTTCCGTCAGGCGGAAGACAGTAGTTACAGGTATTTGGGGGTCTTGTCGTTGGTCCAGGTAATGACGGATAGCTGACAAGGTAGCATGATGAGGAATGGATGTGTAGAGACTAGATACATCCATGGTGAATAACAAGCGTTCACTGCAATCTTCAGGAAACTCAAATTCTTGAATTATAGTCTCAAGAAATGGCAAGTGTCCTCAACAAAAGACGGCAACGGTGGTACCAACGTAAAAAGTACGGAGTCTAAATACTCTGAAATTAGAACAAAGGGGCAGCTGTGGGACGAAACGATTGGTCTGCCAGGGTTGTTGGTCTTGTGAATTTTGGGAAGAAGATAGAAGTTAGAAATTTGTGGGCAAGGGTGGAGTAGTGATGTAGCTGATTTGCAAACAACTTTTTTCTCAGTATACCGGCGCCAGCCCTTTCCATTACAAAAGGTATATTGATGATATTGTTGATATTGATGATGATAACCGTTCAGTGGCAGTTTCACAGCATGATGTCATTATCATCATGATGGAAGCACCTTTGCATCCAGCCTGGATCCTTTGCCGGGAGTTCATTGTTTGGGCTCGTTGCACTAAACGCAAACACTCACCAATGAAGGGGCTTGGTGAGAAAATAAAAGGCCTGCTTAGCGAGCCCTAACTCTGGGTTTCTTGGTCCGGCAGTCGAAACCATCGTTGACATTAAGACTCATAGGTGAAATAGTTTGCAATTTGTTCCACATCCAAATGTTTTCTAAATGCTTAAGTCTTTCCCGGGAATTATTCAAAATAACCTTCTTATTCTCATAGGAAGCATTTCCTGGAATGAAGGGAGGGTTCAAGGTTTGAGGGATTATAACATAGAAATTACTAGGGGAGTGCGAAGCCAAATTAGAGTACAACTCGGCACAAGACCTGACAAAAATAGACTTTCGAACTTCCCCCAAAAAGGAGCTACGAAAACGCAATCCCAAAAAAGGTGCTGAATATCTTCGGTCTACTCCTTACAAAAGGTACAGAGATCCGAGTTTACAATGCCCATTTGAGCTTGTAATTTAATGACTGCTAGATACCTATGAAGAATCTTAAACTGGAAATACGGTAGTCTGGGAGACGATGATGATTTAAAAGAGCTAAGATAAATCCCATTCCAATTCAGATCCCACTCATTTAAATCAAAAGCCCACTTTATTTCGGAAGCTGAAGGTTAAAAATTTTTTGGACACAAATGTCATGAGCCAATTTACACACCCTCTTGGATTTATGGAGCCTAACAAGATTCTTGGATTATGCTTGTTACAAATTAAGACATGTTTTGGATACAGCATCACCTTCCCAGACACTGCAGTTATTTAGTGGCTACATTTGTGTTAATACCCAAGTATACTAAGTGAACTTATGCAAATGATTTGCATATCTGGGCGGAGCTTGTATCTAAACCTACATTTTTCATGATTTAGAAAGTGAAATATGCACTACGCAGTAAACAAACTTTAGAGTCAAATACGTAATAAAGTTTTAAATAAGAAGCCCATATCACTGTGATTACATAAAACAGGAAATTTCAAGGCATTTGTCTGTTCACTGTTATGAAATAAGTTGCATTTATGTACTTAAGTCAATTCAACCCATGGGGCCACGCATGACAGACCCATGATGTAGAGGTCTGAGGGTCGAGAGGTTGGTCAGTTAAGTTTGTTGTCCCCTGGGGACGTAGTTCTTTTGGGGAGCAGAACTCCTTCGGGAGTAATGTTGGTTTGGCCCCTTGGCTCTTCGCCAGAGAGTCGAGGGGACTTTGAAAAAGTACTTACTTACCTGGGGAAGGAATATCCGTGATCACGACGGCGGAGCTCACTGGCGGAGGCCGTTTTATTCAGCTAGTCTAGAACGAGGCTTCGCACGTCAGGTAGTTTGGTAGTTCTGGTGGAGTTGTCCCTTGGGGACGTATAGCTCCTTCAGGGAGCAGAACTCCTTCGGGAGTATTGTTTGGTTTTCGCCCCTGGCTCTAAGCCAGAGAGTGAGGGGGCTTTTGCAAAAAAGGACTATAAGTCCTAGCTGTGATTCATAACTAAAGCAGATATGGTCCGGATAAAGTTTAACCTGTGCCAAATAAAGACAGATCCAGATAGAACTTTATCTGGCCATATATGGTTTAGATCCGGTTCTGGTTTAGATCCGTGTTATATCTGCCCAACTTTTGATCTGATCTGATATAAATTCCATATCTGGTGCAGATATGGGCCATATATGGAAATATATTCTGCTCATATAAGGACCAAATTTGGTCCAGATAAAATTTTATCTGTTCCATATAAAGAATTGATCCAGATAAACTTTTTCTGGCCATATATGGCTTAGATCTGGTTCTGGCGTAGATCTGGGTTATATCTGCCCAGTTTTTTACCTGGCCTAGATATAAATCCCACATCTGCATCAGATATAGCCCAGATATGAAATCCATATTTGGCCCATATATTGAATTTCATATCTGGCCCATATATGGATTTGGTGTAAGGGAAGGAATCTGCGTAAACAATTATACTCTGCAAGGAACTAAAGAAGACACATGTGGTGGCCTTTTTTCAGTACTAACAACTTGAATGTACTGTTTTTGTGAAAGCTATATACTACTGTACTGAATTAAAATGCATCTTTGTGATTCTGGTTTGAGTGGTAATGGACGCTAGCTATGGAGAGAACTTTGAATGTGAGACATGCATATGGAAATTAGAACCTATTTATCGGACTTGCAGATTGGATGAGCAGCTATATATTGTGACATTCAGTACATCCGAGAATATGCTTGTTACTAACTAGGTTGCTGAGAAGGATGTTAGAAGGACAAAGGAATACATGGTCATGCATGCTCTTTCCAGCTGCTAGCTACATGCGTATTGGAATCCATAAAACGGCTTTCGCTCTGATAAATACAGGAAGTTAATACCTCCAACTTTAGCACATGGCAGAGTGTTCATTATGGATAAAGACATTTTTCATGATTTGCCTAGATTCATCATACTCGAGGATATTCAAAGATATGATATTTTATGAGAAAAAATCTCCACATGACAAATCCCATGGGAAGCATTCCCGTAAGATAAATCCCTGTGGGAAGCATTCCCCGAGGCGTTCAGGCGCGTAGCTACGGGGGCCTGGGGACCTGGCCCCCAGATGTTCCCTAGGCCCCCCAGAAATTGTGTATGTCCTAATAAAATTTGTAAGAATTAAGGACGGCGATCAATGCCGTGACCCCCCATTTGATACCTAGGCTCACCTAAAAACTCATCCTAGTTACGCCCCTGGAGGAGTTTTGGCCCACAGGGAATATTTCCCTAGCGTGCGTTCCTCATGGGAAGCATTCTCCATGATGGGAACCATTTCGCGAGGGCCAAAATCCCATAGGAAATTTCCCACGGGATTTTTTGGGGGAATTCTATGGGTTTTTTGTAAGAGTTATCTCGACATATCACTAGACCTTCGTACAAGAGCATTTAAACCATACAATAAACCGAACAATACACCTTTGTATGTGCACCGAACAAGCAACCATCCATCATCGATAACCCGTAATATCCCAGCTGCCATCAACAAAACGTCTCTCCAGCATTTCTTCGACTGTGATTCATTTAACGCCGCCATCCCCCCATACCAAGAGGCTCTTGCAAGCAGAGGATACCACTACCAGCTGAAGTTCAACCCCGAAATCCCCCAGACGAGAAGCGCTCCCGAAACGGGAACATCATAATAATGGTTTAATCCACACTACAGCTCTGATGTTGCCACCAATTTCGGCCACAAGTTTCTACAGCTGATAGATGTATGCTTCCCCAAACAGCACCAACTCAGCGAGATCTTTAATGGGAATACCCTAAAGCTCAGTTACAGCTGCATGCCCAATATCCGGAGTATAATTTCCTCCCACAACAAATCCGTACTAAACACAGAACGAGTGAAAACCCCCACGCGAAATCAATGCGAAAGAATGCAACTGTCGTAAGGTGGGTGAATGCCCTCCAGATGGAAAGTGTCTCATCGAAAGTGTTATTTACCAGGCCACAGTAACTAGGACCGACAACATGGATAAACAAACATAGGTCGGACTCATGGAGAGAAAATTCAAGACAGATATAGCAATCAGTTAAGCTCATTCCACATTGAGAGATACAGAAACAACACGGAATTGAGCAAATATGTTTGGTCCCTGAACGACTCTAAGGTACAGTTTTCCATGAAGTGAAGGATAATCAAACTTGCCAAACCTTATTCAAATATCACCAAAAGGTGCAATCTATGTTTGTGTGAAAAGTTTGTCATCATTTGTCAGCCAGGGTTATTCTCGCGTCGTGTGACATGCCACCAAAAAGAGCTATTTCACTTGTCAGTTAAAGAATTAAGCCCTCCAATGAAAGATCCGTTGGAATTTTATCAATATCTTTTACCGTTCCCAAATAAACGTCTTCAAAGTTTGATGGTTTCTGAATTAACTCATTGCCTATGCAAAAATAATGATCATGATGTGGAGTGTTGTACAGTATTTAAGATTTCTTTGTTAACCCTGTATCAACTATCTCTTAATTACTGATCAGATAGATTATAGTTTGGTAAAAGATATCAATATTTCTGAAGGAAAAATTTAACTTTCATAAAAAACCTCTCAGGGGATAACAATGCTACCAGTGTCCTTGGAATTAAGGTTGACAAAACAAAGGCTAACATGAGCCATATATGGTATGTCCATCTTTCCATGTCACATATTTGCATATTTAGCTCATGTTTATTCATCATACAAGTGTGAAACAGAAACTACCCTGTAAAATTGTCAATATTTGATGGATTTTAATGGAAATTGCAGCTATTTTCTGGATATTTAATGCTTTTATACATCCAATATCCAACTATGTAATTTTCATGTTACACGACCTTTAATAACAGAAGTGAGCTAGTGTCTACCTGTAGGCACAAGAAAAAGTTTCTAGTGTGTAACAGATAGCAAATCCCCCGCATAATAACAGTGAGCTTTCCGTGGCTCCTCTGACACGATATGACTAAGCTCACCGTGGGGAAAACAGTATCATTCATTCATTCACTTACTATACACACCTGACGAGTGTGGTCGGCTTTGCTGGCTATACAAAACAGACATGTAGTGTAGTAACATTGTGTTATGATCTAGCTACAATCGCCGCAAAAAGTAAATGAAACAAACCCCCCGGTCCCCCGTTTCAATGCTGGTAAATTGTTTTAGCCACAAGCAATCACTTCAAACCTAACCAAAATGGATCAACATTGATGGAGGGGGATGGAAAGGAAAATGTACCTTGATTGTCAGCTTGTTTCATTTGTTTTGGCGGCGATTGTACATTTATATGTCGGTATCATTACTTATATAAGGGAGTGAAGTGATAAATCTCGCCAGGCAATCTCTTTAACAGTTACAGGGCGAGGTTCTCGAGTTCGGCCCCAAAATTTACATCAGAAGAGTAGGAACTGGAGGCTGAAGGGAGATATGACCATCCTCGATCCTTTATTCAGAGGTGTAGCTATTTTATAGATTTAAAAGAGCCTGGGTTTGGCTGGGGGAGGGGGAGATACTCCGCGTACTGTTCCTTGTGCGTTCATCAACGCCTGCTTATCATCCACCTATCGCTTTTTAGTTTCTTATCCCTACTCATAAACTTTTTCCCACCAACTTCATGGAAATAAACATCGCGTAGACAGGGTGCTTATTGTTGAACAATTTATTTGAGTATATACATTAAATCATTTGTCGTGGTAAGCTAAAGGTACGGTAACTTATGATACAGCCCATCCGTGTACATATACTGTTACTACTGCTTTCGGCTGGTATATTGAGAAGTCATAGTTTGCAAAGACTATGGTAGGTAGGAGGAGAATTACGGCAGAAGTAAAGGCATATGTAAGACTTTTGAGAACTGAAACTAACAGAACCTTTCGACAAATTGCGCAAGTATGTGGGATTTCACCTGCCAGCATGTGGCGCATTACGCACACAGACATTCGTACCTCCAAGGTTCCAAACCTGGCAAGGAAAAAGACGGGACGTCCCCGAAAACTAACTGTAAGCCAGCAGAGAAGTTTATTTCGAGCCCTTAAACATTTGAGGAAGACTCGGGGGAACTTTGCAGTGGAAGATACCATGTGCAGGCAAGAAGGAAGGGATTTTTAAAGCGCACAGATCTAAGGAAGCGCCTAATGTTCTCAAACGACATCAAAAAGCAGCATACACGAAACTTCTGGACGAAAGATGTCATGTTTTATTTTGATGGAACAGGGTTTGTGCATAAGAGAAATCCTGTGGAACAGGCATTGTCACCCAAAGGGCGAATTTGGAGAAACCCGAGCGAGGGGGTTGCATTTGGATGGCAGCACTGCCAAGGTGGCGAAGGTCGGAACTAGAGACAAAGTTTTGCGTCTCATTGTTGGAATTAGTTACGGGAAGGGTGTCGTGTTGTGTAAATCTTACAAGAAATTGGACCGGCCTAAGTTTGCCACGTTTGTAAAGAGATACTTTCCACGGACCATGAAAGCCTGCGGAACAAAACGACAGAAGCTGTTTCTGCAAGACGGGGATCCACCACAGAATTCTGTTCACGCAAAAGCGGCGTTTGCAGATCTTAGATTGCGTGTTTTGAAAATTCCACCTCGAAGCCCGGATTTGAATCCGATTGAAAATGTCTTTCATATTGCCAGAAAGAAGTTTTGCAAAGATGCCTTGGAAAAGAGCATTCAAGATTCAAGAATTCAAGATGAAACATTCAAAGAGAATTTAAGATGACAGTTCAAGAAACGGGTCATTCGTTCTTTGAAGGCTATACCAAAAGCAACAATTAACAAAATATTTTTTCAATGCATAAACATGTAGGCATGATCATTTCGAATGGAGGAAATCGGCTTTAGTATTAAGTACATATCATTATCAAACACAGTAAGTGAAACCTGTAAGGAGATGACAGGTTTATCTCAAATTATTTCGTAACGGAGAGAAATATGATTAAAGTATGCTACATTCTATAACCAAGGATATATGTTTCAACATTTTGCATACCTTATTTCTGCTAATATGTCACCGTGCTGTCAAAATTCGCAATGGTAAACACGGTAAACCATCATAGAAGCTTAAAGTAAACAGTACACGCTACTTATCTTAACACTAAAGCCAGATGGTTTACCATTAACGCGAATCACGTGTCAATGATACGACAAAGGTAAATGTAAACACTGCCACCTATTTAAGAGAAAACTTCATTTACTAAGAACTTTTCATGCCCCGACAAACGTTATAAATTTACAGTGTAAATGTATTTTTCTCATCTCTAAAAAAATGTGTTTTTCTCATCTGGTAAATCAAATGTATTTTTCTTTTTCTTGAAAGTAAATGTATTTTTTCTCATGTTTTAAATAATGTATTTTCCTCATCTGGTAAATCAAATGTATTTTTCTTTTTTATTTTAAATATAAGTATTGTCCTGTTTCTTGTAAATTAATGTAGTTTCTGTTTCTTGTCCTCATGTGGTAAAATATTACTCTGTTTCGTGCCCTTCTTTGAGGTTTTCAATTATGAAAAATGAAAAGCAATGACCACAAGGGGAAACGCACTCTTGCTCCGTTGCTGGGATCTGACTTCGAAAGGTGAATTCATCCAACCGGACGGACATCATCTCTGTTTCCCGTTCTTCAATAGCACCACCCTTTATGAATAGTAGTGCCTCCTTGCTGGTAGCAAATATGGGTGTCATCCCAGCTAAGGTCATATCCTTGGAAAAGTGCGTCTTGGGGGTTGGCAAGTGCACCAACCCACCCTCCAACATTAACAATAAAGCAAGCCACGCAATGAGTTCTGGCCTGCACCTAAAATCATTTCGAATTATGACCTCCGCTTTTTCAGCACCTACCCAAGCAAATGTGCTGTTTGCAGGGTTTGAGAAAGCCTGACATATTACAGTTATGGGCAACAGAATAAATGTTTTACCACAGTTGGCTGGTCCTGTGATAAGGATATTTCGGTATTTTCCGCGGTCTTTCTCAAGCAGCTCCCACACGGCCTTAGCAAATTTACTTCGAGCAATGTCATTTCGTTTAATGATATCTTTGGCTAATGTGACCCATCGGCCCCGCAGCCCTGTACGCATTCCTTGTGCTTTTGCTCCACAAGGATATCAATGAAAAATTGTGACTGCCTCCGGAGGGTCTCCTTTGCCGATGTCATTTCCCATGCTACCTGTCGAAACAGAAAAGAAGAAATAGCTTAACGCTCGATGAAACCAGTTCTGTGATGTTAGGAAACACATTATAATAACAAAATCTATAATGTACATCTATATACCTAGAAAGAAAAAACGTATATTATATTTCTGCATAATATAATATATAATTGATTGCTATAGTACAGCTGTGCTGCAAAGTTCGATATCTTCCTATTTGATGGAGCATGCGATTCACCTCAGAAGAAAAGCACGTATAGCACGTGATCTATTGATCCATTTGTCAGTTCATTTGTTTTACAAAGCATTTGTATGGGATCAAACTTTTACTTCCAGAGTATCTGCTACGCATTTTGGGCCTCTGTTAAATACATTCCGCAAAGTCAGTTTTGCCAAGCAACTTTTGTTCATTTGCAAGGGCTAGTAGATCCGGGCGTGTTTTAATGCCTTTCTCTATGATGATTTCCGACACTTCGTAAGGAGTCAGTCTGGGTTTCTTTTTTTTTTTTTTTCTCGTCCCATCACTGTTTGCACCCGTTATTTCCCGTTATGTGACTACCAAAAAGTGACAAACCATCCCATATTTTGATAACAGGTACCCCTTCACAGAGAATCATCGGTGTAACGAGACCAGTTTCACAGCCATATGGTAATGCAAGCCCCCTTCGGTGTGCTTCTCTAAGCAGCATACCCACTGCGTGACCTCTGCACCAATATGAACAAAGCTTTCCAGGACTTTGTTAGCAAAACATTAACTCGTGGGGGTTGCAACAATATCGGCTTGACTGTAGGTTAATAGCACACCGAACGTACCTGACGTGCACCAAGTTCTTCTCCTTCTCCCTGTGCGCCTTCGAAATTGATTATAGCGCCTTCTCTATTTGTGCTCGTAGACGCCATGGTGACAAAATAAGATCGTGTATTGCTTTGCAAGGACGTTGTCGATGGAGAAGCGCAGTGTCTATCTCACATACCAGGCTTTTCATTCCGAATTGTCAATTCTTCAATGAAAATAGCTAGCAGTATTTTAGACAGCGCCCTTATATGGCCTTGCTGGCACTGTAAATACAGCATCATGCACTGCAACCACTGTCAATTAGCCCCCCTCCTCCTTTTTCGGGATACACCAGTGCATAAAGTGGTGTACCCTTAAACCATCCTCAACGACATCTGGACTAGCAATGACCATATTGGTCGTCTATATTTGTACAGTAATTCCAACAATCGCCGCCAAAAGTAAATGAAACAAACCCCCGTTCCCCCGTTTCAATGTGGGTAAATTGTTTTAGCCACAAGAAATCACTTCAAACTTAACCAAAATGGATCAACATTGACGGAGGGGGATGGGAAGGAAAAAGTACCTCGATTGTCAGCTTTTTTCATTTGTTTTGGCGGCGATTGTAGGTTCGTCTTTCTAGTTATATGTATGTATGTGTGTGTGTATATATATATATACATATATATATATATATATATATATATATATATATATATATATATATATATATATATATATATATATCACTGGTTCTGCTTGAAACGTAGTAAAAGTTATAACTTCACTATTAATCGCTAGCAGCAGTGCAAATGGTGCTCTACTTTTGTTCAACTATAGACGGAGGGTATGTATCTGCCGACGTCACAGAAAGCCATCCCGTACGCCAATGGTCCAGGGAAATGAATATGGAAAAGAGAATTAATGAAAGTGAAATTTTAAAAAGAGCAACTTTGTTGTCTTTAGTTGAAGAAGTTGTATTCAGTTGAATAAACCGACTTCAACCTGCTTAAGGGTGAGGCACATATCATATTACGTCCACGACGTGATAAATTCGGTTTACTCTTTTCTTAGTGACTGCACGCAATGCTTCTTCTCCCTCTTAGAATCGTGCTCAAAACAAGTTCTTCTTTAATCATACTATTAATTTGCTCAAGGATATGAATGCTCCATGGATAATCAAACTAGTAAAACATTAAACTTTCATAGATAACACGTATATTGTCTTCAGATGAGAAACACACTTGATAAGTAGTTATAACGAACAACAAGTAATTATTCATGGTATGATTAATGTTTTAGTTTCGTCATTTCTTAGTAATAACAGAGGTGGCTGCAGTATTTTGCCATTTAAAACCGTGCCATAAGCAGCAAATGAAGACAGTTTCTGCAGAACACCTTTTCTATTTTAAATATTTAATCTTTCGTTAGACTTCCTAAACGTAGAATTTAAGGTTACTTTTATTCCGATCTAGAATCTTCAAGATAGAACATGAGTATTAAATAGAACGATGTTTGCTGGTTTTGGTTTGGCAGAAGTTCACTCGAGTCAATTGCAACATTCAAGTGAACCCAGGAAAACGGTCTCGAGTCTGGAATGGAATTCGAGCCCGGACCTGTGTGTTACAACCTTGAGATGTGCTTATTTTAAGTTTTATACCGACTGACGACGGGCTGTAATTCACTACTTATGCAGTGTAAATGATGATGGGTATTTCGCAGTCTCAGCACTACTTTTGATTACTTGCACAAATTCTCGGCTTTTTAGTGTCTCGACAGTTAGTGCCCAGGTGATGTGTGATATTGACACTATTTAAACGAAGAGCCATTACTAACAAAATGCTCTCTTTAACGTCGTGGCATGTAAACATGAAAAACAGCCTATTAAGAAATGTTTGGAATGGCGAAGGTTCACGTCAGTTAATGTCTTGTGACTGAGTCCATCCTTGTCACAGATTTGTATAGATAACATATGTGCAATTTACCTTTTACCTTGTACTAGTAGGTATAGAATTGAATTGATCAGTGAAAGCATCACATCTCCACATCATCTTCAAAAGCACATGACTATTTTATGGCATCTTCAAGTCCCCAGAGTTTCCAATATTGGAAGAAAAATTGTTACTCTTCAATGATCTCAAAGTGGACGGCTACAAAAGGATTTCATAAAGGAGAAATACTGCCTTTGCTTGTTAGAAAATTTTCATTTTTTACAGATAAAGAATGATAGATAAGTCAAAATAAGGCAGTACATTAGCATTCATTTCAAGAAATAAGATTCACACAGAAAGAAATTCAGTTATTTGTTGCTCAAGAATAATTTGGTGGCCGAAACTTTCAGAAATTCAAGCGATGCAACTTCCGTAACTCTTGTAATGCACAATATTTTCCAAAGATAAAGCTATTGCTGGAGTTTATTGGTAAAACTGAATGGTTTAATGATGAATAAAGCTGTTTTCTTTGTATGCTATGTTGGTGCATTTTGAACGCAATATTCTCCTTTAAACAGATCATTAGTAACCCTCCTCCTTTCAGCTGGCTGCTCACTTGTTATACTAAGCACTTCACTCCCAGTAGGTGTCTCAGCTTCTGAAGCTGCAATTAAGAAAATAACAAAGGTCAATTTCCAAACTACATTTACTTGTAGACAAGACTTGTTTTTGACATTTTATGTATACTAGTTCTGAATATCAACCTTAAAAAAGAATCTGCAGCTTTAAGAAATTGTTACAATCATAAACATATGAGACCTAAGAGGGGGCACTATACCCCGAAAATTTTTCCACAACCCCAAAATTCGGACGGAATTTGTAACACTTCGGGGGAAATCCTTAAAAGGCCCAGAGATTTAGGCGAAAGAAAATGTGTCTCCTCCCACACCAAATGGTCCCCTAAGCTTATGATAACAATTTATCTGACTCTCGATATATCACATTTCTAGCCTGAGGAACTTCAACGGTTGAAAGAACACCCATTTGAATTTGATATCTGACTGACAGAAAAGCAGCTCGTGAGTAAATGCTTGACCCAGTGCATAGCAAAGGGGATTGTGTTCCATGTAAGTCTTGTGCCTCTCCCACCATGAGCCTCCCAAATGGAATATTCAAAGGAGAACCATAAATATGTTCTGTATTTGAAGCCCTTTAATAAAATGCTGAATACCTCTACCCCCCAGCCCTTGGAAATTTTCTGACAATGCTACTATCTTCAGTTCTTCATGGAAACGGTTGAGGGCTAGTTTGCATACTCTGCGTATACTTTATAAATGGTATATACCTACGATTCCGTGTAACAGATTTGTGTTACACAGAGGCACTCATTAGTATTTTAAAAAGGATAACAATACACCTCTATGCAGCATTGAATTACGAGTAAGTCTATCAGAAAGCCTAGTCTCGCTGTACTTTAAAATACAATAAGTTACACACTTAATTACATTTCCATGGAGTTTCTGTTCATAATTACTGGGTCTGACTAAAGCAAGTAATAAACTGAAGGTAGTCTCTCCTCAGCCAACACAACAACACTGCATTATAATGCATGCATTATGAATTGCAATTCAGAAGTTACATGCACCATCTTGACCAATGATAGGTTTACTTCATCAATTCGAAAAATAGAAATGGAGTAATGAAAAATGAAGCTAAACATTTGCATTTTCCTAGACATTTATCAAAACAGCCATTATGTTACATGGATGTCACAAGGCACAAGCCTAGATATAGAGCCTGAGGAGTTTCCTACGCTTGAAGAGTTTTGTATATTTCATCTTACATTTAGAAAACCAGAATGCAAACATGCATTGTGGTTTCCATGATACATGTGCAATCTCATATTATGCCAAGATGTCTCGTTTCTTTCAGTCACTGGCTGAATGTGATCTTAATGTGCTGGAAAGATACAGTTATGCGTTCATATTTGTCCTTGGGAATTATTGGGAATTTTTGCTTTTTGGCCTCTGGTGATTTCAGTTGACCTCCGACATCCGACAAAACTCATAGGGGTTTTCTACTATTTGACCCCAGTGACTCAAGATAACCTTTGACCTGTACCAAAAACAATAGGGTTCTTCCTTTTATTATAAGGCATCCACATACTAAGTATAAAATCTCTCCAAGCTTCTCACCTCAATTAACAAGTAAACAAGGTTTTCAGAGTTTGACCTCGACCAAAACAATAGGGTTCTTCTCCTAAACATAAGGTATCCACATACTAAGTATGAAATCTATCCAAGCTTCCTACCTTGAGATATCGAGTAAAAAGGTTTTCAGAGTTTAACCCCCAGTGACCCAAATGATCTTAGACCTCCACCATAAACAACAGGGCCTTATTCTCAATATGGGGCTTCTATGTACCAAGTGTGAGAACTATAAGAGCTTGCCTTCTTGAGATATCGTGTAAACGAGCAAAGTGTCACAAATACACACACACACACAACCACACACCACCACCGCCACCACCAGCAAGAATGAACAAAACTCATAGGGGTTTTCTGTTTTCATCGAAACCAAAAAACAATTACTGAAGACCCTTTGAGAATGTAGCAGCTTTTTCCACAACTCACAAATTCTCGGAAAAGTAGGGGGCAGTTTTTCAACGCAACCCTATATCCTGCTCTATGCCTTTTAATGACTAATTCTTTGTCATCCGAGAATTCTTACTCCACGTCCCCTGATGAAGGAAGAAATCATTACACATTTGCTCTGTACTCCTCAACTACTAGGCAAGAGCCTCAGTCCACTTTTCAGTTAAAATAATTTCCTTGGATTTAAACCGATATTTGATTCCTTGCAGAAAGACGGCAAGGAATCTATGCGATGGTGATGCCGTGTGTGTATGTACGTGTGTATGTGACACTTAGCTTGTAAACACGATATCTCAAGATAGCAATGACCGACACTTCATATTTGGTATATAGATTTGTCATGTTGAGAGAAAGAAGCCCTTGGTTTTGGTGGAGGTCAAAGGTCATTTGAGGTCACCAGAGGTCAAAAACCGAAAACCTTGTGAACACGATATCTCAGGATAGCAATGAAGGACACTTTTCATATTTAGTACATAAATTTTTCATGTTAAAAGAAGGAACTCTATTGTTTTTGGTGGAGGTCAAAGGTCACTTGAGGTCACCAGGGGTTAAACTGCGAAAACCTTGTAAATGGCTTGTAAACACGATATCTCAAGACAGCATAGATGAACACTTTCATATTTAATATGTAGATTTTTCATGTTAAGAGAAAGAACCCTATTGTTTTTGGTGGAGGTCAAAGGTCATTTGAGGTCACCAGAGGTAAAAACCGAAAAGCTTGTAAACATGATATATCAAGATAGCAATGAGGGACACTTTTCACATTTGGTATATATATATATATATATATTTGTTATGATGTAAGAAAGAACCCTACTGTCTATGGCGGTGGTCAAAGGTCATCTAAGGTCAAAGAAGGCTAAACGGCGAAAACCTTGGAAATGGCTTGTAAACACGATATCTCAAGATAGAAATGACAGGCACTTTTCATATTCGGTATGTAACTTTGTCATGTTCAGAGAGGAAACCCTATTGTTTTTGGAGGAGGTCAAAGGTTTTCTGGGGTCACCGGGAGTCAAACACTGAAAACTTTGTTAACACGATATCTCCAGATAGGAAGCTTGGATAGATTTCACTTGGTAAGTGCATGCCTTATGGTCCGAGAAAGAAGCCTATTCTTTTCGGTGCAGATCAAAGCAAGGGTGGCGCCAGCGGGGGGGGGGGAGGGGCCATGCCCCCCGTCGGGGAAGGCTGGCCCCCCGTCGGGGAAATTTTTCGGTTTCGTCGGGGAGCTGTTATGCATACGATAAAATATGTAGTCCCCAACAACGCCCATTCGCCCCGACGATTTACTTAATTTTGGTCTAAATTAGGGCAAATTCTTCAATAAAACCCCAAATTTTCCAATTTTCTTCTTCAAAGCCCCATTTTTTCAAATTTTCCATGGAAAATGCCGGCAATTTTTGCAGATTTTCTCCAAAAAGAGCCCCAAATTTTCGGCGCGCCTCGCGCGCCAAAATTTTCCTTCAAACATCGTTTCGGCACTTTATTTCCTTCGTTGAGACTTTGGGTTGCTGGCCCCCCCCGTCGGGGAGCTTGGCCCCCCTGTCGGGGAAATCCTGGCGCCACCCCTGGATCAAAGGTCATCTGGGGTCACCAGAGGTCAAACACTGAAAACCTTGTTAAAACAATATCTCATGGTAGTAGGCTTGGATAGATTTCGTACGTGGTATGTGCATGCCTTATGGTGAGAAGAAGAACCATTCTGTATTTGTTTGAGGTCAAAAGGCATCTGAGATCACTGGGGGTCAAACTCTGAGAACCTTCTTAACACGGTTTCTCAAAGTAGGAAGCTTGGATTGGTATCATACTTGGGTACATGGATACCTTATGGTGCGAGAAAGAACCCTTATGTTTTCAGTGGAGGTCAACGGTCATCTGGGGTCACCAGAGGTCAAAAAACAAAATTTCCCAAAAATTCCCAAGATGCAAGATACATTGGAGGTCAAAGCCCTTTCAAGACACTTCCTTTTTTCTTTTTTGTTACATCTGGTGGGGTTCAAAGGCCATGTGAGGTCAGCAGAGGTCAGATTGTTTAAACACCGTAAATGATATAGTCAAGAAAGATTTAGGGGATAAATTTCAGTGCAACAAAGCATCCCCATTCTGCAAGGAATCACTAAGCCTTTTGGCTTTCCGGTTATTGATATTGGTATTGTCGTTACTTTGCCTAGTGGGCTATATATGACCTTCGGAAGTAAAGGTCAGAGGTCAAAGGTCAAATTTTGTGAAATATTACAATTTTTAGTATTTTTATTATAATTCAAAAAAGAAACACCCCACTGACGTGAACCTTCACACACATAATAAACGTATCTACTACTAACAAAATATATGGTTACCATGGCAACCATGGTATGGTTACCATGGCAACCATGGTCAAAAGTCACGTGACAGAAGGTCAAATTTACATCTTCCCATTTTGAAAACTGCTACCAAACCGTTAGATCAATTCTCTTCAAAGTTGGTGGAAGGTACCCAAGAGTGGGAAATACGTTTCACCCACCCGGAATTAGAGTTCCAAGGTCAGAGGTCAATGGTCAAAGTGTGCAAAATTGTTGTTTTGGCTATAATTACAAGAGGAAACATTGCACGTACATGAAACTTTACACGTATGACAAGTCTTCCAAAATATGTATTTGTCATAGCAACTGAGGACAAAGTTTACGTGACATTTTTTTAAAAGTCGCTGTAGTCGGCTTAACCGATTTTTTTCAAACTTCGTGGGAAGGTACCCGGGATGGGATCTTGTGTCTCGCAAACCCTGAAAAAAAACGGTCAGAGGTAGAGGTCAGATTTCAAGGTCAGAGGCCAACAGTCAAATTGTTCAGAAATCGCTTTCTGGCTTCAGTTCCAAGAGAAAAAGTTGAACTGACAGGAAACTTGATAATGTATAAAAAAAACGAATGCACGAATTGCTTCCCCGTAGCAAGCGCGTAAGAAACCAACCCCACCTTTAGGAGTGGTCCAGCGTACTCTTTATTGGGTAGGGCGTGTAAATAGCGTCTCGGTACGCAATGATTAAACATTGTTGGTGGCAATGTAAAAGAACGGTACACAGTGTGGACGAGCTTGTTTTACCGACAGTACTGACTGTCCATTCCAATGATGTGCATGGCTATCTCGTGCAAGCATGCACACCATATTATGTGCACATAGTTTCTATATAGCGCACTGAAGGTGTCCTTTTTGCACAACAAAAGGGCCCATGAAGGGAAGGTAGTACGCATGGAGACGCCTCCAACGCGGTCACACTGATCTGTATATGTAGATATTACACATAGATTACTGCGTCATCCGCGATCGGCGTTGTGTATTATCTTCCTAAAGATATAAGCATAGATTCCAAAGTCCCATATACCTACACTGTTACTGTGACATGAATCCTCATGGAGACGCAAATAAAAATAGTGGAAGTGTAGATTTGACAAACCTGTTTTTTTACTCGGTGATATGCGTAAAATAATAGGCACGCACAGGAAAAAAAGACGATGACGTCATCACACAGGCAGCGGACCACAGAGGCAGTCGCCTCGGTCCTCTCAGCCTCTACGATGACGTCATCGTCGGTCTCGAATCACATTTAAGACCAGGCACCCTCGCATTTATCCCCTAATTAAAAAGTGCTTTACCTGAAGATTTAACAAAAACTAACAAATAAATAACCCCATGAACTGAACTTCTGAAACGTACGTGCCATTGTGAGTACCTTTGTTTTCCGACGGTCAATCGTGCGCAGTTAGTGGGCGAAACATGGCGACAAAATGTTAGTGCTTTTCATAACTTAAGAAGAGGTATATTCTCCCTCGAAAATCCCGAAGAGTAAAGGAACAGCAGTACTTTTGTTGCTGTAGGAACACTATTTTACTGTCATGTAGTACAGCAATTGTAGTACAAATTGAGAGGGACGCCATTTTGTCGTTTATCAGTAAGACTGCAGATTATCGTGCAATACGTCCCTCATTTCCATAAATTTGAGACGGTGCACACGACACCTAGTCTGCCTGGTTTCCCCCTCCCCTGTGATTGGTCCTTGTAGATGGCATGGTACTTTCAGCCAATCAGAGGCCTATCCCATAGTAGTAGACTTCCTACCCTTAAGTCGTAAGTTTTCTATCCCACGCCACTCGTGCTGCAGACCTCTAAGAAGAAGCATGTAGTCACTCTGTAAATATGTGATCTCTTTTTTTATATGGCCGGCTTTTCAATCATCTTTAATTTCACCATAATTTTGAGAGGAAGGTTGAATCAAAAATAATCGCCGAGTAAATCAAGAATAAACTGTTATTTTTCCGTGATCTGTATTTTGTACTGGAGCACCCCCCCCCCCCCAAGCCTTCGCAGGAGCGATTGGCCCTTACTAATATCTTACACGGTGGAGTCACAAGGATTTTAATATCTTACATTACCTTTAGTTTGATTATGTAAATGTTGGCACTACAAATTAGTGGCATGTCGCCTATATCTGAGATTTATTTTCAACTTTCAGAGCCGCAAAGCGAAGGTAAAGCCCGGGTCCCATATACGCGATTCAACTTGCGATTCAACTTTCAACAAGTTGCGCGATTTTTCAATCAACTTTCGACGCAACTGTTGGCTGGTCCCACACGCACAACTCCCATGCAACTTTTCATCGTTGGCTGAGTACCATACGGTACTAGGTAATGTAAGTGCATACGTAAATCTCTGGGATTGGAGATATATTTCAGGAATAAATCGCATTTAGCGGACTATTGTGGGTGAATAAACCGCCGAGACTCCAAATTTGGCAACATAACGGACGAGGCGAAGCCAAGTCCGGTATTTTGCCACATTTGGAGTCAAGACAGTTTATGAGACAATAATAGTCCCACAAATGTGGTTTATATCCTATTCTACCGCCGAAAATGTGTGAAAAACTTATTCTTATCAGTATTTACGTTTACTGACCCTGTGTTGTGGAAAAACAGGTCAGTGCTTAACCAATCAGAATGCAAGATACTCAATAACGGATGGCAAGGGATGGTAGAATCCCCTACATTAGACCAAGAGATGGCAGATGTAATATAATACCCCAATGACAGGCCTACAGACACACTGCATAAAATTACTGTGAGTCCGTCATTTGTTCAATGAGCTTTTTCCTTTGATAAAACACATACTAAAGCTGCGGAGAGACCTCCAAACTGACTTCACCTTTACCTAGCCCCGAACCCCTGTTTTACACCCAACTAAATGTTTACCCAAATGAAACTGAAGCCACTAATAGCCCTCCTTAGACCTTTTACCTGTAATGTTATATGAAGTATTTGTTCTTCCTAGCCAAGTGAGAATGGGACCACGCATGACAGATCCTGAATGTAGAGCTGACGGAGGTATGGGCGGCGACTCTAGGGGGGACATGTCCCCCTCAATATTTTTAATGGGGACATATATCAAATGTCCCCCCCCCCCCAATAATATGAGGTATGCAGAAAAATAAATGTTGTTACACACATTTTCGATATAAATAATTGTGATATTAGCCTATTTATGGCAGCTGGGGAGACTTTTTGATCAGAAATATGTGATCTTTGTCCTTGAGGATGCACCAAATTGCTTGGCTTCCAAGGGCTTCGCCCCTGGACCCCAACACACCTAGTATGAAGGTCCCCTGTACCCCTGGCCGGACAAACAAAGTGTACACTCAGGCAGGTGTCCTCGCAATAATTTTAACAGATCGTCACCCCTGTGTAGAGGTCTGAGGGTCAAGAGGTTGGTCAGTTAAGTTTTTCGTCTTTTCGGGGACGTAGCTCCCTTGGGGAGCAGAACTCCTTCGGGAGTAACGTTTGGTTTCGCCCGTTGCTCTCGGTCAGAGAGTCGCGGGAACTTTGAAAAAAGTATAGGGGCCTAGGCCTAGGCCTATTTGTTACAGACTAGTACAAGTAGCCTAGGCCCCTAGAAGGAGTAATAAACCATTAGGCTCCGTCTATGACACAAATCTAATGTTAGGCCTAGGCCTAGGTCGCAAGTCGAATGTTAAGTTAGGTCCAAACATTTTTTTCTTACTGTCACATTAACGACAGCCTAAACGTTAACGTTACAAAGCGGCGTGTTAACATGCGAATGACTTTGTGATTAATCCCTAACTTAGGTTTCATGTATAGGCCTACCTATCTAATCGTCAGGTTCACAACCACAGGTGGTTATAACGTTATTTATTGCATTCATACAATTAAAAATTATGTAATTCTAATTTGTATTATGTTTGGCATGATGCACTAACGTTAAAATTAAATAACGTTAGAACTGCATATGTGTTTACAACTACTGTAGGGTAACATGAACGTCTATAATTTAAGTTGAAGGTTCTTCTCCCAAAGTCACTCGATACAGTAAGGTATCTTACAACAGTATTAGGCCTAGTGCTGGACAGTATTTGGCCTGGTGCTGGCTAGTTAGTATAACCTCGACTAGGGCAGGATAGAGGCGCAGAGCAGGATATATCGATCCTGCTCTACCCTGTACGACTATAGCCTAGCTTACAAGCCTAGGCCGAGAGTATGGATTGTATACGCCTAGAATGTGCTAGGTTGTGCACTCGCCTGTACGTTGGGCACAGCAATTGTGCATCCACATCATAGAGTAGGATATAGGAACTAGAGTGCTCACTCCTAATACCGCCTACGTAAATCCGCTGTGATTGCATGGGGACCCGTCTGCATAATTTTTTCCCAGGACGAACGTGGGCAAATCGAGTTTTCAAAAAATTTTAAAATCGTTTCAAAATGAAGGTTAGGGTTAGAATTACGGTTAGGGTTACGTAGATTGGGTTATTTGGCCTGTTCTTTCATAATCCGGCGTCAGAATTACAAAAAAGGGTCGAAAAGCTGTCATTTTGGAATTAGAGGTGTGGCCTATTTCCAGGAAGCCGATTGGTCCATTGGCCAGATTTGGCCTGACTAGTCCTGGGAAAAAACTACGGGACCCGTCACCATTATAGATGGAGGCAAAAAGCTATGCAGTGTGCGAGCATGTGTGTACAAACTGTATATGGTCTCCATGCGATCACAGCTGTTTCGGGGAGTGAGCACTCTAGTTCCTATATATCCTACTCTATGATCCACACGCACCTTTCTGTCACATTTTTACCTGTAAAATCAAATCTCTTGGCAATATTTCCAAAGCTAACCGGTGGACGCTTAGTTAAGTGTTATCCTTTTAGTCCGTTTGGCAGAGACACTCTAAGGACGTATACATTTTCTATAAATGCGGAGTAATTGACTGTCTTTCCTGCCATATTTACAATCTTTGTGTTCGCTTGATCGGTCAAATTTAGCGGAATACACACTGTGACGCATGCGCAGTTGAAAAGTTGATTGTAAAGTTGCAGCAAATAGAACATGTTCTATTCTTTCAACTACGAGTTCAACTCTACCGAGTTGAATGGATTGGCAAGTTGATTCCCGGTCCCACTATGCAACTGGTGTGTCAACTTAGTGGAAAGTTGAATCGTAAGTTGAATCGCATATATGGGACCCGGGCTTTAGCTCCACACTCGTCGCTTAGTTGTAACAATGACGAACCTACACATGATTAGAGACGCTATCGTAATAACTGGGTTTTTCACTGACATCAATTAGACGAGGAAGAATTCGTACTTTTACACGACATCAACACTGACACCGAAATATCTTGATTTTCAGTATGAAAATTACGTAGACTACCAATTTAGGGTTAGTAAAAATGTCAAATTAGGGAATATAGCGCAGGTTACACTACAGCGATATCTGATAGGATTTTTGTGAGTTTTAGTTAAAATCTTCTCCATCCATAGAGCTAAAAATATATGACTTACATCAGAGGACTACGAAAAGTAAACGTAACTTAATTATTTCGTGACGTCACATCGGCAGACAGCATTTTATCGGACACGCGTGTAAAAATCGGGTTGATTTTCGAACAAATACCGCTCTGTTGAGCGGTATAGGTTATATAATGATAGCAGAACAGTTTATCGTGAGACAAATTAGGATCAGAATTATCGATATCCTTACAACAAAGTCTGAATAAAAAACTATTGGTCCGATTTAGAAAAATTCAGATCCGGTTTCGGATTGAAAATCGCTGTAGTGTGACCTGCCCTTAAGGCCACACACAAAATAAGCAGGATTTAAAAAATGGTGACACTATCTCAAGACAGCTACTTCCCTAAGCTTAGCACGGAATTATTCGAAAAATGGCTTACCAGATATGCACTGTTATTGTTTGTCACGTCCATTTGCCAGCAGCTTAATGCCACACAAACAAAATGATGAACGCTTGCATGCAGATAACTTGCAAATTGAACATCACAGAAACACCTACGTATGGACGAGGGAAATTACCATGGCAACCCCTGTACCGTCCTGATTCTTGACCGAACGTTAAATCGGTCGACGACCGTTCTGAAAATCAACAGGACGGAGTGACGTTCGCTTCTGCTCATGCGCAGTCCAGATTTTTGCTGCGCGTTACGTCCTCATTGTCCACCGTCCTGAAATCGAAAACTCGCTAATATACACTGAAATAGATGATAGGCACTTACCTTTGTGTCTCCTTAAACTACAATTCTACTACCTCTAGCTATCCGTAATTGCGAATCCTGCATTCTGATTGGTTAAACACTGACCTGTTATTCTACAACACACGGTCAGTAATTCTCATTAATATGCAAAACACTAGTAACCTAAAAAAATTGGAGACCGTTGAGACTGTCTACTGTTCCTAAGGGAAACCTGCAATTGTTTATAGGCACTGCAGTGTACTAATGACTCAACAGCATACACTGTATTATAGCCTGTACAGTGTTAATTACAGTGTTAATTCAATACATACAATATACATCATCAATACTAATTTAACTAAACTACAACATAACATGATGGCAACAAGGCTAATTTTGATTTAAAATTTTCACCATCCGATTTGGATGAACGGCGTTTTCTTAAGCTAGGCTTAACTGAAGAACAGATTGCAAATATTGAGGAAAACAGTGGAAGATGCAACCAAGAGGGCAACAAAATTGGGAATAAAAAATAGGCCTATTTTAAAGGTAAGACTAAGATTGAAATTTCTAGAATTGGCAAGCTTTCCTAGGTGTACACTAACCACTGAGAGCCACGGCATGCACAATTTTGGCCGCTGGTCACCCAACACACCAAATTACAGCTGTAACAGGTCACAAAAATGAGAGTACGTGTGAGGTCTTACACTGGCAGAATAAGTTGCAATCAAAAAAGAACATTTCACGACAACTCTAAGACAAGCCTAAGCCTATATTTATTGTAAATGCAACCAATTCTTTTCCTATCCGGGAGCCCTACCCCTACCGTTATAGTTTCGCAATCACAGAGCCTAGGCTGCCCATCGTTAGTAAGCGTAAGTTGTATTTGTAACGCGCGAGCTACAGTTAGGCCTACAAATTGTACTATGAAGTTCAAGTAGCAACGGTGTCAGTTGAAAAATCCCAGAACTGCTCCCTTGCAGCTATTTTTCAAGGCTGCCATTTCAACGCATCCGTTATGTTAATGTCTTGAAACAGTAAATTTTGTTCACTTCTCTTTCAGTTCGTAGGCCTAATTTAGTTATACCTACCCCAGTTTTAATTGAGCCTTGCCAGAGAACGTCTTACAGTCAGTCGCATGCTGTAAGTCGCTACCATAGTATGGTAGAGGTACCGTAAGTCAGTAAGTACACGTAACACTAGTGTTCATGAGCATGAGTTACAGAATTTGTGTTTTAAGCAACGCGCGTACACAGTGCAATATCAACGTACTTTGACCTTAACCTTGACCTTCCGCCTAACGTTAGGCCTGTCAAAAGTTCATTGACACGTAGTCTGCTTTTATTATTGTTAAATAAGATCAACTAAAATTTGTCTTCACAGAAAAATTCACCTCACCAAGTTGTATTATAATTTGTTACGGTTAGTTTGAAAAATGTTACAAACGTTGCTTAGTTGAATAAAATGTATTTCAGTAATAAAAGTTAAAATTTATAGTCTGAGTGATAATACAGTCATAGTCTAATTATGTGTATGTTTACGTTGTCTGATGAGTCACTAGTAATAGTATTACGTAAGACCGCCATACTGTGTTCGCGAGAGAACAGGGGGATACTCGTGGAGATCTAGAGACCGTCAAATGCAGTGCACTTCTGATTGGTTAAACCGGACGTTCCTTTGCTAGAACGTGGAAGACATTTTCTTTTGGCAGATTCACATAAAAAATGATGGAAAACGAAGGTTTTCACTCATTTTCGGTGGTAGAATAGGAATAAATCACATTTGTCGGACTATATTATTGTCTCATAAACCGTCTCGACTCCAAATTTGGCAAAATAACGGACTCGGCCGTTATTGCCGTTATTTTGCCAAATTAGTCTCGACGGTTTATTCACCAATAATTGTCCGCCAAATGCGATTTATTCCTTAATTCCTAGGACAAATATCTAAAACGCCACACGTAAGGAATTTCACACTGACTGTGTAGACAACTGCTTGTAAAATATAAGCACAGCATATCTGGACGCGAACGCAACGTTTACTAAAACTTGCATGTAGGCTATATATGGCAAAACAGAACGCGCTCGTGAGCGCTTACTTCGGCTTTCATGGACGCGTATTTTTGTTTTGTTAAGGACGCGCATGTTGCACGCACAAACGTAATCCGGCTATGTACAGCGCTTCGACGCGCTGCACATAACCTGATAATGTTTATGCGCCCACTAAAGTATAGTAACATGACCTAATAATGCCACTTTCGAATTTCGTACATCGATACAGTCAACAAAGCGTGTCAAAACTGCTGTCACAATCAGTGCGTCGATTTTTGATGCAGCACCCGCATAGCAAACTCCCTTGTAAATGCGCGTGAACCTGTTTAATATTTCATGCACGTGCACGCTAAGATATGCAGCCTCAAATTGAACGCACAGACTGCCCACACTGAACCTGTACATACAGCTCTGTACAAAACTAGAGACCCTATAGACCCACTATAGGGTCTCTATACAAAACTTGTAAACAGCTCCCGCTGAACGTATTAAGTTACTTCTGATGTTAGGCTTGTGCTGGAAACGCTGAACTTGTCGTAATGGTATCTCTTGAAAGGAAAATTCTGTGGTAAAAATTTATAGCTCCCAAATAAGGTCAAGTCTGCAAAAGATTTTCAGGTTCACACAGATTCACATTCTTTTGTTTTCTCTTATAAAAACGAAAACTTTCTTAGAGTGGCCTTATTAAGGTCGTGCCATCATACTTTGTGCTGTATTTAAAAAGGGCCCTTTGTTACGTTGAGGTTAATTCTGTGCACTGCATACCCAGGCAAGCCCTATTAATAGCAAAGTGTTAGAGAAAGTACACGCTAGGAAGAAACGACTGGTCGGTCGAGACACTGCAAATTTGGACCTAACTTTGCCACCATGGATGGACATTCCGCCATTTTGACCTTGGTCTCTAGTCAATAAATACTCTAGCTCTGTGACGTCATATGCATAAGGTCTATTTACAATTCGCGCTAATGCTATCATAAAGTCTGTAGGCCAATGGAGTTTTAAATTCGTATTCTTGGGGTTGGATTTACTTGTACTGTAAACACAAAGGTTATAATAAGTGTCGGTACTTTAAATTCGTTTTTGTCACACATTAGTGTTACTACATTTGCATCAGATACTGTGATGTGCAGCCTTTTCAATAAGTTGCTAAGGCAACTCATGTACTAGATGCAGTGTAATGATGTGCATGTCCGTTAACACATGATTGCGCGAATTACCGCATTAGAGGCCGAAGAGGTGTTAAAGGCACGCTACAGGTGTAGGGCGCGTTACTATGCCCACATTGCTCAGCGTTACATTATTTCCGAAGGTGACCTACATCACGTGACCTCTAAGTAGGCTTCAATTTCGTGGTATATTCCACACATAGAGCAGGATATAGACCTTATGCATATGATGTCGCAAGTGCTCCCTCGTTGGGAGGAAAATGGAGGAAAAGCGCGTATTATTGCAAGTTACACAATAAATGCAGACAGCTGATTTGTCAACCAATCGTATTAGCGCGTAAGTCTACTACACGTGCGGCGAAATCCACGCCGTTCGTGCACGTGTGCTGAATTGTTTACCTCCAAAATGATGTCAGTGTACATGTGATGTCAATGCATAAGGTCTATATATTGCTCTATGATTCCACATTGATGTGCGTCCTCCAGTTATACGGCTCAATACAGTGCGTGTGGATTGCCCTCTTGCTTTAATTATTCAACATGCCTGGAGTGCCGACGTATCTCATGTTAGTAATATTATTTCATATAGCTGAGCGACTGCTTGTATATTTCACTTCAAGAAGAACTTGCTTTCATCGTTTCCTTTGTCAAAGCCACGTGGTTCGCGACAGGAAAGCTCGAAATCTGTCTTCAATTTGCTACTTTTGGAATTTATTTTTGTAAATCGCATTTTGCATTTATTTGGATTATTGACCACTGGATTATTGACCACGCCGGTTTAGCCACTAGCCATAGCAACTATTTACGCGAACTTCAGATTTGTTTTGGTCAGTACACTTCTGACTTCTTCATTCGGTCTGTAGTACCCTACTCTAATAAATTGGTGACCCCGACGTGATTGGACTTACAGATCGAAGCGATAGTTTTGGTAACTCTGTATTTTTTCCACTTTTCCGCCAACGTTCCAATCAACTTTCTAGATGCCTACCGATCGCACTGATCCAGGAAACATCGCCGAACCTATAACAACAATTCAAGCCGCTAGTCTTAAATTGCCACCATACTGGCCAGCTGACCCACTGCTTTGGTTTGCGCAGGTTGAGGCCAGTTCAGCAGGAATATTTGGGCCCGCCAGACAAAATACTCATGTATAGTATCGTCCCTTACACCCGATTACACCCGAAATAGCACGCTTCTTAAGCCCCTAATAACTACCCTTATGACAAGCTCAGAGACAAGCTCATAAAACGCAGAGCATCAGAAATTGTAGAAAATATTAACTTATGTGGACTTGTGCGATCGTAAGCCCACACAACTGCTGCGACACATGGAACAACTCCTTGGCACGCGCAAATTGGAGGAGTCCATTTTCAAGCAGTTATTCCTTCAGTGACTTCTGTCCAGTGTACAACTGGTTGCGGCGTCGAGTAGCAACGACGTGAAGTTAGAAAAAATAACCGAGCTAGCGGACAGGATAGTCGAAGTGGCTACCCCTATCGTTAGTTCGGTGTTTGCTTCTAACGACGCTTCCGAAGTTGCGCAGTTACGTCACCAGGTAGAAAAACTTAGCCGCAAGTGCAGAATCTCACTTGCGTTTAGACGGGAGGAACACCGTAGCAGTTCCCGATCCCCCGGTAACGATTCATGAGCGAGGAACAAAAGCAGTGAAGGGACGAACAAAAACGCAAACTAGGAAGACAAATGTTGGTAGTACGCCAGATTCGGTGATAAAGCCACCAAATGCAGCGCGCCGTGTTCGAAAAACTTCGAAGTCAGCGAATAGGCGAGACGACTTCCGCTGACGCAACTTCCAAATGTCGCTTGCTTTTTATTTCTGATTGCAATTCGGGTCGGAAATTCATTATAGATACGGGGGCCAAAGTAAGTGTTATCCCGCCGCGACGAAAAAAGCAAGGTTCCACAGGATTTCCGTTACAAGCTTGTAATAAATCGCCTATTAAAACCTTTTTATGCGTTCTCTCACTCTAAATTTAGGCCTTAGGCGCACTTGCCAGTGGCTTTTCATTATTGCTGACGTTGAAATCCTAAGTTTAGAAGTCGATTTCTTCCATAATTTCGGTTTTCTGGTTGATCTTCGCCAGTATAGGATCATGGACTCGACCACCCAAATGAATGTTAAATGTGTTAGAGCCAACCTGTGTCACTATCACCATCCTTTTCTTCTATATGCTACTCCTGCGTCACGTCTCCACGAACTTCTTGTCAAATTCTCCGGCGTCACCAAACAGTGTTTTTTTAATGCCCCGTCAAGCATGATGTGACTCATTATATTGAAACCCGTGGGCGCACCCCATGAGTTCAATACCTAGACGAATGGTCCCAGATCGAAGGCTTAGCTATCGCAAAACAAGAATTCGAGCACATGCTTCAGTTTGGTATCATAAGGCAATCTAAGATTAACTGGTCTTCTCCCTTGCATATGGTTCCTAAGAAAACAACGGTGACTGGCGACCTTGTGGCGATTATAGAGCATTGAACAAAATCACTGTTTATTATCGTATTCCATGCACACATTCATGATTTTTCCGGTTCTCTTAACGATAAGAAAGTGTTCTTTAAGAGTGTTTTTACACTTGATCTCGAGCAAGGGATCAGATACGGATATAATTCGCCGCTCGTAATCAACTTTGCAGTGAAAGCTCTCGAGCGGGGGATCAAAAACCAGTGTGTGAAAGCTTGGTGAATCAAGGTGACTTGAGATCAAGCTGACGTATGACAAAAAAAAATGACAAAAAATCCTTTCTATTACCTAAAAATGCACAAACGGCGCAGCAAGGGTAGTTGCAAATTTACAGTACTGTACACGGTATAATATTGTAATAGCTTACACTGTGCTAGCCTGTAACAGAGAGCCTATACAATAACTCTCACGAAGCAAATCAACTTTTCCATTACAAACGATCTACCATTTGTTCCACTAGCCAATATGTCGCGACAAAGTGTTAAAAATAATCTTGGTATTTTTGCTCACTAACAAGTATGGCAACTTGCACATTGCGAATTTGGCATTGGCCAACTTGAAGACTGGGAAGTCAAAGTCTTCAAGAGCAATGCAAAAAGTTTTGTCGCCCTGTCTTTAGTTCTTGATGCATGCGTTGACGGTGCCAGAAAATTAAACAGACTCGTAGGAAGGCTTCCAAGATTGAGGGAGGGTTGACTTATAGTTCGCTCTTACTATCAGATTCCAGTAAATCCCGCTGTTTGCAAAACGGCAATCACAGCTCCTTTGGTTGTTTGAGTTTGTGCGCATGCCTTTCGGGTTAGGTAACAGTGGTCAATCATTTCAAAGGCTCATTGATGAAGAGGACTCCCTTTCTGTTTTTCCAACTTAGACGATTTGCTGATAGCAAGTTCGAGTAAATAAGAACACTTGCAGCGTCTTCCACTGCTTTTCAAAAGTTAAGAAGAGTACTGCCACCGCGTTATTATTAACCCGGCTAAGTGCCAACTCGGTGTTGATTCTTTTGATATTGTAGGTCATCACATCGACGCGCGTGGCATGCAGCCTATCGATGCAAAAGTGCAAGCTGTAAGAGACTTTTCGCAACCCGAGAACGTCCTCAAATTGCGCGAATGTTTAGGTATGATTAACTTTAATAGGAGATTCCAGGGCCGTAGCCGTAGTGGGCCAAGGGGGCAGTTTTCCCCTGAGATTTCTTGCCATATGGATACATTGTAACAAACATGAATCACCCACATGATAAGCATGAGATCCCTCACAGCTATCCTACTTGAGATATCATGCTAGTAAGGTCAAAACCTTTTGAAATCTTGTGACGCAAAATGACATTTCACTTCCACTTAAAACAATAGGGATCATCTAGCCCACATGACCATCTACATGCTAAATATGAACAATCTACAGGCCTAGTACAAGATCCCTCACAAGTATCTTCCTTAAAATATCATGTTAACTAGGTTTTGACCTTTTGTGACCCCAAATGACATTTGACCTTCACGAAAAATAATAGGGATCATCTACTCAATATTAGCAATCCAAAGTATGAGATAAACACAAGCTTTTGACCTTTTGACCCCAAATGACCTTTGACCTCCATCAAAACCAAATAAGTATCTCCTCAACACGAACAATCCACATGTCAAATGTGAGATCCCTCAAAGTTATGTTTCTTGAGATATCGTGTTTACAAGGTTTTATCTTTTGGCCTCTGGTGACCCCAAATGACATTCGCCTTCACAAAAAGAAAAGGGATCATCTACTCAGTGTGCGCAATCCACGTGCTAAGTGTGAGATCCCTCACAGTAACCCTTCTTGAGATACAGTGTTTATAAGGGATTGACCTCTTGTGACCCCAAATGACCTTTGACCTCCCCAAAACTACAGGATCATCTTCCTAATATGGGCAATGCACATGCTAAGTTTGAGATCCCTCACAGTTACCCTTCTGCAGATATCGTGTTTCCAAGGTTTTGACCTTTTGACCTCTGTAACTCCAAATGACCTTTGACATCCACAAAAAATAATAAGGATCATTAACGCAATATGGACAATCCACAGGCTTAGTATGAGATCCCTCACAGTTCCTTCTGGAGGTATCATGTTTACAAGGATCTTGACCTTTTGACCTCTGGTGACTCGAAATGACATTTGACCTCCACCAAAGCAATAGGGATCATCAGCTTGATATGGCAATTCCACATGCTACGTATGAGATCACTCACGTTTACCCTTCTTGAGATATCATGTTTACAAGGTTTTAACCCTTTGACCTCTCGTGACCCCAGACGACATTGACCTCTATCAAAAACAATAGGGATCATCAACTTAATATAGCAAATCCACATGTTACGTATGAGATCGCTCACGTTTACCCTCCTTGAAATATCGTGTTCACAAGGTTTTGATCATTTGACCTCTGGTGACCCTAAATGACCTTTGACTTCCACCAAACTTTATAGGTATTATCTACTTAAAATGGGCAATTCACAAGGTAATTCATAGTAACTCTTCCTAAGATATAGTGTATACAAGACTTTGACCTTTTGGCCACTGGTGACCCGAAATAACCTTTGACCTCTACCAAAACCAATAGGATCATCTACTTAATATGGGAAATCCACATGGTAAGTATGAAATCCGTCACATTAATCCTTCTGGAGATATCGTGTTTACAAGCAATTTCAAGGTATTTACCATTTGACCTCTGGTGACCCCTAATGACCTTTGACCACCACCAAAAACAATAGAAATTATCTACTTACTATGGGCAATCCACATGCTATGTATAAGAGCCTTCTAAGTTACCCTTTTTGAGATATCGTGTTTTCAAGGTTTTTACCTTTTGACCTCTGGTGACCCCAAATGACCTTTGACTTCCACCGAAAGCAATAGAGATCAGCTACTTAATATGGGCAATATACATGCCAAGTATGAGATCCATAGGCGTTACCCCTTCTTGAGATAGAGTGTTTACAAGCAAAGCGTCAAATGCACACACACACACACACACACACACCGTAAACACACGCCATCTGAATAGGTTTCTCTTTCCATCGAAACCAACAAACACTTTTCCTTCATGCATTTGAGATTGCATTGTGCCACGAGTAGACCGGCTATTGAAAAGGCAGGAGTCAACCTCGCAAAGCTCACCCTAATAACAAGCACCGGTCACGTTTATTAAGTGTAATTAGTGATTCCCAACCATTTCGGGGCTCCACAATAGCCCTTCCACCGGACAGTGATCAAACGCCCTTCTCTCACGTCTATAAAATGTGAATGAAAATTAAAGAACTCCCTTTGTCTATTAAATATGAAAGGCAAGAAAATGAACCCACACAGTAAAATAAAGGGTATTAAGTACAGTCTTTGTATGTGTGGAAGCAGGGAAGAATAAACCACGTGGGGTTCACTGTGACATCTCAAAGCCCAAATTCGCGATAGTCGAAGGAGGCCGACTTGATGGGGTGTGAGGGTCCACCTCAGGCAAATATCCCAATGTTACGCTGGTAAACGCCACTTCCTTGCATCCGATAATCAAAAAAACGGAAAAGGCAAACATTTTTTATGAAATCTTGTAGTATTATGCAGTGTGATATCTGCACTTCCGGAATAGGGTAGCCAGCAATGACTATTCACCAGTCAAATGGACAAGAAACGGGGTCTGGGGTACTTCCAATATAAAATTGTTGACATGCATCTGGCAACTGAGTACTGTAGAGCACCTTACGGGAAGCAGTGCTTTTTAACTCATCTCTCATCTCGAATTATGAACACTAATTTGAGAACCCAGTGGAACATTTGTATCGTTTTTAAGCTCCAGATTGTGTTACAAAATGTCTATAGAATTAGAGAACAAAAATTAAAGGGATGCTTAAAGATTAGAGAGAAATTGCTCTGTTTTTCTTTATCATTTGTTCTGCAATTCTTCAACATTTTTTGGATATTTTTTACCGTGTATTTTCTTTTTTTTTTAAACACCACCTGCTGCCCCTAGCGCTTTTCTCCTCCCAATAAGACTAAAACCGCCCCATACATCAAAGAATTTCCATATTTATTTGCCTACGTACGTTCCATCATACATATACACGTTCTCACAAGTACTCTTCCTCAATGCTGCTTTTTCAGAAATTTTCTGACACCTTCCCCATAATATAATTCAGGAAAATAGTTTCTCCTCGTGAATCGTAATTGCAAATAACAGGCACATTTATACGTTTTCTCTCCGATACCACTTTAAGCATAGGCCTACATTTATATCTTGTGTGAATTTTCACACAGGTCTAGAGAAAGACTACTTATCACTACATGAAAATAATTTAACTAAATTATGCAGGGTACACGTAAATTGCAAAATAGACCCTAAAAATAACAGTTACATAGGATTGTGCGATAGAGTTTTAGCTTGCGTAGTATGCAATGCCATATTGACAGAAAAACACGCATACCTCCCATAATCCTGTGTAATTATCTCATCTCCATACAAGTAGTGTAGTAATGTATATAGGGAGATGAGGTTGTGCTTCACCTAACATCAGAAATGTGAAGCTGAGTGTCCGTGTGTGTATGTGTGTATATGTAACAGAGCTTGTAATCAGGTTTTCTCTGAGTGTGGGTGAAAGTAGGGTAATCTGATACTTAGTATGAAGGTAGGCCATAGTGTGGAGATGAGCCCTATTTATTTTCTAAGAGGTCAAAGCTCATCTGAGGTCATGGGGGGGGGGGTCAAATATGGAAAACCTTGTAAAGACTGTAACTTGAGGATACAAACTCCGATCAATCTCATACTTGGTATATAGGTTCACAATAAAGAGGAGGTCAAACCCGTCAAAAACCTCAAAATAAATACAAATTGCCAATGTAATCTTCAATTCAGGTCAACCTTGGAATGTATAAACTTCATCAAGGCTAGATGATCTCTATAATTTTGGTGGAGGTTAAAGGTCATCTGAGATCAACCGAGGTCAACACTTGGAAGCAACTAAATTATCAATGCAATCTCCAGTGAAGCTCATATTTGGTATGTGGGACCGTCATAGGAGGAAGATGATCTCTATTCTTTTTGGGAGAGGTCAAAGGTCAACTGAGGTCTAACCTCTTAAAAACCTCTTTATCAACTTAACTTTTCAATGCAATCTTCAATTCAGCTCAAAGTTGGTATGTAGAACCATCACAGAGGCAGATATTCCTTGTTTTTTGTTTGAGGTCAAAGGTTATCTGAGGTCAGCCGGGGTCAAATACTGAAAATATTTTAAATATCATTAGGCTACTTTACAATTGAATCTTCAATTCAGCTCGTACTTGGTTTGTCAGACGTTTATAGGGGTCGATAATCTCTATTCATTTTGTTTGAGGTCAACTGAGGTCAGCAGATGTCCGCAAATCTCATAAAATCTTGTATTCAACATAACTTGACCATGCAGTCTTCAGTGAAACTCACTGGTAGATAGAATACACAATTTATGCAACATAAAAATATCAGGAATCGCAAAGCCACTTGCTTTCTTGTTGCAAAATGTAGTATGGATGGTGGTATACAGAAATGCAGCATTTATTTGAAAGAGTTTTCAAACAGACAAACAGTTACCTTAAAGACAACTGCATGTTACTGTTGCAATATTATTCCAGCCTTAAATTCCATACATGTGCACAGAAATGCACTAAATTTGTACTCGTTCTCGAATACATTTCTCTGCGGTGCTCGTACACATGGCTTAGACTCGTACCGTACTCAGGGCTCTGTACTCGTACTCGTATTCAGAGAGTTTGAAAATGAGATACTGGTACTTGGACGCATTGCTTTGAACTCGTACTGGAGGCCTTACACTAGCACTCGTACTCGGAAGTTTGCGCTTGCACTACAAGTCTGCATAAGGCCTCCTGTGAGAAAATTAAAAGATAGTGTGAATGATGTTGCTAGGAGGCCGAAATCGGACAAGTAGCATTGGCATAAAGGGGATTAGTTACGTTATTATAATCACCAGCTTATTTCTGGAATTCATTTAAGTCAATGCATTAGCAAGTATTGAACTTTATGTTGGATCCAGAGGCGTCGTGCCAAAGAAAAATTAAAGGAGGAGGGGGAGGAGGAGGGGGACGAGGAGGGGGACGAGGAGGCGTGGAATAAAGATGCCATTCCGTGTGACTTACCTCTTTGTTTGATATAAGCAGGGTTGTTGACTTGAACTTGTTGAATTGGACTCGAGTCACTATTTTCGTAACTTGTGACTTGACTTGCGATTGTCGTATTGACTTGTGACTTGACTTGGACTTGCACTGATTTATTTGTGACTTGGACTTGCAACGAATGACTTATCGCTAATGCTAGTCAGAAGCATTGCTTAGATGGTCAATTTTGATTTAACTAACTCCCTCCCGATCCCCTTATCTTTGACTGAATCTGTGTTTCTTTACTCATGTTTGCGACTTTGTGTGTTGTGACTTGTGATGTAAACAAATTTCAAAGAGTGTTGTTGTGTCGATTCTTCTAGAAAATTCATGAAGCCAAATAAGGACATGGTGCTCAGTGCTCAGTGCTCAGTAAACATTACTGTGTGACCGTAGATAGACATCGGCAAGAGGATTAGGAGGCAGGTGTGTACTGTATCAAGTAGGGCCGCCAGGGTTTGGTGATTGGGGGCACCACAGATGACGTCGTAATGCCACCTCAGTCCACCCAAAGTCTGCGTAAATTGTACCTTTTTTATGTGTCCCTACCATTGTATGCAGCAATGGGGTATCCTTCCTTTCGTCACTGCAAGTGCCGTCCTGGGGAGGGGTCTAAGATGTCCCCCTCCCCTTGAGAAAGTTTCGTTTATATAAGCTTCCGTAGATGCAAAATGGTGCTATCTTTGGGATATTTTTGGAACTGATCATATATGGCTGGGAAATGTCCATAATTAGCGAATTCTAATTTTTGGTTAGGTGAAAGAGGAGAGTATGTTATCTAAGAAAAGGGAATCTTGTGAACAAACCTCCTCATGCCCTTTTTGACTACTTTACTGCCTATTAGGGGAGAGTGTTTACGCAAAAACACGCGCATGGAGTCCACAGAAACATTCTTGAACTATTAGGAAAATTTTTCTTTGCTTCATT
Organism: Holothuria leucospilota; assembly: GCA_029531755.1. Lineage (NCBI taxonomy): Eukaryota > Metazoa > Echinodermata > Holothuroidea > Aspidochirotida > Holothuriidae > Holothuria > Holothuria leucospilota. The sequence goes on from CM055970.1 coordinate 476,845, forward strand.
TTGCATTATAAAAGGGTATCTAAGGCTGGCAGACACCGGTATAGGGCCTCCTGGAAGCTCTGAATTAATTATATAAAATGGGGGCACTGACATGATGCTTCTTAATTATTACTTGACATCCAAATGATACCATAGGCGCAGGAAGCTGTTCGAGACTGGGGGACTGAACATTGTTTCTGACCGCCGTCCCGGAGAGAGGTCTAAGGGGAGGGGGTGTTGGGGAATTTTTGAATATTTGGGGGTTCTTAGATGCAATTCGGTGCAACATGTCGGGCAAATTGTAAGGAAAATTACTGCAAATTTTTGACATTTTTTTACACAGGAAACGAATTAGGGGTTTTCGTCCTTGAATTGGGGTGGGGGTGGGGTGGAAACATACTTCCGGCCCACTACATTTTTGACTGGGGCTAAAGCCTCCCAGTTCCCCCCCCCCCCCCCCACTTCCTACGCCTATGAATGATGCTATAGAGTATGACGCCGAGAACTTTACAATTATTGTATTTTTACTAAGTTTGAACGAAAATCCAGACGAACAGCTTCCAGCATTGGGGAATGGGAGGGGGGAGAGTATATGTGCAGGCAGGTATAGCAAAACGGGCGTAGGGCTAACAAGCGCGTTGCAGAATGCATTTTTGTCGTAAGTGCATTTACAATCACCATCTATACCGATAGCGCTCGGTCAAAATATTTGAAAAATGTATAACGGCAAATAGGTACTTTCAACCTTCCACATCTCGTTACAGATTAGATTGAAAGATCCCATATGGATGCGTTGCCCCTACAGAGGTTGGAGATATACCACTGTTTTTCGGAAGTGTAATGATCAGAATGGTTGCATGTATTATTACCTTAATAATGGTCATGAGGTGGAGTGCAAACCGTGACGAATGCGCGCGAAGGGCGTCGACTTTTTTTCATTAAATAACCAGTCTTGAGGCTCTGCATCGAGACACTTTTAATTCCAATTCCCCGACAAACCTATATGCCAATCACAAAGCCAGTCTTATACCTGAGAATTGGTAAACAGCTTTCAACTTTTGCTGCTGTGCTTCCTCGGGAGTTGGTACCGGAAGATATTGATAATAAGAACAACACTGAGGTAGGGTTTGAAGCGCGCGGACCTTGCAAAAATTTTGATAGTTTGCGAAGGATTTGCGAAGCGTCTGATAGTTTGAGAACCATTTGTGATAGAAAATAATTACAATAGATCCATCACTCGGTCGAAAACACACCTAATCCTACCCCAACAGAAATCTGTAGCTTAAACGCCCTTTGGGATCATTTTAAAATTTTCAAAAAAAATTGAAATCGATTGGAGTGGGCATGCGCCCCCATACCCCCGTGCCGGCGCCAATGACTATATCGTATCAGGGAGTTGTCATTTAGATAGCAACTCCCTGGTCATAGTTACCATACGGTGATGAGGATCTGTTCTGTGCTGAAACATAACCAGAGAACTCAATTATTCTGGAACTCTTGCATGTATGGTACTATATGCCTAATGGTGACTCGTGAGTAAGGTTTCACTGTTACGGTGTTGTGTTACTACTACTACTACACGAAAGTGACCATGGTGACCACTACCACACGGACGCTTCGATGGGATGTAGCCATGCAATTAACAAGTCCGCCAAGTTGTGTTAACCTGTTGAAATGAAGAAAAATTGACCGTTTTGATGAATCGTGATTTTCCATGATCCCCCCAAAAATCTGAATCCCCCCCCCCCCGATTCGGAGACCTAACGCAAACACTGCAACTAGAACATCATAATTGATCGTGATGTAAATGGTTGGTTAATTCGGGGTTCGAGTTTAGGTGTCTGTATCTTTTCCATGATTGACTCAGCGTGCTCTAATTCACATATTTCTGTTTTGTCATCGATTGCATTATCATGTAACGGGTGCCTCAAACTTTTTGCTTGCTTTGGAATGGAATGTGACGACAAAGTGGATAATAGCCCTCGAACAGTCCATTCAGTGAGATCCTGCTGGTCAATATTTTTGATGACTTGTGACTTGACTCGTGCACAAGTCCAAATGACCTGACCTGACTTGCTACTGCTTGACTTGTGAATTGACTTGACTTGAAGCTGAGGCAAATGACTTGAGACTTATTTGGACTTGCCAACATTGACTTGTGACTTGATTGGACTTGCAAAAATTGACTTGTCACCATCTCTGGATATAAGTGTTCAACGTTATCCTTGACAAAAACTCCCCCAACTTCTCACGGCTCGACACCTCTGGCTGCCTCACCTTCCCACATAACATCTACCCTGCATTGAAGTCGTCTCATCATGCGTGCCCAGAACACCTAAAGCAGAAGGTAAACATTCAGAACAGACAAACACAAAAGTAGATTTCACACCCTACAGAAGCGGCCCTCAACGAAATGAATACTTCACACAATAGCGGTTTAATTACAGTAGTATGTCGGGTCTGAAACAATATGTTAAGGAAAATAACATAAATGTCACCTTTCATATTCTTAGAAGAAAACCCTTTATAAAATATTAATACATTTTTTATCTTAATGCAGTCGTTAACTTCGGTTGTGTGGCATATATTGCTCATAAAAAGCGCTTGTAAACGTGTGCCTATGAAAATAAAGTCTTGGCTTGAATTTTGAAGGCTAAACATTTTTTTGGTATAGTAACCCTTTGTATTTAAACTAAAACCTATCTGGAATAGCCGTAGATTCGATATTAGATGTGAAAACAAACGTAGCCATAGTGTACTATCTGATATTGGAAAATGCGTCTACTGGTAGCAGTACTGGTCGTATCGCTGATGAAATGTTCAGTGGGTAAGTGTCACTATCTTGCTTTTCAAACTGTTAAACGACTGATATAACATTAATTCAGTGAGAAACGCGGAAAGAGGGCACCATGAAAAACTAAAGCTGTTGTCAACAGTTTGCTGTGTGTCCTTTATTACATAATCACCGTCAGAGACCGTAAGAATTAGTAGTTAGTTATAGTAAGTTAGTATTTAGTTGTACCAGGGACTTGCCACAAGACAGTTCCCTAACTGTATCGAACCGAATTAGGCCAATTACTACATCACCTGAGCAGGGAGTTTCCACTGGAATTTGTTCAAATATTTAACCAAAATTAGTCAAATTTTCTTCCAGATTTCTATTTTGTGCCCGCTTGACTGGACACGGTTCAAATATAAATATGTAGGAATTGAAGTGAAGCCTTGAGAAATATAACCCATGATATCAAATTAACTCTGCAATAAGCTTTGCCATCTTTAGCGACGAAAAGTAAACAAACTGTTCATTCTTACACAACGAACATTTGAGGTTTCAAACCTTTTAACAGTTCAATTTGGACTTACCCTCTCCGTGTCCAGAAAATGCAGAGGAAGCACAAGATTATGGAGTAATTTCTCTGCCGCATTTAGACGTATCAGGACACGGATCGCAATTCCATTTTACTACTAAAGGACAAGTGGCATTATTGGAGCTTGCCAATGAGAGTTAATCTTAAATAATTCTGCTTGCTGAAAAAAGAAGCAAATCAGTATTTCAAACTTGCAATAAAAAAGAATCACTTAAATTTAGGGAGTGATAGAGTTTTTAATTCATGCCCTTCATGTTAAATTTTAGTGAAATAAAAGGAGACATTTCAGTAAATAACAACGATTTGCAGGCGGCCAACCATGACTCATGATCGGCCATGAAAATTACTGAAAGGGGGGGGGGGGGCAAAATTGAACCGCCGGCTACACCAGAAGGTTTAATGATAGGTAATAGTTTAAAGCCGGCTCGTGTAACGATTGCCTCCTCTCAAGGATGGAGTCAGGTGGAGGGAGAGGGGGTAAAGTAGGCATAGCTCCTGTCAGGGAAGGGTGCCCCATACCGTCGGGGAAATTTTCTAATTTTGCACGATAAAGTGTTTAATCCCCGACGACGACACCCGACGTTTTAATTGATTTTGCTCTCAAGGAAGGCAGATTTTTCAATATAAAAACCCAAATTTTAAATTTTTTTAATAACACAATTTTTCAAACTTTCTTCAAGAAAAAACCGAAGGCTGCTTCCCGTCGCATTTGCCATGGCCTCCCAGACTTGTAGTGGAGTACAAAATTGAGAGTACGGGGGGGGGGTGGACATAGCCTAGAGTACGAGTATGAGTACGAGTACACGATACATGAGTACGATTACGAGTACACAATTTCGTGAGGGCAAGAGTACGAGTACGAGTACGAGTATAAAACACCGGAGTACGAGTACGAACACAATTTAACAGAGTGTTATTGTGAATTGATCACAGGTTCATTATCACCCTATTGTTACATATGTGGAACAACAAGGACTGCATGTACACACAGTTTTAGATGCCTCTGTTGCAGGTAGGCCTTCACCTCAAACTCCGCAACCTCCAACCAGAGCCCTGACTGACCCAGATCATGATAGCCAAAATAGCCCAGAGATCGCAGAAACTGCATATTTACAGTGGACCCACATTTATCTGATTTGATTGATATCTTTTTGAACTTCAGGCTGCAACTTTCCCGGAAGCATGGAAAAGAAATTAATCCACCCGCCAAACCTGACGACCACAACAGCTTGCATGATCTTGCTTGTTCCCTTAAAAAGTGGAAGCATTCTCTGAGTCAAATTCTGTTGAGAGGGAGGGTTACCAGTTTGATAAAATTGAATTTTTGGCCAATTGATTAAACCAATTGAGAATAATAAATTGAAGTAAATCTAAAATAATTGAAGTAAAATGCAGCAGTTATTATGCAGGAGAATTATTGCACTCGAATACAAGTAAGAGTGCAGACATGTCGAGTACAAGTACGAGAACGCAGATCCGGAGTACGAGTAAGCGGTGCAGGAGTACGAGTACGAGTACTGAGGTCAGGTACTCGAGTAAGAGTACAGAAGTTTGTACTCGAGTACGGACTCGAGTACTATAAGTCTGCTGTCTCCTCGTTGGAAGGCTTGGCCTCCAAGGCAAATCCTGGCACCACCCTTGCCTACACTATGCATTGTATACCAACATGCAGTAATGACCATTAATAAAACTACACAGTTGTTATTAAGCACAAAACACATCTCAAGGTTCCTGAAAAAAGAGCCAAGAAAATGAAAATCAAAAACTGGAGAAAAGATGGGTGATCAGTGGTATCATTTAATAAAAAAGGGAGCTGTTAGAGATGGAGAAACAACACTTGTCCCTCCTTTGAAGCTAGGTGTTTTGCCGACACTTCAGCTTCGCATTGTCTGGTTCCTGAATTGCTCTAAAACATAGAAGGATTAAGCAGTGAAGACAATTGTTGTCGTCTGCCACATCTAAGAGAACTCATAGGATGATTTTACTCATTGATATCACATTGGCCAGGTGCCACTTTTAAAAAGGGTACACTGTATCTTCATGTTACAAGTTTTCAAGTTCAAGTTCAAGTTCATGAAATTTATATGGCGCACTATTTAAAATAATTATTCTAATGCGCCTTACAAAAGAAAGTAGAAAAACAAAGATTAAGTTGATCTATCAGATACCATCAAAGGCACAGTTAAATAGGTAGGTTTTTAATAAGGACTGAAAATGTTCCAGAGAGCGTGCTGACTTAACTGAAGGGGGCAGATCATTCCATAACTTAGGGCCTTGGACAGCTAGCGCGCGCTCACCAAACGTGGATCTATATCTAGGAACAACCAGATTGAGAGTGGTCTCGGATCTGAGTACATATTTTGTTTTCTTAAAGGAGAACATATTAGAAAGGTAGAGTGGTGCCATATTATGTAGGGCTTTATATACAAGAAGCAAGATCTTGAATCGATTCCTATAGAGCACTGGGAGCCAGTGCAACTCCTTCAGCAAGCCTAAGGATGGGAATAACCTATTCTTGTTAGCAACTAGTTTGGTAGCGTAATTTTGCACACACTGTATCTTGTACAACATACATTTCGAAATACCAGTTAGCAAAATATTACAATAGCCAATATAGCTATAAACCAGTGCATTCACAAGAGCAATGATAGCGGGCTTGCTCAGGAATTTAGCACACTGTCTAATGTTATAGAGATGGTAAAAAGCAGTTTTACACTTACTCTTGACATAATCAGACATAGAAAGACCTTGATCTAAGTTTTTCAACATATATACATTTTCCGCTAACAAATTTCAAACAATTCAGGAATCTATATTCATTTGAAGTATATGAAATAGATCAACTGTCTGGGTAAATGGCACCTTATATTCTATCGTATCCACCTCTTCTGCCCGATTAAGTGCCCACCCCCCCACCCCCCCACCCCCCGGCGAGTCGCTTACCGTATACCGTGCGACTAGGACAGGAGAACAACAATATGCTATGCAATAGGAGATGAAATTCTCGACCTTTACATAAAACTGTGATCTCTTCCTACTACAGGCTACTTGGTAAGGGTGAAAAGCGTTGTACTATAACTATTTAGCTAATGAAATCTTGGAAGAAACTGAAACAACGAAAACTTTGCAGCGCCAGAAGCGCACCGGATATTCTGGGTTCCTATTGGAGAAACTGCCTTATTAAGAGCAAAAACAGAAGACGTGGGGTCGACTAGTCGCCGTCGTGGACTGCATACCTTATCGTAGGCTACCGACTAAAGCTCCAGGATAAAATAGGAAATATTGGCAGCCTTCCGCTCCTGAAATAGGGACATACCCTACGTGCCCCTCACCTGGCGTCACCCCTGATACTGAAAAATAAACACTCCGTGGTGTAGGTTAATCCACATCTGCAACTGAACATTCATTTTTGGCAAAACATTGACAAAGCTAAGCAAACTTTGTGGGCAAGTAAGACAAGGGGTGCACAGTGTAATTACGTCGAGTTGGGTAGGGAAAGGACCAGAGAGGATATAAAATCCTTATTGAAAGACCCCTTCTTCTTAACATACTAGCCCACAGAAGAAAAATAAAGAAGCAAAACAGCCGATCTGCTTTTGCCGACTATGCAACCTAAATGCATTTTTGAACCCGTTAACACTCGCTGACGGATGTAAAACCAACAGACTCCGGCAGTCGATTCCACTCCGTGGCAGCTACAGAACTAATTTTGGGAGGGGGTGTATGAAAGTGACATTTCCATAATATAGCGTGACCTTAGCACAGCACCCTTGTAGGAAGGGGTGTATACTACTTAATGTGTTTTTCCATCAAGAAAGGCAAACTTTTCAATGAAACCCAAAATTTTCAAAGTTTGGATACCACCCCCCCCCCCCCCTCCCACCTCAAGTTCTTAGTTTCCTCCAATAAAGCCCGAGGCAAATTTCGTATTTTCTCAAATTATTTCAAAAATTTCCTACAAGAAAGCCCAAAATTTTCTCCAATAAAACCCTCGCCAAATTTTGCGTTTGCCAACCTTCCAACCTTGTTGGCCCTTCAAGTTACGGGCCCACGGCCGTGGGAAGCTTGGCCCTTCGCAGGGTAAGTTGCGCCTATCATGATTTTCTTTTTCTAGAAATGGTCCATAATGGCATAAGGAGCCATTCATTTTAAGAAAATTGTCGGGGAGGACCTTCAGACACCTCGCTTTTGGATTCGCCTCTTCGGCGTTTACGGTGAATGGCTTCGTCGCCAGTACCGTACGCGAGAATGTAACCTCCGTTGATAGTCTGTTACCTTTCGTACTTTTAGTGGGGTGCCCATGGTCATATATCAGGCTGTATATAAAATACATCATCTCATTGATTTAAAATAGTACCCTAAAAACATTGCAACGTGCACTAAACGCTCCATTTGCATCTTCGAGTGCTAAGCTTTTCTTACAATTTTCTAAACTCCGAAGGGCTCGGAAGCCATTCGCACCTGCCCCTCAATCACCAAGACAACAATTAAGCAATGAGAGAGAACTCCCAAAACACTTTCAGAGCAAATTCGAAGCCCCTGTTACATTTGAGTTAGTAACCAAGTTGTAATTTGCTCTAATTTAGAATCAGTGCCCGGAAGTGACGTAACCTGGTACGCATAGGGATAGTGTTATATACGTGGTAGGCATACGGATAGGTAGGGTTATATATGTGGTGCGCATAGGGATAAGGTTAGGGTACGTAGTTCCCATACGGATAGGGACAGGGTTATAAACGTGGTACGCATAGAAATAAGGTTAGGGTTATACCAGTAGGGATGTATGTTACATAGAGATATAATATACGTATAGACATGTATATACGCAATGGAGTTAGTGTGTATAAATTCGTTTACCGGCAGCTCGCAGCGCTATAGGTTAGGGCATAGACTCGTGATACTGCAATACATATCGCGCTCGTATTCTTAGAGTATTCCGCGTTCGAATCTCACTGTCATCTTTTTTTTTTTCAAACGTTCTTTTCTCGAGTATTGTCCTCTACTTCATCGTAGGTCTTTTGGAACTTGACTTCGACACTGATATTTTAATTTGGAGTTGTAAGTTTTAAGTTGAAGTTAATGCTACGTCACTTCCGGGCACTGATTCTAAATTAGTACCGTAATTTGAATATATACTGAGTAACCTGCCGTGAAATAATGGCCTTTGCCCCAGCGCTCAAGATTCTCATTGTCACGCGGGTCCCAATACCCTCATAGAAGACACGGCACCATTCTTTTTCAGTTTGCAATAATTATTATTTCTCCATTGTTCCTGACATTCTCTTAAAGGTGGACACTTATTACACTACACAATTATGACAGAATCCAGTTATCTGCTTTCGTATACGCAAACACTGCCTTTAAACCCAGACATTGCCAATTAACAGTCTCCTTTCGACATAAAACCTTCTACTCTCCACTCACGTACGATTGTCTGTCCTCCTTTCCTGAAGCCTGCGGTCTCACTGTCTGTCTCCTATAATCTTACCTTTGAGAAACCGTTCGACCGGCTGTCCTCCGGCGCGTATTTTTCTACACTCCTTCTTTCCAAAACAGACGTGTCCACTCCAGAATACACCCAATACGCCCTTTTTCTTTCCAGCATATCTCTCTCTATCCTCTTTCCCGCTCTTCTCTTCAAGCTCCCCCGCCCTAATTCCAGCTTTACGAGCTTCATGTCACCTTTCCATTCTTTATTACTTTCTTCCCATTCACAAGTTCTCCCGTTTCCTTGCCAACAATAACAAAATTTCCCCTTTAAGCTATGTAAGTACAATAACAAAAGTAACATTCAGAACGGAACTCTTCTTACGATACGGAAACTTGTAAAGACCCGTGACACTCATCATCCCATTGCTTATAAACCTGGGTTTTATCTTTATCACCACGTAACTTCTAGTCTAAGAAATGTGAAATCAAGCTCTCTGAATTTCTCCAGATATGTTTTAATTATAAGATTGAGTTAACCCAACCGTGAGGGGAGAAAGAGCTGGACGCCGAGGACTGCAGCCTCTGAAGTTCGGAAAACCACTCATTTCTCTTGGAGTTACAAGCGCATATTTTTGGAAAAGGGCAAAGTTTGGAATTTTTGCTCCATAAAAAAAATGCTAGGAGGCAAAACAATTCTCTAGGTGTGCCACGATGTGATAAGGAAATTTAAGGCTACCTTAGTGTCAGTAAGAGTGTAAGGGAATGATGTGCGATATTATAAGTTTCCGTATTTTGTATTCATTGTTTAAAACAATTTGTTATAACTGACGCTACGTAGGTATGATGAGTAATCCTGTAAGAAATTAAATTTCTATGTGTTCAAGTGTGCTCATAGAGTAGGATATAGGAACTAGAGTGCTCACTCCCCGAAACAGCTGTGATCGCATGGGGACTCGGCCGTCATACAGTTTGTACACACTTGCTCGCGCACAGCATAGCTTCTTGCCTCCACCTATAATGGCGGACGGGTCTCCATCACTGATCTACATGTAGATCAGTGGTACCCATGCAACCACAACGGATTTACGTACGCGGTTTTAGGAGTGCGCACTCTAGTTCCTATATCCTACTCTATGGTTGTGCTTGATAGGGGCTCTGGGAAGAGTCGTTTGTGCTGCGGTAACTCACTTTGCATAACTTTGCATATGAATGTTTACTCACCACTGAGGAATACTATTTTGGTAAAGCTTAGGGTGTGATGCATGTTAAAACAGATAGTTTGGTTGCTGTATTAGCTTCACCTGTTCGTACGACTGTCGAGTTGTCGGAGCTGATACAAATCTTCTAAGCAGTGCCAACTTAAGAGACTGATATTCATTAGCTTCAGTTACGGGTAGAATACTATAAGTTTGGGTTTAAGGTGGTATTCGCAGAAAAGGTTTAACTTTTTATTAAGTGAGCAAAGGGTGTCACAAAAAATAGTACCGTACTTTGCGAGGAGTTCCAAGCGATCCACCGAGGAAGGCCAGTCCGTGCGTCGGGGTTATTGGAGCCATCATTGGATGGCTCTTTATTGGGATGCCAGGCTCTTATCGTCTATGCCACCACTCTGTGGGTGTGGTCTGTATATTACTAATTTGACAGGTCAGACGAAGCGTCAGTAGCTCTTAATTGGGATACCAGGCTCTTATTGTCTATTCTGTTGGGTGTGATCCGTATCTCACTACTGCAACTGGTCGGACGACTCGTCGTTAGTAGGGTTCATATACACATCTATATAAGACCTTAGGGAGACAATTTTTTTCATTGTTCTTTTAGAGTGGATGCTATTAGGGAGACATTTCATATCTCCCCAATGTTTTAGGTACTATTTCTAGACGTTTTTAATGGTTGGAAATAGTTTTAGAATATTCTTTGGACTCTAAATAACATATTTTGATAGTTTCAGGGTTAGGGGTTAGGGTTCGGGGTTTGAAAATTAGGTTAGAAATTAGTGTGTAAGTCAATGGAAATGTCTCCCTAATATACAATTTAGGGATATATATATATATATATATATATATATATATATATATATATATATATATTTACCAATCGATCTACCAGGCGTAATCCTGTGGCTGAAACCAACTTGACGAACCGTGCGATGAAAATAACTATTGGTTTGAACTTTGAATGTAGTTATATAACTTAGTCTGGATTGAGAGAGCTTGAAGACCTTCATGACGAACACCATATTTAAGTCTTTTGTATATCTTTTACATAAATTACCTAAATAGTTTGATGTACTAAGCATTCAGTATTTTGTATCTGGCCATGTGTATTTTGATAGATGAATATCACCTTATTCTTGTAGACTCAAAAAAGGGGGAAGAAATGTCTAAATTTAGGTTTTTGAGTGTCTAGTACCCTAGTACTCTACAGAAGCAAAACGGATCCAAATGTCCCTGTCTATATTGGTGACATTTATGAGGGCTTAGACTGGAATGCTTCTGGGATCGTTTAAAATAAGTACGAATGGGTGTATAGTCATTTCAGACTAAATTGGTTAGTACGTAAAAACCACTTTAATTGGAAGTTTGGTGTGTAATTTTTCGTATGTAATCGTGTGTAATATAAGTTTTTATATGTTTAGTTTATCGTTAAAGTTGAATTATTGCTATTTGATTAATTTCAGGTAGATGCGAACTGGCTACCCTAGTAGGCAGTGGATCTTCGGAACTTCCTTGGAACTCCTATTCATGGGCGTCCTGTACGTAAGCTAATGTTATTTTGTAGTTCTGTTTGGTAATTCTGTAACTACTCGTAGCATGGCTTCAGTTGGATAGCTAGAAATTGAGAAACTGAGGCTGTATGAAAATCATTTGGCCTAAAGATTTGGCTCTGAAGGATCTCGTTGAAAAGGAAAGGGCTATAGGGCTAAGCTTGAACGGGAGGAAAAGGTTAAGGGCAGAAGAAAGAGAAAGGGTAAAGGAACAATAAGAAGCTCAGTTTAGATTAGAGACTGTAAAAAAAGAAAATGCAGTTCTTACCGATCAAAAACCACGTGACATAGTAAACAGGGCTAAGCCTCCTAAACTTTTTTGTTTTACGGATAGGGACGATCTTGACGCATACCTTGAACGTTTTGAAAGGTGTGCCAAAGCACAGAATTGGGCAAAAGAAGAGTAGGCTATAAATTTATCCTCATTATTGACTGGCAAGGCACTGCATACTTATAGTATTCTACCCGGTAACTGAAGCTAATGAATATCAGTCTCTTAAGTTGGCACTGCTTAGAAGATTTAATTTGACTCCAACAGGATATAAGGCAAAGTTCAGAACGTGTAAACCTGACAGAAATGAAAATGCTCCTCAATATGTTACGAATTAGCTAACTACTTTGAGAAACTTAGTGGATAGATACATCATATGTCAAACATCACTTTGAAGATCTTCGTGAATATCTAATTTTGGATGGATTTTTAAGTCTTTGTAAAAGAAAGGAAACAATCCAGCAATTCAGTTGGCCGACGAATACATTGATGTCCATAGAGGCTGGGGTAAACATTACAATATGCTGTATAAGGAAACAAAATCCCTGGCTAATTCTGAAGAAAAGGATACTTCAGTATCGAAAGAAAGATTTCCAGTGAACGACCAGTACGTTATTACTGTAGAAAACCTGGCCATTTTGGGGGGCAATGTAAAGCTGCTCCCAAATCTTTTGTTACGACAATGGCAATGTCGGTTGATATTGTTAAGACAACCCAGCAAACACAGTACGTCCAGAAAACGTTTTGGTTTGGTTCTCAGTTCGTCGGTTTCGTCTTCGTCCAAAATAACGTTTTAAGTTCGTTTTCAAAACGTCTTCCGTTTCTCAAAAACTAAAGGGAACTCTACAAAAACGCTTTTAATACGTCAGAAAATAACGTTTGTAAAACGTATTGTCAAACGTTAATAAAACGTTTTGAAAACGTCTTCTTAACGTTTTCATTTGAGTATATCGACGAGGATTCTCCAAAACCGTTTGAGTACGTATAGAAAATAACGTTTGTAAAAGGTAATGTTAAAATGGTGTGAAAGCGTTTTCTAGACGTTATATGAGTAGGGAGTTGCCAACTCACGGATATGAGTGTGCCGTACTCACGCCCAAGAGAAAATTCTATATCCCATAAAGTTCCATACGAATTTTCAATAGGAATCATGGATGGGACCAAAGGGAATATGTGAGTCTACTTTGGGAACCCGTTGATTTCAATGGGTCATCCATAGGCATATGGTCCCATAAGCTCTTTTAATTTGAAAGCTGGCCTTCTACAAGAATCAATAGAGGTTTCTATTGGTGCAACAGGATCACATAACCTTAACGGGATATGACTCAAAGTGATGATAAGTAAAATACCTCAGTTTTAAGTAATAAAATCGTCATTTTATTCATACAATTAGCTGTGTTACCAAAAACTTAAGGAGGGATAATATTCTCATCTCTTCTGACGTTTTCAGCTTACCCCTCCCTTAGACGTCACATAAGTTACACATAGTTATGTACGCTTTGCATGGTTATAATGAGAACAGTGTCCAAGTCCTTATAATTGGAAGCTTTATAATTTCATTTCCCCAATTTTACCCCTTTCCCATTGCCATTCCCCATCACCTGAATTCTAATCCTAGCTGGCAATTTGCTAAGCTTGTATTTTTATCCATGGTCCCTCCTCGGCATAAATTCCCGTTGAACCCAGTTGCAAATCCAACTAGATTCAAGTAGAATTCAACTGTGTAAAACTGGGGTCTAACTGGATTCGACTGGGGACTAATAAAAGGCGGAGTTCCCTCCCTATACAAACACAGTACGTCCGAAAAACGTTCTTAAAACGTTTCAGTTTAGGACGTACTGTGTTTGTAGGGCGAGGATAGGGGAATAGAATATTGCTAGTAGCCTACCTCCAATATTTTGGAAATGCTTTTATTCACTTTTATCATTTCAAACAGTCAAGTTTCCTTCAATGGGTCTTCATTCTCATTCCTCCCCCCTCCCCATTTTTTAAAAAGTTTCTCTGTCCCTGACGATTACGGTGCCGTGTCACACTGAATGGTCACTAATATGCCTTACTAAAGGCATGCCAGAGTAAAAACATACTGTTGTTGACATTTGAATGTTGCAGGAATTTTCCTGATATTGTGGGGATTTGTGGGATTCTAGGGGCTTAAAAGATTTTTTAAAATCTAAACGTGCCAAAGATTTGGAAAAGGTTGTTTGAACTGCAGTTAAATTTGAATATTAGGGATATAAATCTTAAATTTTTAGTGTAAGCAAAGTGTTGGTGCGCTTCTTCAGGAACATCACGTTTGATTTGTGGAAGTACTTTTACATAATGTGACAGTTACAAATTTTAAACGTTGCTGCTTCAGTGCGTGAAGGCCTCCTCACACACCTGCAAATTTCAACGTCTCTTTCCTCAAAAAACTATCAGAATCATAGTAAGTAATGTTTTAAGTTTAACTCTCCTATTAAACTAGGTGTAATGCCCATTTATAAGCCAAAAAGATGGAAATTTGCCAAGATATTTGTAAGGCCTTTGCAGTCGTTGGGACATAAGTAAGTGATACAGCAATAGTAGGCCTAGCCTAGGGTACCTAGGCCTAGTTCTCACGTACACTTTGTTCCCTGAACTAGGCCTAGGCTATATCAACACAAACTTTTGACCGCATATTACTGTGAGAGTAATATCGTCTGCGTGCGTTGCTGCAGTGATTGTTGCTATATACGCGTATGCGCGTGTATGAACGTAACTATAGCTTTGGCATTGAACAGCAGTGCGTGCTATTTAGCATACAATAGTGTGAACGTCCTAGTTACACGATTTAGCAGTTTCATAGAATGTTTAAAAAACAAAACAGGATCGTTTGTGTAAATCAAAATTTTTGGTCCTTTTGGGGCACTAAGTGCAAATAATCTTAGAATGAAGGGTGTTAAACATATAAGGCCCCGCAGAGGTCAATTATGTAGGAGTATACGTGAATTTGAGAAAGATCGAGACCATTCAAAATTTTTGAAGTCATGGTAGCCCAATTTTGACAATGGGTATATTGCTGACCTAGTATGGGAAGCCCCAGAGCTTCCCAAATACTAGGTCAGCAGACTGCGGACTAGCCTAGGCCTATGTACTCGACAGTCGACTGTACAGTACAGTACAGTCGACAGTGCTGTTGTGCAGCCTACCCATTCTGACAACAACTCCCTAGCTCTTGACAGGTCTAGGCCTAGCCTCTTCTCTAGGTATGATAAATGGTTCATGAGAGAAAAACAGTGAATAATGAGCAAAGGCCCTCAAATTCGTAACAATGGCCTCAGGTTCAAAATCTAAGTAGGTCAATACTAGCAGGGTGGGTTGGAATGTTGAGCAGCGAAGAAGTAAACTGGGGATTGTACAGTAGAAGCAGAGTGGTGAAAATAACAAGTACTAATACTACAGTACGTCGTGTGTGTGCGTGTGTGTGCGCACTTATACTTTCCATTCAGATTGAGGACCTAAACAATGGATATCAGTTCCTTAGAAGGAAATGCAATAGATTTCTCATGTTCTCAGAAGTTAAACATTGCTAAAGTTAGGGTTAAGGAAGTAAACACAATAGAGAAAACAATGAGGTCCTCAAAAGTATGTAAAGCACAACTGTGCGTGTGTGTGCGTGTGTGTGCGTGTGTGTATGTGGGTGTATATGTGTTTGTGACGCTTGTTGTAATCACGATATCTCAAGATAGGAATGACGGACACTTTTCTTATTTAGTATATAGATTTTTCATGTTGAGAGGAAGGACCCTATTTTTTGGAGAGGTCAAAGGTCATTTTAGGTCACCAAATGTTAAACTGCAAAAACCTTGTGAATGGCTCGTAAACACGATATCTCAAGATAGCAATCACAGGACCTTTTCATATTTGGTGTATAGATTTATAACGATGACAGAACGCCTCTGTTGTCTTTAGTGGTGGTCCAGGTTCATCTGAGGTCACCGGAGGTTAAACTGTGAAGACCTTGTAAATGACTTATAAACACGATATCGCAAGACAGTAATGACAGACACTTTTCATATTTATTATATAAATTTGTCATGATGAGAGAAACGACCCTATTGTTTTGGTGGCGGTCAAAGGTTATCTGGAGTCACAGGGGACAAACTCTGAAAACCCTGTTAACACGATATCTCAAGGTAGGAAGCTTGAATGGATTTCATAGTTAGTATGTGGATGGGTTATGGTAAGAAGAAGAACTCTATTGTTTTTGGTGGGAGTCAAAGATCATCTGGGGTCACCAGGATTAAACACTGAAAACCTTGTTATCACGATATCACAAGATAAGAAGCTTGAGTAGATTTCACACGTGGTATGTGGATGTGTTATGGTGAGAAGAAGAATCCTTTTATTTTTGGTGGAGGTCAAAGGTCACCGGGGTCACCAGGGGTCAAACTCTGAAAACCTTATTAACACGATATCTCAAGGTAGGAAGCTTGGATAGATTTCATACTTAGTATGTGCATGCCTTATGATGAAAAAATGAATCCTGTTGTTTTTGGTGGAGGTCAAAGGTCATCTGGGGGTCACCAGGGGTCAAAATCTGAAAACCTTGTTAACACGATATCTCAAGGTAGGAAGCTTAGATAGGTTTCATACTTAGTATGTGCATGCCTTATGATGAGAAAAACTATATCGTCTTTTGTGAAGGTCAAAGGTCACCTGGGGTCACCGGGTTCAAACTCTGAGAACCTTCTTCAAACGATTTCTCAAGATAGGAAGCTTGGATAGATTTATACTGGTGTCTGAATGCCTTATGGTCCGAGGAAGAACTATTTTGTTTTTGGTGGAGGTCAAAGGTCATATGGAATCACCAGAGGTCAAAAAGCAAAATTTTCCAAGAATTTCTAAGATCGTCATCCGGGTCCCAGGGGTCAAATAGCAAAATTTCCCCAAAATTCCCAAGATCGTCATCTAGGGTTACCAGAGGTTCAAAGGCAAAATTTCTAGTGAATTCCCAAGATCGTCATCTTGGATCACTTAAGGTCAAAGGCAAACTTTCCCATGAATTCTCAAGATCGTCCAAGAAGCAAAATTTCCCAAGAATTCTCAAGATTCAAGATCCATCGGAGTTCAGAGGTCATTTCAGGTCATCAGAGGTCAAAGACCAAAAGCATTGAAAAACACGATATTTCAAGAGAGGGGTGATGGATACTTTGAATACTTCAGACATCAAATCCCTCCCCTCGTACTAAGCATTCAGTATTTTGTATCTGGCAAGTGTGTATTTTGATAGATGAATCACCTTATTTTTTGGGACTCAAGTACGGAATGCCTTAAAGGGGAACAGTAGTAGCCATTTGACCCTTTACATATGTGTGGTATACATATTAATACTACAGATAATTTTTACCTGGTGGACCTTACATGAAACCTTTGTTAAGAAGAATATATTTCAAATTTCCCTCGCTTGCTTGCATGTGCGCAGACATATTCGAAAGAAGACAACTAGATATCAGATGATTGCTGACGTAAAACGCGCACCAGAACAAAATGTTGCGAGCTCAAATAGATTTAAAGAGTCCTTCTTAGTTTTTCTGAGTGTTGATTCAAAATTTCAAATTAATGTATTTTAAATTATAAAAATATAGAAAGTATAACAAAAAATTTCTGTGGGATTTTTATGCCTCACAGCTAAAAATACTAAATAGTTCTTGCCCATTTATTTTTCATAGTATTGCAAGAGAATGCTGTCAAGAAAAACCCTCTATCAGTGGTTCCATTTTCCGAGCCCATGTTATCATGCTAAAGGGATGTGTCCATGCGGTGTTTGGATAGTTCTTCATAAAGATTCCTATACGTAAATGATGATTATCCGTTTTTACTCTTGTGTTACCATGGGAACATTGAGAGACTCAACTCTTCGGTAATATAGTCATGAAAACGTAAGGAAATTCGGATCCACTGAGGGAAATTTTTGTCTAACTTATGGAAACACTATTCTCCTTAAAAAAAAAAGCTATACCTCTTCGCCAGGGCCTGGCATTCGTTCGAGACGAAAGTCTTGTGATACTGTCAGATTTAGTGCATAAAATGAGGATTTTACGTAGACAATGTGAAGTATATGATATCGATTATTGCTTATTTGGTGGAGTAATGGCCGCATTCTTACAGCAACACCTTGAAATGTCAGTCGACAGTTGTATTTTAGTCTACCGGAAGCAAGCCTAACCATTCTCCGCGATGCGGTGTTCCCATCATAGCTGCCTCGAGATATCGGTAAAAGGCACAGAATTTCTTTTTAGTTGAGTAAGCTTCAGTCAGACGCATTTGGTCTGGTAAGAGACTTCTGTGTATTGTTTGAATATTTTACTTTGAATTTTACAACTTTTATTGTCAAATTGGCTGTTGAGAGTTTAGAAAAATCTGAAATGTTTTGACAAGTATGATCGAATCGATTCGGACTACTGCGATACAGTGCAGTGGTCAGTACCATGCATGTGTGTGGTCATCGGCCTAAATCCCGGGAGATGGGGGATATATCCCCCCAACATTTGACTTGGGGGATGGCCCATGTAATCACCCCCCCCCCCCCCAATGTTTCAGTCTACAGAAACATGTATGCTGGAAAGTATATTTTATTCTTCATTTTGGTAAGAATTTTTTCAATCTCGCTTCACTTTCTATCACAAATCTTTCTCAAACTATCAGAATTTTAGCAAATCGTTGGCAATCTATCAAAATTTTCGCGCCCTCCGCGCCCTTCCAACCTTACTTCAGTGTCACTCATATTATCAATGTCTTCCGATAGCAACTTTCGGAGAAGCACAGCAGCAAAACGTTAAAAGTTTACGAATTAATAGGTAAAAGACTGGCTTATAGCAGTGGCATGTGGGTTTGTTGGGCAATTGAAAGTGTCTCGATGTAGAGTCTGAATGCAGGTTTAGTAATGGAAATATTATTCGTCACTGTTTACACTCCATGTCGTAACCATTATTAAGGTAATAATACACGAAACTGTTCTGATCACAACACTTTCCGAAGAACAGAGATACATCTCCAAACATCTGTGGGGACCTCGCATCAATATGGGATCTTTCAATCTAATATGCACCATGATGTAGAAGGTTGAAAGTACGTATCTGCCGTTATACATTTTTCAAAAATTTTTACTAGAGCTTCGCCCTATTCGCGCTGAGCCATTATCGGAATGGATGGTGATTGTTAATACACTTATGACGAAAACAGCACTCTGTAACGCTCTTATTAGTCCTTTGCTACACCTATCAGGGAAGTCTAATATCACCTTCCTGCATCTATACTCTCCCTCTCTCTCTCATTTTCCATTACTGGCAGCTGTTCGTCCGGATTTTAGTTCAAAAGTAGTAAAAATACGATAGTTGTAAAGTGTTCGGCGTCGTACTCTATATTATCGTTTGGATGTCAGGTAGTATACGCATTATGTCATTGCCCCTCCCCCCCCCCGCCCCAATTAATATGATTAATGCAGAGCTTCCAGGAGGTCCTATTCAGGTATCTGCTAGCCTTAGGTGCCCTTTCGTAATACACAATGAAGGAAAGGACATATTTCGTAATAGCTCAAGAATGTTTCTGTGGACTCCACGCACTTATGTTTTTTTAAAAACTTTCCCGAAAAAGAAGGCAGTAAAATAAACAGAAGGGAGGGGGGTTCAGGAGATTTGTTGACAACGTATCTGTCTCTTAATAGACAACATATTCTCCTCTTTTACCTTACCAAAAATTAGTATTCACTAAATTATGGACATTTTCCGGTCATATATGATCAGTTCCAAAAATATTCCAAAGATAGCACCATTTTGCATCTAAAAGACCTTAAAGTAATAAAAAAAATTCTTAAAGGGGAGGGGAAACCTCTTCCCCAGGACGACACCCTTATGTAGTGACAAACGAGAGATCAAAACTGCTACATGCAAATGCAGGAACGCATGAAAAATAAAGGTGTAATTTATGCAGACTTGGGGAACTGGGGTATTGTTACGACATCACCCTGGTCCCCCCAATCACAAAAATCCTCAGCTGGCGAAACCACTGATCTGAAGCCAACTTGCAGGTCTTGTAATGATCTCCGAATTTAAAATCCAGTTATCTGGGATGACCCTATATGTTGATCCCTACCTTTTTAAGCTTAACAGGACATTGTTGCTCTTTTACAATTCCAATCCAGTGCAGCTTATCAACGAGTTTTGTCCTCAAAATAGCATTTCCTAAATGTATGAATATACCAATAGCCTGCCAAAGAAGATTACCACTGAAATTAACCCCTTAAACAGTCTTCCTGGCACTTTTGAGACATTAAAACCCAGGAGCTTCCGGGGGCTTCTTTGCCCCTGGACCCCACCAAGGGCCCTAAGGCGGGCCCCTGGACCCCACTTGTCATGGGCTCGCGCTTCACGATCGCCATGCACGCTTCGCGTGAACATTGTCCACATTGCGAAAGTTCACCCCATCCCCCCCCCCCCCATGTTGAAAAGAAATCTACGCCCCTGTGTGTGGTATACCATAAAGAGTTAATACGGATTTCGAGCTGCACTTATAAGTGTAGGGTGAAGGTTTTCTCGAATTTTTTAACTAGTTAAAAATCGTACGTATCAAGGTAGAAGAAGGCTGTATGATGATTTTAGATAGTAATGTACAGATTTCTGGATTTTAATGGCCAATTTAACCGTTGCATTTTTGGAAAATTAAAAATAGTTTTGACGTTACCGTGAATACTGTAGGTGTGTGCGTACAAACTACACAAGCAGTTGTTGTACAACCCGCGGCGAGGTGCAGGTGTGACAACACAGTTCCGTTGCATTGTCGGTAATAACACAATATCATGACCACCTACGGAGTGCGTTCAGTGAGTTTCAGATTTTTTTTTTTTTTTTGAAAATTTGTGTTAACTTAGATATTGAGTTATATTAGTTGTTAACAATATCACAATGCTTGGAAAAATGTGTCCTAAATGTTCTACCTGCTTAGAAAGCTGTACAACTGTTCCCCTTTATTTTAGGTTTTGGAGTGTCGTGTACCCTAGTACTACACAGAAGCAAAACGGATACAAATGTCCCAGTCTATATTGGTGACAAGATGAGAGTCCACCCCTTCGTCCTCTCCCACTGCTGCCGGTTTGAGTAAATCCTTGAAACAACAAAATACTAGTACCACAGTTGACTGAGCCATTGCTTCCCGAGCCTGATCCGCGTAAGCCTGACCCTTGTTAGCTTGCTTTCACTGACATATTGCAGTCGATTACGTCGCTAGTTTCAAATATTCTTAGCTTGTTAAGAAAATATGTCTTCCCAGACAGTTTCTTCGGGGGCAGATCCTGGAAAGATTGTCAGACCGGACATGATAGACAGGATATGATAGACAGGATTTTTCAGGGGTCGTTTTGAGAACTACAAGTGCAACTGCAGTGTTTCCACTTTCTACAGCCGTGTCATTTCCAGGAAATCCCATTAAATAATAAACTAGCTTTGGGAATCTAAAAAATCTCGGAAAACTGAACACATTTTATAACAATCGAGACGAAGTTTTAACAATCAAAGAAACACTGTTTCATTCACCATCCAATTTGCCATCTTATTAAAACATGTTACAGTGGATTCATGGAATCTAAGACATGTACGCCCATAGAGGTTTTTCACAGACTTCGCTGCGCCAGTTGCTCGTCTAGCTCTCTGTTTTTAATGGACATTTTGATGGCCAGTCTTTCATTGCATCAAAATTGTATCTAGAATCCTGTTGTGCACACGTATCTAAAACACACCTTAGGCTGTGCATGAGCTGTGACGGCAAGCGTGCCAATCAAGCGCGCTGGTAGCCTGCTGAACAGACTCTGTAGCAGCCTTCCAAAAGGTGGCACTCTCTCAGAAATCATAATACACCCTATATATATATATATATATATATATATATATATATATAGGCAGAGACCCTCGGCTTCGCCTCGGGTCTCTCAGCCCATATGCGTGACGTCATAGCCTGTTCGAATCTGATGTAGAGACATGGGCACCATTGACTTTATTCCCTAATTAACATTAGGGGTAAGCAAATATTAAGAATTGTACTTGTAGCTGATGAAACTCAACAATAGCCTGCTTACACCAGGCTAGCGCGCTGGCGTCAGCAGAAAACCCCTGTATCTGTAGCATGTGAAACTATTGAAGAGAGATGTTTATTGTCAGAACCAGCCTTTGTAAAATTTCACCCAGTCAGGGTACGTATTCTCTATGGACCGAATTGTGCAGATGTCCTTTCAATAATAGTGTACGCACAGGCAAACAGGATGTTGGGGAGGGCTGAGCAGCCTTTACCCTAGGAAAGCCCTGATTATTTCGATGGCAAAATTGCCAAAGTTTTTCAAAAAGATCTGCCCAATATTTAGTCTTACACTAAAGAGTTCTACTAAAACAGGCCCCTTAATTACTTGAACTGCATACATGTCCATGGTAGTAATGCTAGTTTGTAGGAAAGTTGAATGACTTAAAGGTCAGAAGCAGTCGCCCCAAACTTATTTTGAAACGATAGCTAAACGTCACAAATTCTTCTTATTTCGCTTCCAAGTATCTTTATTGATATTTTAGAACATAAGTATTGCATATTTAAGGTAAATCAAGCAGTTTCTCCTTGTAAATTTTACAATTGAGTGAGAAAAATACTGTCACATGATTCTCAAGAGCCATTCAGGAAATAGGATAGTCTACTACACAATTCTTTATTGGGGTGACTGCATTCTCCCTTTAAAAAGGGGTAGTACTAGTGAAGACAGCATTTCCCAAAGAGACAGTTCTTCCGGCTACACCGGCATCACAGCCCACGTAAGAAAATCACTCAAGCGGGTAAGGGTTAAAAACGGACACGGCGAAGACTCGAACACCATTATTTACAGAGCACTCGCAAAGGCGCAGCCTAGCCCTTGAACAGTGGTGTGTGTTTCCGTTACACTCCGCCAACATAACACTTGTGCAGTGTGTACACATTGTTCACTTTCCCCGGCAATACTGTCCGGAGGCCTCTCACTCTCTCAAAAAACATGTTCTCCCCAAACTTTGTCCATCAACTAGCTTTCATACATTACATCTGAGGATAATACTCTTATCCTGGCAAACTTTTTTAAAAGGATGCGATTTGAAGCCGGAAAATCATGCTACGTAATTAGGCCAGTGGCAAAACATGTTCACTTACAGATACCGTGTGGACGACTTGTTCATTTCTCGTCTTCAATGCTTATGGAAGTCCGCCAATGCAGTTGCCACATTAGTAAGTATGTGTATACAATGCCATAATGTGAATGCTGTAGCTGTAGCACAGGGTCAACCATCTAGGAGATTTCCATGTTTGTTTACGACAAGTGTATTGAAATCTTCGTGGTTTCTATCGTTTCTCTTCAATGTGTATTGGCTGTATACACATATGTAAGTATACTGATATGTGATGAGTGTTCGATTTATGTACTCCCAAAAGTATTGTCATACGTATACGTAAGGAACGAGTCGTCCACACGATATCTGTAAGTGAACATGTTTCCCCACTGGCCAGGAGCGTCGCCAAGGAGCGTTTATTATGGGGGGTGGGGGGGGGGGGGGCTGCTGCCGTATTTGCCGACTGAGAAGAAACAATGCCGACTGAAAGTGTTGATAAGAGAATGCAGTTAGAGCTGAGAACCGTTAGTCCAACCGGTAGCGGTCCAGCAGGGGTGGCGCCAGGATTTGCCCACCGGGGGGGGGGGGTGCAACGACCCGAAGCCTCGACAGCCCTGATGCCGTCGAGGGGTTGGTGAGGGGGGAGTTGAAGAAAAAAACGTGTACTATACAACGCCATTGCGGGGCATATAGGCTATTGCATAAAATTTTGAATAAACTAGAGGAAAATAGTTCCGCCCGATTTAAGGTTTTTCCCAGAAATCTAGACTGTGAAATTGCAATGCGCGTGTAGAGCGCGAAATTTTTGGGTAAGCTTACACTAAAAAGAATCTGTAATTATTTAAAGCTTATAGAGGTCAACCAGTGGCGTACCCAGGATTTCTCTCGGGGGGGGGGCATGCAATATGTTGTGTGATCGCCGGCCTGGGGGAGGGGTGTAAGATAAGGTGTCCCCCTCACCTTTGAAAATTTTTGAAAAATTAGGTGTCCTTACATGCAATCTGGTGCCACATATGCCACCTTTGTATGTAAACTTTGTGTTAAAACATTAACGTTTTTTAGGAACTGAAAACAAAATTGGCATCCGTGAGGGGGGGGGGGGACATGGCCCAATGGCCTCCCCCTGTGTACACCACTGAGGTCAACTTTCCAGGCAGTTGGGCCCTATCGGGCATAACTTACATTGTACTTCTCTCTTCGAGTCACTAGCCGTACCGAAAGACAGACTCAAGAGAACATTAACTTAGTTTAGCGAAATGAGATGAAATTTCCGGCATTTAGATAAAACGATAAATTCTACTTAAGTTACTTGAAAAGATGGAAATGGTTTGTTCTATATTCAGCTATTAGTAACGAAACTGAGGAAGAGTGGGCAAAGCATACCGAAAATTTTGTGTTTTATCACAGAAATGACCCTTTTGAAAGCTAAACTAAGTAAACCGATTATGGGTGGCGATAGAATTTTCCCGACATGTGGCCTGGCCATGCCAGCGACCCCAAGTTCCGACAGCATGTCGAGGGGGTCAGAAAGGAATATGAAGGAGCCTAACTATCCCATGCCATTGCAGATTACCGTATTTTTTTTGAAAAAATACTACATTTTCAGTTTCTCTAATGCATGATGGGAAATCTGTGATGTCATCTGGGCAAATGGATTTGATGTAGCTTTTGTATTTCTTTATAATATTGTTATAATATTTATAATAAATATAATTCATTATATCACTTAAAGGCATTGTCTGGTGGCATTTTCTAGGGGTCTTATATGAAAGATAAAAATTTTTCATTACATGTCATCCAAACCCCATATCAAAACTCCATTCCTAACTCAAGATATTTCTTCCTAAATATTGGTTACTTTTAATAAGAAATACCTCCAAGTTTCCTCAAGGTCACAAAACGTGATCCAAAGTGGGCAAATTGCCTCAGATTCCTTTTGTTATTCTTTATAATTGGCTACCTTGTTTGTCCTTGAAATTTGATACCGTTGGAATGTTTAGATGTTTTTCCATGTAGATATAGTAAAAAACTGTTCCATACTTATGGTACAGCAAATAAAGTTATGGAACATTCAATATAGTGATATCAATATTATAAAGAAATACAAAAGCTACATCAAATCCATTTGCCCAGATGACATCACAGATTTCCCATCATGCATTAGAGAAACTGAAAATGTAGTATTTTTTCAAAAATTTGTATCTTCTGAATGCAAGATCCTATTGAGATGGGGTTTTCACTGCCTAACACAGAAAATTTTTCTGCTTTTTTGAAAGCACCAAATTTGGTCACCAGACCATGCTTTTAATATTTCAAGAGCCGAGTTACGCACTGATACTGTTTTTTTTTTTTTTTTTTTTTTTTTTTTTTTGAGTCTGAATCGTGAAATTGCAAAGGGCGCGAAAATTTCTGGTAGGCTGACACAAAAAACATGTTATCATTAAGTACAAAAAGAAAAACATAAAAATTGTAAGGGTTGTAGACTGTATGGAGGACAACATACATTGCGTCGATACCACCTGGACTACCCGATGAAATAGCCAAACTTTGCTCCGTGAGTCGCTCACCAACTGACGATACCGCATGACACACATTAGAGAACAGAAACTAGGCTTTGCGATATGTGATGAAATTTACGACCTCTACACAACCTGTGTACCCTGCTCACATGTTATTTGGTAAGGTTGACAGGACTTACGCTATCTAGCTATGTGGAATGGAACTACTGAAGAAACTGGAGTGACATTACAGCGCGCGTAGTGCGTCGAAAATTTTAGGTTCTGATTACGAAAATTGTCCTCTTTCTTTCACTTTTTCCTTTCTTTTCCTCATGTTCCTTGATTTTGCCGACTGGTGCAGAATTTTCCGACTCAATGCCAGAAACCACATGAACGATGAACTCCTTTAATTTACAATGATACTGAAAAGCCCTGTGCAGCTTTTTGCCGACAGAATATGTTTTAAGTTTCAAAAAGTGTTGCTTACGGGCTTTGAAAATATTGCGATAAACGTTGTCTACAAATGCATTCCAATCTCCTGTCTTCCGTCTGCAACAGCCCCTTTCTCTTACCCTGCTTTGTCCCTCCCTCCCCTGTTCTTTTCTCTGTTGGCACGGTCTTTCTCTCTCCCTCTTCTCTCTCCTCTCTTTTCTCTTTTTTCCTCTTTCTTCTTCCCTCTAACTTTCCTTCGTTTGCACTTCCCTCTTTCCTTCATTTCGCCGACTAGTGCAGGATTTGCCGACTGCGTGGATGATGGGGGTGTCACACCTCCACACCCCCCTCTAACGTCAGCCCTGCCACTGGTTAAGTCCGAAGCATGGTTTTCGGCTTCAACTCGCATCTTTTTAAAAACGTTTGCCAGGGTAACAGTATTATCTGCAGATGTAATGTGTGAAAGCGAGTTGATGGACAAAGTTTGGTGAGAAAATGTTATTTGAGAGAGTGAGAGGCTCCGGACATTGTGGCCGGGGAGTGTGAAAAGGTTGTACACACTGCACACGGGTTATGTTGGAGGAGTGTAACGGAAACACTATATAGCACTGTTGAAGGGTTAAGACTAAAACTGTTGACAAGCAGTAGGTAAATACGTGCCATACGTACGTCTTCAGTGCTGTTTCACTGTGATGAAGTTTGTCCACTAACGTTAGCGCCTGTTACAGCCGATAATGTAATAATTTACCGATAAAGTAACAACCGATAATGTAATAAAAATTTACTGATAACGTAAAAACAACCAATTATGCAATTAAAAATTTACCGATAATGTAACAACAACCCATAATGTAATAGAAAATTAACCGATAATTTAGTAACCACACCTTACCTATAGTGTAGTAAAATTTACCGATAATGTAACAATTTTTGTTAACAAACAACGTAGTAAAAATTTACCGATAACGTAGTAACGTTATGTTGAAGCACGTTTACAAAAAATTTCACATACGTATGTATATACGTTATACGTTTATTTGTATATGAGTATGTGCGCACATACGTTGTATGCATGCTCATATGCATTTACATTCATATCTACGAGAGCACGCGCCTTGAGTAGCACATATCACATATGTACGCAAATATTGATATATGTGAGTGAATGTTAGGTGTGTGTGTAGGAGACAGTGTGTGTGAAAACGAGCAACTGGAACTCACACCAACTCAAAACCCATTGATAATTATTTTTAGTAAAATGTGAGGTCCGGTAGCTTAAATATTCCACAAATGAAGATTTCAGACTGCATTAAGCCGCGGTCACACTACAACGACTTCGGATCTGATTCCGATCCGATTTTTGTGAGTTTTTATTAAAATCTTCTCCATTTCGGGTCGCAAAGAACCCAAAATTTGCCAACCTGTGTAATTACATGATTTTTATCGCAGGACTACGAAAATTAAATTTATACGAATTATTTCGTGACGTCACATCGACAGACAGCTTTTATCGGACTACGCGTGTCCGATAAGAGCTGTCTGTCGGTGTGACGTCACGAAAAAAAGCAGTTAACATTCATTTTCATAGACCCCTTTCCAAATAGCAATTACATAGGATTGTGGGATAGAGTTTGGTATCAGTAACATGCCACAGACAAAAACGACGCATACCCAACTCTATCCCATAATCCTTTGTAATTGCTATTTGGAAAAGGGTCTATAGACGTCTGATGCAAATCATATATTTACACTGATTGGCAAATTTTGGGCTCTTTCTGACCCGAAATGGAGAAGATTTTAATGAAAACTCACAAAAATCGGATCGGAATCCCATCCGAATTCGTTGTAGTGTGACCACGGCTCTAGGCCTCCTTTCAGAAAGATGGCTTGACACATGAGCAAATTGTGTGGGAACTACAGTGTGCATTAATATGACGTGTGGATACATACTACGTATTCTGCTTTGGGATCAACTCGGCCCCAAACCAACTTGATCCCAACCAACTCGGTCTCAAGTAAACTGGGCTACAAATCAACTCGGCCCATGACCAAGTCGGCCCCAGACCAACTCGGCCCCCAGCCAACTCCGTCTCAGGCCAACTCGGCTTCAAGTACGAATTCCTGTCCATGTTTACAGGGATAAAGCAGTCGCCCCAAGTTTATTTTCAAAACCTTTCTAAATCTTACAGATCTCTGAATTCGCTCATAAGTATGTTTCATTTTTTTCTGTATAAAAACATTGGGTACTGAAAGTAAACCAAGGAGTTATTCAGCATAAATTTAAAACATAAGTAACAAAAATATTGTCACACGGCTGGTACACTGTGCGTGCTGCCCCCTCTTATTACGCCACCGCAGGGATTCACCATCGGTTATCGCATAGCCGTGGCGAAGGCTTTCCAAGACGTTTTTGGTCGAATATAAATTTCAAATGGGGCAAATGGCACTGTCTATCATATCGTTTACGTCTGTAAGTCGCAACTAAACATTCTCAATATTTATATTTCATGCAAATTTAGAAACAAATTTAGATTTTAAAAGGAAAAATTGAAAGTTACTTTACAAGCCGATTGAATTTAGCATACTATAATTAAGGGTAATTATGCAAGCTATTTACATGTTGTGGCACGGTATAAAAAATAATATACACTGGAGGAAGAGGATTCTTTCACCTGTCAGGAAAAGTAAGCCCAATGAAATAGCGTCTACGGCGGGTGTCTAGTGACCTCCCGGGAAAATTTGGGGAAAAGGGAACCTTTATATGCGGTGTCTGATGTTCTTATGAGGGCCTTAAAATCATACTTAAGACAATGAACTTTCCAGCGGTGGGGTATTCTTCTCAAGTACCTAAAATTTCATCATTGCAAAGCTCAGGGGGCAATTGCTCACCCATAATTGTCCCCAGCAGACTACGGCCCTGTGAATCATGATGTACAAAAAAAAAAAAACGTTCATTCCACTGAACATGTAGGCTACATTCCATCATTTCCGTACCGCCCTGCAGTTGATTCGCCGCCTTGTCAAAACTTTGTAAAATGTTGGCTGTCGCTGAAGACCCCACTGTTCCCTGCGTCGCCTTCCTTGTGCCTGTTGATTTTGTGAAACATTTTATGTACTTTATTTCATAGTATGTGATTGCTGGTCTGGATAGGAGGGAGGCGTCCATTCATTCACACTGCTACCAGCAGTGTGCATTGAAAACCTTCGTGAAGAGATAAGTCACCTTTTCAACAGAAACGATTAAGCACTTAATAGAAAAAACAAGTGTGACTGGAACACAAACACTTCTATCATATTTATTGTATTGAGACCGAGTTGGCATGGGGCCAAGTTGGCCTGGGACCGAGTTGGCCTCGGGCCGAGTTGGCTTGGGAAAGAGTTGGCATGGGGACAAGTTGGTTGAGGTCAAGTTGGTTTGGGGCCTAGTTGGCCTGCTATCCGTATTCATACCTACTTATATGATCAGCCTGTAGGTTGCCACTCAAGTCGTCCCTAGCAAAGGTGGCCTTTTCAAAGTCGCCCGTGAGCCCAACAAAGTCTCACCTCAGGTCGAGTGTGAAATTGCGTAAAACTCTTCGAGAATGTCTCTATAAGATATCTCCTTGCTTTATAGAGCCTAGAAACGCTAATTTCCGTCGAGTAGACAAGAGTGAAGTAGTTGTAGGGAAGTTATAAACACAATTTAATCTGCCTTGCCTATGTACGCTAAGCTAATAATTCGAGCGAACACTGATGTGCCGCCGTTCCCGGCGAAAGAAAATATACCTACTTTTGTATCAAAAACCGAAAGTTACTTCAAGTAAAAAAATATTAATGAACGTGTTCTTACTACCATACTCATAACTGAAGTACACCTAGCCTTTTTGTAGAGTCATGGGCCAACAAGTACAATGGCCTTGAAGCCAACGATTCACCACACAATCCCCACAGTGCTACTGAATCACGTCCCTTGAAACAAGTACTATTTGAATCTGGATGGATATTTTCGTTTCTAAACATAGAAATAGCTAGATTGGTTGGCTCGAATAATATTGATTCCGTTGTAAACACAGTTTTTCGTAAGAAAACGTTTTCGGGCTTGCTTATTAATTGTTAGTCGTGGTGCCCCAAGGAGTACAAAAATTTCTATAACCAATTCTCTACATGAACGCGCTCGCAGACTGTGCTCTTCTGCTTCCCTTCACGAACTATATACGGTTTGTGAGACGTGTGCTAAGTTCTAATAGTTATCCAAGTAAATTGTTGTTTAACATGGAAGTTTTTACCAGAGATTTAAGAAATCAATTTGGGATGGGTCCTGTTATTAGGGTGAACCAGGAGAAGATCGCTTATGGTGTTATTTTTTTCGGTTACCTTTTTGTGGTCCAGCTGTGACATAATTGCTAAAAAATTAAGATATTGTATTAATAATCTTTGTAGTAAAAATGTTTTAGTGAGAGTGATTTTCTTCCAAAAGAAAATTGCCTCCTTGTTCAAGTTCAAAGATAACTATAAACTTGATTATGCTAACAATGTGGTTTATAAGATAAACTGCCCCTATTGGG
The DNA here is from genome assembly GCA_029531755.1 of Holothuria leucospilota. Taxonomy (NCBI): domain Eukaryota; kingdom Metazoa; phylum Echinodermata; class Holothuroidea; order Aspidochirotida; family Holothuriidae; genus Holothuria; species Holothuria leucospilota. The sequence continues at coordinate 507,257 of CM055970.1, forward strand.
AATCTTTTTATGTGGTTGAAACCAACCGACGACTCATAAATAGGTTCAATGAACATTTGATGAGTTCGTTTGGTAGACAGAAAGGCATCTCCATTGTACCACTGAGAATCATTGTCTACCTGACTTTAATGATCAATGTACAGTGATTGGAAATAAGCAGCGGCGTAGGAAGATGTTTGACATGGGGGGGGGGGGGGAGACCAGAGGCAGTTTCTCGACCTTGATCCCCTTCCCACACCAAAACATATTTGCTCATTATAAATTTTCCGATTTTAATTTAAGCAAAATAAAAATATTCAAAGAAAAAGGAAACAACTACAACATCAACACCATGCCGCCGTGGTGTAGCTAAGATTTTTGTTTGGGAGTCTCAGGAGGACTGGAGTTATTTGGGGGGGGGGGAGGGGGACTCCCGTTTACTATCTAAGCGGAGCGCCACCATAGGTTGGCGCGGAGCGTACCAAGAAAATTTGAGATTGAATACATCCCACATCGCCGGAAATGGCACTTGCCAGTCTTGATAGCAGCCATCAAAATGTGCAATTTTTGTGAAAAAATGTAAAGCTTGATTTGATTTTATTCGAAAACACATTTCTGTGAGGACAGATTAGCTGAGCTGGCCGGACTTGGGGTCAGAGGATTGCAAATTTGAATCCCATTTATTATCTAAGCGGAGCACCACCATAGGTTTGCAAGGAGCAAACCTAGAAAATTTGAGATTTTAATACATCCCAGATCGCCGGAAATGACACTTGCCAGGCTTGATAGCAGCCATCGAGATGTGCAAATTGTTGTGAAAACTTTTTAAAGGTTGATTTGAATTTGTTCTAAAACACATTAAGTTTGTCACAATCTATCCGACTTTATCAAAATTATTCAGAGTGGAGTTACCCCCATGGATTTCGGTGGATTGATTGGAATGGAGATTTTCCAGAGCCAGAGTCTACTATTATTAAGTTGGTGGCACCAAGATTTGCCCGACGGGGGCCACCGACCCGAATCCCAGGCAGCCCCAGTGCCGTCGGGTATAAGTGGGATTTGGAGAAAACCTGTGTACTAGACCATTTCATTTAAGGGATATATTGCATAAAATTTGTATATATTAGAGAAGCATAGTTCCACGTTGATTAAATGAATCTAAGCTGTAAAAATTGCAAAGCGCGCGAAGCGCGAAAATTTTTGGTAGGTTTTCACAAAAAAAAAAAACATGTAAACATTAAGAACAAAAAAAAAAAGAAAGAAAATCTGTAGGAGTTTTAGACCGTATAGAAGATAATATGCAATGTATCGAAACTACCTTACCTATGCGATGAAATAGCCAAATATTGCTCCGTGAGTCCCTCACTAACTGACAGTACCGCTTGACACACACAAGAGAACAGTTACTAGGCTTTGCGATATGGGATGAAATTTACGACCTCTACATAAACTGTGTACTGTTCCTACATGTTATTTGGTAAGGTGGAAAGGACTTGCGCTATCTAGCGATGTAGAATGGAACTATTGAAGATAGGAGAGCTGCTCTTCTGCGCGCGTAGCGCGCCGAAAATTTTGCTTTATTATTAGAGAAATTGTCCTCTTGCGAGCAAAAACGGGTAAAACGAAACTGTAAACTGTCGCAATATGGGGGGGGGGGGGAATTGACATTTTGCCCTCCCCCACAAATCATATGGAGACATGGCCCCCTTGGCCCCCCGGTTCCTACGCCACTGGGAATAATAGCTTCCTAGAACTGATGAACCGTTGGGAATTAATTTTTAGGATCCCTTTTATTTCTCTTCGGGAACCAAGTTACAATACTTTCAATTAGGTTCCTACACAGAATTTTGGGGACTAATGAATTACGACATCGAATGAAAATTATAGAAAGCCCTTGTTGTACTTTTTGTGGGGACCAGGCCGAAACAATTGATCACCTATTCTGGAAATGTCGGGTTACTTCTTCCTTTATTTTAGACGTGGAGCAATGCATTTTGGGTAGGCAATTCTTCTTTACAAAAGAAGACATTTTCTTTGGTTACAAACTTGTATTGAAAAACCCCTATAACTTCCTAATTTTTCATATGAAATATTACATTTTCGGTAAAAAGATTAATGAAGGTATTCCATTGTTCGATGAATTTTTGTATAAGTTTAAATTTCATGTTAAGGTTGAAAAACATATCTCAAATCAAATCAATTCACTTAAAGGTTTTATCTTTTAGAGAGTACGAGGAGGTTTTTAGTGAGTGTCTGATGCTATTTGATTGATTCATATTGTTAAGAATTATGTTATAAACTATGTATGTTAAAAGCAAAGTGTTTGCAAATGTTTAACGAGTCAGTAAAAGGAAAAGACCGTCTCATTTACACAGATGTATTATATAAGTTTTGATGAGAAGTTACGTATGTCTCATTTGTAATCAAGACATTTGCTTAAAGTATGTTGTTTTAAATTGGGCCTATGTTATAGCAAGAAGGAAACGATCCCTGTGGAATAAGATAACGTAAAGAGAATTACAGTTTTGCTTAAAGTCGATATTTTGAAAAAAAGAAAACAAAGATATTAATGAAGGGAACAATAAAGATGGAGAAACACAAATAATAATAATGATGATGATGATGATGATGATGATGATGATGATGATGATGATGATGATGATGATGATGATGATGATGGTGGTGGTGGTAGTGGTGGTGGTGGTGGTGGTGATGGTGATGGTGATGGTGATGGTGATGGTGATGGTGATGGTGATGGTGATGGTGATGGTGATGGTGATGGTGATGGTGATGGTGATGGTGATGGTGATGATGATGATGATGATGATGATGATGATGATGATGATGATGATGATGATGATGATGATGATGATGATGATGATGATGATGATGATGATATTTTTTACCTCCATTTATAAGTCTTCCAAAAAAATTCAAAAAACAAAACAAAGTGCTCATCGTTGTAAACGTGCTTAGGATATCATACAAGCAATACGTAGCGTCACTCATGAACATTTACTTAAAAAATATCACATATCTTAGGCAAATTAAAAGAACTCAAGCCAACCATCCTATACAAAGTATAATAAGCATAACTTATGTATATGTATATAAATATACATGAAAGTATATATGCATCAATAAAAATACAAAAAGCCCGTATGTACACCCACATAGACAACTTCCGTAATCGAAGACAAGAAAACGGTTGTATGAAGGTTTACAGGTTAAACGATTTGCATAAATCATCATAATGAAAGAAACGCTTACTCTTACTTCTCACAGAAATCTGTTTTTCGACCTCTAATAAAAATTTCAGTTTATAACAAAATTCATTAATCGTTGGAAATTCGTTCCTTAATTTACTTTGAAAGATATATTATTTCAGATGAAAAATTAGAAAATTAAACGGGTGCTTGATATATCTACAATAACCAAAGAAAATGTATTCTTTTGAGAAAGTAAACTGACGTTTCAATAAAAAAATTTCTGCATCCAAAATAAAAGATGAAACAATGTGACAACTTTAAAACAGATGATCTAAAGTTTCTTCATCTTTTTTACACAATGTGCAGAGTGGACTATTCGTTAACTTCATCAAAAAAGTAGTCTGTTCGTACCAAGTATTCGATGTATAAAGCGATATTGAAAAAACTGAATTTTAACTTCCCGAACAGAATACCAAGGGCATTGAAAGATAAATTCCCAAGTTCTCTCTAAAAATGAAAAGAATCGTTCCACTTTGTAATAGCTTTGACCGTACATCCCATATTTAAAATACATTTATCATAGATGAACTTAGAAACTCTTACAGAACTCAGAAAGCTATCTAAGGTACATTCATTAAAATTATTTTCAAAGTCGTCACAAGGAGTAAAGGGAACCTTCCACCTAATGGGGATTGCCTTAATTATCCCCCAGTATAACGTAAAAGGACACCGTGCCAAATTAAATTTATTCAAAAAACTATCATAAATGATAGCAGTGCCATCGCTTTTAAGCACATCACGGACATAGACAATTCCCTTATCATACAAAAAGTGATAAAATATAATCTCATTGTTTACTTTTATTCAAGAATTATTCCATATAATTTGGTTTTCAAACTGGTTTCCTGGAACTTTGAATGAAGCATTTTGCCACAACGAACAACATCAGAGATAAATAGGTTTTTAATTCCAACATCGGTAGTATTAGAATTGCAGCTAAAGAGAAAGCTTTTGCCATAAAGAGAAAGAGAAGAATCAAAAAATAACTTCCAATAGCCAGGTTTATTATCTACAGTATATAACGACGCACCCAAGTACATTTTAAACCCGCAACAAAAGAATCTACATGAATTACATTCATACCCCCTCGTTTAATGGGATTAATAATAGTCTGACGAGCCATTCTTTCTTGCTTGTTTCCCCATATAAAATTGAAAATTGTCTGATTTAACTTAGTGATGAAACTTTTGGGAGGGTTGGGAAGATCAAGAAAAAGATAAACAAGTTGAGACAAACCATATCTTTTAGCAAGAACATTTCTACCAACTGGAGTGAGATCTCTCGTCGACCATAAATTAAAATCCTGTTTAAGGAGAGAGAATTTTGGAGGGAAATTAAGGGTAAAGAGATCCTCGCGATTAGTTGAGAAAGAAACACCTAACAAAGTAACCGAGCCACTAGACCACGTAACTGGAAAGTCCTTAATAAATGCTGGCTTACGACTAACATAGGGGCCTAAGGGAAACAAAGAAGACTTATCATAATTTATCTTCAAACCAGAGACTCTTTGAAAATTATCAAGGGTGCGGATAACTTCTCTAAGAGAGTTGACATTTCCATCTAAAAAAAGTCGTATCGTCTGCATACTGTTAAAGTTTTACCTCTTTATTAAAAATGTGAACCCCTTTAATAGCATTATTATGCATGACCGTCTGGGCCAAGACCTCAGAACATAATAAAAATAGGTAAGGACTGAGTGGACATCCCTGTCGCACCCCTCCACCCAAACTAAAGTCACTTGTAGAACAACCATTGTTTTAAACACGGCTAGAGCTCTTGCAGTGGAATGTCTTGATCCATCGAATAAAATTGTTACCAAATTTAAAAGATGTAAAGTATTATACAAAAAATTCCAATCAATCTTATCGAATGCCTTCTCAAAATCTATTAGAAATATGAAACCGGCTCTGTCGTGAGTAATACAATAATCTATAAGATCAAGGATAAATCTGACATTCTCCCCAATGAACCTCCCCTTAAGAAAACCAGTCTGCTGATGACCTATAAGTGAAGGCAAAATCAATTTCATTATAGCACCAACCTTATAATTTGAATTAAGTAAAGAGATAGGTCTAAAGTTTTATAATACGGATGGATCCTTTCCGGGTTTAGGAATAACCGTTATTATACCACGTCTCTATTCCGGAGAAAGTTCCCCCTTAAAAAAAGCAAAATTAAGTGAATCAACCAAGGGTTAACCGACCAAGTGCCAAAACTGTTTGTAAAAATTAATGCTAAGGCCGTCGCTACCTGGGGATTTATCTAAAGGCATGCTGTCAAGAGCAGCTTTACATTCTTCGAGAGTAAGAGGGCCATCGCAAAGACTGGAATGCTCATCATCTGGAGTACTATCGAGTTGTAAGCCATTAAAAGACATCGGAACTATGATCACCTGAAGTATAGAGAGAACTGTAAAAGGCCTTCAGGGCATTTAAAATATCCTTTGCATTTGTCAAAACAGTGCCATCATCTTGTCGTAGTTCTTGAATTAAGTTAGAATTTCTATTACGGTTTTCTAAATTCAAAAAATATTTTGTACTTTTTCCCCAGATTTTACCCACAGGGCCCGAGAACGTACCAGAATACCCTTCAATTTATGATCGTAAAAATGATGTTGCTTATTTTGAGTCTCCAATAAAGAGGCCTTGACCTCGTCAGACCATTCTGAATAAAGACGTCTCTCTAAATCAGAAATTAGGGAGATAAGTTGTCTCTCGAACAATCTTCTATCTGCAGCTAATTTCTTGCCATAAGGGATCGTTTCCATACGAACCGTTTACTTTAAATAATCCCATCTTGATGGAGGGTTAGCATTCTGCATAATCTCCAGTCCCCTAATTAAAACACCATAAATTAAATTTAAATAATTATAATCATCACTTAATAGAGAGTTATTCATCTTCCAAAAACCGAGGCCTCTTTTAAGGGTGCCTGCAGTTAATTCTAGCACAACGAATGAATGATCAGAACGAAAACCTGGAATAAACCCATCTGAGCGAACATTTAGCTCTACATGTTTTGAAATAAGAAAAAATCAAGACGACAGAAAATTCCTGGAATAATATTGGACTTCCATGTAAATTGTTCTGCGAAAGGGTTACGCTCACGCCAAATGTCGACTAAATCAAAATAATCCATTATCTTAAGAAACTCATTACGAGCTTTATAATTAGGTCGACGATTCCCTTGCTTCTTGTCTAGGTTTAAATTAAATACAAAATTAAAATCCCCACCAAAAATAATATTCTGACAGCAAAAAGTATTTAATGAGTGAATAAAATTATTCAAGAATAACGGTTGGTCCAAGTTTGGTCCATACAAACAGACTACAGAAAAAATACAACCAGCAATGGTTATATCCAGTATTACGTAACGACCATCTACATGACACTCGGTTTTAACAATTTGAACATGCAATGAAGGATTAAAAAGTATACAGACACCCTTACTACGCATGGAACCGTGGGAAAAATATTTTCCCACCCCACTCGTTACGCCAGTAATTTTCGTCACAAGTGGCTCTGTGAGTTTCTTGCAAAAAAATCACGTCAAATTTTTGGACGTGCATAAAAGCAAAAACTTGGGTACGTTTTGAAGACTGCCTTAGGCCTCTAGCGTCATAAGTGACAAATTTAATGAACTTCATAAGAATTTGCTGGAATACGATCGAAACACAGTGTAAGCACAGAAATATTTTCATCATAAAAAAACATAACAGCTAGAAGGCCCATTCAGTAAAATGTGGAATGAACTTGAATGATGTTCGAAATAAGAACAAAATAAGAATAATCGTTGCTAACGACTACTACACTTTGACTTCTAAGTAAGATTGAAAACATTACTAGCCATAAGAAACGGATAAGGTAGGAAACATCAATAATGAGGTGGTAAGAGGAAAGAAAACAGAGAGAAAATAGTCAAATCAACTGAGCTAGTCAAAACTTGCATACAGCAGAAACTCAGATGAGAGTGGATAATGACGAGGACTTATGTGGCCCAACATTAGAAAGTGTATCACTCAAAAGTACTTCCATCACGAATTTATGACGCCATTAAGATGAATGAAAAGCAAATAGGCGACCATCCCTGGCTCTCCATCGGCCCCCAGAAAAGTGCAAAAAAGTTGGGATACCTCATTTTTCCATCGTCGTTTTTCTTTCAGATCTTTTAGAGTAAGGTAATCGACAACAAAATAGGTCTCGTTAGCAAGGGATCTCCGAGCATTTTTCATAAGAAATACCTTGTCCTTAGAGAAAGTCAGTTTGGCGATGATGTGCCTCGGCTTCCCCGGGATACGTGTCCCATCTCGATGGGTCCGTTCAAGTTTACAGTCCTCTAGCTCGATCTTACGTAGGACTTCTGAGACAATGGTGTCACAATTTTCTTGGTCAGCTTCTGGAATGCCGATGAGCCTAATGTTATTTCTTCTGGAAAATCTTTCAAGCTTATTTAAGTCTTGTGAATGTGACTCTCCCAACTTCTTATGCTCCTCAATCTCCTTCTCGGGTATCACACTGATCTTTAAGACGTAAGTTCTCAGCTTCGAGGGCTTCAAGTCTTTTTTCATGTTTATTTAAAGCATGCATAAAACCTCTTTTCATTATCTTCAAGTCCGAAGCGACTTTCTGAAGAATTTTCTCAATTGCCTCGTCAATGGGTTTTTCTAGAGATGACTGAGGCGTAGCCATTATGGTAGGCTGATGGCTAGGCTGAGTTCTGCTCGTAACTTTACTACATGTAGTATATGTACAAAGGGGAGTCTTACTGGGCGGTGCCTTAGGCTTGTTTTTGCTTCCTTTCGGTCTCCCCGGTGGCATAATTTTCCGGAAAAAACATGCCTGAACGTTAAGTAAGAGTAAGAAAACACGGTGCAAGCAGAGTCCACTTCGGAAAAAATAGGCAAATGGAAATTTCGGTGAAAAACGTCTGAGCCACTTAACGTGTCAACTACAGGTATACAGCCATCCTCGTCCCTCTATCATCATCGTCATCCCCTTAGAAAATAGTCCCCTAGACGGCATTCAACTCCTAGGTGGGGAGAAGCCATTGAGATAAATCATCCTGTCCAAGAAAACATAGTAATGAACCCGACTGAACTCGAACCGGCAATCCTTCGATGCTACACCTTAGCCAAATGTCCACCACGCTCAAAGAGAAACTATTAATTAAACCTAATGTTTTACCCTAAAGTTATGAGGTAATAAAATTTTGGATGTTGATATGTTAACACTAATGTCAAATTAAAGTCCAGAGAGTCTCGTGAGTAACCTCAATCAATATCTACATGACACCTTTTAAGATTCGAAGTTAACAACAGACCTGTGAACATTGATAATTAAGTCATTTTTGATTCCTTGCCGAAGGCAGGCAAGGAATCTATGCGATGGTGATGTCGTGTGTGTGTGTGTGTATGGGTGTGTGTGTGTATGTGTGTGTGTGTGTGTATGTGACGCTTTGCTTGTAAACACGATATCTCAAGAAGGGTAACTCCGAGGGGTCTCGTACTTGGCAGGTGGATGCCCTATATGGAGTAGATGATCCCTATTGTTTTTGGTGGAGGTCAAAGGTCATTTGGGGTCACAAGAGGTCAAAAGGTCAAAACCTTGTAAACATGATATCTCAAGAAGGGTAACTCCGAGTCATCTCATACTTGGCAGGTAGGTTGCCCATAATGAGTAGATGATCCCTATTGTTTTTGGTGGAAGTCAACGGTCATTTGGGGTCACCAGAGGTCAAATGGTAAATATCTTGGAAATTGCTTGTAAACACTCTATCTCAAGTTGTGTAACTTCCAAGAATTTTATACTTGGCATGTGCATGGCCCATATGAGAAAGATGATCCCTATTGTTTTTGGTAAAGGTCAAAGGTCATTTGGGGTCACCAGAGGTCAAAAGGTTCAAAATCTTTCAAGCAGAATATCTGTGAGTGTAAAACTTGGTTCAACTTGAAACTTGCAGTGTAGCTTGCTTTTATTTTGTGCATATTTACCCTAAAAATTTCATGGATAATAAAAGTCATTTGAGCTCAAAATTGGCATTTTCTAAAGGTCATTCTACGGTAGCGTAGATGGACCATTCACATCAAATGACGTCATAACAATCTATGTAGACTCACTACACGCGCTCTAAAAACCCTAAAACTTAATCGTACCCATGGACATCCGTATCCGTTATGCTGCTTTATAACGATATCCGTAAGCGCAGTACATACGTACGTATAAAAGTATTGCGTACAAGGTACGTACAGTAGCATGGTGGTACCCTGAGTCGATCACCTAAAAATTGTAGTGTAAAGTCTGTGTTGTATACGTTTTGTGTGTAGTGACCGACTCAAGGTACCGACCGACTCAAGGTACAGTACAGTACAGTACAGTCACTTTACATCTGTAGCTAGCGCAGCTGAATCGTAAGTTAGTAAATACGATCAACAAGCCGTACATAACATATGCTGCGTTGCAACTTCCATTTGACAGGTGAATTCACCTGTCTTTTTTTCTGCAGCACAGGTAGCTCAACATGTTGTCTGCTACTCCGTACTGCAGAAAAAAAAAATACAGTGATTCACCACTTTACGACCTGAATGGATGCATACATTTACAGCCTTTCGACACTAGGATCATGTGCAGTAGGCCTAGGCCTAGGCCCTATTTGTTCTTTTTCAAGAATATACAGGCTTAGGCCTAGGCCTTCGAGAGGTTGGTCTGTTTTCGTATTCGTAGCTCCTTTACGGAGCAGACCTTCGGGAGTATAGCGTTTGGTCTCGCCCCTTGGCTCTTCACCAGAGAGTCAAAGGGACTTTGGAACAACCTGAAGACTGAAGTAGACTAGGGCCTAGGCCTACGTACAGTACAGTACGGAGTAGGCCCTAACCTAGGCCTTAACGTAAAGTTAGGCCTAGCCTAGCCTAGGTAACGCAGTACTAGTCTAGCCTAGGCCTTGTTGCGTTTTAAGAAGTGTGTTGGATATCCAGTTTAGGTATAGGCCTAGGCCTACCCTTTCACAGAGGTTTTTGATGGATGTGAGCTGGTGTTACCAACAAGGCACCCTAGGCCCACGAGCCTAGAGCTAGGCCAAGGCTACTAGTACTAGGCCTAGCCTATACTTTTCATATTAGCGCAGCCGAATCGTAGTAGGCCTAAATACGATCAACAAGCCGTACATAGGCCTATGCTACTAGGCCTAGGGCCTAGCCTATACTTTTCATATTAGCCTAGGCCTAATGTAGTGCAGGCCTATAGTTCTCAGTCTCACATACATTTTGTTCCCTGAACTAGGCCTAGACCATTCACAATGAAAGATTTAGCAGTTTGATAGAATATTTGAAAAAAAACCAAGATCACTTGTAAGTTGTAGGCCTATAGGCTGAACCAAAATTTATAGATATTTTTTGAACACTATCGTTACTGTTATGAACTTCAAGAGTCACGTTTGTTTCGCCCCTTTGCCAGAGATTGGAAGGGACTTGGAGAAAAAGTAGGAAAGTAGGGAGTAGACCCAAGGCCTAAAGCTCGGCCTAGCCTATGTACTACAGTAGCCTAGGCCAGCACTGAGCAGCTGTTTGTTGTGTTGTAAGAAGTGTGTTGGATATGTAGCCTACATTTAAGCCTAGGCCCTGACAGAGGTTTGTGATCGATGTGAGTTTGTGTTACCAACTTAGCGACTGTTTGGGTTCGACTGGTTCTGCTGCAACATGGGTTCTCGTAGGAGTATAGGACCCACAGACATCCTATCATATAGGGCCTACATAGGCTACTAATACACTTTTCATGTATAAGTTAGGCCTAATATAGTGCAAGCCTAGGTATTGGAAAGCTTGCAATGGTGCGCGGGGGATATTAATAATGGCCAAGAGAATTGCGCGGCCGATACTATCTAAGCGGAGCGCCACCATGAGTTGGCACGGAACATGGCAAGAAAATTTAAGCCAAAACTACCTCCTACATTGCAGGAAATTGCCTTTCCCAGCTAACTTGCTTGGTTGCTGCCAAAAAGTTTGCGCGGTTGCAGTTGTCAGTTGTTAAACTGCGCGGCTGGCAACTTCGAAATTCATATTTCCAATCTGGCTAGTTCTCAGTCTCACATACACTCTGTCCCCTGAACTAGGCCTAACGTTAGGTCTAGGCTATTCACGATCAAAGGTTGCATGCATGTTTCAGAGAATAACATGTCTAGCCTACATGTGTTGCTGGAGTGATTGTTGCTAGGGCCTAGGCCTAACTTTGGGGCCCTAAGTGCTTGTATGAACATAACCATAGCTAGGCCTATGGGTATACTATGTCACAATTGAACAGCAGTGCTTGCTATTTATTTTTAGCATACAATAGTGTGACCATCCTTGTAAGAAGATTTAGCAGTTTGATAGGATGTTTAAAAAAAACAGGATCACTTTTATAAACCAGAATTTTTAGACATTTTTTGAACATTACTGTTAGGAACTTCGAGAGTAACATTTGGTTTCGCCCCTTGGCGCTTCACTGGAGAGTCGAAGAGACTTTGGAAGAAGTAGTAAAGTATGCATGGAATGGGTTCTAGGCCTAAAGTTAGGCCTAGTGTAGGCCTATACTGCTGTTTGTATTGTTTTTATAAGTGTGTTGGATATGTACATTTAAGCCTAGGCCCTGACAGAGGTTTGTAGGTACAGTATGATTGCCACAGATGGTGGTTTGTGGTCTGTGAGTTCGTGTTAGGGGCTGTTTTGTTTCCGCTGGTTGTGCAATGTGGGTTCTCGCAGGAGTGTAGGACCCACAGATGTTGCATCACATAGGGTCTACATAGGCTACTAATCACTTCGTAAGTTAGGCCTAATGAAGTGCAGGTCTAGGTAGGCCCTAGCCTAGCCTAGGGTACCTACAGTAGACCTAGTTTTGTATATGTGTCTGTGTGTTTGTGATGCTCTGCTTGTAAACAGCCTCTCAAAAAGGGTAACTGTGAGGGATGTCAGCGTTGTCATTAGCCTTACAATCTCAAGAGTCCCGAAACTCTCAGCTTTCTATTTCGAGCGTCCCCCCCAAAGTTTGAAGGGTTTCCAAAATTTTCAAGAGTCTTGTACTTGTACTGTAACCTGTACAGATACGTAGGTGCGTGCACAAGATATGGATACTCTTCATACAGGCATATGTATCAAGCTTCCGTCAAAACGGAGCATATCCCATGATTGGGAACATTATATTGCTTCCAGCAGTATGGCGGCATAAATTGAAAAATTCGCTGGAAAATAGGCAGGTTTGGAGCTTCAAAGGAACTGTGACTCCAAGTGTACGGTACAGTATATTGTAGCACATTTTGGATATTTTGGCCAAGAAATCTTGCAACATTTAGAGCTACAATTTTTGTGCGTATAAGGCTGAACATCAAGCGTTCACGGACGCACAGGATTTTCTTCCAAGTGTCTAGACCGATTGTCGTGCGTCTGAGACCGGGGAGCTCGGGTAAACGAAAACACTGGATGTTACTAAATACATCATATTGAGTAGGTGATTCCAATTATTTTTGGTGGAGGTCAAAGGTCCCCTGAGGTCATGAGAGGTCAAGCAGTGAACACCTGGCAAACATGAGCTAGGAGTCATGGTACTAAAATTATACCTTGCAGGCAAGGAATCACTAAGCCTCTTGGCTTTCTGGTAAAACTATATTCTATTTCTCATATTTCAAAGCCGAATTCAGTGACTCTTACTTACCTGAGGTTTCTTCAAGATCGTATAATCGTTATCCACCGACGACGTGTTCTCCTTGGACCTTTCCGTGCCAGGACTACTCAGACTGCATCGCTAAGAGATGGGAATGTGACGGGTATGAGGACTGCAAAGATGGTTCGGATGAATCTAGTTGTAGTGGTAAGTTGTCAAACTCCTCGAAACATACATTTGGCATGATTCGAATGCACGGCCCTTAATGTGAACAGTGGTGCCAAAAGTACCATAGGTGCTAGACTGACATGTCTAAAAATAACTACAAACATGGAGGAACATTGCCTTACTGATATTCGTCAATGGATAAATGAGTCTATTCCACGACCCATCCAAGAAAAACAGATTTTATCTTGGCCGGGTCGAAAACCAGCTCATGGACTTCACATAGCCAATTCTTTTCTATTTTGACACATTGTTCATTTCTAGTGGCGTGTCCGCTGCGAGTAAGGCTACCGCACACTGCACCGATCCGACTGCAACGCAACGCAAGTGAGTCTTAACGAGTTTGAGACAGTTGCGTCGTGTTTCAGTCGGGTCGCATGCTAGCCGCACATTGAACCGACCAGACTCACACAAAACTGATGTATCATCAGAATAACACTCCAAAAGAGTGGAATTCCCAAAGCTTTTGATTATATCATGTATAACATGATCGGGTATTTTACCCTAAAAAATATAACAGTTCACCTTTTACTTGACATTGGAGTGCAGTTGCTATTTCAACATATGCGAGGGATTTTACTATGATCTTATTGCTATAAAAAGTCTATGGCCAAGCTGCCGGCACATAAACAAGGCATAGTTTGCCACAACTCGGTATGTTGTACCTCTTGGCCCTCAGTCTACATGGAGGCAGCCATTTTGACATCCAGTTCGGCCACCTGATTTCCCAAATGCTTCCCCATTGGCTATAAAACGGCAGTCTCGTCGCAGTCGGGTCGGTGACAGGTGCACACTGGCCCGACGCAACTCAACTCAAACTTTGCGACGAATATCAAACATGTTTGTTACGCCCGATTTCCTTTTCGGATAGGAAGTATGGAAGTTTTTTATTCTAAGCACGTAGATGCATTATATGGAAAGAAAGAACCCTTTTATTTTTGTGGAGTCAAAGGCCAACTGAGGTCACCTGATATTCCATACTTGGAAGGTCAAAAAACTTAAAATGGCATTATTTACCCTATTAAGTGCAAAACTTCTCTTGTTGTTGATGTTGTTTTCATTCTTGGTGAGAAATCGTTTCAGCTCACCATTTGTCAAATTCTGAAACCTTGTTAGTATGAATCTCAAGGTAAGAATCATGACAATTTCTCATAAATGGTGTGTAGACGCATCACATTGATCCAGAACATTAACATTTTAGAACCTCTGTAGTTTAAAATAAAGTCTATTGAAATGAGTTCATCGAAACCCCAATGCATTTTTGCATTCTGGTGTTTTATCTTGAAATAACCCTTACTCCAATTCCAGATATGGATTGATATCTGGATATATCTGGCTAAATATAGCCTTTATATGGCCATATCAAGCCAGATGTGCAACCAGATTTAGGTGCCTTGATATATTATATCAAGTTTTATATGGCCATATCAAGCCAGATATTACTTGATACAATACAATTCCAGATATGCAAATAAAGTTTTATATGGCTATATCAAGCCAGATATAACTTGACGAAATGCCAGTCCAGATATGTAAATACAGTTTTATATGGCCATATCAAGCCAGATATAACTTGATTCAGTGAGAGCCCAGATATGCAAATAAAGTTTTATATGGCCATATCAAGCCAGATATAAATTGATTCAATGCAATTCCAGATATGTAAATACCGTTTTATATGGCCATATCAAGCCAGATATAATTTGATTCAGTGCCTTCCCAGATATGCAAATAAAGTCTTATTGGCCATATCAAGCCAGATATAAATTGGTACAATGCAATTCCAGATATGTAAATACCGTTTTATATGGCCATATCAAGCCAGATATAATTTGATTCAATGCCTTCCCAGATATGCAAATAAAGTCTTATTGGCCATATCAGGCCAGATATAAATTGGTACAATGCAATTCCAGATATGCAAATAAAGTTTTATATGGCCATATCAAGCCAGATATAACTTGATGAAATGCCAGTCCAGATATGTAAATACAGTTTTATATGGCCATATCAAGCCAGATATAACTTGATTCAGTGAGAGCCCAGATATGCAAATAAAGTTTTATATGGCCATATCAAGCCAGATATAATTGATTCAATGCAATTCCAGATATGTAAATACCGTTTTATATAGCCATATCAAGCCAGATATAATTTGATTCAATGCCTTCCCAGATATGCAAATAAAGTCTTATTGGCCATATCAAGCCAGATATAAATTGGTACAATGCAATTCCAGATATGCAAATAAAGTTTTATATGGCCATATCAAGCAAGATATAATGGATGAAATGCCTTTCCAGATATGTGAATAAAGTTTTATGTGACCATATCAAGCCAGATATAACGTGATAAAAATCCATGCCAGATATCAAATAAAGTTTTATATGGCCATATCAAGCCAGATATAACTTGATATGCTAGATATGCAAATGAGCATTTTGTTAGTTTGTTTTATTTTTTGATTTGATACTTGGATTATGCTTGTTACAAATTAAGACATGTTTTGGATACAGCATCACCTTCGCAGACATTGCAGTTATTTAGTGGCTACACTTTTGTTAATACCTCAGTATACTAAGTGAACTTATACAAATGATTTGCATATTTGGGCGGAGCTTGTATCTAAACCTACATTTTTCATGATTTAGGAAGTTGAGAGTAAAATATGCACTACGCAGTAAACAAAATTTAGAGACAAATACGTAATAAAGTTTGAAATAAGAAGCCCATATCACTGTGCTTTCATAAAATAGCGGGAAATTTCAGGGCATTTTTCTGTTCACTGTTATGAAATAAGATGAATTTATGTACATAAGTCAATCCAACCCAAACCTTACATTAAATTCTTCATGGAGCTCTTAAACATTATCTGCTGGTGTTCAATGTCTCCAAGGCAAGGTGCGCCTGTATTTGCCCAGTGCGGTTTGGGTTCCCGAGGAGAGTGGACGTTCCCGATCCCCCGCCGGGATCGTTCGATCTCTTTGGGAGTTTTGTTTTTGTTGCATGTCAATGGTTGCATATACTGTAAATAAACTGTAAAAAGTGATTTCAGTGTGGCGGGTGGACCCCCCCCCCGATGTCCCTCCGCGCTGTAATTGCCTTCGGGCGTGTTGTTACCTTGGGTGTGTTTGTTGCCTTTGGGAGTGTGTTGTTTTGGCCTTGTGTTGTTGTGATCGTTGAGGGTGGGTGTGGTGGCGGTTTCTGTTTGTTGGCGGTGGCAAAGACTTTCGTTTCCTTTGCTGGGTGTGGATGGTGAGAGCATGTTGGCGATTCTGTGGGTGGTTGTCGATTGCGTTTTGCTCAGGTCCAGTTTGGGTTCTTTGTTCCTCAGTGCCTGTTTCTATGTACTTAAAAAGCTCAATGTCTCTATGAGGAGTGTTGGACTATTAGTCCTACCTATGATTCATAACTAAAGCAGATTATGGTCTGGATCAAATTTTATCTGTGCCATATAAAGACTTGATCCAGATAGAACTTTATCTGGCCATATATGGTTTAGATCTGGGTCTGGTTTAAATCTGTGTTATATCTGCCCTATTTTTATCTGATCTGATATAAACTCCATATCTGGTGCAGATATGGGCCATATATATGGAAATATATACTGCTCATATGAGGACCATATCTGGTCCAGATAAAATTTTATCTGTTATATATGAAGACTTGATCCAGATAAAACTTTATCTGGCCATATTTGGCTTAGATCTGGTTCTGGCGTAGATCTGGGTTATATCTGCCCAATTTTTTATCTGGTCCAGATATAAATCCCATATCTGCATCAGATATGGCCCACATATGAAATCCATATCTGGCCCATATATGGAATTTCATATCTGGCCCATATCTGGATTTGGAGTAAGGGAAGTCTAAGCTAGTATGGTCAACCCGTTAACTTCTTGCTCTATCTGTCATGTGTTGGTGATCCAACGTTTGTGATAAGCTCTACAGTTCTTTCAGTGCGACGGCTCGTAGGCAGGAGCAAAATCGGGAGATGATTTTTGTCAGTTGTTTGGGCAAGGGCTTGGACGGGGGATCTCTAGAGTGAGAAATCTGTCTGAAACAGTGCACTCATGGCCCTGGATAATCATCAATGTTTGTCATACACTTTGTCGTCTTATCTTGTCTATTTTTATCTAGTCTAGTATTTTCTTTTGTCTAGTATGGTATGTTTTTGTCTGGTCTTGCCTTGCCTTGCTTGGTCTGGTCTTGTCTGGTCTCGTCCCGTCTCGTCTCCTAACGACTGGTCTTTCCTCGCCCCGTCTTGCCCCGTCTTGCCCCGTCTTGCCCCGCCACGTCTTTTCTTGTGTTGTCTCGTCTTATTCTTTTCTTCAAACACAGGATTTTATCAAGTGATGAGGAAATTTAGTCTGGCTCCGAGATACATTTCTGTCTGTATATTACGGTTGGAAGAATGAGTAAAAAATAAAATAGCTGCCCATGTCTCATAACAAAATGACAAACGGCAGTTTGATTCACTTTTAGAGAGCTTAGAGAATACTAATTAGTTATGAAGTGTGAAATTTCCTGAAGATAATTGCTGTACAAAAAGGATCTTTTTTTTTTGCTTCCTTGTTTTAAGTTTATAAATGAAGAGAAGAATTTTGTGCTCATACGTAGGAATCTTACACAGTTAGAAATTATTTGCAAAATGAATGCTGTAAACAAGCCTCCATAATTAATTATTATATTATGATTCCACTTTATTCAGATGCCGTTAAGGGCATTTCAAGATTCAGTGCACCCTGCTCATCCAAAACCTTTCACTGCGGAGGCCCTGATGGCTCTCATTGTATCCCATTCTGGGCGAAATGTGACAACATTGTTGATTGCCCCGACGGTTCCGACGAATGTAACTGCATACGTAAGTTTCACGATGCAAAAATCCTGCCTCTCTCTTTTATTACAGATTGGTTGTTTTTATTACCTCTTGGTGTATTCAGTATACGGTATTCAGTTTATCTTAAATAGGAAATAAGACTTTTGTGCAACAATCTAAACAGCAATTAGGAAAAGCTATCAGTTTATTAAATGAATGCAATTTTCAGAGAGTAATTTTGAGTAACAGGAAGAGGAAATGATGTAAAAAGGAGACACTGGTTTGATAATTCTTTGGTCATGTTTAAAATAATGTAAAAATGAGAAACAAATCTTTCAGTCGAAACGTAAACATGCGTTGAACACAAGGAAAATGTATGAATCTTTTATGAGACTCCAGCGTAATTTTTTACACAATTTTCAGAGACAAGTTTGTGGTAATGTTCACGTAAAGCCCCTGATTTGGCAGTTTGACGACTCGTAGACGTCGTTTTGAGTAATTCATACATCGTGAGAAAAGATTCACAATTTTTGTAACCTGTTTGTAGGCAGCTGCCTGTAATTTAATCATATCGTATCAAATATCTGCTCAATTCATATCTGATATCTAAATGTGTTGTAGATATAGCGCAATACTTACAAATACACTATACTAAAAGGTAAGAAATGGTGAATGATAATTTGTATAGTTGCAGAGTGTTGTAGTCAAGTGTTTTTTACTCAAGCACCAAGTACTTCCGAGTTCTTACGGTCCCTAGTATCAGGGTCCGAGTACAGCGGTTTTTAATCCGAGTATACCATGTACGAGTAATGTTGTACGTGAGTACTTTCGAGTTTTTTTCAAGTACTTTTTATATATCCAATACACCATACAAGATTCAGTACATATATGGCTTGCCCTGTTAGAGATTAGTTTGGGTCAATAGCCTACCTCTGTAGCTTTAAGCCAATTTGATTAAACTTTTTCTTAACTTAATCTCTGCTTGTCTCTTAGTTCAACGGAAAAAATCATTTGAGAAAGCGAATATGATTGACGTCATAAGGAATACTTCCTCAAAAATGTGGTATGTGTGAAAGGCTCTAAGCTTAAGGAGGGCGGCATTGTTTTCGTGAGAAAGCACAATGAACTTCTTCGGTTTCTGGCCACAAATTTTGCAGTTTTGTTCTCATTGAACGGAAATTTAGTGATCAAGATAACCTGTGTATCATCATACTGTACGTGAACTTCCAAGTTACAACAACAAGCAGAGTTTGGAAATGCATGTGTTCCCCGTTTTGTAGACAGATATTTGAAAACCAACACGTTATCAAGATGACTCGACCAGTCACACGCAGTATAGCATATTTAGGGTGACCTGATAACTAATCCGTGATCGTGACGATTTGTGATCTAGGCAGCACATCTTGGTAACTAGAAATCCTGAACTTGCAGGCAAGTACATCGAAGCCCATGACTGTTGAAACTGTTGGTAGAGAAATACCAACAATATCACACAGCAAACAGATTTAGCCATACAGTACGTAGCTCTACTGACAAAAGCTGCAATTATACCGTATGACTAGTCTACATTGCATTCCTAACGTTAGGACTGTAGGCAAAATGCAAATCTCTTCCTTAATGCTCCACCTAGTTGCTTGTAACTTTATGAGCTTGATGGCTCCAGTGAGACTAGTCCAGGCCACCTAATGAAAGGCCCCAGGCGGACGTACCCGATCTGCCGCAGCTTATGATTCACTTTGAATCGTAGTAGCCCCCGAAGCCAGCCCGACAGATTCAGGATTGTAATGCCGGAGTCGAAAATGCACATGAACTGAACAGTTTACAGTAGGCCTAGGCAATACACAATTAGTAGGCTACTACTTCTACGCTGTAGTACTAGTACCATGGATGATTAGGCTATATCATTATAGTGTACCATTAACTTGGAGAAACTACGAAGCACTCCCAACTGTTTGCGAGCCACAGATGGTTTGTTTACTATAAACCTAACGTTAAAAGTTACATTAGCGCTCCTATTACTCCAACGGGGCAAAAAACGGAAGCTATCGTTACTGTAACAAAGCAAACTAACACGAAGTTAAAACAAAACTTAAAATTACCTTTGGCTAATGTTATTGACTGTAGATTGGGCTATATTATACTACTTACTATAGGTAGGACATGACAGGACACATGTACATATCTTGTTTGTATGTTGCCGCGCCAGGTACACATACGGTATACACACCGCGTTGCACTTGCACATCGCGCGCCTTGCCTGGGCACGTCACGTACATGTATAGACAACTTCTGTTGCATGTTACATGTGTAAGTTTTACGTATATGTATCCGTCGTACACTTGGTAAACGTTAATATGTTTCCAACGGAAATAGGGACTAGAAAAATGCACTTCTTAGTTGATCGTTGATGTTTAAAAGTATTGAAAACATGTTTGAATATTATTTTACGATCATTATAATTATTAGCCACTCGATCATATTAAATTACACAATCTATTAAGTATTTTCGGTTAGATGGTTGGAATTTAGTAAGCAGCATGCGTTTCGTATGCGTACCTGTTCCTATGCCGATACGTCCATGTTGAACGTGTATTCTTCATGACGGATGGATTTTGAAAAAATTGCCATAGGCCTACGTGTATACTGTACTTCATGACGGATGGATTTTGAAAAATTTGCCATACGAGTATACGTAGACGGATGGATTTTGAAAAATTTGCGATTTCGCGTGCGTAGCTGTTCGCTGTGCCAATACGTTAATGCTGAACTTGTGTGCACGAGAAAGTATACCGAGCCGGATAAGCAGTCGAAAAAGTCGTGTGCCCGAAAGCAATCCCTACAATCGAAGCTGTGGGCTTCGATTAACGAGTACATTCACTTGGAAAATTTGATCAGGATCAGATATTAGGTTGTTATCTTACGATGGTCATGTACCCATGTGAAGGTAGGGCCTATGGTCTGGTAACAATAGAGCTTTTAAATAGGCCTATTTTTTTATTCCTTCACGAAGGCAAAAGGAATCTGTGAGATGGTAATGTCATGTGTGTGTATGTGTGTACAGAAGTGTGCGTGTTTGTGTATGTGACACTGCTTAGAAATACGATATCTCAAGTAGGGAAACAGTTAGGGATCTCATACTTAACAAGAGAATTGCCCTTATTGAGTAGATGATCCTTATTGTTTTGGTGCAGGTCAAAGGTCATTTGGGGTCACGAGACGTTAAAAGGTTAAAACTTTGTAAACACGTGTTATCTCAAGAAGGGTAATTGTGAGGGATCTCATACTTGGCATATAGATTACCTATACTGAGTAGATAATCCCTATTATTGGTTCCCATGATAAGAGAAACCTATGCATTCACGATGGCGTGTGTGTGTATGTGCGTGTGTATGTGTGTACAGGTGTGGGTGTGTGTATGTGTGTATGTGACACTTTGCTGGTTAACACGATATCTCAGGAAGAGAAACTCTGACGGTTCTCAAACTTGGTACAAAGATGCCCCATATTAAGAGAAAGAACCTATTGTTTTTGGTGGGGGTCACAGGTCATCTCGAGTCACCAGGGGTCAAACCCTGAAAACCTTGTTAACACGATATCTCTAGGAAGGAAGCTTGGATATATTTCATACATGGTATGTAGGTGCGTTATGGTAAGGGAAAGAATCCCTTTGTTTTGGTGTAGGGAAAAACAACCCAATGAGCCACAACTGAAAAAAGGCCGTGGCCGGACCGACTTAAACCAATTGGTTAGAAACTGAGCCGTAAAACCTCATCTAACTAACTCTAACCCTTTTGTTTTGGTGGAGGTCAAAGGTCTTTTGGGGTCACCCGGTCCAAATCCTAAAAACATTGTTAACACGATATCTCAAGGAAGGAAGCCTGGATAAATTTCATACTTAGTATGTAGATGCGTTATAGTAAGAGAAAAGAATCCTTATGTTTTGGTGGAGGTCAAAGGTCATCTGGGGTCACCAAGGGCCAAACCCTGAAAACCTTGTAAAAACACGATATCTCAAGGAAGGAAGCTTGGATAAATTTCATACATCGTATGTAGGTGCGTTATGTAAGGGAAAGAACCCTATTGTTTTTGGTGGAGGTCAAAGGTCAATTGGGGTCACCGAGGTTCAAACACTGAAAACCTTGTTAACACGATTTCTCCAATTAGGAAGTTTGGATAGATTTCATAATTAGTATGTGGATGCTTCATGGTAAAAGATGAATGCTTTTGTTTTTGGTGGATATCAAAGATCATCTGGGGTCACCAGGGTTAAAAGCAAAATTTCCCAAGGATTCCAAAGAATTCAAAAGATCGTCCCATGGGTTCAACCAGAAGTCAAAAAGCAAAATTTCCCAAGAATACCCAAAATCAAATATGAACCTAAAAGTGTATTTTTCCAACACGTTAAGATAGCACTTGACCAGTGACTGAAAGATATGAGACATCATGGCATTATTTGGAACAGAAAATATATCATCAAATCCTCAATGCAGTTTTGCATTCTGGGTTTTGATAAAGATCAAAGGTCATTTAGGGTCACAAAAGGTCAAAACCTTGAAAATTGCTGGTAAACACGGTATCTCAAGAGGGGTAACTGTGAGGGATCTCATAACTGGTATGTAAATACCCTATATTAATTTGGGGTCACGAGAGGTCAAAAGGTCTAAACCATGTGAACATCATATCTCAAGAAGCTCAGCTGTGAAGAATCTCATACTAAGCATGTGGATTGCCCATTTTATGTAAATGATTCCTATTGTTTCCGTGGGAGTCAACCGTCATTTGGAGTTCATTTGGGTCACAAAAGGTCAAAAGGTTAAAACCTCGTAAACATGATATATCAAGAAGGGTAACTGTGAAAAATTTCTTACTTAGCATGTAAATGACCCGTACTGAGTACATGATCCTTATAATTGTGGTGGAGGTTAAAGATCATGTGGGGTCAAAAATATCAAACAGTAAAAATCTTGAAAACAACTCTTTAAACACAGTATTTCAAGTTAGGTAAGCATTCAGGATTTCATACTTAAGGTCTGGATACTCTATATTGAGTAGCTGATCAGATTGTTAGTGGTAGAGGTCTAAGGTTATTTGGGGTAAGGGATCTTAAAATTGATTGGTGGATGGCCCATATTTGTAAATTTTTTTTTTTTTATTTTTGATGGATGTCAAAGGTTATTTGGGGTAGTCAGGGGTCAAACTGTAAACCTTGTAAACATGATAAGTCAAGAAGGGAGACTTGTATGAACCTCACACTTGGTATGTCAGTGCACCATAGTAAGAAGAAGAAGCCTATAGATTTTGATGGAGATCAAAGGTCATTTGGGGCTGCCTGGGTTAAATTCAGTATACCTTGAAAACTGCTTGTAACCATGATATATGTAAAGGTGAGTTGTAGGGAGGGACCTCATATTTGGTGAAAACCTAAACATGATTTGTCAAGTATGAAACAAGTAATCAAGAACTGATGTGTGACCATGTTAACATGAATCAATCTGTCTGATTTTTGCCCAAGGAAATTCACCTTATGCAATAAACCTTCAAACCACACCACAGTACTACAATTATATCTACAAGCTTTTTGGCTTTTTGGCTTAGTCTGTGAGATGGAGTTTTTTCCATTCTAATTTGTTCAATATGATGACAATCAAGTGGTTTGAAACATGCACATGTCTTGAACATATCTGTGTGCTTTTGTTGTATAAAACGAAATTGTCAATTAATTTGGTTCCTTGGACTATTCATTACTTGACATTAAAATGATTACAAGAAAGAATGACCTACCAGACGCCCCTTTTAATCCACCCTTGACAACAGAATTAGGTCTACTTTGTACGAAGTGAAAGGAATGTCTGGCTCTATTCTTTAACACACGTTTATGAAATTTGTTCAAGTTTTATAGAAGTTAGAAACACTAAATCATAAATTTACTGTATAGAACATATTGACCACCTACTTGCTCCACAACTTCGCAAAGTTCCACGATGCGTTAGCAGCAAGAAGGGTCATATACTTATATGCAGTACATTTGTAACTGACACACCTTATTAGCAGTCATAAGTGGTACCATTACTCTCTGAGTAACGTTACTTTGAAATGCAAAGGGGTTATTGCTCTCCATGTTGTGACTAAATGTTAGCTTTACATAACTGCAAATTTGGAATGAAGTTTATTTACCGGCATTCATAAGGCACTCGTCTTAAGTACGAAACAATCACTAAAAGATCGAGTACGAATACAAGTATTTTTATATTTGAGTACGAGTTCAGGTACTTGGAAAATGTACACGAGTAGTGCTAGATTACAGACTGAAGTCTTTTCGAGTACTACAACACTGGCTGCAGCCTATAACAAAAGCCAAAGAAAACTTAGTTCAAGCGATGAACGATTTGATGCCATCTTTGTCAGGGACTTGTAATAATTTGAAATAAACTCGTTCAATCTAATACTTAGGGTTCCCTAAGAGATTCAAATGTTCCTAAACTTAATTTCACACTTTCTGAAATGAAAACAATGGAAGAAGCATACACCTAAGGCTTTTCACAGACGAAGATGATCTTTGCCAGACTTTGTCAGACATACGCTAACGCTTGCTTAGAAATTGCACATTATGTGGTTAAAATAAGGACAACTTGTTTATAGTACAAGAACACACTAAGGTAGATACTTTTAAACGTGTTACTAATATTTGTAGTTCATAATCATGAATCAATCAGTATCATGAGTCGATCACTGCTTTCTAAACGCTAGTACAACGTGAGTGTGATTCCAACGTCAGCATGACCTGCAATGCATATTCCTTGCAAGTCGTACCAAAATGGTGAGCAAAATGTCTTTGAAGAAGCTCTCAATAAAAATTTTGATAGAAAAGACATTTTCTTTGTTTATTAACATTATTTTTCTTAAATGTGGTAATTAATAGTATTTCAACTGCTCTTGTTCTTTGAGGATTTATTCAAGATACCTTTATAAACATTGTGTTGTGTACTGCGGGGACCGCTCTCTGTTGCAAAGTCTCTATGTTCCGACGTCTCTATATTCTGACAAGTCTATATGAGGTCAGTGTCAGGATAAGGGTTAAGTTAGAACCTATCACTTATCCTTACAATGACCTCAATGAAGACTTGCCGGAATATAGAGACTTCGAAAAAAAGAGATGTCGGAACACAGGTGTAACCGTGTACTGACACCTACAATTCAAAATTTATTTTCTACGGACTCAGTCCAGACAAGACCAAAATATAGCACAATGAGGAAGAAATTAGAAAATATTACTACAATGTTGAATTCATTTTATGAAATGTTTTTTTAATTTTTCTGGCACAGTGTTCGTTAAGTGATTGACTCGTGATACTCCATGTTTTAATATTTTTATGTTTTTATGAAAGTACACTAATATGTTTATTTTCAGACCCACATATATTCAACCTCACACGGTAACTGTGTTTATAAAGAATGTTTAAAATGACCTCTTTTCCGTTGATTTTATATTTTCCTCAAAGACCTCTGGAAGTCAACTTATTTAAATAACGCGTACTGTATTGACTTTACAGTCATCATTTCCACCTCATTAGGTAAATGCCAGGGAAAGAAGTTCACCTGTATCTCTGACCATACATGCCTTGACATAGAGAGTGTATGTGACGGATTCAATGACTGCCAGGACGGATCAGATGAGGATAATTGTGGACATGACTCGTCCTTTTCATATGACTTCAATAGATTTTCCTTGCAATCTGAACCATTGCTTGTTCCCGAAAACAGCCCCACAGGCTTCTTCCAGTGCCTAGAAGACTCGTCTTGTATCAGTCCCATCTTAAAATGTAACAACTACACTGACTGCCCAGAGGGCTCTGATGAGTACAATTGTGATGGTAAGTGGTCTCAGTATGGAAATATATAACCATTTTTATTTGATCGCATTTTCGAAATAACAAAAATGATACTTAAAGAGGTGTCACTTAGTAAAAGGTTTTCATGTGATAGCGACAAGTCTAAGTAAACCATTTTGCCACGAACCTGTTCCCTTTACTTTGATGTAGCATCGTCTTTAACTGTAAATATAGCCTTTATCCTTGCTGTTTCTAAACGTTTCTCTTCAAGGCATGTATTGTTTATTTTCTCCATTTCAGCATTGTTCCTGGTGATATTCCAGTCAAATGCCGAATTTTACTTTGCTATTTCAATGAATTTTTCTAGACTGGGTATTTTAATTTCATGGAACTTGGTCACTGGGCCCGATGAACGGAATGGCTCTGTTGACACGCTCAGGATATGTAATAGTGCCCGTGCTTCTTTGTTTTTCTGAGCACAGTTGACTCACATTTTAAAAACAGTAATGTGGTAAGTTCTGCTAGTTAGCACAAATATGTATGGCTCATATTACTCCCCAACTTCGTCCAAAATGGGCGCTTTGGTAATCTGGGGAAAAATGGAAAGCCACTAACATAACGCTAACAGCTTCACCTCCTATAACGCTTCACCACCTATCATACGCAAAGTACCTCGGTTGCATTTGAAAACGAGAAGTGGTGTGCAAAATAAGTTCACTTTTAACAGTACTTAACACTAAGATACATTCAATATCCTCTAAATGTCTTTAGCACAGCTGTCCTGCATATGGTGCAGTTTTTTGATATTCTGCTTAGAAGCAGGATGTACCCAATATGGACTTGACATTGTTGCAACATTTGCTATGGTAAAGAAGGCTTATCAGGCGAGACGGCAAATGCTTCAGAGTGCATTTAAACCTTAAATGGAAAGTTCTTCACAGAAAACAATTCATTTTTTCGAAGTGTAGATATTTTTAATTCTTACCCGTAATGGTTCCTTTGGAGTGTCCTTGCACCATAGATACATAAAAGGCAAAATTTATTCCTCTCTTTGTTGAAAACAACTTCCGGAAGAAATAAAAACCCGACTGTGGATACATACTTCTTGTCAAGGTTTACAGTATGTTTTCACTTAAAGTATGAGCGGACTCAGCGAATAAAATAATTTAAGCTTGTGTCCCTTTGGTTTAAATTTCTATATCAAAGTAAAGTAGAGAAAACGTTTACAAAAAACATACTCTACATGTAGGTTATAGTTAATAGTCTATGTAAATGTGCAATTCCATTAGTGTTTAGCCACTTTCGTATTGAAAAGGAATTCGACAAATTTCCGGACAAAGGTACCTGAGTTATTTTGTGAGGGGTTGGTAACAAGATTTTAATTTTTACAGGGAAGCGTTACTCACCAAACTCCTTCAAAAGTGCAATTCTTTTTGTCGCTTTTGCTATCGGGCATCAACCATAGGATCCTCCCTAACTATGGCCAATATATAATGTTACAAGCAAAGTGCTTTTGTGATGTTTATTCCTGATCAAGGTTATTCCTTTGTTATCGTACGCAAGTCTTATCTGAGCCCACCATATTGATAACCACAGCAAATAGTATCTGTACCTGATGAGATGATTTTGGTTTGAATGTACTACAGCGTTTTATTTCTTGCCGAAGGCAAAACGAATCGATCCAATCACTAGCAATAGTATGCATTTATGCATGTGTTTGGGTATGTGACGCTCAGCTTGTAAACACAATATCTCAAAACAGCAATTATGGATACTTCTCATACTTACGTTATGGATGCGTCATAGTAAAAAAGTAGACCTTATTGTTTTTGGTAGAGATTATTTGAGGTCAATGGTGGTAAAAATACCAAACGCCAGAAAATTGCTTGAGAGCACGATCACTAACAATATGAATGATGAATGCCTTTCATGCCTGATACATAAATTTATTATATTAAAGGTCAGAAGCGTATTGACGTGGTAGAGGTCAGAGGAGTTTGCGGTCATTAGAGGTAAAAAATAGAAAACCTTGTAAACATGATATTTCAAGACAGGGACAATGGATATTTTTCATACTTGGTAGATGGATTTGCCAGAATAGGAGAGGGAATCCTTTGGTTTATGGTGGAGGTCAGGGGTCATCTGAGGTCACCTGAGGTTGAGCTACGAAAACCTCGTATACTGAATAGACAGTGGGCCGTACCTCAAACTTGTATAGACTACCGAAGAGGAAGGGCTGAAGTATTTATTATTCCAAAAGAGAGAAAATAACAGAGAACAATATTTATCTGTTCGCAAGCATAACTGTGGTACATTAAAAAGTCATTTCAAATTTTAATTACCTAATTATGAGTAAGTGTGAAGATACTGTGACTATTTAATCATTGAAGTTAGCTTTCTGTTAATGTGTACGATGATGGTGTACATTGCATTTCTGATTTTGATGGCCCCGGTCTCGAATCCCTTTCAAGGCACTCACTTTTTCAATTTTTGTTTTTCAGTTTTTGTCTTTTGTTACTTGTATCATGAAAAATATTCCTTCCCAGTATTATATCTTACTGGGGATAAAGACTTTTCACATTGACAGGAAGGTTTCCATTACTTTGCTGGAGATCAGACATTTGATGTCATTAGAGGTCAAAAAAAAAAAAAAAAAAACGAATAAATGAACTTGTAAACGCGATATTTTAAAATAGGTGTTTGGACGACCCGAATTTCTTAGCACAGCTCGGCACTGATCATCACAATGCTCGCACCATGCAGAATGCGAAAAATATGACAAAGACTACTTTTTCGACAAAAAACCATGGAAAGGACATTCTGATTAATTTCAGTGAAGATGTTAAAATAATTTCATGTACACACCCTGGTTTATGTAAAAGTATATGCTTGCTTCACTCGCTAACAAAATGTCGAAATGTGAAAGTGTACTAGCCTATGTACGATGCCCTCATAGTATAAACATGTCGGTTGCTAAAAAGGCATAGAGGGGATAAAATTCCGGTAACGCTTAACAGGACCCAATGCCAGGGGAGGGTTATTGGGGTGAAACACCAAATTTCCCCATACTTTCACTAGACTTGGTGATGATACTTTCACTAGACTTCGTGTGTTTCTTACCTAAATTGCAAGTCCCCGACCTTTGTGGGACCGATGTCGAAAATGATTCTGCACTTACAGTAGTCTATGGATGGATTTCCAATAAAAATTCCTAAATCGGCCACCGCTAATATGATTTCATCCAGTTGCTTTCAAAGTGGTCTGCAAAGGGGGCATTTTCCTCCACATTGTCCTCTCCTCCGTTCTGGTACTTAAGAAAGAAGAAAGCAATGCATAGAATTGCAATTAGATCTTATCTCCCCTATAATCTAGGCATAACTTCAGTTGAAGAAATTTTCCAACATGATACTGATGAGCAAATAATGACGAAAGACCACTTTCGGTCATTTAACCTTTGGTGTCGAAATTTAGCAACTAAAATGTCCTATTTTAAAATTTTGTCATCACTCTCTACATATCATGTGGTTTTATGATCTTTCTAACATACTGATACATAACAAATAGGTAAAAACCGATTTTAGCTCATGTGAACATCTACTACTGTTTGACCTATGACTTCAACGATTATGCATGCAAAAGGTTTTATAGTCACGTACCTACCAACCACCCACCCAGTTTGAACTTGATGGGACTAACTGTGTAAGAGGAGTTCGTGAAACATTTTTGCCACATTTGGGCTAATCATTTTTTTAAGAAAATGCCTCCAATGCAATGTTAAGACTAGACTTCCAAACCGTCTTGAATACTGATTAGTGGTTTGTTTACTGCTAATTGAACGCCTTGAAGATAACTAAAAGCTTCATTCTAATGCCCAAAATTATGAAACCCGTCCAGAATTTCCGGTGCATTTCCCCCTGACTCCTGCCTGGCGTTACCTGGCGCGATCTGGAGCCCTGACGACAATGGCGTGTACAGGATTGTATTTGGGGTGAGGGGGGGGGGGGGCAAAGTATGCCCCGACACTATCTAAGCGGAACGCGCCCATGAGTTGGTGCGGAGCTTACCGAGAAAATTTTGACAAAAAAATGCCTCCCAGATTGCAGGAAATGGCACTTGCTGGGTATTTTAAGTTGCATTTAAACATTCCAAATTTTTATATCTCATGTTTTAGAAATTTACAAATGAGAAAATTCTATACTATAAATTACATTTTTGAGAGAATAATTCGGATTTCAAATTACTTTTTATGAGCTCTTTTTTGTATTTGTTTCAAAGGCGTATAGGAAACTGTTTTCTTAATTGGGTGGGGGTTGAACGTTGTTTCGGACCGCTGTCCTGGGGGAGGGGTCTACGGACAAGTGGTGTCCTTAGACGCAATTTGGTGTCATATTTTGCAAATTTTAGGATCTATTTTTGTTCTTTTCATTTTTGCGATGATCCCTCCTGCTATACATGTAGGCGGACAAGATGACTAACTTTTTCCATCTCGTTTCTTCAGTTTAATCAACTTAGAGAGAATGCACAAATAAATGAATGAAGAGTGGCGCATTTTTCTCACAAGTTAAAGAAGTCAAACACTCGTAAGCAATACAACTATCAATTGCCAGTTGTAATGAAATGAAAAAACATATTAAACAAGGAAATAATTGTGTCAAAAAATGAAGACTTTATACAATTGAATATGCAAGCAAGAAGATGCAGCCTAGCCTCCCCGGATTGCCGATATTATACCGTAAAAAACAGTGGCGCCGGCAGAGTTTGGTGATGAGGGCACTACAGAAGATGATGCCCTTAAGCCCACCCCAGATAAACCCAGAAAGTCGGTGTAAATTGTGTATATTCGCATCGGTGGCAGTTTGCATTTGGGGAAAATCCTTTCTTGGTCACCTTGTGCAGCTGATGTCCTGGGGGAGTTGTAAGGGGAGATGCCCTTCCCCTTGAGAAATTTTTGTTCATTTACGATAGCTTAGATGCAAAATAATGCTATTTTGACAAATATTTAATTGCCCCGCTAGCACAAAACGTTTTTAAAACGTGCCAAGTGGTGTTATAAAGCCTTCTATAACACCACATTACACGTTTTAAAAACGTTTTGTGTTAGCAGGGTGAATATGTATTGGAAAACTCATAGTATACTACTCTCTTATTCTTGGTTTACTGTAAAGGAAAGGTGTGTTGTCTGTGTGGTGGGCTAACAACTCCTCCCCTTGAAAAATTCTTGTTTAGATAAGGTGGCTTAGATGCGAAATGCTGATATTTGTGGCAAATCTTTCAACTAAGTACGTGCTTAGACATTATTAATGATAATTTCTCATTTGTAGTGGCATTTCTGCTTTGGCATTGCACTCGTTATAAAAAAGTGCAACGACAAATGCATGCTACGAATGCAACCGTATATGCTACTCATGATATTGGATTACTCTAAGATACTCTATTGATGCAGAAGTCGGAGATGTACTTCTTTTCGAACAAGTGTTTTTATGGTCAAAGTATTGCCCCAGCGGGCCGAAGTTTTGCATAATCATTTCCATAACAAAAGTTGCGAGCAGATTTTGCACTGAGACGCTTTAAATTCCTAGCAAAATGCATCCGCCAGTTAGAGGGTCGCGAGCCTTCTGCCTAGTATTTCGTATAAGCTTTCAATTTCATAAATGTGTAGTCCCCTGAATTCCACTTCTTTGCATTCTTGCAATGCTGAGTTCCTCCATAATGACTTCTGTGCACAACAATAGTCTATGTAATTGTAGAACCCCACCACTGAATAATACGAATATGTTTGAGACGGTATTGATGATAACACAGCCATGTGGTGAGCATGTAAAGGCGCGGAGCGTGCGAAAATTGAGGTACTTTGAAAAGGATTTGCGAGAATTGTGATAGTTTGAGAACTACTTGTGGACAAAAAAAATTTAAAAATAAGTTCATCAGTTAGTCAGAAACAGACCTCACCCTACTCCCTACAGAAATCTATAACTAAAACGCCTTTGTACCCCCCCCCCTCACGTGTGCAGGCGACGCTGGTAAAAACGGTAAAAGGTAACCTGGCCACGTGAAATCAGAAAGTTGCTATTTGACACAAAGCCCCTAATGGGATCAGAGAGTTGGTATTAGCTGGAGATACATCGGACAAACTTTGATCCACTTCAGCGCGTGGGGAATATCCTGTAATCAGGGACCATTGCATTTAACGTCTATTTAAAGTCTAAACTTTAAATATATATATATATATATATATATATATGAAAGTTTCTTATTTTCCTTTTTCTCTCGATGCCCTGGGCCTTTTCTTCTCTTTTCTCGCCCTTCTTTTTCTTTTCTCTTTTCATTTTTCCTCCCCTCTTTCGCATTTTTTTTTTATTTTCCCTCATTTTTCAATGGGAGAGCCATAGCCCGCTGCCCCCTGGACACGCCACTCCCTGACGAGGGCAACCAGGATACACTTGTTCGATGCACTAGAAGTATTAGCTTTTTGTTTAAAAAAAAACAAAGCTTGCAGAAATAAAATTCAGAAGACGGTCCCTGCAAAAATTACGTAGAACAGATGAGTGTTACGTATACTGTTAAGTACAAAATACATTCCGGTGTATATCCTCCAAAATTCACTTCAGTCTGATACTGTCAGTATCAGACTGTGCTCTAGGCATGAAGTGACAAGCAAATCACATAACAATTAGTTCGTAAAAAGAATGAACACTTTGAAAAACTTGTGTCATAGATTTGGCCACATGACATAACAGATTGCCCGTTATGTTCTGCATTTCTGAGAACAAAAACTGAACTTCTGAATATTAGTGTGTTTAACGTAAAAAGGTGCTTTGCTGTTTTCATCCTGTTCAAGTAATAGCAAAATAGCTGCAATTTTTGAAATGTGAAATTTAGTTACGAAAACATATATTTAACCTACCCGTAAACTTTCTGTTTTGTTCACAACCATGAATGATACAACGGTCTAGGTGAGGACGACTTTTCCTTTGCTGTTAACTGCTCTCCTGGGAACTTTCGCTGCTCTCACAACTCTCCATGTATTTCTCTACGAAGAAAATGTGACAATATTGTGGACTGCGAAGATGCTTCGGACGAGTGTAATTGCTACCGTAAAAGTATGGTTTTTATTTTACAAATCTTGAGTGTATTGAAAAGGTCTAAAGCCTATACGAAAGTAAACATTTTTTAGTTGAACCTCACTTGGTGTAATCGGAAGGTAGGGTTTAATAACAATACCAATGTCGATGACGACAAGGAGGAAGTACCTACCACGATGGTTTATGGCCGAAAATCGACCTATTTTGAAGCTCGGAACCATCGGGCCACTGTCGGACTACTAACTGGGACTTGTGTAACCCTTTTTAAACAAGTTTCGTCGTATCAATTCTTTACGCTTCAGCTTCTCCGGCTAACTAGGTACCCATTTTAGCCATGACCGCTTTGCATAATTTTTTTTAGATCCTATCAGGATCATTATTACATAATTTACGCGTTGGAGTTGACGAGTATTGTTTGAGTCGTATATAAACCCGAACTTAAATTGAGTTTTTTTTTTTTTGATGAAGAAATGAATTACATCTTTTTCCAATTACTGTTCTCAAGAATTTCCTGACAACGATTTGTAAAACTGTACGCTTCAAACACGATACGAAGTGAAACATGTTTTTTTTTTTTTTTTTTGGTCCCATCAGGTTGTACAGAAGAGGAATATATGTGTGTAACCGACGGAACCTGCATTCCCTTAAGTTGGCTTTGCGACTCAGATTCTAACTGTTTGGACGGCTCGGACGAAGAAGACTGCAACAGTTACTACTCTTCTTATAGTTCTTATAGCCATTTTTCCAGCAGTAAGTAGTGTTTTGTCGTACTTTGAAAAGGGTTTTGAAAGGTAAACAAGGAAGCACACTGCACGCACGACGTGGACTGCGCATGCGTGCACAGTAGATTTACGCGGATATCCAACGGACCTGGTTACAAATCAGTTGTCTGCATTTAATGGTGTTAGTTTCAATGGTAGGCCCTTGCCTTCATCGCGTATCACTTTCTATCCTTTGACGTCATATGTATAAGGTCTGTACCACTGAGTCACAGATGGTTCATTGTCACTTTTATCGTATTAATTTTACAGTTATTCTTTCTGTGTATATTCTTTCTAATGTATATTTCTTTTTCAGAACTTACACATTTCAGACAGTTTGCTCTAAAGCTGTTCTCATATGATGAACGCATACCATATTTTATATTACATTGTGTCTGGAGCCCTCCTTTTGTACTGAGTATAACGCCTGAGCAAACCTACTTAGCACATTTGTCCATGTCTTTTCCTCATAAATGTTAATGAACCACGCACTTTTGTTCACATTTAGGAAGCATACGTGCCTTGGTATTGCTGACATTTTCAAATATGACAGCACATGGAGGGCACACTTTGTGATGGCAAACGTGGATCACTAAACGACGGAGAGGCTTAAATTTCTTACCGATGGTCGCGAATATGGTGCGTTTTTCGCTGTCATACGATGAATATGTGACCAGTCTAGACTTCATGACTTTGCATATTTAACGGATTATACAAGTTTACTGGCCGACGCGAGTGCTGTCCGTGTTTTGCCAGAAAGCCTGTCTTGACCAGTTGCCCAGAGCTCAGGGCGTCCTGAAAATTTGTACTGAGACTTATATACGAGAATTTATCTTATTGATAGATGTATTTGACTTTTCATTTCCACAGAACAACACCCTGTTGATGGTTATGACTGTATTGACGCACCAGACTTGAGGCAATGTATTAATGGTTCTCATAAAGTCCCTTCTGAAAATATGTCGGAAGAAAATGTCCCTACAAACCCTTGCTTAACAGGATACTTTCACTGTACCAACTACTCTATGTGTGTTCCCCTGATTCTGAAATGCAACAACGACAATGACTGTCTTGATAGTTCGGATGAGTTCAATTGTACCTGTAAGTTTTTAAAAGGGTTCAAGTATCACTCATTCATGTGCTTTCTCAACAGAGGCTGATGTTGTACGACTAAGTAAAACCACGTTTCTTTCCTTTCCTGTCCTAGTATGTTGTTTATATCTGATGAATTTGACTCTGTGATGAAACGATTTGAAGGTCTACCACTAAATTTAGCAGAAAGCACAGAATCCCCCAAAACGAAATTAAAGAATCGAGACAATCCATGGAGTTGCAAATCTCATCTTTAACTTCTGTTCATTTTCTGTGAAAGCAATTTCTTGCATACCGACAAGCAGATATAGGCTACAATCAACGTTTGGTTATTAGATCTTTTGGCTTTTACCTCTGACCTCAGTCATTAATTTCCATGCAGATTGTTTATGGTCACGTAACACCTCGTCAAATTTGGATATGGTCAAACTTCAGAATCAGAAGTCATTAGCAAAAAACACAATTTCTCATAGTTAAGGCCTGGTGACCTCTAAACTTGATTTGAATTCGATCGTTAGCAACGAAAAAGCACTACTTTAAACTTTATCTTATCGGTCCCTACATTACAAATGGTCCTTATACTTTTCATAGCATACCGATGACCAAATAATGGCAAAACCAGTTTTAATCCAACTTGACCTCTAACTTATGACCTCTCACCCACTTAGACTCTCTGTAAGCCAGACACTCACATGAATTTTCACAAAAGTTCCTGTTAGTTGTATGTGTACAGTATCTAATTTCTCTATACATAGTATGTTGGGAGAGAAGTAACCAGCTAGCCAAAAGGCTTAGTGAGTCTTTGTCCCTAAAAATATTTTTAAGTACTTCATCTTTCAAGGCATTCAAATTGAAACAGTTTGAGCATCAAGTTCTCCCTATATTCCTCCCTAAACTTTCTCCCTTTACTTGGTAACCCAAATGACCTTTGACCTCCACCATATACAACAGGGTTCTTTTAATCAATATGAGGCATCCGTATGCTTAAGTATGAGCTTCAACAATAGTTCCTGTCTTGTGACATCATATTTGTAGTCAGTTTGCAAAGATTTCACCACTTGACCTCCAATGACTTCAAGTAACGTTTGACCTCTACCAAACTGATAAGATGCATTTTCTACTAACCCAACAACATGCAAATTATGAAGATCATCTGTGGCTCCTATCTCAAGATAACTCCATTCACAAGGTTTTCAGTTTTTGACCTCTTGTCACCTTAAATGACATCTGACCTCCTCCAAAGTAATAGAGGTCTTCCTTTTAATATGACAAAATATATACGAACAATTACAAATTTTCATTTCTCTCTTGAGATAATGCTTTATATCGATTTATGGATAGTTTCATCTACAGCAAACTGAGATAATCTACCATATTTAACAAAGCTAAAAGGATTAACCCACACTGACCGTCGGACATCAACATGCAAAGTATGGGAAACATCTGTGCATCCTATTTCGGTACATGATGTTTCAAATTCTTTTGTGTTTTGAACCTCTGGGGATCTGAAAGGGCAAATTTTGTCATGCCAGACAGTTCTAATTCTCCCAACTAAGCAGAAGGTATTCTTCCTTAATTTGGTCGTTAGAATTAGGCCGTAAAGTCACGACTACCTCAGAAGAGTTCTCTACATTGGCTAAGGCATTTGGAGCTGTTTCAGTCTCCTTTAATTTTGCCAATTGGAAGCAATTTGCCATTGTGTGGCCCTTTTGTGACAGAAACCACAAATTATGTCTTTAAGGGCAGCTTTGTTTGAGCTGACCTGGTCGTTCTTTTGACGACTTGAATCTGGTTGTTTTTTACCAGAATTTGTTGGAGAGATAGAACCAGAGTGAGATCCACTGTTACCTGTTGTGCCACTACTAGTGCCATATTTCTTATTTGGCCTACTAAACTGACCCTTGTTTTGAGTCTGACCCACTTTACTGAATTTATGGGTAAGTGCATACTGATCAGCCAAATTTGCCACTTCCTTCAATTTGTCAGCCTTATTTTCCTCAAGGTGAGTCTTAATGTCATCATTCACACACCGTTTGAATTCCTCGACCAGCATCAGTTGTCTTAAGGCGGCAAATGTGGAGACCTTTTTGGAGGCACACCATCTATCGAAATGCCTTTCCTTTTGATAGGCAAACTCTATGTAGGTTTGTGTATCCGCCTTACGATACTTTCTAAATTTTTGGCGATAAGCTTCGGGCACCAATTCATAGGCTTGTAAAATGGCCCTTTTAACCTTATTATAATCCATGCTGTCCTCTATTGACAGAGCGGAAAGCACTTCTTGAGCCTTGCCTGTGAAATTACTCTGGATGAGTATGGACCATTTATCTCTTCGCCACTTTAGTTGCTCACCCAGCTTTTCGAAGTGGTTAAAGAATTTCTCCACATTATCCTCCTGAAATTTGGGGACAAATTTTACCTGCTTAGAAACATCGAATCCCCCAGTATCCAAGCCTATTTTGGGGTCTGAGCCTTTTATGACCCCTAACTCTAGTTGCTTTACCTAAATTCATGTTCTCTTGCCTTTTCCTCCCTTCTTTCTCTTTCTTCTCTTTCCTCTTTTCCCTTTGCATCTGCATTTATCTTTCTTCTTTTTCCTTTTGCATTTCTCTTTCCTCTCTTTCCCTTTCTCTTTCCATTTCTTTTAATCTAACCTCCTTATTCATTTCGATTTCAAGCCTTTTCAATTCAAATGTGTTGTCAGTTGGCACAGTGATAGCTGTTTCCAATACTGTACTAGGCAAGATACTTTCATCCACGAGATATTCTAGAACATATCTTTTAATCTCGTCTTTCTGCATTAAAGGCTGAACTTCAATGTCATAATGTTTTGCGACCTTTACAATCTCAGACTTTTTTAATGAATCTAGTTCCTCGACTGAGGGACTAGCCACGAATTTATCTACGTTGAATGGCATTTTGAAGTTGTATCAAGCGTTCAACAAACAATTAACAAGTCTGGACAAACACAGTTGCTTACGATTTACAACAGAATTTCTCGAATTTTCTAGTATTTTTTCGTTCCCGGATGTTAGGCCACCAATTCTGTTACGGCTTGGTCTCAAGTCAAACCAATAACGGCGAGAGATCACAGAAGAACGAGATTAAAATTCAACAACTTAATTATTATTTACGATCTCCTTATCTTTCTTAAATTTACAATAATTAATTAGATCTACTCACAATCCTTTACTTAATATTATTCTGGTCTGTTCCAAGGGTTGGTAGTGCATGCACGTCGACGATGGTATAGTAGTAGACCTGCAGCGTGCTGTAGCGTAGGAACTGGTTCCACGAGCGAATGATGACAAGGCTAGGTGATGATGGATGATAACGATCTCAATACACAGTGTATAAACGGCGTAAGGCAATTTATCACAAGTGTGCAGTGTCAGTGGCTGGCTTTAGGTGATTCGGTCAGAGAATAACTTCTCAACAAACAGATAATGATAACACAGCAGTATGACAGCGTCTGGTCTCGATGAAGTATTATGATATCTCTCCCAACAGTTGAACTGCCTTTTATACGCTAGGCTTTCAATCGAGAAATCTCCGGAATTTAATAGACACTTCCAGTGCACACAGTCGAGCAATTACAAGAATGTTCCTTGTGTGCACAGTAGTAGTAAACAATGGCACTGTTTCTTAGAAGTGTCGCCAGGCCACTGCTATAATTGGCACATTACGTAGATGTTCCTTCCACAGAATTCTGGAATGCTCTGGAGCTTTCCATTCGCTCGTCGACGGATTCAATCTGGTGTTCCTGACGAGTCGTCTTGTAATTTAATTCTTCCTAATTTAAGATATCGTAAGTACAAAAGGCTTTGGGTTTTTACCTGTGGTGACCTCTCATGACCACTGAACTCCAACAAACCCAATATGGTCCTTCCCCTTATTCCCCTTAATATGACAAATCCATATACCAAATGTGAGAAGTGTCTATTATTCCAACCTTGACATATCGTCTTAATAAGCAATTTTAAGATTTTCGTAGTTTCACCTCTAGTGACCTCAGATGAGTTTGTTCCTTTACCGAGTACAATAGAAGTCATTTTCCGACTACAAAACGCCACATGCCAAGTATGACATGTATTCAGCTTCCTAGCTTGAGACATCGTGTTTACTTGCCCTTTTGGCGGAAGTGTATTACTCCTGCACCTATATAACGATCCCAACAAACACAATACATAAATATTCAAAGAAAAATCGTCAACAGCAAGTCTGATTACCATGCTGTTCAGACGATCAACGTAAATGCGGTCTGAGTGTGTGATTTCTCCCACAATGATAAAGCACTCACAATGAAATCCCGTTGACTTACTGTTTAAAAGTGAGTAGGTAGCAGACCAACGTTTCATAGGAAGCTGTCAAAACCAATCGACACTCAAGAGGTAACATCAAATTGGGCTCATGAATGTAGCGATGAAACCAGTCAACTTCATTCACAGTGAATGTGTTTTGGACAGAAGTTAATGGAATTTAGTTAGCTCTGGGAAGAAGAAATATTGTGATAAATTTAAAACTTTTAAATAAACGTCCTGTGATGTACTTCCATTCAGGTGAAAACTTGCAACTACTTTCAAATGCAGTTACCACCAAGAGGGGACACGATTCTAACGAGATGCCATCAATAGGTCTCGTATATTCCAAGCAAGAAACTGCCAGGGCCTCCAAGCAAATGATGTAGAGCAGGGACGTAGCCAGCCCCGGAGCCCGGGTGGGCGAAGTTGTGAACATTTTTCCAAACTTTAATTATCAAAGCGCGCATATCCCACAATCTAAGCGAAGCGCCACCATAGTTGGAACGTATAGTACAGAGAAATTTTTGGTTAAAAATACCTCCTAGATCGCCGTAAATGACACCAGACACTTCCCATGCCTTATAATGTTGCGAATAAAGTTAGATAAATAAAAGTTTTTATGACCCTTTGTAACAGCTATGGTTATATAAACTTCGTGAATATCATGCACTGGGTGGAATGACTGCGTGACTGAGCTGAAGAATGTATTACTTGCGCAACAGCAGAATGTAGCCTGATAATAAATAGATGCCGAGTTACGCATCCTAATGGCCACGTTACTGTACATTGTGAATACCATAGAGAATAATACGGAGTTTTCGATTTCAGGACGGTAGACAAAGAGGACGGAACGCGCAGCAAAAAACTGGACTGCGCATGAGCAGAAACAAGCATAGCTTTGTCCTGTTGATTTTCTGGACGGTCGTCGACCGATTTAACGTTCTGTTAGAAACAGGACGGTAAAAGTTAGGTTAGGTTAGATGAGGTTTACGTCCCAGTTTCCAATCAACTGGTTCAAGTCGAGACGACCACGGCCTTTTTTCCAGAGTTGCCATGGTAATTTCCCTCGTCCCTAACGTACGTGTTTCTGTGACGTTAAATTTGAAGTTAGCTGCATGCAAACGTATATGGCAAGCTAAATGTGCAATAATTCGATAAACAAGATCTTTCACCGAAAAAATTCGGTTTTTCGACCGAAAAACACAGTTTTTCGCGATTAACTCAGTTTATCGAGCGAAAAACAGAGTTTTTCGATAAACAAGGTTTTTCGAGCGAAAAACTCAGTTTTTCGATAAACAGAGTTTTTCGATAAAGTCGGTTTTTCGACCGAAAAGCAGATGTTTTCGGTAAACCCAGTTTATCGAGCGATAAACACAGTTTTTCGATAAACTCGGTTTTTTGGCCGATAAACAGAGTTTTTCGATAAACACAGTTTTTCGATAAACTCAGTTTTTTGATCGAAAAACAGAGTTTTTCGATAAACTCAGTTTATCAAGCGAAGAACAAAGTTTATCGATAAACAAGGTTTATCGAGCGAAGAACTCAGTTTTTAGATAAACTCGGTTTTTCGACTGAAAAGCAAAGTTTTTCGACTGAAAAGCAGAGTTTTCGACTGAAAAGCAGAGTTTTTTTACTAAAAAGCAGACGGAGTTTTTTTGACTGAAAAAGCAGAGTTTTCGACTGAAAAGCAGAGTTTTTTGACTGAAAAGCAGAGTTTTTCGATAAACTCGGTTTTTCGACCGATAAACAGAGTTTTTCGATAAACACAGTTTTTCGATAAACTCGGTTTTTCAATCACGTGTCTTAGGCTTCCGTCAGACCGAGATGCGTGATTTTTTCTCGTAGGACAGCGAGGGGAAGTTATCAATTATTCATGTTATCGGAGTCGTTTGTCATGATTATTCTTGGCGTTTTCCTTCTTTGTACATCGTCTGAAATGCTTGCTTCATTGCAGCTCCCTGACAATGTTATTACTTGACTTGTGTAACGATATACCTGTATACAAGTGAGATATGAATCGTGTCCAAAACGTGAAGAGCAGTTGATGGCAACTCGGTGTGATATATACTGACAGAGAATGACGCTGACTGAAACTATTCAGAGTTTAACTGCCTTGAGTGAATGTTTTAACTTCAAACTAGACTCTTTAAAAGACACACATACACACAAACGCAACCAAAATTGCTAACCTCTCTGAGAGTCAGTGACGAATGGTGTCAGTGAGGGGTTTACCTAAAGTACCAATCCAACAAACATGCCCAGTTGTTCACCGTGTCGAATTCCACTGGTTTTGTTGGGCTTGGACAAGAGGCAGGCTTTAAATATGATTTAAGGCCAGATGCGGATGCCAATACTATGATGTCACTTGTGCCCATTCCTTCGCCTGGCCGCCCCTGGATTAAATGTGTAGGCGTACTTTCCGAGATCCTCCGTAACATGGTGGTTCTGAGTTAACCTACAGGTAACTCACTGTACCACTGATGTATGCTCCCTCGGAGGTGGCTACAGTGCGGATATTCTTTTGGTTACGCGTATAGGACCTTTTGTTTTTCCAACTTTAGTCCACGACTCATCATTTGAAAGCTGGCAAACTCATGGTCTTTCCAGTGTTGTGAGCTTATGACCACAGCCAAAGCGTAGGCCTGTCTTGTGTAACCCTGTTTTAGCTCATGAGTACGGTGTTAACGCTGTCATCAGCATGGCAGTAAAAGCAGGTCCGTCGTCGGTACAACTACTGTTGCAGCTTTACTATATTATCTCCATTACGAGTAGCCCTTTAACCTCCCTTCTCTTACGAAATGTGACACTGAAT
This sequence comes from Holothuria leucospilota, assembly GCA_029531755.1. Lineage (NCBI taxonomy): Eukaryota > Metazoa > Echinodermata > Holothuroidea > Aspidochirotida > Holothuriidae > Holothuria > Holothuria leucospilota. The sequence goes on from CM055970.1 coordinate 549,052, forward strand.
AGGCTATACACATGAACTCTACAGTAGGAAGACGCTATGAATCAGTAATCACCACAAACGACTCCGATGCATGAATAATTGATAACTTTCCCCTCACTATCCTACGAGAAAAAAATCACGCATCTCGGTCTGACGGAAGCCTGAGACACGTGATTGAAAAGCCGAGTTTATCGAAAAACTGAGTTTTTCGCTCGATAAACCTCAGTTTTTTGATCGAAAAACAGAGTTTTTCGATAAACTCGGTTTTTCGATCAAAAAACTGAGTTTATCGAAAAACTGTGTTTATCGGTCGAAAAACCGAGTTTATCGAAAAACTGTGTTTATCGAAAAACTGAGTTTTTCGCTCGAAAAACCTTGTTTATCGAAAAACTCCGTTTTTCGCTCGATAAACTGAGTTTATCGCGAAAAACTGTGTTTTTCGGTCGAAAGTTTATCGGTTTTTTTCGAATTATTGCACATTTAGCTTGCCATAAACGCACATCATTTGTTTATGTGGCATGTAAGCTGCTGACAAAAATGAACATGACAAACAATAACAGTGCATATCTGGTAAGCCATTTTAACGAATGATTCCGTGCTAAGCTAAGGAAAGCTGTCTTGAGGTAGAAACTTTCACAGTTTTATAAAATACCCAGTAACGATGGCGTCTCATTGTTACAACTTAGCGATGAGTGTGGATGCTAACAAAACATTGCAACTTAGTTAATAAATGAGCGCGTCATTGTTTTGTTGTCATTCTACCGCACCGTCGTCATTGAAATCGAAACTCCATAAATTTCAGGACAGAACGCATGGCGCACTTGCGTTTAACTCTCCGTCCTTTTGCTCTCCGTCCTGAAATCGAAAAGTCGTTAATCAAGCTGGAGGACGCACTGAGCACACTCCGTTGTACGACTTTCCGATATGAAGAATTCTACCACCTCTGGCCATCCGTTATTGAGAATCCTGCATTCTGATTGGTTTAACACTGACCTGTTATTCCACAACATACGGTCAGTAAACGTAAACGCTGATAAAGCTGAAGTTTTTCATACATTTTTGGTTGTAGAATAGGAATAAACCACATTTGTCGGACTATTATTGTCTCATAAACCGTCTCGACTCCAAATTTGCAAAATAACGGACTCGGCTTCGCCTCGCCAGTTATTTTGCCAAATTTGGAGTCTCGACGGTTTATTCACCAATAACAGTCCGTCAAATGCGATTTATTCCTTAAATATAACCTACTGAATTACTACAGCTGAAATACTTTTTGCCCTCCATGCAGTTTCCAGCCATTTCACGTGCGTTACATGCAAGCTGCATGCATGGGGCGCGTTTCACTTCAATAATGCTGAAAATGCCGGAGCGTGAGAAGCACGCGTGGTATTTATCGCATACTTCTTACTCTCTTCTGCAGTTTTTCCATGTTGGAACCCCGAACACTCGGCACAAGGAAATGTATGTGCGTTATGCGAAGTGCGCCATCTAAGTTTGTTATTCTCTACGGTGAATACAATTACAATTTACAACAATGCCATGCGTCGCAATGACATTTTGCTAAATGTAGTCACCACCAAATCATAATCTATGGTTCCAGCAAAATCTCTTTCAATGCTGATGAGTGCAAGAGCGTTGAGCCTGTCTTCATTCATTGTTGATCGCAAATATGATTTGATTAGTTTTAGTCTGCTAAAAGAGCCCTTTCCCTTTTCTTCTTTCCCTCTATTTCTTTCCCTCTTTCTCTTCCCTGTTTCTTTTTGGTTTTTTCCGCTTTCTCTTTCCTTTTCTTTCTCTCCTTTTAACCTTTCCCTTACTCTTTTCCCCTCTCTTTGTTTCCCCTTTCCCCTCTTTTCATTTCTAGCTCTCTTCTTCTTTTCCTCTTTTTTCCCTCTTTTTCTTTCCTTTTCCTTTCTCATTTTTCTTTCCTCTTTTTTTTTTCCTTTTTGTCTCTTTTTCTTTCCTTCTTTTCTTTTCCTCTTTTTCTCCCTCCTCTCGCTTCCCCATTTTCCCTACCATTTTTTTCATTGCCTACAACATGATATCTCAAAAGGGGTATCATTGATGAAGCTCTTATGTAGCTTGTGTATGCCCCTATATTGAGTAAAATCAAACTTGTGTTTTAGCAGGGCGAGCGGCGTCGGCTGGCGGGTTTTAGGTAGAGGTCGAAATTTATTTTGGGGCACCAGATGTCAAAAGGTGAAAACATCATAACTACGACACATCATGATGGTTATCCTTGATGGATCTTACAGCTGGCTTTCCGCTCATCAGTGAGGGTCCAATAACGAAATCAGTGACACAGCTGATGAGTTTGGTTGTACTCCTATCTGACGCACCCTTGCTCGGACCAGTGAAATAGATAACTTTGCTAACTTTGTACTTGATTATATTTTGTTGAAGCCATTCAAGTAATTCTTGCTTCCACTATTTCAAGGCTATATGATGGCTTTTTGATAAGTCTCATGTGAATTCAGGGTTGTAAAAACAGTTGGAAGTAGTTTTCGGTGTTTGACTGCATTGGAAGGTAGCCAGAAGGACATTTCTTAAAAGACATGCGGTGCAACTGATAATCAACTTGTGTAAATTTGGAACCCTGAATGTGAGTTTTTACTTTTGTATAACGGAGTGAGAAGTTATCACAGGGCTAACCGTTTTGTTTCACAGACTTCCGGAAGGAAAGATAAAAAGTACGGTAGGATACAAGAGTCAGATTTTATAAACATTTGCTTCAACTTCAGTGGGAGATATATTGAATTTACCTGGAGACTTCACTGGCTACCAGACTGGGTGTTGCCATGGAAACCAAGGTCAAAAGATCAACTGATAATAGGTCAATGGCATATTTTAAACACAGTTTCGCGTCAAAAACTCCCCATTAACGACTAGGCTAATTTTATTGAAACTTGGTGAAAAGAGTACCCTATAGGGGAGGCAACTATGTCTCACAGACCTTTGGGAGCAAAGGTCAAAGGTCAGACGTCATATATCTGGTTTAACTTGAATGAGAATCATTAACTTAACATACTACCATTATCGCGCTTAATTTCAGTTTGTGCCGGATTTGAGATATGTAAGTCCGTGGATTGCCCTCTTGTTTAGATTAGTTTTGCCTCCATCATACTGCAAACCTGCTAGATTCGGATTTTCAGTTTACTTTAATTTAAGTAGCCAATATTTCCAATGTAATCCTTTGGAGGAGTTCAAAGTTCAACAAACTTAGGAATTTGGATTGCATAATTCGTTTTTTTTTTTTTTTTTTTTGAAAAGGATGTCCTAAGATGTTTCAGGCAATTTCACACGGTAAATTCGTTCTGGCCTAAGTAAAAGCAAATTATTTTGAAATAAAAAGCAAACAAAACGTCGTAACGTCACTTTAAATTCAAGAGACAATGTACTGAATTTGAAGGTTGAAGTCCGTTCGAACTTTAAACAACTGAATTTAAAAAATAAAGGTAATTAAGGTAAAAACAATGTCGCCTATAGTGCTGGCAAATAATGTGTTTGTCTAAACAAGACGGTTCCATACATGCTCCCATAAAATATGAGGTCTTCCTTGTTTTTGTATTTAGATGAACACAACTGTCGACAAAATCCGTGCCGTCACATTTTCTCTCTTCCGGGAAACTGTCTGATTTGCCAAGGTCATAATTCATGGACATTTGAAACATTGCAAAAGATACGACATGATAGACATTTCAGAGGAATGTAAGTATTCTCAGCTGAGCCTTCGGAGCAGGGAGGTTAGGGTGGCGCTGTAGCCGTCCCCTTAAAGGGCAATTAATTTACGTCATCCCATACAGTTCCAATTCTTCCATCTAAGTTACTCGTAGCACCTTCCATAATTATATAAGGCCCCGGTCACACCATAGCGATAACGGCATCGTTTAGCGATAACGGTTATCGTTTCTGATTATAAAGAGCTGTAGTGAACGGTCACACCATAACTATATTAGTGAAAAGCATCGTGTCCGTTATATGCTAATTTTGCGAAGCAAGACGCTAAGTAAAGTAGGTTACAACGACAGACAATAAACCCCAAGAACTATTCTATACAATCACTGTAGTCTTTACACGAGTTTTTAACATCACTAATCCCTCCTTTCAAGGAACTATGATACGGGCAGCTCCTGACGCCATTTCAAAACTAAATAGCCAACCCTGAGGCTGAGAACCTAGCCCATATGCACCTATAAATAAAGTACGTAAGCTATACCGTATCACGAGTTGACCATTTAAAAGAAATGTAGGCCACCACTTACTTTCTATACATCCGAGCTCTTCATTTTGTTCACCTTGGGAAGACAAATAGTTCTTTGTCCTAAAGAATCGGGCTCTTCCATTAAAACCAATGAAGCACAAACAGGCCTAGGCCTTAACATTTAACACAACGTGTAACGTTATTCTATTTGTACGCTGTATGTATAGTGTTTGCACAATGAATCTTTACATCATTGGAGCTGAGCGGAGGGAGAGATGCCACGTAACATGTGAACAAAGCATCCCATTGGCTTACAGTTTTATCGTATCGTTTTGTCGTGTTTTACCTCACTCTTTAATTTGAACAATTCGAACGATATTGTGACGATTGTCGATTCGTTTATCGTTTTGGTGTGACCACTCTATTGAAATTGCACGGTAGCTTTTTTCTATGCTAAAGTCATTATCGTATCGGAGTCATTATCGTTGCCTGGTGTGACCGGGGCTTAAAGCTCCTCCTTGTGTAGACACAAACCTATTTTAGGTTTAAGACCATATGAGCATGTAAGACTATAATGTGTAATCTGTACACTCTCTCTGCAATGTGTTAAATGTGAGATACTCTGCAACTTTTAAATTTTCAAAGTTCGATGTCAATCAAAAAGCAGTCGACAACTGCGAATTTTGATATCCTCACACCAAAAATGTACTTTGGGGTAATGAGATTCTGTCTTTAATAATTTTGAAGTTTTCTGTGTTTCAGAAAGTTCGAAAACTACCTCAGAAAGTTCAAAAACCTACAAAAGCCCCTCAGTCTAAGAGGCCTCTGGACGGCCGAGCACAGAAAATTTTCGTTGGCAATATAAATAAAATATCAATGAAACTGAGGAAAAAGAACCTGAATATCGCTGCCTGGGCTAAATGAAGCAACTTACGAGATAAAAGGATGTCATGTTTGTTTTCTCATGGGCAATGCTGCCAGTCCCATGTTAGAGAAAGTGTCAATAAAAACTTGGTAGGGTGCACAGAAAGGTTATAATGGCACTGTTTATTTTGTTACTTCTTTCTGCTTAAATTAAGATTTTACTCCTTTAGAGGTACAGCCTTTATGTTCATTGACGAATTCATTCCATAGTCTTTAAATTCAAATTGGTAGTTTTAATCCGATAAAGCTTGAACAAGTGTCGTGCAGACTAGTTAGCTTGTTAAATTTCCATGAAAATATCGTCCCCCAACTTAAATATATGTAACGACATATACCACGTTCGAAAGTACAAAAACTGTGAGCTAAATATTTGGTTGTTTTCTGGGCCTACTATTTGAAGGTTTCAGCTAATACCGAAAGCACATAGTGATATATTTCATTTCATGCATATATCTTGAGAAGAAAGTCATGGTTATGTACTGAAGCCAAAAATATGTCATATCCGATTGAAAATAAATTATGAATTAAATAAGAGATAAGTCAACAATTATATACGAATACGATTGTCAAATCAATCAGAGAACTGGCACATTCATCCGTAAAGTCTTCTTTAAAGTCCCCTTTCATGTAATGTCGAAGTATGAACTAACATCAATGCGTGGCAGTGATAAAACTAGCTCATCCTCTTTTAGACTTCCTCAGTGAAGTTCCATGAAATTAAAGTAACGTAATTTTTGGCCTAATGTTTGAGTTAAATACTGTCTTGTGTAATTGAGTACTTGGTTTTATTTCGAATAGTGTGTTGGATGGCAAAGAGCGTCCGGTTTTGAACCTTACGGATGTCTTCGGAGAACCGTTTTGGGAATATGTGTGGTCTTTTAACTACGGGTAAGCCCAACTTCCTTTTTCTCAGTGGTGTGGAGGATTCCGTGCTGATGTAATTTCTTGCACTCAGCAGTTGAATGGATTTTCCTATCTCATGTCCCTCCATGTAATATATAAAAAGAGAGTATAAAAAGTTGTACTCCATCAAAATCAGAAATGAGAAGTTGTATGTGCTCGACTTGTGAACGTGTGAATGTGTATGCGTGGTTGTGTGCGTGTGGGTGCGTATGAACCAAAAAGTGTACCGCCAGGTCCTCGTAATCGAAATTGCGATCAACTTCAAACTGGGTAGATACCTGACTTTAGAAACGTGCATGCATAATTTATGAAATCATAGGTCAAAGTTTGATTTAGCCCAAATTTGACTGTCTTTGCCATTATCTGCTTATCAGCATATTGGAAAAAGACATCATTGAGCCACACGACATGCAGTCAACAATGAGGCAAACTTTAAAACAATGTTCTTTGGTTGATAATGATCAATGTCAAAGGGGGAAATACCTGACCATGGAAACTTGTGAATGGGTAATCTGTAACGTGGTCAAAGGTGAGAGGTCCAAAGTCAAGCTATCATTTGGTTTTGCCCAATTTTGCTTATAGCTATATCAGAAACAGTCATTAAAGCACACAGCATGTAGAAAACAATAGGCTAAGTATGAATTAGTGCTTTTTGGTTGCTCAGTGTCAATGTCAAAGGTCAGTTGAACTTAATTTTGTTCAGTTCCTTGATCTGAAGTCCGTTGACGTTTAAATTTGGTGGGTGTGTACCTGAATATGAAAACTCATGTATGTTTTATTAATGGAGTAACATAAGTCAGAGGCAGAGGATACAGGATTTAAGTAACCTAACATTGGTTCAAAAACCATATCTGCTTGTCAGTGTGTACAAATTGCATCTACAAAACATGAAGTAAAATTGAAGGAGATGAGATTCGCAACTTCATTGATTGTCCCCATATTTTGCACTTCAGAGAACGAAAGGTTTATCATTGAAATGGGAGCATTAGCAAGTGTAAATGTCATGTTATTGTTGTTATGGATATGATGAAACTTTCCCGAAGTTAATGTCAATAAAAGACTTAGAGCCGTAACTTGAAGATGATACAGGAGAAATGGATTTCTGTTTCAGCGATGGAGCTGACAAGCATATACTTGTCATATAGTCTTGAAAGAACATATGTATTCAAAGCCCTGTTTACTTAATGTAATGTAAGACCTTACAATGAATTTCTTTTATCAAACAAGATGTACAGTGATTTTTCTTCCTTTAGATGCAGTTAAGATTTGACCACAACATGCTAGTTTTGGAAAATTGTAAAGATTTCAGTTTTTAATTTCACATACAAAAATATCTTACATGGTGACTCGTCTTCTAACTTACTTACTTGGACATGGCTCAAATATCTTGCTCTTTTAAGAGAATTGTTTGTCTAGGGTACAATAGTCAATCGATATTGTAAGGAGCAGAATTATGGATGTGTCGGCTACTCATTTCAGGAGTTGTTTGCGGTATTACCGGTAGCTCATGCTAACCATTACGACCATATTACATTGATTTCAAGGATGTGAAAAAATGTTGACAATAGTCGAAATTTTAAAAACATTTCTTGGGATCGCTCTTGCTACTTGTAACTTAAGGTGTCAAATTATCTGTTATTTTTTCACAGTTCTTTTACGAATTTAAATATAAAAAGTGTCGATGAAAGGGGTGTCGAGATATTTGCCAGTATGGAATATTTGTAAGTACACCTTACTTCTTGAAGCTGCCCAAGGGTGCCCCGGAGGCAGTTGTGGCAAAGGGTAACCTCATTACTCCCACGTTTAAACAAACTCCACAACCGGATGCAGTTTAAAGTCCTACCCAGGACCTGTCTTCCGACAGGTTTTGTTTAGTTTTGTTTGCGATCGTGTCCGTTTCGAAGCACGTTAAAGGAAAATAATCTTCTGTTGATGTAAATGGGTATATAAATAGTTTTGCCTGGGTAGGACGTTAAACTGCATCCGGTTGTGGAGCTTGTTAAAGCGTGGGGATAATGAGGTTACCCTTTGCCACAACTGCCTCCGGGACACCCTTGGGCAAGGTGCGCCTGTATTTTTGGCCCAGTTTTGTGCAGTTTTTTTGGTTTTTTGATGTAAATAGTGTATAAGTTGTACATAGTGTAAATATAGCAAGTTGACTCCACCCCGGACCCCTCGTGGCAGGTGGACCCCGCCCCGGACCCCTCGTGGCCCCTGTTGTTGGTGTCTGGTTTTTTTGGTTGTTGGCGGTATGTAGTATTATTGGTTTAGGGTGGCCGGGGGGAGGTTGGTCTGTTGGGTATTTGGGTTGTTGTCAGTGTGTGTGTGGTTCTATTGATGTAATGAACATACTTTTCTGTTTGATTTGGTGGTGTGTGGATAGTTTTGCATTTATGTTCCTGTCCGATCCGGTTTGAGTTTGTTTCTTGTTTGTATGTGCCGTTTCCATGCACTTAAAAAACCCCATAATGAGGTTACCCTTTGCCACAGCTGCCTCCGGGGCACCCTTGGGCAAGGTGCGCCTGTATTTTTTGGCCCAGTTTGGTTCAGTTTGAGTTCCCGAAGAGAGTGGACGTTCCTGATCCCCTACCAGGCTCGTTCGATCTCTTCGGGAAGTTTTGTCTGCGTTACATGTAAATAGTTGTGCATAGTGTAAATAGACTGTAAATAGGGATTTGGATGTGGCGGTTGGCCCCCGTCTCCCCTTGTGCTTGTGGTTGCCTTCGGGCGCGTTGGGTGCCGTTGGGCGTGTTTCTTGCCTTTGGGTGTGTTGTTTCAAGCTTTTGTTATTGGTCGTTTGTTTTGGGAGCTGGGCTGTCCTCGGTGGTCGGGGGGTTCGTTTGGTGTTCTTTGCGGTGATAGTGGTTTTGTTTTGTTTTGTTTGTGGCGGTGTTGTTGGCGTTTGGTTTGTTTGGTTGTTGGCCATATGTGGTTATCCTTTCGCCGGTCTGGCCGTGTCCGTTTTTAGCACGTAAAAAGCCCCCCCCCCCCCTATATAAATAGTTTTGCCTAGTGAGATTGTAAATAGTCCTATGTAACTAGTTTGGGTTCGGGGTGGTTTTGTACATAGTTATCGCAGAGTACATAGTTGCCGTGCTCAACCTTATCACTGTGTGATAGCTGTACTACTTATTAAGTTGAGTTTGGCTTCCGTTCGGTGCAGACGTGCGCGGGTTTGCGGGTGTACTTTCGCTTTTTGTTCGCTCACGTGGGCTCTTATTTCACTTTTAGCGGCCTTCTATTTTTTCCAGTAGGATATTTATAGCTTTTTCGTGTTCCTTTCTGTTAAATTTTACTTGGATTAAGTTTTTCGAAGAAGATTGGAACGGATTTTGTTGTGGTTTGGTCGCTCCATACTGGCAAGAGAGTGTATGGTATTGTATATATTGTATATTGTATGCTGTAACACGTGGGCGTCTTCGTTGTTTTTATTTGCGATTGTGCACTACACCACGTCAAGTAAGTTTCTTTTTATTGTTGGGGCTTATGTTATCTGACGTATCTTGCAATGGCTCATTCTACTTTTCAGAGGAAAGCTAGCACTTCCCAGGTTGACAAGGGTAGGAAATCTCGGGACAAATGTGGGGACTGTGGGGCGGTAGTAAATAAAGACGATAAGGGAATTCAATGTGAGCTATGTGAATTATGGTTTCATGCTTCGTGTCAAAATATTTTGGAAAGTCAATATCAGGCTCTGGTTGAGATAGTAAAAATGGACTCCCCTGTCCTTCATTGGTTTTGTTGTTACTGTACCGTTCTGCAGTAAAAATTTTGAACGGACTTATGAGAATGCAACAACAAATTGATGACCTTCAACAAGAGGTTCAGGCCTCAGGTAGTAGACTTAATGATATTGAGGCTGGCAAATTTACTGATAATATGTCCTCAGCTGTGGGGTAAATTGCTAGTAAAAAGGTTATGGAAAGTTCCCAAGCTGTACGTAGGGATGTTTGGATATGGAAAAAAAGGCGTATGAATGCTGTTAGCTTTGTTTGTCAGGAATCTGGTAGTGGGGACCCCGAAATTAGAAAGAGCCATGATGCTGAAGCTATCACAGAGCTGTTAGGTAAACTTAATATTAATACTATAAGGCCAACTCATTTGTTTAGGATTGGGGCAGTGAAGGAAAGGCCGCAGGGCTCTTTAGTTAAACCCCGGCCTCTGAAGCTTGTTTTTCAAAGTGAATGGGAGAAAACCAGGAGGTAATGAGTAAATTTATTGATTGTAAGAAAGCAAAATCTAATTATGTTGCTGAGTTAACTATTGGTCATGATAAAAACGAAATGGGAACAAGAGGAGTATAACAAGCTAAAGGCTGAGTTAACTGCAAGATTGGACAGGGGTGAACAGGATTTGGTTATTAGGGATTTAAAGATAGTCAGTCGTTTTCGTGGACAACAAAGTCAGTAGGATGCTAAGTCAAGCAAAGCATAGACCTGAGTTTAATCCTATCAAAATGTTTGTATACAAAACTGTGATTCTCTTCCTAATAAGTGGGAGGAACTTAAAGTTTATGTGGCTGAGTATAGGCCCCAATGTTATTGCGTTAACTGAGTGTATCCCCAAAGTTATTCAGTGGGATGTTTCTAAAAAGAGTGAATTGGTCAAAAGTCTACAGTTAGATAATTTCGTTTTATTATCATAATTGGGACAAAAGATGTGGCGTGGTGTAGCTTTGTATATACATGTGAGCCTTAAATCCTCAGTTATTCAGACTACCTCAAATTTTTCTGAAGCTATTTTGGTGAGGATTACTTTAGGGCAGATGCAGTCAGTGTGTTTAGGTTGTATTTACAGAAGCCCCTCGAGTAATGTTGATAATGTTGGTCTTGCTAGTGTGTTGCATGAAGCTTGTAACTCTAGATATGTGGATTGTTTATTGGTGGGGGATTTCAATTTTAAAAGTAGTAATTGGCATTCCCTCACTGCATCTCATCATGAGGCAGAGGTTTTCCTGAAGTCTGTTAAGGAAAATTTTTTGACTCAACACCAGTTGAGTCCTACACGTCATAGAATGGGTCCAGGAGTCATCTCTGCTGGACTTAGTGCTAACTCAAGATCAGGAGGCCTTGACTGATATTAAAACAGTTTTCCTGGTTTAGGCAATAGTGGACCATGGACATTCTGATCTTTTGTTCAAGGTATGCTGGTAGTCCTGAGGTCTGTGAGGCAGTCAAAGTATATTTATGATAGGGGTGACTATGTGTGGGCATGTCTAAATTTTTAGATTTAGATTGGGGTACTAGTTTACACAATATGGATGTTGAAGATGCTTGGAATTATTTTAAGTCAAAGGTCATGGAAGCTGTCGAGCTATTTGTCCCTAAAGCTCATTGTCGTGGTAATAGTACTAGGCCGAAGCCAGCCTGGATGACAGGTGAAGCTCTTAGGAAGGTTAAGGAAAAGCAAAAAGGCGTGGAGAAAAATTTTTGAACTCCAAATCTCAGGATGATTACAATAGTATGCTCGTTTAAGGAACCAAGCTAGATGGTGTACCAGGAAGGCCAGTCAGCAGTTTTGAGCTATAATATTGCTCGGGAAGTCAGGACAAATCCAAAAGTATTTTGGCGTTATGTCAAGAATAAAAACTTCAGTTAAGGATCCTGTCCATGCTCTTGAGTATGATGGTAAAGGGGAGCTTGTTGATGATGCTGTGGGTAAGGCTAACATCCTCAATCAGTTCTTCAGTAGTGTTTTTACTGACGAGGATTTGAGTTCTTTACCATTGATTGCAGCTAGGTTTAATGGTGCTCTGCCATCTGATATTGAGATTGATAGAGATTGATGTCTTGAAGAAGTTGAGACGAGTTAAAAATTTCTAAGTCTCCAGGTCCTGATGGACTCCACCCTAGGGTGCTTTTTGAGACTCGCCTTGTAATTTGTGATGCTTTAGATGTAATCTTTAAGAAATCCTTTAGGACTTCCTGTCTTCCTAAGGATTGGAAAGAGGGTCATGTAACTCCTCTTTGTCAAGAAGGGAGGAAGCGTTCAAACCCCTTCAAATTATCGGCCAGTAAGCTTGACCTCTGTTGTTTGTAAGATCTGTGAGTCTTTCGTAAGAGATATGATTATAACAACATATGGTTCAGAATGATCTATACATACTTCAGATCAATATGGTTATGTAGCAGGTAGGTCATGTGTTTCTCAGCTAATAGAAACTTTTGACGACTGGACAAAATCATTAGATGAGGGTCTTAATGTTGATGTGGTTATACAGACTTTATGAAAGCATTTGACAAGGTGCCTCATCAGCGGTTATTGCTTAAGTTACAAAGCTATGGTATTGGTGGGGAATGCCTTGAGTGGATTAGATCTTTTCTGTCTAATCGTAAGCAGCGTGTGCATGTTGAGGGATGTTGTTCGGATTGGGCTGATATTAAGAGTGGTATACCTCAAGGGAGTTGTTTTGGGGCCCGACCTTGTTTTTGGCTTATATAAATGATTTGCCGGATGTTATATCTGGGTGTCGGGTAAAGATTTTTGCGGACGATACTAAGCTTTATAAAGACAATGGATCGCAAAAGGATTGTGAGTTACTGCAATTAGCTATTGATGAGGTTTTTTGACTGGTACAGTTATCTGGCAGCTTCGCTTTCATCCCGATAAGTGCCAAATTTTAAGGTTAGGTAGATCTGCTCCATCCTTCACTTATTCTATGGGCAATTATGCTGGCGGTGATAGACATGACCTTGAAATTAGTTCATGTCAAAAGGATCTTGGTGTTTTGTAGATAATGAGCTAGCTTTTTTCGAGACCTATATTTCTGGTATTGTTACTAAAGCTAATGGAGTCTTAGGTGTAATTAGAAGAACCTTTCGTTTTTTTGGATTGCTCCTCTTTACTCTTGCTGTATAAATCTATGGTGCGTCCTGTAATTGAGTATGGTATTCCAGCTTGGTCGCCCTTCCTTTGAAGGATATTGATGAAAATTGAAGTCTGTTCAAAGGCGCAGCGACCAAAATGGTCCTGGCCTTAGTGAATTTTCTCTTATTCTGAGAGGTTACGCAGATTGGATTTGCCATGTCTTAGGTACAGGAGACTGCGCGGTGATATGATCTATATGTATAAATATTTGACTGGCGATATGGCTGGAAATGCTACACTTTTTCAAAGGGCGGTTGACTCCAGTACTCGAGGGCATCCATTTAAAATTCTTAAGCCACGTTGTATTAAAAATGTTAGACAGAGATCCTTTACTCAGCGTAGCATAGATGTTTGGAACTCGCTGCCAGCGCACGTCGTTACGGCACCGTCCTTAAACGGATTCAAGTCAAACTTTGACAAAGTTTGGAAACAAAGCGAGTTTTATTTTGACTATAAAGCGGACATGATTGCTAACTAATTTTTATGGGCGAAATGGCCTCCGGCCAACAACGTCTTTTCCATGATGATGATTAAGAAGCCGTACCGGAGCTGAAGTGTCCTCGCTGGTCGAGGGATTCGGTCTGGTGTTCTGGGCGATTTTGGTGGTTTTGTGTTGTTGGTGTTCGGTTTTTTGGTTGGCGGCCATATGTAGTGATCCTTTCGCCGGTCTGGCCGTGTCCGTTTTTAGCACGTAAAAAGCGCACATAGTTATCGCAGAAATTTTGTTTGCTAGCGCAATGTACAGAATTCTGTAAATAGTTCACCTTTGTACTTTTGTCCGGTCAGGCTTAAGTTCTCCTTTGTTTCTTCGTGCCCGTTTCTACGTACGTAAAAAGCTAGCTGTACATAGTTGTCAGAGACATTTTGTTTGCTGGCACGGTGTACGAGTTCTGCAAATGGTTCAGGGTTGTGTTTTTGTCCGGTCAGGTTTGGGTTCTACTTTGTTTCCTTGTGCCCGTTTCTACGTACGTAAAAAGCTCACGTTGGCTCCGTTGGAACTTCACTTGTCTCTGATCTTTTGTCAGTTTTAAGTTGTAATTTACGTTGTCCTGGGTAGGACTTAAAACTACATCCGGTTGTGGAGCTTGTTTAAGCGTGGGGATAATGAGGTTACCCTTTGCCACAACTGCCTCCGGGGCACCCTTGGGCAAGGTGCGCCTGTATTTGCCTAGTTCAGTTTGGGTTCCCGAAGAGAGTGGACGTTCGCGACCCCCCACAGGGCTCGTTCGATTTCTTTGGGAGTTTTGTTTTTGTAGCATGTAAATAGTTGTATATACTGTAAATAAATTGTAAATAGTGATTTGAGTGTGGCAGGTAGACCCCCTCCCCGTGTCCCTCCGCGCTATGATTGTCTTTGGGCGTGTGTTGTTTTGGCCTTGTGTTGTTGTGATCGTTGATGGTGGTGGTCCTGGGTAGGACGTTAAACTGCATCCGGTTGTGGAGCTTGTTAAAGCGTGGGGATAATGAGGTTACCCTTTGCCACAACTGCCTCCGGGACACCCTTGGGCAAGGTGCGCCTGTATTTTTGGCCCAGTTTTGTTCAGTTATTTGTTTTTGTGTAAATAGTGTATATAGTGTACATAGTGTAAATGTAGCAAGTTGACTCCGCCCCGGACCCCTCGTGGCGGGTGGACCCCGCCCCGGACCCCTCGTGGCCCCTGTTGTTGGTGTCTGGTTTTTTGGTTGTTGGCGGTATGTAGTATTATTGCTTTAGGGTGGCTGGGGGGAGGTTGGTCTGTTGGGTATTTGGGTTGTTGTCAGTGTGTGTGTGGTTCTATTGTTGTAATGAACATAACTTTCTGTTTGATTTGGTGGTGTGTGGATGGTTTTGCATTTGTTTTCCTATCCGATCCGGTTTGAGTTTGTTTCTTGTTTGTATGTGCCGTTTCGATGCACTTAAAAAGCGGGTGTGGTGGTGGTTTCTGTTTGTTGGCGTTGGCAAAGACTCTTTCGTTTCCTTTGCTGGGTGTGCTGGGTGTGGATGGTGAGAGCATGTTGGCGTTTCTGTGGGTGGTTGTTGGTTGCGTTTTGCTCCGGTCCGGTTTGGGTTGTTTGTTCCTCAGTGCCTGTTTCTATGTACTTAAAAAGCTGTAATTAACGTTGTGTGCGTGGGAATAATGAGGTTACCTTTTGCCACAACTACCCCCGGGGCACCCTTGGGCAAGGTGCACCTGTATTTGCCCAGTGCTTTTTAAGTGATGTTGCCTTTGGGCGTAAATGTTGCCTTCGGGCGTGGTGTTGTCTTTGGGCGCGGTGGCCTTTGTGGGCCGGTTGGTTGACGGGTGGGACTGTTTTGTGTTATTTGGGGGTTGGCTGCAGTGGCAATTTCTGAATCTCAGTGGTAACAAAGACTCTTTTGTTCCCTGTTGTATGGTGTGTATAGTTTGTTTGGTATTGTGTTTGTGATCCGACAGGGTTTTTGTTTGGGTTGGGGGGGGGGGGGGGCTTTTTAAGTGCATCGAAATGGCACATACAAACAAAAAACAAAACTCAAACCGGATCGGACAGGAACATAAAGGCAAAGGTTTGGGGTCTCCTTTAGTTTCTCAGTGCCTGTTTCTACGTACTTATAAAGCTCTCACGTTGTGTGCTTTTTACGTACGTAGAAACGGGCACGACGAAACAAAGTAGAACTTAAACCTGACCGGCAAAAACGTAACTCTGAACTATTTACAGAATTCTGAATTCTGTACATTGCGCTAGCAAACAAATGTCTGTGATAACTATGTACAAAACCACCCCAAAATTTACGTTACTTCCAGGCACAAATTCTAAACGAGTGGGCTTTTTACGTACGTAGAAACGGGCACGAAGAAACAAAGTACAACTTAAACCTGACCGGACAAAAACATAACTCGGAACTATTTACACAAATCTGTTCATTGCGCTAGCAAACAAAAATGTCTGTGCTATGTACAAAACCACCCCAAACCCAAGCCAATCACGTAGGACTATTTGCAGTTTCAATATTTACAATATTTACAAATTAACTATCACCCGGCCCGCCCGCACTGAAACCAGTGGACCCCAACACCTGCCGAACGTCGACCTTGGCAAACGGACGAAGTCGGCCTCCACCCTCAGCTTAATCTCCGTCCTCACCGACGCGAGGACGACGTCCGCAGGCTTCCCCTCTCCCCTAAACACAATATTACACCGGTCTCTCCACAAGGCCAGCTTTATGGAGGCCGAAACAAAGGTAAGTATCCCGCGAACACTTGTATTGCATGGCGGGGGTGACAGACCATACAAAGCGTAGTCCTGGCTGACCGCCCAGGTGTTACAAAACGTGAGGCGATCAGCCAGAGCTTGAAACCACTCCCAGAGGAGGGCCACAAAGCCACACTGCCAAAACACATGGGGCACACTCTCCCACCCTGTGCATCCAGTGCGGGGGCAAATGCCATCTCCAAGACGCCACTGAAGGCGCTTGAGATTCGTTACGATGGCGTCGTGTGCGATGCACCACAGCAGGTCACGCCGGCGGTGATCGAGTGTCCCGCTGTGGACTACACGCCACGCTTCCGGCCCTGACGCATAGTCTTTGGGTTGGACCTGACCAACCAAGTCATCAAAAATGGCCCGGTACTGGTCCCCCGCACTGGACTGCAAAACGTCCCCTACAGTTGACATAATACGTAGTGTTTCCCTCATCTGACAGTATGCCTTCGTTGGCCTCCAACTGTGAGGTACACTGTTGCTAAACAGGGTAGGAAAGAACCAACGGAATGATAATCCACCCCAATAGTGGACAAAGTAAGGCACATCGGGCATCTGACTGTCGACAGCACTAAAACACATTTGGTCAGGAGAAAACGGAGCTTTGAAGGAAAGTGCACAAGGCCCAATCCCCCCTGCCTAGGAACCTGGTACACCACTTTTCTTCTGACCAGCTCCGTTTTCCCTGACCAAAGAAACCTAAACACAGCCCTCTCCAGTCGCACCAGGACACCCTCTGGAGCGGCCAGAACAGTGCCCGGATACCACAAGAGAGAGGGTAAACGAAACGATTTATAACTGTTACCTTCCCCAACAGACTAATGTAGAAATCGACAAAGTCCTTCAACCTAGCTTCCACCAGGTCACTTTCTCATTCCAGGTAAGTCGACTCGGGTGAACCGTAACCAATCCATATGCCATTGATTTTTATGGCGTCGTCTACCCATGATGCCGCGAAGGGCAGTTGTTTCGACCGCCACTTACCTAGACGGAGTCCTTTGGTCTTGGTGGGGTTCAGTCTGGCACCTGTCGCTCTTTGAAAAGTAGACAGCGTGCCAGTAAGGGCTCTGAAGGAAGCTAGGTCGGAGACTACGCATGTGACGTCGTCAGCATACTGGAGGCACTTGACTTTAGCTCCACCAGGTATGTGAAATGATCGAAACAAAGGTTCAACTTGGAAGGCTCTTGCAAGGGATTCACTAAACAATACATAGAGTAGAGGTGACAGGGGACACCCCTGCCGTACCCCACGTTGGACTCTGAAGGGGTCCGACGGTAGGCCATTAACGATAACCCGACAATATACACTATTATACAGTAAAGAGGTCCATTTAACAAAAACTGGATTCAAACAAAACTTCTTCAAAATTTTAAAGAGGAATCCGTGATCAACCATGTCGAAGGCCTTCTCCTGATCGAGATAGACAAGTGCACTTGGAAGATCACGGTCCATCACATATTCAACTAAGTCCCGCATCAACCAGAGGTTCTGCTGAATACTGTGTCCCCGCACCGCACATGTCTGGAAAGAACCTACAAGATCCGGCATGACCGTGCCTAGCCTGTTACAAAGGGCTTTCGCCAGAATCTTGTAGTCTACATTTAACAAGGTAATTGGTCGCTTGTTTTTCGGTTCTAGGGGGTCTCCAGACTTTGGTAACAATGTTATAACGCCTGTGCGCTGCGAGGGACTCAATGAGCCAGCAAGGAAGGCAGAGGCGAATACATCACGGAGATCGTGTCCGACGGTACCCCAGAAGCGTTTGTAGAATTGCACTGGGATACCGTCGGACCCAGGCGCCTTTCCGCCTTTCATCTTCGCCACCGCCTTCCAGAGCTCGTCGACAGTCTGGGGAGTACCAAGTCCATCATTCTGCTCCTTAGAGGGGGTCTTGTCAATATTATCTAAAAGGGAGTCTTGAAGGCCTTCATCGACATCTGCCCGCGTATAAAGCTGTTCATAGAAGGTCTTAAATACTTCCGCGATGTCGAGAGGGTCCTTCTGTACTGTACCGTGGACGTCACGGACTGTTCTTATGCGGCGATCGATGGCATACTTTGTGACATCTCGGTAGAATTTGATAGTTGGTTTTCCCTCCGCCTCCACGCAATGCACGCGAGCACGAACGCGGGCCCCGCGCAATTTTTGATCAAGGTACTGCTGGATTGCGTGAAGTGCGGAGGTGTCCCCGTTCCTCTCCCTAGAGCAGAGTGAGAGGAACTCCTCCCTTTTGCGACGAGCTCTTGCTACACAGTACTCAACTGTAAACTGTTTGATGCGGGACTTTACGTCATCCCACCACTCTAAATCTGTTGAGAAGGCCGGCCTTAATGTTCGCCACCCTTCGTACCTGGCTTTAAACTGTTCGCTATAGTCAGCCTCCGTTAGAATATCTGTGTTCATTTTCCAGAACCCCCTCCCTGTTGGCCATGACTCTGGGAGGCTGAAAGGAGACAGTAACTGCATCATGATCCGAAATTGGACAGAGAGCTTTTTACGTACGTAGAAACGGGCACGAAGAAACAAAGTAGAACTTAAACCTGACCGGACAAAAACATAACTCTGAACTATTTACAGAAATCCGTACATTGCGCTAGCAAACAAAATGTCTGTGCTAACTATGTACAAAACCACCCCAAACCCAAGCCAATCACGTAGGACTATTTGCAATTTCAATATTTACAATATTTACAAATTAACTATCACCCGGCCCGCCCGCACTGAAACAAGTGCGACCCCAAACCACCTTGCGACACGTCGACCTTGCAAAACGGAACGATAGTCGGGCCTCCACCCTCAGCTTAATCTTCCGTCCTCACCGGACGCCAGGGACGACGTCCCGCAGGCTTCCCTCTCCCCTAAAAACACAATATTTATTACAAACCGGTTCTCCTCCACAAGGCCAGCTTTATGGGGCCGAAACAAAGGTAAGCATTTTCCCGCGAAAACAACTTGTATTGCCATGGCGGGAGGGTCGGAACAGGACCCATACAAAGCGTAGTCCTGGATGACCGCCCAGGTGTTTACAAAACGTGAGGCGATCAGCCAGAGCTTGAAACCACTCCCAGAGGAGGGCCACAAGAGCCCACACTGGCCAAACAACACATGGGGGCACTACTCTCCCACCCTGTGCATCCAGTGCGGGGGCCAAAAAATGCCATCTTCCAAAGACGCCAACCGAAGGCGCTTGAGATTCGTTACGATGGCGTCGTGTGCGATATCCGCCACAGCAGGTCACGCCGGCGGTTGATCGAGTGTTCCCGCTGTGGACCGACACCGCCACCAACTTCAGGGTTGGCCCTGACGCATAGTCTGTGGGGTGGACCTGACCAAACCGAGTCATCAAAAAATGGCCCCGAGGGGGGGGGGTACTCTGGTCCCCCGCACTGGACTGCAAAACGTACCCCTACAGTTGACATAATACGTAGTGTCTCCCTCATACTGACAGGTATACCTTTCGTGGTTCTAAACTGTGAGGTACAACTGTTGCTAAAAAACAGGGTAGGAAAGATACCAACGGAATGATAATCCCACCACCATAACGGAGACAAAGTTAGGCGAAAAACGGCATCTGACTTTCGACCAGCACTAAAAAACACATTTGGTCAGGAGGAAAACGGAGCTTGTGAAGGAAAGTGCACAAGGCCCCAATCCCCCTGCCTGAGGAAAGCCTGGTACAACCACTTTTCTTTCTGACCAGCTCCGTTTTCCCTGACCCAAAGAAACCTAAACACAGCCACTCTCGAGTCCGCAGCAGGACACCCTCTGGAGCGGCCAGAACCAGTGCCCGGATACCACAAGAGAGGGTAAAACTGCAAAAACGGATTTATCACTGTTACCCTTCCCCATCAGAATAATGTAGGCGATCGCCAAAGTCCCTTCAACCTAAGCTTCCACGAGGTCCACTTTCTCATTCCAGGTTAAGTGACTCGGGTGAACCGTAACCAAACCATATTCACATTGATTTTGTATGGCGTCGTTCTACCCATGATGCCCGCGAAGTGGGCATGTTTGGTTTCCCGACCGCCACTTACCTAGACGGACAGTCCTTTGTCACTTGGTGGGGTTGCAGTCTGGGCACCTGTCGCTCTTTGAAAGAGTAGACAGCGTGCCAGTAAGGGCTCTGAGGAAAGCTAGGTCGGAGACTACGCATGTAGACGTCCGTCAGCATACTGGAGGCACTTGACTTTAGCTCCACCAGGTATGTGAAATGATCGAAACAAAGGTTCAACTTGGAAAGCTCTTGCAAGGGATTCTCACTAAACAATACATAGGAGTAGAGGTGGACAGGGACACCCCCTGCCGTACCCCGACGTTTGGACTCTGAAGGGGTCGACGGTAGGCCATTAACGGTATAACCCGACAATATACACTATTATACAGTAAAGAGGTCCATTTAACCATAAAAAACTGGATTCAACACAAAACTTCTTTTCCAAGATTTTAAAGAGGAATCCGTGATCATAACCATGTCGAAGGCCTTCTCCTGATCGAGATAGACAAGTGCACATGGAAGATTCACGGTCCACTCAACATATTTCAACTAAGTCCCGCATCAACCAGAGGTTCTCGCTGAATACTGTGTCCCCACCGCACACGCACATGTCTGGAAAGAAACCTACAAGATCCGGCATGACGTCGCTCCCTTAGCCTTGTTACAAAGGACGCTTTCGCCGGGGGGGAGAATCTTGTAGTCTACGATTTAACAAGGTTTTAATTGTTCGCGTGTTTTTCGGTATTCTAGGGGGGTCTCCAGACTTTAGGTAACCAATTGTTATAACGGCCTGTGCGCTGCGGAGGCGAGACTCAATGAGCCAGCAAGTGAAGGCAGAGGCGGAATACATCACGGAGATCGTTGGTCCGACGGTACCCCAGAAGCGTTTTTGTAGAATTGCACTTGAATACCGTCGGACCCCAGGCGCCTTCCGCCTTTCATCACTTCGCCACCGCCTCCAGAGCTCGTCGACAGTCTGGTGGGAATTACCAAGATCCATCATTCTTCTGCTTCCTTAGAGGGGGTCTTGTCAATATTATCTAAAAGGGAGTCCTTGAAAGGCCTTCATCGACATCTGCCCGCGTATAAAGCTGTTCTCCTAGAAGGTTTCTTAAATACTTCCGCGAATGTCGAGAGGGTCCTTCTGTACTGTACCGTGGACGTCACGGACTGTTTTCTGATATGCGGCCGATCCGATGGCACATACTTTGTGACATCTCGGTAGAATTTGATAGTTGGTTTTTCCCTCCATCCGCCTCCACGCACTGCACTGTGCGAGCACTGACCGCGGGCAGCCCCGCCGCAATTTTTGATCAAGGGTTACTGCCTGGATTGCGTGAAGTGCGGAGTGATCACCCGTTCCTCTCCCTAGAGCAGAGTGAGGAGGGAAACTCCATCCCTTTTGCGACGAGCTCTTGCTACACAGTTCACCTCAACTGTAAACTGTTTTGATGCGGGACCGTTTACGTCATCTCCCACCACTCCTAAAATCTGTTGAGAAGGCCGGCCTTAATTGTTTCGCACACACCCTTCGTACCGGTCTTTAAAAACCTGTTTCGCTATTAGGTCAGACCTCCGTTAGAATATCTGTGTTCATTTCCAGAAACCCCCTCCCTGTGGCCATGACTCTTGGGAGGACTGAAAGGAGGGACAGTACCTGCATCATGATCCGAAAAATTGGAACAGAGAGCTTTTTACGTACGTAGAAAACGGGCAACGAAACGAAAAACAAAGTAGAACTTAAACCTGACCGCACTGGACAAAAACCATAACTCATGAACTAAAATTTAACAGAAATCCGTACATTGCGCTAGCAAACAAAATGTCTGTGCTAACCTATGTATCAACAAACCCCCCATAACCCAAAGCCAATCACGTAGGAACTATTTGGCAATACTTCAATATTTTTACACATAATTTACAAAATAACTATCACCCCGGCCTGCCGCCCGACACCTGAAACAAGTGGACCCCAACACCTGCCCTGAACGTCCGACTTGGCAAAACGGCGACGAAGTCGGCCTCCACCCTCAAGCTTAATCTCCGTCCTCACCGACGCCAGGACGAACGTCCGCAGCTTGCCCCATCTCCCCTAAACACCCAATATTACACCACGAGTCTCATCCACACAAGGCCAGACTTTATGGAGGCCGAACAACAAAGGTCAAAAGTATCCGCGAACACTATGTATTGCATGGCGGGGGTGACAGACACATACAAAGCGTACGTCTCTGGCTGACGCCCCCCCCCCTCCCCCCCCCCCCCCCCCTTCCCCCGCCCAGGTGTTTGCAAAAAAACGCTGAGGCGATTCAGCCAGAGCTTTGACCACTACAACCCAAGCCCCAGAGGAAGGGCCACAAAAGCCACACGACTGGCCCAAAAAACAACACATAGGGGCACACTCCCACCCTGATGCATCCAGTGCGGGGGCAAATGCCATCTCAAGAGACGCCACCGAAGGCGCTTGAGATTCGTTACGATGGCGTCGTGTGCGATCCGCCACAGCAGGTCAAACGACCGGCGGTGATTCGAGTGTACCCGCTGTTGGACGCGGACACCGCCACACTTCCGGCCCTGACGCAATTAGGGGTCGTTGGGTTGGACCTGACCAAACCAAGTCATCAAAAAATGGCCCGGTACTACTCCCCTCCCCGCACTGGGACTGCAAAACGTCCCCTACAGATTTGACATAAATACGTAGTGTCTCCCCTCATTCTGACAGTATACCTTCGTTGGTCTCCAACTGTGAGGTACACTGTTGCCTAAACAGGGTTAGGAAAGAACCAACGGAATGATAATCCACCCCAATAACGGGACAAAGTAGGCAAAAACGGCCATCTTGACTGTCGACAGCACTAAAAAAAACACATTTGGTCAGGAGGAAAACGGATGCTTTGAAGGAAAGTGCACAATGGCCCAATCCCCCCTGCCTAGGAACCTGGTACAACCCCACTTTTCTTCTTGACCAGCTCCGTTTCCCTGACCAAAAGAAACCTACAAAACACAGCCCTCTCGAGTCGCACCAGGACACCCCTCTGGAAGCGGCCAGAACAAGGTGCCCCGGATGATACCACAAGAGAGTGTAAACGAAACGATTTATAACTTGTTACCTTCCCCAACAGACTAATGTAGCGATTCGCCAAAGTCCTTCAACCTAGCTTTCCACCAGGTCCACTTTCTCATTCCAGGTAAGATGACTTCGGGTGAACCGGTAACCAAACCATATGCCATTGATTTTTATGGCGTCGTCTACCCATGAATGCCGCGAAGGGCAGTTGTGTTTTTTTTTTTTTTTTTTTCGACCGCCACTTACCTAGACGGAGGTCCTTTGGTCCTTGGTGGGGTTCAGTCTGGCACCTGTCGCTCTTTGAAGTAGTAGACAGGCGTGCCAGTAAAGGGCCTCTGAAGGAAGGCTAGGTCGGAGGCCTACCGCATGTGGACGTCGTCCAGCATTTACTGGAGGCACTTGACTTTAGCTCCACCCGCAGGTATGTGAAATGTGTCGAAACAAAAAGGTTCAACTTGGAAGGCTCTTGCAAGGGGATTCACTAAACAATACATAGAGTAGAGGTGGACAGGGGGACACCCCTGCCGTACCCCACGGGTGAACTCTGAAGGGCATCGAAACGGTAGGCCATTAACGATAACCTAACGACTATATACACTATTATACAGTTAAAGAGGTCCATTTAACAAAAACTGGATTCAAATATTAAAACTTCTTCAAGATTTTAAAGAGGAATCCGTGATCAAACCATGTCGAAGGCCTTCTCCTGATCGAGTAAGACAGCGCACATGGAAGATCACCGGTTCCATCACAACACATATTCAACTAAGTCCCGCATCAACCAGAGGTTTCTGCTGAATACTGTGTCCCCGCAACCGCACATGTCTGGAAAGAGACCTACAAGATCCGGCATGACCGTGCCTAACCTGTTACACAAGGGCTTTCGCCAGACATCTTGTAGTCTACATTTGAACAAGGTAATTGGTCGCTTTGTTTTTCGGTTCTAGGGGGTCTCCAGACTTTGGTAACAATGTTATAACGCCTGTGCGCTGCGAGGGACTCAATTGAGCCAGCAAGGAAGGCAGAGGCGAATACATCACGGAGATCGTGGTCCGACGGTACCCCAGAAGCGTTTGTAAACTTGCACTGGGATACCGTCGGACCCAGGCCGCCTTCTCGCCTTTCATCTTCTTCTCGCACCGCCTTCCAGGGGCTCGCGACAGTAGGGGAAAAAAGTCATATTTGTTTGAGGGGGCTTTACACCCCCCCCCCCCCCCACCCCCCCCCCCCCCCACCCCCCCCCCCCCCCACCCCCCCCCCCCCCCACCCCCCCCCCCCCCCACCCCCCCCCCCCCCCACCCCCCCCCCCCCCCACCCCCCCCCCCCCCCACCCCCCCCCCCCCCCACCCCCCCCCCCCCCCACCCCCCCCCCCCCCCGCCCCCCCAGCTACCCCCCCCACCCCCCCCCCCCCCCACCCACCCCCCCCCCCACCCCCCCCCCCCCCCACCCCCCCCCCCCCGCCACCCCCCCCCCCCCCCCCCCACGCCCCGCCCACAACCCCCCCCCAACCCCCCACCCACCCACCCAACCACCCCCCCCCCCCACCACCCCCCCCCCCCCCCCCCCCCCCCCCCCCCCACCCCCCCCCCCGCTCCCCTCCCCGCCCCCCGCCCCCCACCCCCCCCCCCCCCCACCCCCCCCCCCCGCCCCCCACCTCCCCCCCCCCCCACCCCCCCCCCCCCCCTCCCCCCGCCCCCCCCACCCCCCCCCCCCCCCACCAAAACCGTGCTTATGAGACAGATTCTAGAGACTACGGAACACGTACCAAATTCTAAACAACTATTTTAGCCTACCTCGTCCAGTGAAACTTGTTACTTCCATCGCAGCCTGAATCGTACCTCCTTTCTCATGTTTACAGGGTTTCTCCTGGCATTAAACTCGTTTCAACAATTACTACGCACAAAACCATCAACTACACTTTAATTTCATAATATGTTGTAAATATTTCTTTCTTATCTTCATATTTTTATTGTCATTTCCATACATCTTTGACATATGTATTGTCGTAAGCGAGGTTATATAGGTTTTCATAAAAACCAAGGGTGAAATTAAAGAGTTCAAGACAGTTCTTGTGCTCATCTTCAGATATCTCGTCCAGCGGACCCCCTCCTCTCGGCTCCAAAAAGCGGAAAAGTTCAAGTTTTAATATTCACATCTTGTCAATGTAAATCATGTGCTTAGTTCTTTTTCGTTCATTTATGATGAATACACGAATAAAGATTTGATGTGTTCTGAAAATTAAGACACAAAAACATGACCAGCAGTCAACAATTACTGTCAATCAATTTTCCATAGACAGTGAGTAACAGATGCCAAACAAACTGAACTCTGTATCATTTATTTCATACAAATATTGTCAATAACCTTCCTTAAAGACTTGCCAGAAATTAAGTATTTGCAATCTAGTGTTGTTGATCGGATAAACGGTATTCAGTACACCGATTTTTCAGTTACCTCCTACGCACACCATAATTCAGTATAACCACAGGGGCGTGGAGGAACACGTGAAACAGAAAGTTTACACGTCAACCGCCAGCTTACTGTACACGAGACCGAAGAACATTTTGTGGTAACGGAACCCGGTGCACAAACCACACACACACACACCTTTGCAACCCAATCCGTAGACGAAAGCAAAGTCTAACTAATAAGTTAACAATAGTAGCTGTTGTCCGTAGTAAATGCTATAACTGCACTGAACGGGCACAGTTAACATGTTGCGGTCCCGTGACTTGTTCGCTACGCGTGTTACAAATATGTAGTCATACAGGGACCACTCAATGTGCAAGTTTCGCTTTAGAGCCTATATAACAGAACTAACAGAAAAATATATCCGGTGTGTATCAAAATTGTAAGAAACGATACACACAGTATTGAGTATAGCTAAAAATGTAAAATTATTTTCGATATAGGCTATTTATCATTCATTCGCTATTATCGACGTCGCCCTCACCGACATCAAATTTTATCAACGATTAAGAAATCAGAAAGTTGATATTAGAATGCAACACGATGCAGGCTTACAGTGCCGGGCCACTTGATTGTCTATGTAACCAGGGACGTTGTCAAATAGCAACTCCCTGATTGAGAAAATCAAAGTTGTAAAATTGATCTGTACATTTCAAAATACGCTTATTAGCACAGATCGTATATGCAGAATACTATCCATGAGACCGATTTGTGCACTTTGCGATTATTTAGAAAAATACTGAAACGAGTTCTCTAATGCCCTCAGCTGCCTTTATGTATTCTAAAGAAAGTTCAGCTGGGCCTTGGTTTGTACTCATATTGTCCTTTAGAGGCTGCACAGTGGAGACAGCTGTACCGTGAGAAACGGGTTGGGCCCTATGGGCATTTCAAAAATACCAGCTTAACTGTTTGAGATGTTTAATTCATTTCCTCACTTGAGACGTTACGGGGATGGACCCGTGATTCACCCTATCCGAGTCGGAAAGTAGTGTCTAACGGCGGTTTCTAGATTCCCGAATCTGTCCGGAGCATGGGATACTACTACAGGAATCCTCAATATGACTCTGTAAGCCTAGTTTTGATTCCAATGGCGTACCAAATTCCGAGACCAGTCTTTTTGCCAATGTATATCATATTCACACATACAAGATGTTCGTTTAATTCTATCGTACATGTCCACCATTAATTAACAAAGTCATCGGTTTTTTACTCACGTTCCATAGCCTTGGCCTCCTGAGTAATTTAGTTGATTCGTATGTGACCAATACCTTAGATCTGTAAAATTGTTTCACAAATGGACACTTTTACAACACTTTTAATGTAACTTTCATATTTGAGAACCTCTCCGGGCTGGAATTGGAATGAAACACCTTCCGAGTCCGAGGTCCAGTTACATCACAAAGTTCCGTAAAAATTTCGATTCCGGAACCTTCTATCCCGGGGCAAAAGTCTTCCTAATCTAGAAAAAAAAACGCTCTTGAGCATCCGGCATTAACGCTAACCCGAAATTCTCCTCCCGACTCTTGCGTTGGAGCCCAGGTAATAATCTATACGGTGCCAAGCGGTTGCGTAAACACCGTGCACTCCATTTATGCATCTATTTTAACATGTATGGATAGTCGTTTATTTGATGAATCAAACGTAATGAATTTAGGCTATATTCATAATTCTTTTCAATAGTACAGTAACTCCTTACAACTGGAATATATAGTACGGTTAATTATAAAAAAAACAGTGCCAGAATATTGAAATGGTCAATGGCGTTAAAAAAGTATCCTAACAAAGTCTAATTGGAAAGAGAAAGTGTCCCGACTTAAAAGCTTTACCTATTGTAAAGGGAAAGTGAATTATTATGTGCCACATGATCTGCATGTATAAACTGCATTAGTATCAACCATTTCTATGCACTGCTGTTTATATTCGAACACAATGTGAAACTTGAAATTGTATGGGGAAATATCACTTAGCCCAACCTTAGGCGGTGAGGTTTTAAAATTTTACTGCTTAACCAAATGTATTCATCCTCTTATTATACCATATTTATGCTTCTTGAGGGGTGAAGACTTTAACTGCTGAAACACACGCTGCTTGTCGTTTCCCCTTTTTTTTCCGGCATACCGCCCACACGCTAATCTCTCTAAAATTAGCCGACTGTGTGGATGGGAGTATAAAAGATGTTGCAAACCGCTCAAAGAAGTACTTTTGCTTGTGTGGTAACACTGGAAAAGTTATTTGTGGGGGGTTATAACCACATTCCTCTAACAAATAGTTTGCGTAAGCTCCGACACTGTAGTATCATGATTCGCTTGCATTCATGTTGAGCATTAGGAGCCTCCTGCGGACAATGCCCATTGAAGATCAGCTAGCTTCATTTTTGACCCACTTTTCTTTGGGGAACCAACCTAAAGGCATAACCGGCCACAAAATGGGGTGTCGGTCGTCTCACGTGCCCCCGTCTTACTATCTAATTATGCCCCCCCCCCCCTCCATTTCAGGTACCGAGGTACCGTATATTCACCTTGAAGTAACGAGTTACTTTTGAAATGTAGCTAGTTACTTTTTAGTCAAAAGTAACTGTAACTAGTTACTTTTTCAACATTGTAACTAGTAACTGTAACGAGTTACAATTTTACGGAATTAACTGTAACTATAACGAGTTACTTTCAAAGCGTAACGGGAACAACCCTGATTATAACTCAGTAAACAACATTCCAAATAACTTTTAACATTTTATGTTTGTGTTTAAGTAATACATACAAGCAATTATAATAAATATACTATCACAAAATTACGAGACTGTATTGATCATTTTTTCCCTTTGCTTTCAAACAGTTGCCTGATATTCTGTTTTAAGATACTTTTAGTCAGTCATTACATTTCAACTAACTGCCAGACCTCAAAAGATTAATAATGAACTGTAGTACAAAATAAATCCTTATACAGATAAAACCACTGTAACACCAAACTTAGGCAGTGTGTGAGCTACAACAGCACTGCTGCTCTAGTTTAATTTTGGTTGGGTGTAAATGGGATAAATGCTTGTACATACGGTGAATGCGGCAAGTGGGCCCCTGCCCCTCGTGGCCCTTTGGGCGGTGGCCCTTCGGGCGGTGGCCCTTCGGGGCAGTTGCTTGTGGGTGGTGGTAGTTTGGTGTGGTGTTCTTGGTTTTTCAGTTTTTTGGTTGTTGAGTGATGGTGGTCTGGCTTTGTGTTGTCCTTCAGTTTCGGTGTCTGTGGCTGCTCAGTAGCAGTGTTGGTGGTTTTTGTTTCGTTTGCGAGGGTGTTGTTGGTGTTCGGTTTTTTGGTTGTTGGCCATATCTTGTGTCCTTTTGCTGGTCTGGCCGTGCCCGTTTGTTTGGCACGTAAAAAGCACCCATTTAGTCTGGGTTTCTGAAGCGAGTGGACGTTCCCGATACCCCACAGGGCTCGTTCAATCTCTATGGGAGTTTTGTTTGTTGCATGTAAATAGTTGTATATACTGTAAATAAACTGTAAATAGTGATTGGAGTGTGGCAGGTGGACACCCCCCCGTATCCCTCCGCGCTGTGATTGCCTTCGGGCGTGTTGTTGCTTTTTAAGTGCACAGAAACGGACACTATCAAACAGGAAGAACCAAATCCACAACGGCAAGAACACAACCACGTACTACTTACAATCATTTACGAAGTCACCTTACACCAAGCCAGCAAAACAAAATTTCTGTGGCCAACATATACCCACCACACAAGACTACTCACAAACAGGAAAACAACACACGCGAGAAGGCAGCAATACACACTCGAAGGCAACAACAAACGTCCGAAAGCAACAACGCCCGAAGGCAACACAACACGCCCGACGGCAAGACCACGCCCGAAGGCGACCCCACGCCCGATGGCAACTTCACGCCCGAAGGCAACCTCACGCCCGAAGGCGACCCCACGCTCGACGGCAACCCCACGCCCGAAGGCAACCCCACGCCCGAAGGCAACAACACATAAAAAGCACTGGGCAAATACAGGTGCACCTTGCCCAAGGCTGCCCCGGAGGCAGTTGTGGTAAAGGGTAACCTCATTATCCCCACGCTTAAACAAGCTCCACAACCGGATGCAGTTTAAAGTCCTACCCAGGACTTAGTGTCTTTTTACGTACATAGAAACAGGCACGGCGAAACAAAGGCGAACTCAACCCGGACCGAACAAAAACATAACGGCGAACTATTTACAGAATTCTCCTACCAAACAATATTTTTGTGTTAATGTAAAACACCACCTGGAACCCAAGCTTATCACATAGGGCTATTTACAATCTCACAAAAGCAAAACTATTTACATATAATTTTCATGTGGCCATCCCCCGACCACCCACAGTACCAACAATGATGTGCCCCTCACACGCCCGCACCCAACATGGAACAAAGACAAACCCACCCACAACGAGCTATCAAACAAAATTGTGCCAAGCATGGACACAGACACGAACAGAACGGAAACCCCAAAAGAAAACTGGGACCAGCGTGAACAAAAGGCGCAAAACCATTCAAACTAAATACTCTTGCCACAACTGCCTCTGGGGCACCCTTGGGCAAGGTGCACCTGTATTTGCCCCGGTGCTTTTTAAGTGCTGTTGCCTTTGGGCGTAGTGTTGCCTTCGGGCGTGGTGTTTGCCATCGGGCGTAGTGTTGCCTTCGGGCGTGGTTTTGCCTTCGGGCGTGGTGTTGCCTTCGGGCTTAGTGTTGCCTTCGGGCGTGGTGTTGCCTTCGGGCTTAGTGTTGCCTTCGGGCGTGGTGTTGCCTTCGGGCGTGGTGTTGCCTTCGGGCGTAGTGTTGCCTTCGGGCGTGGTGTTGCCGTCGGGCGTGGTGATGCCTTCGGGCGTGGTGTTGCCTTCAGGCTTGGTGTTGTTTTTGGGTGTGTGGTGGATTTGGGTGTGTGGTCTTTGTAGGGCTTTGTTTTTAGTGTGACCGGGGGGAGGTTGGTCTGTGGGGTCTTTGGGTTGTTGTCAGTGTGTGTGTGGTTCTATTGTTGTAATGAACATAATTTTCTGTTTGATTTGGTGGTGTGTGGATGGTTTTGCCTTTGTGTTCCTGTCCGATCCGGTTTGAGTTTTGTTTGTATGTGCCGTTTCGATGCACTTAAAAAGCACTCTTGCTGGGATTTAATCTTTTTTAACCTTGGGCTCGGTATGGGCGTCCCAGAGTGATGCATTTCCTGGCCTGACACCTCGCCTGAGGCGGACCTCAAGTGCAGACTCTGGCCCCTCCCCCTCACACAAATTAAACCAATCCTCCCCCGAAGGTGGATCCTTTGCAGGCTCTGAGGCACGCTCCCCGCCATCCGACATTGCCGAGTCTAAGGACAGATCGAGGTCCTCCTCTACTGTCGTTATTTCAACCTGACTGGGTGCCGTTGCTAAGAATGGCGAAGAGTACCTCAGGAGTTCCAGCACCCCCTCACACTGCTTGGAGGCAAGGAAGTCCTGTTCCACCTCAAGTGCCGCCTC
The DNA here is from genome assembly GCA_029531755.1 of Holothuria leucospilota. Lineage (NCBI taxonomy): Eukaryota > Metazoa > Echinodermata > Holothuroidea > Aspidochirotida > Holothuriidae > Holothuria > Holothuria leucospilota. Next base: position 580,155 of record CM055970.1, read on the forward strand.
CTCTTATTCCTGAGTTGAATATTGTGGGCCTGTTTGAGAGGGTTCAGGTACCGACCCCACATCAGCACTGACATGAGCAGAGTACGATGTGGGGCAGGCACCAAACACATGTCCCTCCTCCCCAAAGAGGTTGCACCGTACCACGTTGGGACACTCCGCCTTGCCGTGTTCCAACTGCAAGCATTTCCCACAACGTCTGTTTGGGACACGACTTGGCTTCGTGCCCCTCCTCGCCGCATCTAAAGCAGGTACGGGGCTGGCAAAAGTACCTAATGTGGGCCTTGGAACCCCCTATGAAGAGGAAGGATGGAATGTCCCTCACCAGTTCCATACGGAACTGTCTCTTACCATTAAATATACCTTTCAACTCACCCACAGTATATTTACACCACCGCATATTTCAGAGACAGTTCCGTATTGACTAAGAACCCTCGCAACCAGGCGCTGATCGACCTCGATGGGAAGGTAAAGCACCGTCACCGCCACAGAGCCATCATATGGGGTGACAGTGAGCCCCTCTACCCCCTTCAGGCATGACACACCCTTAACACGGGCAGCATAAGACTTAAACTTAAGGTCATACGTGTTGCCGGCCTCAAGCGCCTGCAACATCTCAATTTCGACACCACTCTTTTAACACAGTAAACGCCTGTTGGGGAGGGCACTCACCCCAGACGAAAACTCCACCTTAACAATTGTGCTATCCCGACCTCCGGACAGCAGTTTGTGTGGTTCGAAGCCACGGAATGAAAAGAACAAACTCTGACCAGGTTTTACTAAAGACAAAATTTAGAAAGAAGCACGCTTTAAGGGTTTAAGCACAATTGCAACAAGCAGCAAAGCTATCACACAGTGTCAAAAGTTGAGCACGGCAAAACGGCGAGAGCGACACGTGTGCTTTTTTTAAGTGCATAGAAACGGACACTGCAAAACAGAAAGACCCCAAACCGGACCGGAAAACACAACTACGAACCATTTTAGCATGGAGGGTTGGAAAGTTGCGCACTTAAGCGAAATATTGGAGATTACGGAGAAAAGAAGGAAACATAATCGAAAATGACACAGATATCGACTCTTTCATTTCTTTTCTGTAACCTAGGCCTAACTTGCGAATTTGTGGTGGTCACCACGATTTAGTGAAAGTTTTACCACGTTATTTCAGGTATCGTTGAGCGATTTCAGATCTTGAGTGTCGCAATGTTGCGCACTAAGGTAGAAAAGGGCTGCTGAATACCTCACAAGGACCCCGCCTAATGTCAGAAAAATATGGATTGTAGATAAGAGATGAAAAACATTTGTTCCCTACACAAATCAGTCAGGAATTGGCAATTTGAGACACGAGCATCTAGATTTTTAGGGTCTGATTGGTTGATCGTGCCCATTTTTAAGCACAGGCAGTTCCAACGTTATATAGTGCATACATATATATAAATAGACAAGGTAGCGCACTTCTTCCACACCACCGCGTTCAGTAGCCAGATTTGGCCTATTTGGCCATATATGCACGAATACATGGCCAAGTTAGTAAAAGCTTTGCCAGTTTGGCCATAGTATTTGGCATTTTGGCCATATTAGTGCATATTAGCCAAATCTGGCTACTGAACGCGGAGGTGTGGAAGAAGTGCGCTACCTTGTCTATTTATATATATGTATGCACTATATAACGTTGGAACTGCCTGTGATGAAAAGCACCGCAGCGAAAAATCATAATCAAGGGTCATACATCATAATTTAGCCACATTTAGACTAGGCATTATCCCTTGTTCATTCATGTTACGTATTTTATTAACTCAGTATTATACCTCGTGTGTAGGTTGGTGGAATTGTCTTTTTAATTGCACTGCAGTGGAGAAATTCCGAAAATTCATGGGGTGCGCAACATTATGTACTGCGCAACATTGTGTATCGCGACTGTGTGCTTTTTACGTACGTAGAAACGGGCACGAAGAAACAAAGTAGAACTTAAACCTGACCGGACAAAAACATAACTCTGAACTATTTACAGAAATCTGTACATTGCGCTAGCAAACAAAATGTCTGTGCTAACTATGTACAAAACCACCCCAAACCCAAGCCAATCACGTAGGACTATTTGCAATTTCAATATTTACAATATTTACAAATTAACTATCACCCGGCCCGCCCGCACTGAAACAAGTGGACCCCAACACCTGCCGAACGTCGACCTTGGCAAACGGACGAAGTCGGCCTCCACCCTCAGCTTAATCTCCGTCCTCACCGACGCCAGGACGACGTCCGCAGGCTTCCCCTCTCCCCTAAACACAATATTACACCGGTCTCTCCACAAGGCCAGCTTTATGGAGGCCGAAACAAAGGTAAGTATCCCGCGAACACTTGTATTGCATGGCGGGGGTGACAGACCATACAAAGCGTAGTCCTGGCTGAACCGCGCCAGGTGTTACAAAACGTGAGGCGATCAGCCAGAGCTTGAAACCACTCCCACAGGAGGGCCACAAAGCCACACTGCCAAAACACATGGGGCACACTCTCCCACCCTGTGCATCCAGTGCGGGGGCAAATGCCATCTCCAAGACGCCACCGAAGGCGCTTGAGATTCGTTACGATGGCGTCGTGTGCGATCCGCCACAGCAGGTCACGCCGGCGGTGATCGAGTGTCCTGCCGTGGACGACACGCCACACTTCCGGCCCTGACGCATAGTCGTTGGGTTGGACCTGACCAACCAAGTCATCAAAAATGGCCCGGTACTGGTCCCCCGCACTGGACTGCAAAACGTCCCCTACAGTTGACATAATACGTAGTGTCTCCCTCATCTGACAGTATGGCCTTCGTTGGTCTCCAACTGTGAGGTACACTGTTGCTAAACAGGGTAGGAAAGAACCAACGGAATGATAATCCACCCCAATAACGGACAAAGTAGGCAAACGGCATCTGACTTTCGACAGCACTAAAAACACATTTGGTCAGGAGAAAACGGAGCTTTGAAGGAAAGTGCACAAGGCCCAATCCCCCCTGCCTAGGAACCTGGTACACCACTTTTCTTCTGACCAGCTCCGTTTTCCCTGACCAAAGAAACCTAAACACAGCCCTCTCGAGTCGCACCAGGACACCCTCTGGAGCGGCCAGAACAGAGCTCGGATACCACAAGAGAGGGTAAACGAAACGATTGATAACTGTTACCTTCCCCAACCCAGACTAATGCAGCGATCGCCGAAGTCCTTCAACCTAGCCTCCACCAAGTCCACAGGTAAGTGACTCGGGTGTACCATAACCAAACCATATGCCATCGATTTTTTATGGCGTCATCTACCCATGATGCCACGCGGAAGGGCAGTTGTTTTGACCGCTTCTTACTTAGACGGAGTCCTGTGGTCTCGGTGGGGTTCAGTCTGGCACCTGTCGCTCTTTGAAAAGTAGACAGCGTGCCAGTAAGGGCTCTGAAGGAAGCTAGGTCGGAGACTACGCATGTGACGTCGTCAGCATACTGGAGGCACTTGACTTTAGCTCCACCAGGTATGTGAAATGGTCGAAACAAAGGTTCAACTTGGAAGGCTCTTGCAAGGGATTCACTAAACAATACATAGAGTAGAGGTGACAGGGGACACCCCTGCCGTACCCCACGGTGAACTCTGAAGGCATCCGACGGTAGGCCATTAACGATAACCCGACTATATACACTATTATACAGTAAAGAGGTCCATTTAACAAAAACTGGATTCAAATTAAACTTCTTCAAGATTTTAAAGAGGAATCCGTGATCAACCATGTCGAAGGCCTTCTCCTGATCGAGGGAGACAAGCGCACATGGAAGATCACGGTCCATCACATATTCAACTAAGTCCCGCATCAACCAGAGGTTCTGCTGAATACTGTGTCCCCGCACCGCACATGTCTGGAAAGAACCTACAAGATCCGGCATGACCGTGCCTAGCCTGTTACAAAGGGCTTTCGCCAGAATCTTGTAGTCTACATTTAACAAGGTAATTGGTCGCTTGTTTTTCGGTTCTAGGGGGTCTCCAGACTTTGGTAACAATGTTATAACGCCTGTGCGCTGCGAGGGACTCAATGAGCCAGCAAGGAAGGCAGAGGCGAATACATCACGGAGATCGTGCCCGACGGTACCCCAGAAGCGTTTGTAAAATTCCACTGGGATACCGTCGGACCCAGGCGCCTTTCCGCCTTTCATCTTCGCCACCGCCTTCCAGAGCTCGTCGACAGTCAGGGGAGAACCAAGTCCATCATTCTGCTCTTTAGAGGGTGTCTTGTCAATATTATCTAATAGGGACCCTTGAAGGTCTACCTCGACATCTGCCCGCGTATAAAGCTGTTCATAGAAGGTCTTAAATACCTCCACGATGTCGAGAGGGTCCTTCTGTACCGTACCGTGGACGTCACGGACTGCTCTTATGCGGCGATCGATGGCATACTTTTGTGACGTCCCGGTAGAATTTGATGGTTGGTTTTTCCTCCGCCTCCACACAGTGAACACGAGCACGAACACGGGCCCCGCGCAGTTTTTCATCAAGGTACTGCTGGATTGCGTGGAGTGCGGAGGAGTCCCCGTCCCTCTCCCTGAAGCAGAGCGAGAGGAACTCCTCCCTTTTTCGACGAGCTCTTGCTACACAGTATTCAACTGTAAACTGTTTGATGCGGGACTTTACGTCATCCCACCACTCTAAATCTGTTGAGAAGGCCGGCTTCAATGTTCGCCACCCTTCGTACCTGGCTTTAAACTGTTCGCTATAGTCAGCCTCCGTTAGAATATCTGTGTTCATTTTCCAGAACCCCCTCCCTGTTGGCCATGACTCTGGAGGCTGAAAGGAGACAGTAACTGCGTCATGATCCGAAATTGGACATGTTACAACTTCACAGTCCCTCGGTGACAGTGCAGGTGGAGAGTACACCCGGTCCAACCTTGAGGCGTCCGTGCCATCAGGACGGTGCCAAGTGAACACGGACAAGCCGGGATGTTGTGCTCTCCAAACGTCAACCATGTCATGGTTCTTTATAAACATGTCCAATTCCGACATACCGACACCACAGCCCGAAGACGTACGTGTGGACATTCGGTCAAGCTGGGTGTCGGGGACGCAGTTAAAGTCCCCAGCCAGGATACAAGGAGCACTGCCAGGAACGAAGGATGGCAGGGTCATGAAAAAGTCCCTTCTGTCTGAAGGCCGATTGGGCGCATACACGTTACACAGGAAAAATTTCCCACATGGGTGTCTTACTGTAATGCATACCAACCGGCCTTCATGATCAGAATCGACTTTTCCGACCAGCGGAGTCCACCTTGGCGAAACTAAAATAACTGAACCACAAGATGTTGTTGAGCCAAAGGAAGCGTGTAAACCCCCGCCCCACTCAAAGGACCAGGTGTGGACATCGTCCTCATTCATAATGTGGGTCTCCTGGAGGAAAACGAAGTCCACACCCAGTGTTTTGCAAAATTGGAATATCCTTGACCGCTTCCGACTGTCCCTCATGCCCTTAACATTTAGAGTCAGGAGGGACAGGGGATCAGCCATGGTGTAATGAGTGGCTACGTATCTACCTGGGACCTGACCTTTTTACTCTGTGAACTCGGAGAGGGGTCTTGAGAATGGTGAACCCCCTGGTCTAACACCCCGCCTGAGGCCGACCTCTTCAATGAAGGCTCCTCTCCCTCACATAAATCAAACCAGCCCTCCCCGGAAGGTGGATCCTTGGGAGGAGGCTCTGAGGCAGACTCCCCACCATCTGACATAGCAGACTCGGAGTCTGAGGAGAGCTGTAGGTCCTCCTCCACTGCCATCCTATCAGCTTCCACTCGGTACACGTTATGCAGTGCAGTACAGTACGGCTATCACTGTATAGTTACTGGCTTAGCTGCTGCCGTGAGCATGTATACATCATAGAAATAAAAAAAATGGTATACATACATATACAGCTAGCAAGGAACGTTGTCGTCTTGTCCATGCGAGGGCCTATGTACAGGCCAGTTTGCACAAACCGGCAAGGTCTGGGACAACATCCTACGCCTAACGTTAGGCTTGACTTTTCACTGCAAGGATTAGCTCGATTTTTAGCCCATACATGATAATTACGTACCTTTTTAAGATGTCACCGTATCTTCAGAAGTGTTCGTATATGTGCATCGTCGCAGGCCGTTGTAGACATGAATAGTCAGTAGGCGTGAACACCATGTGACCTCCTTATGAATAATAATTTATCCCGCATTTTGGGGATTCGTGTAAATGAAAACTGGACGAAGGTTTGCAGACTCTGTATGGAATATATACAGGGGTGTATTACGATTTCTGAGAGAGCGCCATCTCTGGAAGGCTGCTACAGAGTCTGCTCCGCAGGCTAGTCATCTCCGGGCGGTAAACCATAATATCAGGCTCAGTGTAATTACCATACATGAAGATAGCGCCACCAATTTACAGGTTTCACTTACTGCGTTTGATAATGATATGTACTTAATACTTCAGCCGATTTCCTCCATTCGAAATGAGCATGTCCACACGTTTATCCATTGAAAAAATTATTTTGTCAATTGTCGCTTTTGGTATAGCCTTCAGAGAACGAATGGCCCGTTTCTTGAACTGTCTAAATGTTTCATCTTGAATTCTCTTTTCCAAGGCATCTTTGCACAACTTCTTACTGGCAATATGAAAGAAATTTTCAATCGGATTCAAATCCGGGCTTCGAGGTGGAATTTTCAAAACACGCAGTCCAAGATCTGCAAACGCCGCTTTTGCGTGAATAGAATTCCGTGATGGATCCCCGTCTTGCAGAAATATCTTCTGTCGTTTTGTGCCGCAAGCTTTCATGGTCCGTGGAAAGTATCTCCTTACAAACGTGGCAAGCTTAGGGCCATCCAATTTCTTGTACGATTTACACAACACGACACCCTTTCCGTAACTGATTCCAACAAAGAGACGTAAAACTTTGGCTCCAGTTCCGACCTTCGCACCCTTTGCAGTGCCTCACTCGGCTTCCTCCAAATTCGACCTTTAGGTGACAATGCCTGTTGCATCGGATTTCTCTTGTGCACAAACCCTGTTCCATTAAAATAAAACATGACATCTTTCGTCCAGAAGTTTCGTGTGCGCTGCTTTTTGATGTCTTTTGCGAACATTAGGCGCTTCCTTAGATCTGTGCGCTTTAAAAGTCCCTTCCTTCTTGCTTGCAAGTATCTGTATCCCTTCTGGTTAAAAAACCTCTGTACGCTTCGGACGGATATGTCACTCTCCGTGAGACCACACTCCAACATGATATCTTCCACTGTAAAATTCCCCCGAGTCTTTCTCAAACGTTTAAGGGCTCGAAGTAAACTTCTCTGCTGGCGTACAGTTAGTTTTCGGGGACGTCCCGTCTTTTTCCTTGCCAGGTTTGGAACCTTGGCGGTGCGAATGTCTGTGCGCGTAATGCGCCACAGGCTGGCAGGTGAAATTCCCACATAATTGCGCAATTTGTAGAAAGGTTCTGTTAGTTTCAGTTCTCAAAAGCCTTGCATAGGCCTTTACTTCTGGCGTAATTCTCCTCCTACCTACCATAGTCTTTGCAAACAATGACTTCTCAATTTACCAACCGAAAGCAGTGGCGTATTAAGTGTATGTTATGTATACGGATGTATCATAAGTTACCGTACCTTTACCTCTCCACGACAAATGAGCTAATGTATATAGGCCTACCCAAATAAATTGTTCAACAATAAGCACCCTGTCTGCACGATGTTTATTTCCATGATGTTGGTTTGAAAACAAGTTTATGAGCAGAGATAAGAAACTGAAAAGGCGATAGGTGGATGATAAGCAGGCATTGATAAACGCACCAGGAACAGTACGCCGAGTATCTCCCCCCTCTCCCCGCCAAGCCCAGGCTCCTTTAAATCTATAAAATAGCTACACCTCTGAATAAAGGAGAGAGGGCGGCCCCATCTCTCTTTAGCCGCGCCTCCAGTTCCTACCCTTTTGAATGTAAATTTTGTCGCCGAACTCGAGTACCTCGCCCTATAACTGTGAGAGATTGCCTGGCGAGACTTATCACTTCACTCACATATATATGTAATGATACCCATACAATCGCCGCCAAAACAAATGAAACAAGCTGAAAATCGAGGCACGTTTTCCCATCCCCCTCCATCAATGTTGGTCCATTTTGGTTAGGTTTGATGTGATTGCTTGTGGCTAAAACAATTTACCAACATTGAAACGGGGAAACGGGGGCTTGTTTCATTTACTTTTGGCGGCGATTGTAGGCTAGGCTAAATGGATTTTCTGTTACGATCAATTATTCAATGTACGCCTAGCTGGTAGTCCAGCATATCTGTGTAAGAAAACCTGCTCGAATTATTTTTTATCAAGTTATTAGCCTTACCAATTTTACCATAGGGAAATTTGTCAAATACCACTAGAAACCAAGCAACTAGTGAAGGATTTTTATGAGACACATTCAGACCAAATTCCTGACAAGAAGTTGGTCAGCAAGAAGACTGGAAAAGCTCATCACATGATAGAATGGACCATAGCCAATCTTCACGCAGAATACAACAAACATCATCCAGACAACAAAGATGGAAACAAAGAAGTGCTGTGGAAGAGCTGGGACTTGGTCACAGTGACAGTTCATTCTAGGAAAAAACGGATGTCAAGAAAAGGTAGTTGGTGGAGAAAAAGGTAGTTGGTGGAGAAAAGTGATACTATGGCAGACCTTATCAAAGAACTAAAAGCAGGTGCAGAATCTTTTCCACAGCACTTAATAAGGACTGGCAACACCAACAGAAGAACAAGCTTAGAGCCAGTCTTGGAGCTAGTGAAGTAATGGCTATATTTGATTTCGCAGAAAACTTCACATGCAGTTTTCAGAGGGAGGTACAATCAGCATATTACCCCCATGCATCAGCTATTGTGCACCCGATAGTGTTATATTATAACTGCAGTACCTGTCTGAAGTCCGTAACAGAAAGCTTTGTCATGATCAGCGATGATCTAGTCCATGATTACCACATTGTACACAAATTTCAGAAAACAGCTTCTAAACATCTTAAAGACAAGAGGAACATCACACTGTCAACATTCTACAGATTTCAGACGGATGTGCTTCACAGTACAAGAGTAGTGGGCCAATTTCGGATATAAGTTATGCCAAGGAGGACTATGGGTTTAACATGCAGAATTACTCAGGAAGTAGGCATGACAAGGGTGCCAGTGATGATGAATCTGCTGTAGTTAAGAAGAATGCCAGTGACGCCATCAAAGCAGGAGAAGTTATTGACACAGCTCAATCGTTCATACCAATACCTGAAAGACAATATGATCAAAGATGCAACATATGGAAACTGCTGAATCCCATTTCGAAGAAGTATGTTTTACATACCATCAGAGAGTGTGTGCAGGGAAAGAGAAAACAGCAAATAACTGGGGAATAAATAGTTGCGAATACTGGCGAATAAATGCTGGCGAATAAATAGTTGAGACTTCTTAATTAGCTAAATAACTGACGGGGCGTTAGCAGAGTCCTAACTTTTGAGTCTTGACTATTTATTCCCCTGTTCAGGTCAAAATATTGTAGTTTTTTCCTGTTCTACAACCCCCAAATGCCAGAAAATTCAAGCTTTTGTTCATAAAATTCCTAAAATTTGATGAACATTGGAAAACCTCCAGCCATCTTTATGTCAAACGAGGCCAAAACATAACCAATAGCTTCTACTCCCAGGAAAGCAATTGACTTCACGTTGTTCAGCCATGATTGAGGACAGAATTAAGGCGCTTATCCTTCAGACCCAGACTGTGATATTCAACACTTTGGCACCAGTGCGTGGGGTTAAGGGATTGAAGTTTAGTTTCAGGATGACTTAGACTGGAAATCTGCATAATTAACCGTGATTTACTACTTGGAAATCTAACATGTACTATAATTTGTGAAACGAAATTTTTCAATGTATGAGCTCTGGGATTTTAGTACTATTTTGCAGCCAAGGCAACTTGCAAAGGAAAATGAAATTCCATGATCTGTGAGAATTAAAATTTCTTGGAGAAAGTCATCCTAACTTTGTTCTGCAAACACTTGATTTTTTTTTTTAACGGGGATGTAGAATAGGCCCTCTGCTTTTTTCAGCATGTCGTAAGAGGCGAATAACAGGGACGACTTGTTTGCCGTAAGTCGCGACCCGTGTCGGTGGAGGAGAGGGTCCTGGTGGTTGATTGAAGGCTATAACTGCGGTTTGGTCCTAGCAACACACCACTTCGGCCTCAAATTCACCTAGTCGGGAGGTTGAATTGGCCTGGCTCAACCAATCGGCTGGTGGCGTCAAGCCCTGAGATCTCCACTTGAAAAGCCAACTTTTGCTTATTAACATAGCACTTACTTTTCATGTACTCGTCACCAAGTGGATTTTGCTTGTGTGTATCAGAAAAGTGGTTTTCTCAGAAGGCGGCTGCTTAATCAGGTCAATCGGGGTTATTGATTCATTTAATGGCCTTGAGTATATCACTAGTGTATCCCTGGCATCGGTTTGTGATGTATTTTTCCACTTACCTTTGATGTCCCCTTGTTGGGGTGCATGGTGGGTGGGGAGCACCGGTGATGAATTTCCATTTTTTTACTATGGATCCCCTAAATTCACTTAAATCAGCTGGCAAACGTTTCAGGAGCGACTCTGGGTCTAGCTCTGACACAGAGACCGTTCCCATCTGGCCTAGGTTTCTTGTAATAACAAGTGGTGATGGCAAGTCTCAATACTTTGTCACCTTTTGCCATTAATAAGGGCATTGAGGGTGTTGCAGGCACCCCCAAATCAATCAAAAGGCTGCGATCTGGCGATATCCTTGTGGAAGTCAGTCGCAGTACACAAGCAAACAACTTGTTGAAAACCAAGTCTCTGATTGATGTTCCCATTAAGGTGACCCCTCACAGGTCCCTAAACAGCTCCAAAGGAGTCATAAGATGCCCGGTTCTTGATAACCTGGCATCTCAGCATGTCAGCCACCTGTACCGCATTTCAGTGTTAAGGGAGGGTGTCAGAAAGCCCACCGGCACCTTCATTCTAACATTCACCACCCCCAAACCACCGGCAACACTGAAGATTGGCTATTTACAGGTCAAGGTTGAGCTTTACATTCCCAACCCTGTCCGCTGTTTTAGTTGCCAAAGGTACGGCTCAAGAGCTATGCTGGAGCTGTGAGGACTGCAAAGGTGTCTGCTGCAACCCAAACTGATATGACCTGGCCCAGGGACAGCAGTTTTCCAAAGCCCATTACACTCACTTTTGCAAAACCATCAGAGCAGTCTATAACATCCAAGACAATACAGACGATGACAGCACCGACAAATCTACCGCAAAAAATCAACACCCCCACAAAAGAAACCTAAACCACCACCAAAGCCAACAACTACAAAACAGAGACAAAAGACAGAACCACCAAAAGCAAGAGACACCTAGAATTAAAATACAGACAAAACCGAGCAAAGGGTCGGACGACCCTATCAAACTGCACAACAGATTTGGAGCGTTAGAGGGGAGTGAGGGAGAAGGGGAAGAGCTGATGGAGCTCAGTGGCCGGGTCTCAGCCCGAACCAGGGGGCCCCACCAGCTCTACTAACAAGCCACAGATTTCCAAAGGATGACCCTTGGGAGGCCTGCGGCTATAATCCAATGGAATTGCAGAGGACTTAGACCGAATTACGAGGAGATCAAGTGCTTTATACCAGACTGGTCTCCTTTAGTGATCTGCCTGCAGGAGACTTTCCTTCGGGACACAGACCACCCAACATTTAAAGGGTACGACATGTACAATAAAACTGTTGTATCCCCCATTGACAACAGAGCTATTGGGGGATCATCCATACTAGTTAAAAACACAGTTCCACACTCCACCATCTGAACACTACCTTGCAAGCTGTGGTAATTCGAGCTACACTACACCACACCATTACTGTGTGTTCGGTGTACATCCCACCAAGGTATAGCCTGAAACGAGATGACTTGGACATACTAGTTAACCAGCTGCCCACCCCATTTCTACTTCTGGGGGATTTTAATGCACACAGTGACATGTGGGGTTGTACTAATACAAACCAGTTGGGTGGATTGATTGAATCCGTGATGGCTGTCTCGGATCTTTGCCTTTTGAATGATGGGTCTTGTACCTACATTCATCCAGCCTCTGGATCTCGTTCAGCAATTGATCTCTCAATCTGCTCTCCAGCAATTCTGATGGACCTCCAGTGGAGAGTACACGAGGACCAATGTGGCAGTGACCACTACCCCATTTTAATAGATGTTGTCTACCCTATGCCCGAAGAGAGAGTTCCCAGGTGGCAACTCCAAAAGGCCGACTGGTCAGAATTTAGCCATCTCTGTCAAAACGAGATCGTCAGAGATGCTTTTGATGGCACTGAAGACCAGATCTCCCATTTTACACAACTCTTGGTGAATATTGCCACCAAAACTATCCCCAAGTCCTCTGCAAATCCACGGTTTAACACGGATTGTGAACAAGCGATCAAAGATCGCAAAAAAGCCCTTAATATTTTTAAGAAGTTTCCAGACAATGTTAATCTTAGTAATTACCTAAATGCCCGTGCCAAAGCACGGCGCATCATTAAAGCCAGCAAGAGGGAGTCATGGAAACAATATATTTCTAAACTTAGTTCCTCCACACCAGTCAAAAAGCATGGGACATGGTTAGAAAAATCAGTGGGAAGCAGCTTAACTCTAGGGTTCTACACCTGACCAAACCAGACGGTCATAAATGCACAGAAAGGGCAGATATTGCCAATTTGCTTGCTGACGAGTTTGAATGTAACTCTTCTAGCAACCACTATTCCCAAACTTTTCAGGTGTTCAAACGTACCGCTGAAAAACAAAAAGTGAACTTCACCTCGGACAACTCCGAGGACTACAACAACCTCTTTACCATCAAGGAACTGCGCATTGCTCTCGAGAGAAGCAATGACACTGCCACTGGCCCAGATGAAGTTCAATATCAGTTCCTCAAACACCTTCCAGATAACTCCTTACTGGTGTTATTAGATATTTTCAACGGTGTATGGGAAAATGGCAACTTTCCAGCTGCTTGGCGGGAAGCCACCATCATTCCCATTGCTAAGCCAGGTAAGGATCCAACGAAGGCTACAAACTACCGCCCTATTTCCCTTACTAGCTGTTTGTGCAAGACATTTGAACGAATGATTAATACCCGTCTGGTTTGGTTTCTTGAAACCAACAATCTCATAACTAGTTTTCAGAGTGGTTTTCGGCGTGGCCGCAGTACAACTGACAACTTGTGCGCCTGGAATCTACAGTTCGTGACGGTCTTGTTCGCGGACACCATGTTGTTTCGGTATTTTTTGACTTGGAGAAGGCATACGATACCACTTGGAAATACGGCATTCTGAAAGACTTGCACAGTGCGGGTCTGAGGGGCCGAATGCCTCTTTTCATTCAAGACTTCCTGAAAGATCGTGTGTTTCGTGTACGTGTGGGGAGCTTGTTATCAGAGGTACATAATCAGGAAATGGGTGTTCCCCAAGGTAGCATCTTGTCAGTTACTCTTTTCATCATGAAAATAAATAGCATCGCCAATGTGGTGAACCCTGGGATTGACAAGTCTTTATTTGTGGATGACTTCTCTATTACCTGTTCCTCACGGAACATGAGATCTATAGAGAGACTGATGCAAAATTGCCTGATTAACATCCAGCGTTGGGCTGACAGAAACGGATTCCTTTTTTCTCGGACCAAAACTGTTTGCATGCACTTTTGCAACCGGAGAGGTGCCCATTGCGACCCAGACTTGAGTTTGAACGGTGTCCACATCCCAGTTGTTCCTCAGACCAAGTTTCTTGGCCTAATACTCGACAATAAGCTCAACTTCAAAGCCCACATCGACCATCTCAGGCGAGGGAGCACAAAACCTGTTGAAGGTCGTCTCAAAGATGGACTGGGGCGCTGATCGCCCCGTTTTGCTTCGACTATACAGATCCCTAGTGAGGTCCAAACTTGATTATGGTTGTGTTGTTTACAGCTCTGCACGTGAGTCATACCTCAGGAAACTCCTGCCCATAGAAAACCAAGGTCTTAGGATCTGCCGCGGAGCTTTCCGTACCTCCCTAATGCAGAGTCTTTACACCGAAGCGAACGAGCCACCCCTCCATTTAAGATGGAAAAAGTTGTCCCTTCAGTTTACCCTAAAACTGAGGATTCATAGACAAAACCAGACCTTTGAGACGGCCTTCAACCATACGTTTAGTGACATATACACGAGGAAACCATCAGCTATCTCTCCTTTTGCTATTCGCGTTGGTGGAGCTTTATCACAGGTGTGTACCAACCCCGATTCTGTAGCACAGCGTACCTTTTCAATCACTCCCCCTGGAAATTAGTCAAGCCAGTTATTGACCTTAGTTTGAGACAACATCTCAAGAACTCAACCAATGAACTGGTGTACCGTGCCAGCTTTAATGAACTTAGAAATAAGTACCGTCGTTATCATGCAATCTATACCGATGGTTCCAAAGCCACGAACAAGGTGGCAGCTGCAGCATCTGGCCGAGATACATTCTTGCAAGTCAGATTGCCCGATGATGCATCGATATTTACCGCCGAGATCCAGGCACTTAAGATGGCATTCGAGCTGATCGAAACCTCGCATGACCGCCAGTTCATTGTCTTCACAGACTCACTATCCAGCCTTTTAGCTCTTCAAGGCCATGAAGAAAAACACCCTTGTGTGATGTCTCTCCGTGAAATTTACTCCAGTTTGGTGAGACTGCAGAAGTCAGTTGTGCTCGCGTGGGTTCCGAGTCACGTGGGCATACACGGAAATGAAAAGGCAGACACGCTAGCTAAGGAGGCCCTACAGATGGACATTACCAACCTCCAAGTACCCCGCACTGATTATCGCCCTAACATCAACGGCTATATAAAATCAAAATGGCAGGAACTGTGGGATTCTTTCCCAGAGAACAAACTTTACCAGGTCAAACCAACGGTCGGGACTGTGGGTAATGCAACCCCCAGAAAACGAAGAGATGATTTGGTACTGACTAGGGCACGAATCGGCCACACTTGCCTCACCCATGCTTATTTGCTCCACGGGGAAGAGAGACCATATTGTATCCCCTGTGATTGCGATGTCACCGTCAGTCACATTCTCGTCGACTGCTATGGATACTCCTGTATTACACTGTGCCACACCTGAAGACATTGTTTGAGCACGTGGAACCCTCTCTCATTTTGGACTTTCTCAAAGAAAGTAACCTTTACAGAAAGTTTTGACATGACTCCCGCATTTGCTTTTGTCTAGACATTTAAAGATTTTCCCCAACGTTTTTACTTTTTAGTTTAACCGTTTTTATCTAGATGACACTACATAACACATTAGTGTTGATGTGTCGTTAAGTCCCATCTAACAAATTTTTTTAGCGATAATTATATCTAGGAAAACAAAATTTTTAGGACGAAATTTACTTCACAACTGTACACTTTTTGCACCAAATTGCATCTGAGGGCATTCAGTTTTAGAAAAAATTTCAGAAGGCGAAGGGAACACCCCTCCCCCATTAGACCCCCTTCTTCATATCCCCTGTGCCACCTGTTTTCCCCTCCCAAACTATGAAGGTGTGGATCTGCTGGTGGTTTGATTCACGTCTTCAGTTTTTACAGGTCAAAGTCGGTGGGTTAAATGTTCCGCTTGTGGCAAAATGGAACCTCCCCACTGAAAAAGCTGGATATGGGCCTGCCCTTAAATATTTTCACTTCTTCAATGGGTATCACCAGAGTTGGCATTGCACTGATCTGACATTACTGCCATTACAAAATTGAGAATAAATTTCCCAATGATAGTTCGAGTTACTGAGAAAGAACGAAAACCTCAGGACAGCCGTGGCATCCCTTTTTAATATTGAAGATTTCATGTTTGTGTACACTACAAGCTGCAATAACTATACAGGTACTACCCTGTAGTAATTATTGTGCGGCTTATCTGAGCTACAGTAACTGCACATAATTATATGGTTTCTCAATTGTAACACAGCAATAGCATAATGTGTTGGTAACTATTTAACAGTCTGTGCTAATTTTGGATGTTTGTTTAAAAAATTGTGACTGTGATGCCCAGACTGTTTCGCCTGTGTTATTTGAGGCTACTGCTGGAATGGCTCATCAGATGAGGACCCAGAAGTACTACCTCAACATGTGATAGTGCCTTCTGAATTTGGAATAGGTACTTCCTTTAACTTAATAATAGACGAATTCCGTAACTGTTGAAGTTTTTCGTCATGGTGCTGTGCACAGGCAATTGATGTGAAGTCTACTGGTGATACTGATATGGTATTAACACTCCGTGAGAGTGCATCGGCTACGACGTTTGCTTTGCCTGTAATGTGGCGAATGTCCGTAGTGTATTGGTAGATGAAATCAAGATGTCGAATTTCTCTTGGAGAATGACGATCGGGACGTGACTGAAAGGCAAAGGTAAGCGGCTTGTGATCGGTATAAACTGCGAAGTCTCTTCCCTCTAAGAGGGAACCCCATCTAACTAACTAACTAACTGGCTGGCTGGCTGGCTGGCTGGCTGGCTGGCTGGCTGGCTGGCTAGCTAGCTGGCTAGCTAGTTAGTTAGTTAGCTAGCTAGCTAGCTAGCTATACTTAGACTTAGCTTTTTTCCAGGCGTTTAGCTTTTTTCCAGGCGTTTAGAAAAGAATGAGAGGGGATGTCATACACCGTCGATTAGCTGCTGTAGTACGCCGCCTACAACAGAATCATAAGCATCACCATGAGGCTAACCGGAGCCTTAAAATTTGGATGATGTTACATTGTCGCCTGTACTAAAGCATGCTTAACGTTCTCAAATGCTTGAAGCTTTAAAGGTGTTAGAGTTATGGGTTTGTTTTTTACTTTACTAGACAACCGATCTGTGAGTCGTTGCATGAGATCAGCACAGTGAGGAATAAAACGCCTGTAGAAATTTGCCATGCCCAGGAATTCACGAAGTTTAGTGAGTGACTGGGGGAAATTTTTTAATGGTTTCAATTATAGATGGCAAGGGACAGATACCGTTGGAATCCACACGTGAGGGGACACCAAACAGACACTTGCTAGGGTTAATTACTATGCCATAGGATTCAAGAAGTTGAAAAAATTGATGCAAATGCTGCTTATGCTGTTCTGGGTTTGTGCTAGCAATCAAAAAAAAAAAAAATCGTCAATTTTGTTAGTTAGATGAGGTTTCCAAACAATTGGTTCAAGTCGAGAAGACCACGGCCTTTTTTCCAGTTGTGGCTCACTGGCTTGTTTTCCCTTCTCCATTGCTTATGCTGAGCACCAAGCAAAAAGGCAGTAGGTTCCATTTTTAAAGATCGTCATGGTAGGCATATACGAAAGATAGGCCAAGGACAACTTTGTCGATAAAGCGTTGAAAGCTTTGCGCCGCATTTTTGAGGGCAAATGACATTTTGACGAACTCATACAGCCCAAAAGGGGTGGTGATGGCAGTCTTAGGAATATCTTTTGACTCCACGGGGATATGGTGATAAGCTCGAACGAGATCAACCTTAGAGAAAATACTTTTCCCCTGCAATGTGCTGGTAAAGTATATGAGGGACAGGACAACGGTCTGGTACTGTGACATTATTCAGGGCTCTGTAATCCCCACAAGGACACCAGTCGCCAGACTTTTTTGGAACCATATGTAGTGGTGAGGCCCATAATCTTTGAGATGCCCGAATGATTCCCATTTCAAGCATGTGCTCGAAATCATTCTTGGCAATGTTGAGGCGGTCCGGTGCTAATCGTCTTGGACGTGCACCTACAGCTGGACCTTTAGTTACGATGTGATGTGTTACATTGTGCTTGACTAGAGTGTCGCGGCAGGTTGGCTTAGGTTTGGGAACTGCTTGAGTAATGAATGATATGGGTCAGACTCATCTGTTATGCTGAACGTGAGGCGAGAAGATGCTGAGGAAGACTGAATACCGTTGATACTCAACAAGGTTTGGGTATCAATCAGTCTCCGGTTTTTCACGTCGACTAACAATGAGTAGTAACTTAAAAGGTCTGCTCCCAAAATTGGTTTTGCAACACCTGCTTTCATGAAAAGCCACCTAAAAATACGACGCAATCCTAGGTTTAAGGTTACCGATAATTCGCCAGAAGCAGGAATAGATGTTTGATTGGCTGTACATAACGTGAACCAGACAGGGTTGGACTTATCTTTAGCAGACGCAGGAAAAACACTTATTTCGGCCCCAATGTCCACTAGGTAACCCCCCCACCCCCCCCCCCCCCCACCCCCCCCCCCCCCCACCCCCCCCCCCCCCCACCCCCCCCCCCCCCCACCCCCCCCCCCCCCCAATATTTTCAAGAAGAGAGAACCATATGGGAACAAATATTCTTCAACAAAACATGTCCCAAAGCACTCAAGAAAGTAACTCCCATCCCACACCAAAAAAGATCTTCCTCAAATTTTGGAATATGTTTTGAATAGCCAAATTCTTGTCAAGCATGCTTTCAGTTGACAATTCATATGCTATATATATTGATGTAAGACTCTTTGATTGAAAATGAACCATCATCATCACATTGCAAATAGATACAAATATAAAAATGCATTAATCATTACAGTTAAATATTTTTTCTGTTTTCTCAGGAACTTTCTTACCATTAGAACAGAATGTGGCGAAACATTCCAACTTCACGAAGAAAAACTGCAGGAGCTAGATGTCTGCATCTGACTTCACAGATCTCACACCAACTCATGTGATGTTGGAAACTCAAGGAGACAGTCATTAAGATTTAAATAGCAAAGTAATGACTAGCCAACATCAGAACACGAAAAAAAAAAAAAAAAAAAAAAAAAAAAACCGTGCTATGACAGATTCTAGAGACTACGGAACATACCAAAATTTAAACAACTATTTTAGCCTACCTCGTCCAGTGAAACTTGTTACTTCCATCGCAGCCTGAATAATACCTCCTTTCTCATGTTTACAGGGTTTCTCCTGGCATTAAACTCGTTTCAACATTACTACAAAAACCACAACTACACTTTAATGTCATCATATGTTGTAAATATTTCTTTCTTATCTTCATTTTTTATTTTCATTTCCATACATCTTTTACATATGTATTGTCGTAAGCGAGGTTATATATTTTCATAAAACCAAGGGTGAAATTAAAGAGTCAAGACAGTCTTGTGCTCATCTTCAGATATCTCGTCCATGGACCCCCTCCTTTCCGCTCCAAAAAGCGGAAAGTGCAAGTTTTAATATTTCCATCTTCAGTAAATCATGTGCTTAGTTCTTTTTCGTTCATTTATGATGAATACAGAATAAAGATTTGCTTGTGTTCTGAAAATTAAGACACAAAAACATGACAGCAGTCAACAATTACTGTCAATCAATTTTCCATAGACAGGAGTAACAGATGCCAACAAACTGAAATCTGTATCATTTATTTCATACAAATATTGTAATAACATTCCTAAGACTTGCCAGAAATTAAGTTTTGCAACTGTTTTCATCTAAAAACCTGTATTTCAACGTTTTCAGCCCATAATTATAACTCAGTAAACAACATTCCAAATAACTTTTAACACTTTATGTTTGTGTTTAAGTAATACATACAAGCAATTATAATAAATATACTATCACAAAATTACGAGACTGTATTGATCATTTTTTCCCTTTGCTTTCAAACAGTTGCCTGATATTCTGTTTTAAGATACATTTAGTCAGTCATTACATTTCAACTAACTGCCAGACCTCAAAAGATTAATAATGAACTGTAGTACAAAATAAATCCTTATACAGATAAAACCACTGTAACACCAAACTTAGGCAGTGTGTGAGCTACAACAGCACTGCTGCTCTAGTTTAATTTTGGTTGGGTGTAAATGGGATAAATGCTTGTACATACGGTGAATGCGGCAAGTGGGCCCCTGCCCCTCGTGGCCCTTTGGGCGGTGGCCCTTCGGGGCAGTTGCTTGTGGGTGGTGGTAGTTTGGTGTGGTGTTCTTGGTTTTTCGGTTTTTTGGTTGTTGAGTGATGGTGGTCTGGCTTTGTGTTGTCCTTCAGTTTCGGTGTCTGTGGCTGCTCAGTAGCAGTGTTGGTGGTTTTTGTTTCGTTTGCGAGGGTGTTGTTGGTGTTCGGTTTTTTGGTTGTTGGCCATATCTTGTGTCCTTTTGCTGGTCTGGCCGTGCCCGTTTGTTTGGCACGTAAAAAGCACCCATTTAGTCTGGGTTTCTGAAGCGAGTGGACGTTCTCGATACCCCACAGGGCTCGTTCAGTCTCTATGGGAGTTTTGTTTGTTGCATGTAAATAGTTGTATATACTGTAAATAAACTGTAAATAGTGATTGGAGTGTGGCAGGTGGACACCCCCCCGTATCCCTCCGCGCTGTGATTGCCTTCGGGCGTGTTGTTGCTTTTTAAGTGCACAGAAACGGACACTATCAAACAGGAAGAACCAAATCCACAACGGCAAGAACACAACCACGTACTACTTACAATCATTTACGAAGTCACCTTACACCAAGCCAGCAAAACAAAATTTCTGTGGCCAACATATACCCACCACACAAGACTACTCACAAACAGGAAAACAACACACGCGAGAAGGCAGCAATACACACTCGAAGGCAACAACAATCGTCCGAAAGCATCAACGGCCGAAGGCAACACAACACGCCTGACGGCAAGACACGCCGAAGGCGACCCCACGCCGATGGCAACTTCACGCCCGAAGGCAACCTCACGCCGAAGGCGACCCACGCTCGACGGCAACCCCACGCCCGAAGGCAACCCACGCCCGAAGGCAACACCACGCCCGAAGGCAACAACACATAAAAAGCACGGGCAAATACAGGTGCACCTTGCCCAAGGCTGCCCCGGAGGCAGTTGTGGTAAAGGGTAACCTCATTATCCCACGCTTAAACAAGCTCCACAACGATGCAGTTTTAAGTCCTACCCAGGACTTAGTGTCTTTTTACGTACATAGAAACAGGCACGGCGAAACAAAGGCGAACTCAACCCGGACCGAACAAAACATAACGCGACTATTTACAGATTCTCCTACAAACAATATTTTGTGTAATGTAAAACACCACCTGGAACCCAAGCTTATCACATAGGGCTATTTACAATCTCACAAAGCAAAACTATTTACCGAAAGTTTCATGTGGCAACCCGACCACACATACCAACATAGATGGCCCCTAAAATGTTACAACTTGATCCACCTGAACCCGATAATATCTAGGATGGGTCTAGCGTATTCACTACTGGTCCGTCCAGAAGGCGAGTAGTTCCTCAGGAGTTCAGCACCTAAGCCTTGCGAGGAATCTTCACCTCCCCAATGCTTGGCAGCATCCAAGTCCTTTCCCTCAAGTCGCTCTGACTTATTCGTTAGTGGGCCTGTTTGAGAGGGTTCAGGTACCGACCCCACATCAGCACTGACATGAGCAGAGTACGATGTGGGGCAGGCACCAAACACGTCCCTCCTCCCCAAAGAGGTTGCACCGTACCACGTTGGGACACTCCGCCTTGCCGTGTTCCAACTGCAAGCATTTCCCACAACGTCTGTTTGGGACACGACTTGGCTTCGTGCCCCTCCTCGCCGCATCTAAAGCAGGTACGGGGCTGGCAAAAGTACCTAATGTGGGCCTTGGAACCCCCTATGAAGAGGAACGATGGAATGTCCCTCACCAGTTCCATACGGAACTGTCTCTTACCATTAAATATACCTTTCAACTCACCCACAGTATATTTACACCACCGCATATTTCAGAGACAGTTCCGTATTGACTAAGAACCCTCGCAACCAGGCGCTGATCGACCTCGATGGGAAGGTAAAGCACCGTCACCGCCACAGAGCCATCATATGGGGTGACAGTGAGCCCCTCTACCCCCTTCAGGCATGACACACCCTTAACACGGGCAGCATAAGACTTAAACTTAAGGTCATACGTGTTGCCGGCCTCAAGCGCCTGCAACATCTCAATTTCGACACCACTCTTTTAACACAGTAAACGCCTGTTGGGGAGGGCACTCACCCCAGACGAAAACTCCACCTTAACAATTGTGCTATCCCGACCTCCGGACAGCAGTTTGTGTGGTTCGAAGCCACGGAATGAAAAGAACAAACTCTGACCAGGTTTTACTAAAGACAAAATTTAGAAAGAAGCACGCTTTAAGGGTTTAAGCACAATTGCAACAAGCAGCAAAGCTATCACACAGTGACAAAAGTTGAGCACGGCAAAACGGCGAGAGCGATACGTGTGCTTTTTTTAAGTGCATAGAAACGGACACTGTAAAACAGAAGGACCCCAAACCGGACCGGCAAAAACACAACTACGAACCATTTTAGCATGGAGGGTTGGAAAGTTGCGCACTTAAGCGAAATATTGGAGATTACGAAGAAAAGAAGGAAACATAATCGAAAATGACACAGATATCGACTCTTTCACTTCTTTTCTGTAACCTAGGCCTAACTTGCGAATTTGTGGTGGTCAGCACGATTTAGTGAAAGTTTTACCACGTTATTTCAGGTATCGTTGAGCGATTTCAGATCTTGAGTGTCGCAATGTTGCGCACTAAGGTAGAAAAGGGCTGCTGAATACCTCACAAGGACCCCGCCTAATGTCAGAAAAATATGGATTGTAGATAAGAGATGAAAAACATTTGTTCCCTACACAAATCAGCCAGGAATTGGCAATTTGAGACACGAGCATCTAGATTTTTAGGGTCTGATTGGTTGACCGTGCCCATTTTTAAGCACATGAAAAGCACAGGCAGTTCCAACGTTATATAGTGCATACATATATATAAATAGACAAGGTAGCGCACTTCTTCCACACCACCGCGTTCAGTAGCCAGATTTGGCCTATTTGGCCATATATGCACGAATACATGGCCAAGTTAGTAAAAGCTTTGCCAGTTTGGCCATAGTATTTGGCATTTTGGCCATATTAGTGCATATTAGCCAAATCTGGCTACTGAACGCGGAGGTGTGGAAGAAGTGCGCTACCTTGTCTATTTATATATATGTATGCACTATATAACGTTGGAACTGCCTGTGATGAAAAGCACCGCAGCGAAAAATCATAATCAAGGGTCATACATCATAATTTAGCCACATTTAGACTAGGCATTATCCCTTGTTCATTCATGTTACGTATTTTATTAACTCAGTATTATACCTCGTGTGTAGGTTGGTGGAATTGTCTTTTTAATTGCACTGCAGTGGAGAAATTCCGAAAATTCATGGGGTGCGCAACATTATGTACTGCGCAACATTGTGTATCGCGACTATACATTCCTATCTTACACTAAGCTAGCAAAACTTTAAACTGCATCCGGTTGTGGAGCTTGTTTGATCGTGTCCGTTTCTATGCACTTAAAAAGCAGTGTTGCCGTCGGGCGTATTGTTGCCTTCGGGGATGTTGTTTCTCTCGGGCGTTGTGTCGTAGCCTGCGGGCGTTGTGTAGTCCTCGGGCGTGCGGTAGCCTTTGGGCGTATGGTTGACGGGTGAGACTTGGTTTTGGGGTGGTTTGTGGTTGTAGGGTGTTGTTTTGGGGTTGGCTGCAGTGGCGGTTTCAGAATCTCGGTAGTAAAAAAATTCTTTTTTTCCCTGTTGCATAGTGTGTAGAAACGGACACTATCAAGCAGGAAGAACCAAATCCGGACCGGCAAGAACACAACCATAAACTACCCACAACCATTCACAAAGCTACCTTACACCAAGCTAGCAAAACAGAATTTCTATGGCCAACATATACGACACCCCCAGCCCACCCACCACACAAGACTATTTACAAACAGGAAAACTACACACGCCAGAAGGCAGCAACACACACCCGAAGGCAACACCACGCCCGAAGGAAAGACCACGCCCGAAGGCAACATCACGCCCGAGGGCAACTTCTCGCCCGAAGGCAAGACCACGCCCGAAGGCAACAACACGCCCGAAGGCGACCCCACGCCCAAAGGCAACTTCATGCCCGAAGGCAACAACATGTAAAAAGCACAGGGCAAATACAGGTGCACCTTGCACAAGGGTGCCCCGGAGGCAGTTGTGGTAAAGGGTAACCTCATTATCCCCACGCTTAAACAAGCTCCACAACTGGATGCAGTTTAAAGTCCTACCCAGGACATTACCAGCGAAACGAAAACACGTCTGCTCTCATCGAAGACCTGAACTGAATTCAAGGCTCTCGTCGTTTCCGTGCTTGGCTTGCATCACAGTGTGATTATGCTACTAAATTGCTTACAACTGCATATAAAACTATTAAACTTTATAGTCTACGTGCTTTCCTGTATTGAAAGAGTAAGTTTGCCGTGTTGGTTTTTTTTAACTTTGTTCGCACGTGGCCTCGAGCCACACTCGCTACACCTGGTTACTCGCTACTATGTCCGGGGATCGGGATAGCATAATCTTTAAGTTACAGAAGGGTGGTGAACATTGAGGCCGGCCTTCTCAACAGGTTTATAGTGGTGGGATGATGTAAAGTCTCGCATCAAACAGTTTACAGTTGAGTACTGTGTAGCAAGAGCTCGTCGAAAGAAGGGATGAGTTCCTCTCGCTCTGCTCTAGGGAGAGGAACGGGGACTCCTCCGCACTTCATGCAATCCAGCAGTATCTTGATCAGAAACTACGCGGGGCCCGCATACGCCTTCGGGTGTGAGGTTGCCTTCGGGCGTGGGGTCGCCTTCGGGCGTGAAGTTGCCTTCGGGCGTGGTCTTGCCTTCGGGGGTGTTGTGTTGCGTTCGGGCATTGTTGCTGTCGGACGTTTGTTTTTGCCTTTGGGTGTGTGTTGCTGCCTTCTGGCGTGTGTTGTTTTCTTGTTTGTAAATAGTCTTGTGTGGTGGGTGGGCTGGGGGTGTCGTATATGTTGGCCACAGAAATTTTGTTTTGCTAGCTTGGTGTAGTGTAAGGGAACTTTGTAAATTATTGTAAGTAGTTCATGGTTGTGTTCTTTGCCGGTACGGATTTGGTTCTTCCTGTTTGATAGTGTCCGTTTCTATGCACTTAAAAAGCACGGTGTTGCCATCGGGCGTTGTGTCGTAGCCTGCGGGCGTTGTGTAGTCCTCGGGCGTGTGGTAGCCTTCGGGCGTGTGGTTGACGGGTGAGACTGTTTTGGGGTGGTTTGTGGTTGTTGGGCTAGGGTGTTATTTTGGGGTTGGCTGCAGTGGCAGTTTCTAAATCTCGGTAATAAAAAAGTTCTTTTGTTCCCTGTTGGAATATGTGTATAGTTTGTTTGGCATTGTGTTTGTGATCCGACTATGTTTTTGTTTGGATTTGGGGTTCTTTAGTTTCTCAGTGCCTGTTTCTACGTACTTAAAAAGCTCTCGTTCGTGCCCGCGTTCATTGCGTAGAGGCGGAGGAAAAACCAGTTATCAAGCTCTACCGGGACGTCAGGAAGTATGTTATAGACCGCCGAATAAAGGCAGTCCGTGACGTCCACGGTGCTGTACAGAAGGACCCTCTTGACATTGTAGAGGTATTTAAAAGCTACTATGAACAGCTTTACACTGGGGCAGATGTTGATGAGGGTCTCCAACAGTCCCTAGTAGATAATATTGACAAGACCCACTCTAAAGAGCAGAACGATGAGCTTGGTTCCCCCTTGACTGTCGACGAGCTCTGGAAGGCGGTGGCGAAGATGAAAGGCGGAAAGGCGCCCGGGTCCGACGGTATTCCGGTGGGAATTCTATCAACGCTTCTGGGGTACCGTTCGACACGACCTTCGCGATGTATTCGTCTCTGCCTTCCTTGCTGGCTCATTGAACCCCTCACAACGCACTGGCGTGATAACATTGTTGCCAAAGTCTGGAGACGCCCTCGAACCGAAAAACAAGCGACCAATCACCCTGCTAAATGTAGGTTACAAGATCCTGGCGAAAGCCCTTTGTAACAGGCTAGGCGCAGCCATGCCGGATCTTGTAGGGCCTTTCCAGACGTGCAGTGCGGGGACACAGTATTCAGCAGAACCTCTGGTTGATGCGGGACTTGGTTGATTATGTGATAGACCGTGATCTTTCATGTGCGCTCGTCTCCCTCGATCATGAAGCCTTCGACATGGTTGATCACGGTTTTCTCTTTATGGTGCTGACGAAGTTTAGTCTAAATCCAGTCTTTGTTGACTGGGTTAAGCTGTTGTATAATAGTGTAAATAGTCGTGTTATTGTTAATGGCCTACCGTCGGACCCTTTCCGAGTCGTGGGGTGCGGCAGGGATGCCTCCTGTCACCTCTACTCTATGCTTTGTTTAGTGAATCCCTCGCAAGAGCCTTCCAAGTAGAGCCCTGGCCCCTTGTTCAGACCTTTTCACATACCAGGTCAAGTGCCGAAGCCGAAGTCAAGTGCCTCTAGTATGCTGATGACGTCACATGCGTAGTCTCTGACCTAGCCTCCTTCAGGGCCCTTACTGGCACGCTGTCTACTTTTCAAAGAGCGACAGGTGCCAGACTGAACTCCAACAAGATCAAAGGACTTCGTCTAGGTAAGTGGCGGTCGAAACAACTGCCCTTCGCGGCATCATGGGTTGACGACGCCATGAAAATCAACGGCATATGGTTTGGTTATGGCTCGCCTGAGTCACTTACTTGGAATGAGAAAGTGGACCTGGTGGAGGCTAGGTTGACGGACTTGGGCGATCGTTACATTAGTCTGTTGGGGAAGGTGACAGTAATCGTTTCGTTAACATCCTCTTGTGGTATTCAGGCACTGTTCTGGCTGCTGCAGAGGGTGTCCTGGTGCGACTCGAAAGGGCCGTGTTTAGTTTTCTATGGTCAGGGAAGTCGGAGCTGGTCGGAAGAAAGGTGGTGTAACAGGACCCTAGGTGTGGGGGATTGGGCCTCATTCACTTTCCCTCGAAGCTCCGTTTTCTCCTGACCAAGTGTTTTTTGTGCCGTTGACAGTGAGCTGCCGTTTGCCTACTTTGTCCGTTATTGGGGGGGGGGGGGGGGAGGGATTATCGTTCCGACGGTTCTTTCCTTCGATGTTTAGCAACAGTGTACCTCACAGTTGGAGGCCCACGAAGGCATATTGTCAGATCAGGGACACTTTCCGTATCATGTCAACTGTTGGGGACGTTTTGCAGTCCAGTGCGGGGGACTTGTACCGAGCCATTTTTGATGACTTGGTTGGTCGGGTTCAACCCAACAACTATGCGTCAAGGCCGGAAGTGTGGCATGTAGTCCACAGCAGGTCACTCGATCACCGCCGGCGAGACCTGCTGTGGCTGATCGCACACGATTCCATCGTAACGAATCTCAAGCGCCTTCGGTGGCGTCTTGGAGATGGCATTTGCCCCAGCACTGGATGCACAAGGTGTGCGACACGCCACAGCAGGTCTCGCCGGCGGTAATCGAGTGACCTACTGTGAACCACACGCCACACTTCCGGCCCTGACGCGTAGTCGTTGGGTTGCACCTGACCAACCAAGTCATCAATAATGGCTCGGTACCGGTCCCCCGCACTGGACTGCGTCACTCCCCGTACAGTTGACATAATACGTAGTGTTCCCTCATCTGACAGTATGCCTTCGTGAGCCTCCAGCTGTGGTGTACACTTGCTAAACAGGGTAGGAAAGAACCACTGGAATGATAATCTCCCCCCCCCCCCCCCATAGCGGACAAAGTAAGCAAACAGCATTTGGCTGTTGACGGTAGTAAAAGCACATTTATTGATTCCTTGCCGAAGGCAGGCAAGGAATCTATGCGATGGTGATGGCGTGTGTGTGTATGTGTGTGTGTGCGTATGTATGTGTGTGTGTGACGCGCTTTTAAAAACTTATCTCAATTCTTGGACTAACAAACTGTGAGCTATACTTGGGTGTTAGCTGCGTTGGCTAACTGTCTCGCAGGTTGCCTGTCATTTAAGCCTGCTTGGCGACTGTCTGCGATTTTGTGGAATTAGACCTTTTTAGCTGGCTGTTGGGAGTAACTGACATTAACCTGCATGCGACTGGCTGTATGGATATTTACATGAAATCAGTTTCATACTAAGACTTGTGGCAAGCATAGCACGGCCTCTCAGTCCCCCCTGGATCTGAATAAGCAGAGGTCAGCAGGTTTGGTTAAAAAACAAATTTTGGAAAACATGCTGTTTTTAAAAACGTGAACTAAGGGATCAAATTAGGAACAAGATGAGGTCATGATGGTGGCATGGGAGGATGGGAATGGAGGTGGAATTTCTTTAAGCCAGATGATGAGTTGTTGTGAACTATATCACCCTGCTTATTTTGAAAAATTTCCCATCGTCCCCTCTCCTTCTTATTCGCAATATGATGGTAACGCATTTGCATTTACAATACCAGCTGTTTAACAAAGAAATTATTTAATAAACCTACTTTGCGAGGATAAGACACCATTGGAAAGTGGGTGTGCCAGATTGATGCACCACTCTATACCTTAAATTCCTCTAACATCTGTATCTTGGCCAGTTTGGGTTTCTTTTCTGGGAAAGCTTCGCCTGAGGAATTGTTTGAGCCAGCCAGCAAATTTCTATTAGTGCCAGCATTTGGAATAGTAAGTTTAGTTGCAAGGACAGTTGATTAGTTTTATGAGCAAAGCGTAAACCCTAGAAGATATAATGTATTACGATGGATAGAAGACTTGCTGGACGCTCATATAAGGGTGTCCTTTCTACTGCGGGAAGAGATGTTTTTTTTTTGTTTTTTGCTATTTTGATTCCTTGCTGCTTCTTTCAGGCAGGCAAGGAAATTTTGACGATGGTGATGGCGTGTGTTGTATGTGTGTGTGTATGTGTGTGTTTTCGTATGTTTGTGTGTGTGTGACGCTGCCTTGTAAAACACTCTATCTCAAGAAAGGTAATCTTGGCCGGAAACCTCATACTTGGCATGTGGATAACACTATATTGAGTAGATGATCCTATGTCTTGTGGTGACTCAAAGGTCATTTGGGGGTCACGAGAGGTCAATAGTGAACGCCATAGAAATTGCTTGTAAACACTCTATCTCAAGATGTGTATTTCAAGAATCTCATACTTGGCATGTGCAGGCCCATACAGGAAGGTTGACCACTATCGTTTTTGGTAGAGGTTCAAAGGTATTTGGGGTCACCAGAGGTGAAAGGGCCAAAAATCGTCAAGCACAAATCTTTGGAATTTAGACACTTAGGTTTAACTTGAAATTGCCGTGTAGCTAGCGCTTTTATCGTGTACCTATTGTCCTAAAAATGTAATGGAAGGATTTAGAAGTCATTTCGAGTGTCAAAAGGTGCATTTTCCCTGTAAAGGTCTTCATTCGTACGGTAGCTGTGATGAACACACATTCCATATCATAATGTGATAAACGGTACTACGATATTATTTACTACACGCTCTGTAAACACTTAACCATACCCAAGGGCATCAGTCTCCAGAAGATCATTGATAGCCTTTAAAAGCTGATGGTATTCAACTCTCCAATGGATAGTTGTCCTGACGTAGTGAGCGTCTCTCATGGACGATAGCAGAACTATCCAGTCGGAGGAGGATCCGGATTTCGAACAGAGGGGGAAATCCGTTCATACAAGTGACTGTCCCATCGCGCAGATAAGGGATCATGTGCAAACGAAATTTTCGCAGAAAAAATATTCCTTTTTTAAACACCATTATCGCGTCCAAATTGCAGTCGTTCATACCACGAAGTGCGGTACGGCACGATTGTGAAGATTGTTGGAATTGAATACGGAGAATAGCATTCATAGAACAGCGTGTATCAGGCAGGCGAAGTTTGGTACCGACAAGCGAAAGGCTGGAAGTGCGTCTCACTTTTCCACTATTATTATTGTTCTGTATATAGCCTAAGGTATTAACTGACGCGTTTAGGTATAAGTTAGGACAGCCTGTGACTAATGTTACTGTTAGGTTACTAAGTGCAAGTATCGTTAGAATGAAGGGTCTTACAAAGTTACCATGAGGCAGCCGCTAATGATTGTAGAAAGAAACAGTATATGTGCCAAAGACATACCTACGAGTATAGCTAGGCCACTACAGGAAAGTTCAAGAGTTTTCTGCAGATCTGTGGCCAAAGAATGTATGCGTAACATGGCTTTGCCGCTTTGGTGCACGGCATGGCGAACGTCATTGCGGGGGGGGGGGGGGCATACTAAAGTGAATGTCGGTACTATAACAAAACACTATGTTAGCTCGGCCACACTTAACGCCATGGTACACAGTAGGCCTCGGTCCCATGCAGTAACCAACAGCTTACTGTATGGTAGTGTCAGGCTGCAGGGATTATGCTTTCTGAGATCTGGGGTGTATCAATAAGTTGGTGTTGGCATAGGCCTAGTCCCCTGTAAGGTTTTCACTGGTACAGTCTGAATTGTTGTACGGCACAAATTGGTACGCGTACTTACCCACATACTGGTTCAATTAGAGAAAAGAGTCCGTTTTTAAACACAAAATACCTGCAAAAATGTTTAGAAGTCATCAGCTCAAAACTAAGCTTATTAAGTGATTCCAGAGAGTCAGGGTTGTAGCTACTCTGGTCCGCAGCCAGATCCAGTGAACCACCACAACAAAATTCTTCTGCTTAATATTTGTGGGTAGGTCTACAACCCCAAGTTCACATTTCACTGCAGCAAGCTTTCATGCCTTTGTAGCAAATCACAAAGACAGTAGGCCCACATTCAGATCTATCAACTCATAGGCTACATAATGGTACGTAGTCGCGTACAGTCATCGATTTGTGGACAGTAGTCGAACGGATACTTATGTAGTAAACTAGTAATATACAGTGGTTGATGCAGTATATATCCCTGTCTTTATGATAATAAAAATACCTAAAAACAAGCACACTGTGGGCCTACACCACTGTGGTTTGTGTATAGGCATTACACGGTAGGATGGTAGTGAAAATAGCCAAGTAGGCATAGTTAGCATGGCCCCAGTATGTGGGCTTCGAAGTTGCCATTTATAGTTTGTTCTGTGGAGAGACGTTGCGTAAGATTATGGCCCGGATGTTGTCTAGGGATGTGGCAGCAATATTTATACCTTCTGTATTAAGAGAATGTGAATACTTGACTCACAATAAGACAAAAACAGATTTGAGCATAGATATGATGATTTCGTCACCTGCCATTCCCCGACTGTTGTTCGGCCCGATCTAATGGACTATTGAAAAATGGACTATTGGACAGGGATGATGTCAGTTAATGTTCTTGGACCCTTATTCGAACATTCATGGAGTTGGATCCGCCAATGTTCCCTGGACTTGGCCCAACCTGTGTCACTGTGGGCTTATGGTAGAAGGGAATAGACGCAAACTCTGCCCTTAAGGGTGCCAGATATTGCTAATGGGGTGTGTGGCAATTGTACAGTACCCCCAGTTTAGTTTCGCTTCAGTCGCAATTCAGGAATAAGCAGTCACTTGGTGGCGGTCCTATACTAATATTTAAGCCCGGCTCGCCCTGTGCCACTAAATATAGCCTGGAATACATGAGTGTCATATAGAAGCATCGTAAATGTACGTATGAGGTACGATAAAGTTAGACTGACTCACAGAACTTGGTGCCGAAAATATACCTTTCAATGTTGGTTTTCGAAAGGCAAAAAAGTATGATCTTTATTTATATTTTTTTTACAAAAGTAATTACAGAAGATTCAATGAGTCTAGCATTGACAATATTAATTTTTATCAGATCATAAAATTTCCTAAAGATCATGTTTCAGTGTTTTTGGCAAAGTTACTGCAAAGTTTGCCGGGTCCATAGGCCTGCCTGGAGTGCCCTCAGCTTGAATGGGCATCAACGATTGAGTGACGGGCATGTTAATTTTGAAAGGTGTGAGGGGATAGTTCCCGCCACTCGGCATCTTTTCTTTACCAGGCAGACGGAATCATGTATGTGAAAATAACTAGAGGATACATTCGTGATCATACCGTAATTTCATAGCTCTGACAACATGGGGCGCCAAGGTTGAGGCAAGGGGGGACAATTGCCCCCTGGAAAATCAAAAACGACAGAAAAAATAACTAAACCTTCAAGACTACTTCTGTTCAAATTTGAATATCTCACACATTTGATCTAGGCTCCTTGAAAAGACAAAAAACTTATTTCAAAGGGGAGGGACGCTCCCCTCCCACAGGCCAGGGAACAATCCTACTCTTGATGTGACCCTCCAAAGTGTTTCCCCCCCAGACTACGGCGCCTGCTAATCTGATCAATTAAAGTTTTTTCCCATGATGTGACAACATAGCCTAACTTAACACTACAGTAATTGGCTTTTTTTTTGGGGGGGGGGGGGACAAACTTGTTTAATATTACTATACGTGTGATTTACGTACCAATTTGCTGTTAATACGTTGCTAAACAATTGAACTTCTTTACGGCGGTTGATTTTTTACGTACATGGACAGCCGGGCTCTAATTAGTAGGACCGCTTGGTGCTGGCTTCCAGTATGTTAGTAAATATCTGCACACTGTATACTATGCATAGTAATGTGTAGGCCTATACTTACGGAACCATTATGCTGCAAGCACATTTTGAGGAAGCTGTATGTTTTCATATATAGTATTTCATAAATACTGTTGTACTCCTCCATTGGTTAATAATATTTTCTATAATAGTTTAAAGCTTAGATGAGTTACAAATACAACGCAAAGCTGTTTTTGCAAACTTTTATTCTCCAAGTTAAAACAAACGTCACAAGGGTACTCATTAGCAACATAGGATAACATTAAAATTAACATTTCCGAGGTGAAATTTGTTATTGGAATGGTGAAAAATAATTATCAAATGCACGTTTCAGGTTTATAATTTAATATAAAAAATGCAAGGCAGTTATCCAATGGATGTGGTGTTTATAATTCAGTAATATTCCATTCAATTGTATTTTCAAAAAATATTTTCGCAGTACCATCGGGTACGTTCCCTCATCGATACTTTGGTATCTTATGATGGGTGGTAACATATGGGTACCGGTATATACTTGTACTTACAAAAATACCGGTATACCGTGAAATATTAGTCCCATTGCATGACATAATTTGGTGTAATTCTGTGGTGTACATCATACAAACTTTTCAGTATGTATAGGCCTAGGCCTACTATGTGAATTTGAGAAAGGTTGAGACCAGACAAAGCTTTTGATTCCCTGACATAGAGGAATCTATGCAACGGTGATGCCATGTTAGCCGTATGTATGTGTGTGTCTGCTGTATGTATGTGTGTGTGTATGTGACACTTAGCTTGTAAACACTATCTCAAGAAGGGTAACCTCAAAACATGAGTTTAGGGAGAGAACGTCATTAGCAAACATGATTGGTGCTTCGAAGATTGCTTTTTAAGTTTCATTGGCAAGGAATCACTAAGCCTTTTGGCTTTCTGGTTTTTTCGGTGGGAGCTGGTGACTGTTTCTTTCTGACGTGATCACTTTCGCGTTGCCCTCTAGTCTGGGTAGCCTCTGATCTACGAAATATTCCTGGTAGTGACTGGTGATGTACCTACCACTGGTCTTGCGATGACAACTTGATTGGAAAAGGAAACAATATCATCAGTAGAAGTGTCAAGTGTATTTTTATCAAGTAGGACTAAAAGGATACTTCTAGAGTTATTTGTTAATCGAATTGAAATTACCGTAGAAAGATGGCTGGTAGACCAGTAGAGGTTTCACTTCAAGAACTCTGAATATTGACTCCATAGTACAACAGTGTAGGCTACATGGTGTTAATTGCCTTTACATGGCTCTTCTACAGTTTACTTACCAAATTAATCATTTGCAAAAGTAATACAGGATGGTATTTGAGGCAGAAAGCCTGATAATCCTAGGGTTCTGGATGAAACTCCTTTGTCTATGTTACAATTTGGCAGGTGATGTCATCTTTAGCTTACTGGTAAATGCCTTGAACAATCCTTGCTTTATGAATCTCATATATGATTGTTATCACCATATATACGGTAGTTCCAGGCCAAGGACTGTAAATGTCAGACCAGGTTAAGTTGAAATAATAAGATTTTATCAGCAGTTTTGCAAGTTAAAAGGAAGATTGTATTGAAAGTAGAAACTACACAGAAGATTTGACAATTTTATTGGGTATGATCCTGATAAATGTGAAGGAATTAATTCCTCTGATGCAAAATGACAATTGCCCATAAAATCCTGTTATGAATGAAAGTTTCCTATGTTGTGCCTCTAAACTTGATATTCCTATGTCATCTTTACTGCTTTCAAGTCTCTAGTGTCAAAATAAAATCCTTGAAGATGTAAATTAAACAGTCCTGCAATGAATTGTGCTCGTATTCGAACCCTTTGATTTGATTCAATGGCGTTCGCTTACACAAGATATCCATTTTAGATTTTGATGTCGTTCTTGCTTAAAAATCACTGGTTAAGAGCAAAAGACCTCACAAATAATAAATTGGGCCCCAATTCATCAGGGGGTTTTATTGCCATTTTGGGTTTTTTTTGGCTCCCCCCCCCCCCCCCACCCCACCCCCCCCCCACCCCCCCCCCCACCCGCCCCCCCCCACCCACCCCCCCCCCCCCCCCCCCCCCCCCCCACCCCCACGCCCCCGCCCCACCCCCCCCCCCCCCCCCACCCCCCCCCCACCCAACCCCCCCCCCCCCCCACCCCCCCCCCCCCCCACCCCCCCCCCCCCCCACCCCCCCCCCCCCCCAACAACCCCCCTCCGCCCCCCAAACCCCCCCCCCCCCCACCCCCCCCCCCCGCCACCCCCCCCCACACCCCACCCCCCCCCCCCCCCACCCCCCCCCCCCCCCACCCCCCCCCCCCCCCACCCCCCCCCCCCCCCACCCCCCCCCCCCCCCACCCCCCCCCCCCCCCACCCCCCCCCCCCCCCACCCCCCCCCCCCCCCACCCCCCCCCCCCCCCACCCCCCCCCCCCCCCACCCCCCCCCCCCCCCACCCCCCCCCCCCCCCACCCCCCCCCCCCCCCACCCCCCCCCCCCCCCACCCACCCGTTTCTACGTACGTAAAAAGCCCCCCCATTCCGCAATGCCGACACCACAGCTCGAAGATGTGTGTGTAGACATTCTGTCGAACTGTGTGTCGGGAACGCAGTTAAAGTCTCCGGCTAGGATACAAGGGTCACAGCCAGGAACGAAGGATGGAAGGGTAGTAAAAAAATTCCTTCTGTCTGTAGGCTGATTGGGTGCGTAAACATTACATAGGATGAAGCTCCCGCAAGGATGTTTTATGGTGATGCATATCACCCGGCCCTCATGATCATGATCAACGTTTCCTACCAGGGAAGTCCATCTGGATGAAACTAAAATAACAGATCCACAGGAAGACACGGAACCAAAGGAAGCGTGCAAACCCCCACCCCATTCATAGGACCAGGTGTAGACGTCGTTCTCATTAACAATGTGAGTCTCCTGGAGGAAAACGAAGTCCACACCTAGTGATTTGCAAAATTGGAATATTCTTGACCGCTTCCGACTGTCCCTCATGCCATTGACGTTTAGGGTCATGAGGGACAGGGGGTCAGTCATGGTGGGATAGGTAACTACACATCTGTCTCTGACCTGGCCTTTTTATTCTTACATGGACTCGGTAGTGGTGGACCAGAAGGATGGATCCCCTCCACTGACTCCTCACCTGAGGCCGACCTTTTTAATTTGGACTCTGTTTCAACACCCTCACACAAATCAAACCAGCCCTCCCCCGATGGTGGTTCCTTTGGTGGAGGCTCTGAGGCAGGTCCCCCAGCATCTGACATGGCAGAGTCAGTCTCCGAGTCTGATGAGAGTTGAAGGTCATTCTCCACTGTTAATAATCCAGCCTCCCCAGGTGTTGAAGAGGAGGACGATGGAGGGCCAGCCTCAGGGGTCCCAGAGACCCCTTCACATTGTTTAGCAGCAAGGAAATCCTGCTCCACCTGATGTGCCACCTCATCAGGTGAAGGGGACCTAGGTTCCTCCACCATAGGTTCTGGGCCTGACTGCGAGGGTTCATGTGCCGGCCCCACATCCGCACTGGCACGGGCAGAGTACGAAGTGGGGCAGGAACCAGAAACATGTTGGGGCACTCGGCCTTTTCGTGCCCCACCTGCAGGCACTTGCCACAACGTCTGTTGGGACAGGACTTGGCTTCGTGCCCCTCCTCTGAACACTTAAAACAGGTGCGGGGCTGCCCAAAGTATCTTATATGGGCTTTGGAACCCCCTATGAAGAGGAAGGACGGTATTTCCCTCTTCAGTACCATACGGAACTGTCTCTTTCCGTTCAAGATGCCCTTCAGCTCACCTTCCTGGTAGGTGACCCACCGCATATTGGAGACAGTTCCGTACTGACTGAGAACCCTCGCCACCAGGCCCTGATCGACCTCAAAGTTCAGGTACAGAACTGTCACCACCACAGAGCGATCATATGGGGTGACAGTAAGCCCTTCCAGCCCTTTAAGGCGAGACACCCCCTGAATTCGGGCAGCATCTGACCTGAACTTTAGGTCGTACGTGTTGCGAGCCGCAAGCGGCTGCAACATCTCTATTTCTTTTACCTCCACACCATTGTTCTTCAACACAGCAAACGCCTGCGAGGGAGAAACGCTCGCCCCGGACGAAAACTCTAACTTAACAATTGTGCTATCCCGACTTCCGGGCATAGCAGCAGTTGTGTGGCTCGAGGCCACGGAATGAAAAGAGGAAAAACCTCAGAACTAGTTTTACAAAAGGACAAAAAATAGGATAAAGTAAGAAACACAAGCTACACAGAAACAAGGTGAGGTCGCAAACAAATGGACATGACCAGACCTACTTATAAACTACCTGCGGACGTCGTCCTGGCGTCGGTGAGGACGGAGATTAAGCTGAGGGTGGAGGCCGACTTCGTCCGTTTGCCAAGGTCGACGTTCGGCAGGTGTTGGGGTCCACTTGTTTCAGTGCGGGCGGGCCGGGTGATAGTTAATTTGTAAATATTGTAAATATTGAAATTGCAAATAGTCCTACGTGATTGGCTTGGGTTTGGGGTGGTTTTGTACATAGTTAGCACAGACATTTTGTTTGCTAGCGCAATGTACAGATTTCTGTAAATAGTTCAGAGTTATGTTTTTGTCCGGTCAGGTTTAAGTTCTTCTTTGTTTCTTCGTGCCCGTTTCTACGTACGTAAAAAGCTCTGATGGAACAACTACATGAACAATTTAAACACAACGTGGGAGTAATGAGGTTACCCTTTGCCACAACTGCCTCCGGGGCACCCTTGGGCAAGGTGCACCTGTATTTGCCCCGGTGCTTTTTAAGTGCTGTTGCCTTTGGGCGTAGTGTTGCCTTCGGGCTTAGTGTTGCCTTCGGGCGTGGTGTTGTCTTTGGGTGTGTGGTCTTTGTTTTTAGTGTGGCCGGGGGGAGGTTGGTCTGTGGGGTATTTGGGTTGTTGTCAGTGTGTGTGTGGTTCTATTGTTGTAATGAACATAATTTTCTGTTTGATTTGGTGGTGTGTGGATAGTTTTGCCTTTATGTTCCTGTCCGATCCGGTTTGAGTTTTGTTTTTGTTTGTATGTGCCGTTTCGATGCACTTAAAAAGCCCCCAATTTAAACACAACTTCCTCTGCCACAATGGCAATTGCCCAATGGTGGTAACTCCAGAGAGAGTGTATGATATTGCTACTGCTTGCTGAATGCTTTTTAACATCAGCATTAATAACGACATCAAACTAGAACTATACAATTATGTTATAGGTCGCAATGAGATTAATGCACCCCCTGCTACCACGATGTTGTACCTGGTTTTGTCACCAGGAATGAAATTGCTACAAGTTTTTCACAACACATTTTTTTTTTCAGTTGAAATCTAGGGGAGCTCAGTGAAGTTCGTGGTTGCTGAAGTCAAGTGCTAATTAGAAACTCTCCTGTTGTGAGCAGGAAAGTCAAACTACCTCCAATATCTATTCCCTTGTTTTGAAGGATAATACCACTGTGTGAAGTAAAGGTTTGCTTTACATAGGTTCTGCTTCATTAATGCAATTTCTCTTACCAGATTTTGAAATTTCATGCATTGGAAAATTCTTAACTTCTTCAAACAGCAAAATATTACATGAAAGACAACAAATATGGAGTTTTAAGGTTGAATAATCTCCCTAACCCTAAACTTAAATGAAATCTTTCAGAGCTTCTTTAGAGTACTGAAGTGATGACGTCACTTAGACATCGTTCCATAGAGTAATGACTATAGATGGTTGCAAAAACTTTGATTCCACATACTGATATCAAAGCATGAGCCATAATTAAGTAAAGGTGATCATACACCATAGTGGCACTATTCTTATTCCTGCCAAGTGATCATGCAAATGTATTTACATCATGAAAAATGTTCTCCTGTTGAAAAATGTTCTCCTGTTAAAGACCCCCTTCCCCAGACCCCATGATTCTTTTTGGATATCTGAGCTGTCGGCACTTGCAAACAACTGTCAGAATATTTACAACAGTTTCTTAAACTTACAATACATTGTGGAACTACTATTCCTTTTGCATAAATCACTTTTAAAGCACATGAATAAAAGACTTTCGAGTCCTATGATAAAGCAATTTGGAAATTGGTTTATTAAGAGCTGATGGCTTAAATGATGTCACACTTTAGTACTCGAAGTATCACAGAGTATCAAAAGAACTGTGCAGACCAAAATTTAATTTTCATTTATGTTTCTTTCATGTTTCCTCTGGTAGAAAATACAATAACTTCAGCTCTCAAATTTTTGAGAACTAAAAACGTATAGAAACTGATGCAAACTTTATCAGAATGCTAAGGTTTAGATACATCCCAACATACCAAAAATAACCAGAATGCAAAAATGCATTGTGGTTTCGATGAATAGCTCTTACAAGTGTCATTCCAAATAATGCCAACATGTTTTGTTTCTTTCAGTCATTTTATGACTGTGATCTTAATGTGCTGGAAAGTTACAGTTTTGTATTCATATTTGACCTTGGAAATTCTTGGGAATCTTTGCTTTTTGGCCTATGGTGATTTCAGCTGACAACTGACAAAACTTACAGGGGTTTTCTGATGGATTACATGCAACACCATGTCAATTATCCAAGCTTCCTTAAACTTGAGAAATATTGTAAACAAGGTTTTCAGAGTTTTATTCTCGGTGACCCCTGATGACCTTTAACCTCCACAAAAAACAGCCCTTTCTCTTAATACAGGGCATCTACCAACCAAGTTTGAGAACTGTCAAATTTTTCCTTGTTGAGATATCGTGTAAACAAGAAAAGTGTCGCAAACACACACACACGTCCATCATGAATGCATATATTTCTCTTTTCATCGAAACCAAAAATGGCTTGGGACTTATCTTTTTAAACTTATATCTCTGGGCTGAACACAGCTTTTGCCCCATATATTTCCATAGCAGCCAAAATCTTCTGTACATCCAAGGTCTGACGCTGAAGGTCTACTTTGGTCTTTTCAATTTTGAGAAGCTCTTCTTGAAATTTCAGCTGGCGTATTTCAGTAGCCCTCTGAAGACTTGATGGCTGGTTGGAAAGAGCTTCCACTTGAGCCTGTAAATTTTGCACCTTCTGCTGAAGGGCAAGAAGTGATGAAGTTGTGGATGTTTCTGCTGTTTGGGACGTTGTTGAAGGTGGTAATGGTGGAGGAACTGCTGCCAAGTCATCAACGCTGCTCTCTTGTGATGAATCCTAAGTACAATTTCATTATAAAAACTTAGTAATAAGTACAAAATGTTTGCTCATCTTGGAAAATATAGTATAAAAAGGACCATGGAAAATCATTTGAATATCTTGGTTGAAAATAAAACAGATGGCTTTAAAACTTCATGGAATTGCAATGACAACAACTTCACAAGAACTTCACATGTCACAAAAGGGTCTTTCCATATGAAATCAACAAATGGCTTAACTACATTTCAACAAGGACTCTATAACTCTGATCTAAATTTTGTTACACCAGGGGAGACATCACACTATAACAATGAAGAAAACTAAAACTATTTGACAATCCAAGCAAGTGTTCTCCTGTGTCGAGTTTAGCTTAGTTTAAATCACAGTGTGTGTAGCAGTTTATTCAGGTTAACTGCTACAAAATACTGTTTTGGTTTTCCAGGAGTTGTTTCTTAAAATGAAGGAAGGCTCTTACTTGTGACATTTCTGAGGTAGCAGTACCAGAGGGGTCGACTTCTGTGTTCCTTCCCCCCCCCCCCCTGCGGGTACGGGATGTAGAATAGGCCCGCTGCTTTCTCAGCATGTCGTAAGAGGCGACTAACAGGGACGACTTGTTTGCCGTGAGTCGCGACCCGTGTCGGTGGAGGAGAGGGTCCTGGTGGTTGAGTGAAGGCTATAACTGCGGTTTAGTCCTAGCAACACACCACTTTGGCCTCAAATTCACCTAGTCGGGAGGTTGAATTGGCCTGGTTCAACCAATCGGCTGGTGGCGTCATGCCCTGAGATCTCCACCTGACTGCTTTTCAACCTTTGCTTATTAACATAGCACCAACTTGTCATGTACCCGTCACCAAGTGGACTTTACTTGTGTGTTTCAGAAAGGTGGTTTTCTCAGAAGGCGGCTGCTTAATCAGGTCAATCGGGGTTATTGATTCATTTAGTGGCCTTGAGTATATCACTAGTGTATCCCTGGCATCGGTTTGTGATGAATTTTCCACTTACCTTTGATGTCCCCTTGTTGGGCTCCATGGTGGGTGGGGAGCACTGGTGACGAAATTTTGTTCTTTTAACTATGGATTCCTCAAACCCCGAAAAAATGGGGAAAAAAACGTTTCAGGAGCGACTCTGGGGCAAGCTCTGACCCCGAGGAAGCTCCTATCTGGCCTAGGTTTCTTGTCGTTTCCAGTAGTGGAGACGACAAGACCCTTGCAAAGCTGTCACCGTTTGCCATCAGCAAGGGAATTGAGGGTGTTGTCGGCACCCCTAAAACAATTAAGAGGCTTCGTTCTGGAGACCTTCTGGTTGAAGTTAGCCGAAGTACTCAAGCTAACAACTTGCTGAAAACAAAGAAACTGGTCGATGTCCCTGTTCAGGTGACCCCTCACAGGTCACTTAATAGCTCTAAGGGAGTAATCAGATGCCCGGATGTCAAGAACTGCTCTGATGAGGAGATTCTTGATAACCTGGCATCTCAGCCACGTGTACCGTATTTCAGTGTTAAGGGAAGGTGTCAGGAAGCCCACTGGCACCTTCATCCTAACATTTAACACCCCAAAGCCACCGACAACACTGAAGATTGGCTACTTACAGGTCAGGGTTGAGGTCTATATTCCCAACCCTGTCCGCTGTTTTAATTGCCAAAGGTACGGCCATTTCAAAACTAACTGTAGCAGGGCAGCAACCTGCGAGAAATGTGGCCAGGAGGGACATGCTGGTGATACCTGTGAGGAGTCACCTCGTTGTGTAAATTGCCAGGGTTGTCATTCCGCCAACGACAGAACCTGTCCAAAATGGGTGGAGGAGAAGCAAATTCAAAAAATAAAAGCCTCCAGCAACATAACATATAAAGAGGCTAGGGATACCTTCCTGTCGCAGGACTCACAGCTCAAGAGCTATGCTGGGGCTGTGAGGACTGCGAAAGTCTCTGCTGCAACCCAAACCGATATGACCTGGCCCAGGGACAGCAGTTTTCCAAAACCCATTGCACTCAGTTTCGCAAAACCAACAGAGCAGTCTACAACATCCAAGACAATACAGACGATGACAGCACCGACAAATCTACCACAAAAATCTACACCCCCACAAAAGAAGCCTAAACCACCACCAAAACCAACAACTACAAAACAGAGGCAAAAGACAGAACCAACAAAAGCAAGAGACACACCTAGAATCAAAATACAGACAAAACCGAGCAAAGGGTCGGACGACCCTATCAAACTGCACAACAGATTTGGAGCGTTAGAGGGGAGTGAGGGAGAAGGGGAAGAGCTGATGGAGCTCAGTGGCCGGAAGTTTCGGCCCGAGCCAGGGGGCTCCACCAGCTCTACTAACAAGCCACATATTTCCAAAGGATGACCCTTGGGAGGCCTGTGGCTATAATCCATGGAATTGCAGGGGACTTAGACCGAATTACGAGGAGATCAAGTGCTTCATAGCAGACTGGTCTCCTTTAGTGATCTGCCTGCAGGAGACTTTCCTTCGGGATATGGACCACCCAACATTTAAAGGGTACGACATGTACAACAAAACCGATGTATCCCCCATTGACAACAGAGCTATTGGGGGATCATCCATACTAGTTAAAAACACAGTTCCACACTCCACCATCCATCTGAACACTACCTTGCAAGCTGTGGCAATTCGAGCTACACTACACCGCACCATTACAGTGTGTTCGGTGTACATCCCACCAAGGTATAGCCTCAAACGAGATGACTTGGACATACTAGTTAACCAGCTGCCCACCCCATTTCTACTCCTGGGGGATTTCAATGCACACAGTGATATGTGGCGCTGTAATTACACCAACCAGATGGGTGGATTGATTGAATCTGTGATCGCTACCTCGGATCTATGCCTTTTGAATGATGGGTCTTGTACCTACATTCATCCGGCCTCTGGATCTCGTTCAGCGATTGATCTCTCAATCTGCTCTCCGGCAATTCTGATGGACCTTCAGTGGAGAGTGCACGATGATCAGTGTGGAAGTGACCACTACCCCCTTTTAATCGATACTGTCTATCCCATGCCCGAGGAGAGAGTACCCAGATGGCAACTTCAGAAGGCTGACTGGTCTGAATTCAGCGACCTCTGTAGAAACACCATAATCACGGAGGCTTTTGGAGGTGTACAAGACCAGATCGCCCACTTTACAGAACTGTTGGTGGGTATTGCTACAAAAACTATTCCTAAGTCCTCTGCAAGTCCACGTAGTAGACACAAGCCGTGGTTTAACACGGATTGTGAAAAAGCGATCAAAGATCGCAAAAAGGCCCTTAGTATTTTTAAGAAGTACCCTAGTAATGTTAATTTTAAGAATTACCTAAATGCCCGTGCCAGAGCACGGCGCATCATAAAAACCAGCAAACGGGAGTCATGGAAACAGTATATTTCTAAACTAAACTCCAATACCCCAGTCAAGAAAGCATGGGATATGGTAAGAAAGATCAGTGGAAGGCAGGTTAATTCCTCAGTCTCACACATAACCAAACCAGACGGTAGCAAGTGCACAGAAAGGGCAGATATTGCGAATCTGCTTGCAGATGAGTTCCAAACCAACTCCTCAAGTAGTCACTACTCCCAGACCTTCCAAGCATTCCAACATACCGTTGAAAAACAGAAAGTGAACTTCACCTCGGATAACTCTGAGGACTACAACAGCCTCTTTAACATCACGGAACTTCGTATTGCTCTCGAAAGAAGCAATGACACTGCCACTGGCCCAGATGAAGTTCACTATCAGTTCCTCAAACACCTCCCTGACAGCTCTTTACTGGTGCTGTTAGATATTTTCAACGGTATATGGGAAAATGGCAACTTTCCAGCTGCTTGGCGGGAAGCCACCATCATTCCCATCGCCAAGCCGGGTAAGGACCCGACAAAAGCTACAAACTACCGCCCTATTTCCCTCACTAGTTGTCTGTGCAAGACGCTTGAACGAATGATTAATGCCCGCCTGGTTTGGTTCCTCGAAACCAACGGTCTAATAACTAGTTATCAAAGTGGTTTTCGCCGGGGCTACAGTACCACTGATCAACTCGTCCGCCTGGAGTCAACAGTTCGTGACGGATTTGTCCGTGGACACCATGTTGTATCAGTATTTTTGGACCTGGAAAAGGCATACGACACTGCTTGGAAACATGGCATACTGAAAGACTTGCACAGTGCCGGCCTAAGGGGCAGAATGCCGCTTTTTATACAAAATTTCCTGCAAGATCATGTGTTTCGTGTACGTGTGGGGAGCGTGTTATCAGAGCTGCATAATCAGGAAATGGGTGTCCCCCAAGGTAGCATCCTGTCAGTCACTCTTTTCATCATGAAAATAAATAGCATCGCTAATGTGGTTAACGCTGGGATTGAGAAGTCTTTGTGGATGACTTCTCTATTACCTGTTCCTCAAGGAACATGAGGTCTA
Source organism: Holothuria leucospilota (assembly GCA_029531755.1). NCBI lineage: Eukaryota > Metazoa > Echinodermata > Holothuroidea > Aspidochirotida > Holothuriidae > Holothuria > Holothuria leucospilota. The sequence goes on from CM055970.1 coordinate 624,124, forward strand.
TAGAGAGACTAATGCAAAACTGCCTCAATAAGATCCAGCACTGGGCTGACAAAAACGGATTCCGTTTCTCTCAAACAAAGACTGTTTGTATGCACTTCTGCAACCGGAGAGGTGCTCATTGCGACCCAGACCTAAATTTGAACGGTGTTCAAATCCCAGTTGTTCCTCAGACCAAGTTTTTAGGCCTAATACTCGACAGTAAGCTCAACTTCACAGCCCATATCGACCATCTAAGGCGGAAGTGCCAAGGAGCGCTGAACCTGTTGAAGGTCGTCTCAAAGATGGACTGGGGCGCTGATCGTCCCGTTTTGCTTCGACTTTACAGATCCCTTGTGAGGTCCAAACTTGATTATGGTTGTGTTGTTTATAGCTCTGCACGTGAGTCATACCTCAGGAAACTCCTCCCTATCCATAACCAAGGCCTTAAGATCTGCCTGGGAGCTTTCCGTACCTCCCCAATGCAGAGTCTTTACATCGAAGCGAACGAGCCACCCCTCCATATAAGATGGAAAAAGTGGTCACTCCAGTTTGCCCTCAAACTGAGGAGTCATAGACAAAACCCGACCTTTGAGACGGCCTTCAACCATAAGTTTAGTGACATATATGTGAGGAAACCATCAGCTATCCCTCCATTTGCTATTCGCGTTGGTGGAGCTTTACCACAGGTGTGTACAAACCCCGACTCCGTAGCACAGTTCACCTTTGGCATCACTCCTCCCTGGACATTAGTCCAGCCAGTTATTGACCTTAGTTTGAGGAAGTATCCAAAGAACTCAACAAATGAACTGGTGTATCGTGCCAGCTTTAATGAACTGAGACAAAAGTACCATCGTTATCATGCCATCTATACCGATGGTTCCAAAGGTACGAACAGGGTCGCAGCTGCAGCGACAAGCCAATATGCATTTTTGCAAGTCAGACTACCGGATGATGCATCAATATTTACTGCCGAACTCCAGGCACTTAAGATGGCATTCGAGCTGATCGAAACCTCGCACGACCGCCAGTTCATTGTGTTCACAGACTCGCTATCCAGCCTTTTAGCTCTTCACGGCCATGAGCAAAAACACCCCTGTGTAATAACTCTCCGGGAAGCTTACTCCAATTTGGTGAGACTGCAGAAGTCGGTTGTGCTCGCGTGGGTTCCGAGTCACGTGGGCATACACGGAAATGAAAAGGTAGACACGCTAGCTAAGGAAGCCCTACAGATGGACATTACCAACCTCCACGTACCCCACACTGATTACCGTCCTAACATCAACGGCTATATAAAATCAAAATGGCAGGAACTGTGGGATTCTTTCCCAGAGAACAAATTATACCAGGTCAAACCAACGGTCGGGTCTGTGGGTAATGGAACCCCTAGAAAACGGAGAGATGATTTCGTACTGACTAGGGCACGAATCGGTCACACTTACCTAACACATGCTTATTTGCTCCACGGGGAAGAGAGACCATTTTGTATCCCCTGTGATTGCGATGTCACCGTCAGTCACATTCTCGTCGACTGCTATGAATACTCCCATATTCGTCAGAAATATTACAGTGTACCAGACCTGAAGACATTGTTTGAACACACGGACCCCACTCTCATCTTGGATTTTCTCAAAGAAAGTGGCCTTTACAGGAAATTTTGACATGACAGCCCATTTGCTTTTGTCAAGACTTTAGAATTTTGCCAAATGTTTTAATTTTTTTTTTTAGTTTTAGTTTTACCCTACCTTTACCCTGTTCTATCTAGCTGACACTACATAACACATTCGTGTTGATGTGTCGTTAAATCTAATCTAACTAACTAACTAACAAATTCTGTGTTCCTTCCCCTTATCCCCTCCAGCGATTCCCTGGCCATGACCTCCATGCATAAGTGCATCGCTACTGAAACATATGGCTTTGGTCCACCTCCTGCAAAATGAAATAGTCCCATTTTTTTTAGCCAATGCATTCATTCAAGGGGACACACAGAGTTATGAGGGGAAAATGAAAAAGCAATGAAACCTCCATGGGAAAGTTTTATGGGAAGGTCTGGCCATGGTCAATATATCTGGGTCATTCCATGAAGTTGGCTTCCATGGGCTTTTTGGCTATTTAGCCACATTCACTAGCTGCCCAGTGAAAAATTAAGTGTGCAATATAATTTCTATCATGACTGTATATTTGTATTGTATTGTTCTTGCATTATGTTGAATATGAAATAAATCTGTTAAAACTATGATTTGTTACCTGTATTTTTGTGATGGTGTCCAAACACCTTTTCAACGCTTTTTTGTGACATGAAAACTGACTGCACTTTACCTGTAATATTTCTCCTTGCAAGAGATGTTACCAGAGGTGATATAAGTTTCTCAGTAGATCATGTAATGAGTCACTCTAACCACAAAATAATTTTGCCAAAGCTCCCACACTTTTCCGTAAATAGCATTTTCAACTTGGAGCTACCGACGCAACGCTCGGTGTCATATAAACATTGGGCAGTTACATCGGTAAAGGCTTCCTCAAATAGTATTTACACAGCACGATATAATCATTAACTTCTGCATGTAAAATATGCCCTATGAGAACCGACATAAACAATCCAAAAAACTTTCGTTGGTGGATGGCAGTCATTATAAAATAAAGGTATACAAACGGGAAATGGCCATGGCGTCATGCCCAAAATGTTACGTCGGTACATACTTTTGACGATACAGGAAATTTAGGAACCACCCTATTCAAATGGAATCGTCTGGGCTATGCAGCCCTTGGCATTAGTCAACATCGATAAACAAACGGATAACGTGCAATTCACCACGCACGTGTATGCACAAATCTTTCACGGAGTCATGCGGTTACGTGGGTACAAACTGTTACATCGGTACAGCTGAGGAGGCAGTGTTTCGGGCAAGGTGAGTGAAAAGTATGCAATTTTCATTTTAACTTATTTGCAAGATTGAAACGATATTTTTGGCTACGGACAAATGATAAAAATTGATGCAAAATCATGGTTAGACTGAATTTTACTGCATCCCTGACACCACGATCCCATGCTCAAAATGGAGTCAGAAGTTGCGTCGGTACAATTCTACGATATTTACCGCAATTTTGACTGCCTTCGACAAAACATACAACTGTCACGAGTTAGTTTCATCTTTAAACACTTCTTTGTTTTATTTTGGTAAGTTTTCTGTGAGACAGGGCCTCGCAAACACCGTTTCATTTGGATAAGAAGTTAAACTGCATCCGGTTGTGGAGCTTGTTTAAGCGTGGGGATAATGAGGTTACCCTTTACCACAACTGCCTCCGGGGCACCCTTGGGCAAGGTACACCTGTATTTGCCCTGTGCTTTTTACGTGTTGTTGCCTTCGGGCGTGGGGTCGCCTTCGGGCAAGAATTTGCCTTCAGGCGTGGTGTTGCCTTCGGGCGTGAGGTTGCCTTCGGGCGTGGGGTCGCCTTCGGGCGTGGTGTTGCCTCCGGGCATGTTGTGTTGCCTTCGGGCGTTGTTGCTTTCGGACATTTGTTGTTGCCTTCGGGTGTGTGTTGCTGCCTTCTGGCGTGCGTTGTTTTCCTGTTTGTAAATAGTCTTGTGTGGTGGGTGGGCTGGGGGTGTCGTATATGTTGGCCACAGAAATTTTGTTTTGCTAGCTTGGTGTAAGGTAACTTTGTAAATGATTGTAAGTAGTTCATGGTTGTGTTCTTGCCGGTCCGGATTTGGTTCTTCCTGTTTGATAGTGTCCGTTTCTATGCACTTAAAAAGCATTTGGATAAGAAGTACCGACGTAACATTCATGTGTTTGGACTGCACACCGTGACGTGATGGCTATCGCTAGTCTAGGCAGTAGTACTGTAGTGTTGTTAATTTAAGTTTGCTAAGGCCTAGCCTAACGTTAGGCCTAACGTCCGTCCACGTAGGTTCTTACGTACAGGCAGGCCTCATGTTGCAAGTAACGTATATAAATTACGCATAGGCTGTTTACGCATGCTAATAGTGTAGGCTATATGTAGACAGTATAACATTAGGACTTCGACTGCGCTGTTACCACAGTGTCAATACATAAGCCTAGGCTAGCTTGTATGTTAGCCTATAATGAAGCAAAACGTTAGGCTAGCTTATGTTCGTCGCTATAGTGATACACTACTGTTAGCGTCATCGGCAATGCAATGGTCATCAGATAACTAGCCCACTTTGGTTTGACTTTGTATTCAAGTGCATAGAGCCAGTAATCTAGTAAAATTAGGACAGTTTAGCCTCAAATTGAACCAATTCAAGTTACAGGCCTAGCCTAGAGGAGTACCATCAGCAGCATGGGCCTAAGCAATTATTCTGTTTTTCACTGGATTTATGCTAGGCTAAGCTAGCCTAATGTTATAACTGCAATCGGCCATTTCTTAATACAATGGAGCTAGCCCTTACTGTACCAGTTTTTTGATTGAGGCCGTTTTATAGCGTGTTGCCCATGGTGGGATAATTCTAGGGCCTAACTTTCGTTAACACTGTGTTTGCAACCAGCACCTAACAATGGCTCCAGTACCCCTAAACTTAAGAATTAGACTTCGTTCTAGACCTGTAGAGGAGTCTCTTGAAGACCCAACAGAAATTCCCACCAAGGCTAAAGGGAAACATTGGAGGGAAAAGCTAAAAAATGATCCTGTGAAGTTTCGCAAGTACAAAAAGCATGAAGCATCAATGGCTAGATTGCGTAGGCAATCCTGGACAGATGCAAAGAGATCAGCTGCTAGGGAGGCATCTAGGGTCAGAATGGCAAAGCATCGACAGAGAAAAAAAGAAAAGGCAGCTCAACAAAAAACGGGGTGTTCTAGTTGTGCAGTCAGTCAAAAGAAAGATAAACCGAAGCGCACCGGGTCAAAATCCAGTCAGCAGAGGGCTAGTTGGAGAAATGCCAAACAGAAAGAAAGAGCATCATGGTCTGATGAGAAGAGACAAGAGGTGAACGCAAAACGAAGGGAGAGACGTAGAAAGGAAAAAGAGAAAGTATTGCAAATAAAACAACAGAAGATCGAAGAAGAGAAGAAAAGACTCGCAAAACTCGCTGAGAAGTCAGCTGAAGAAGAAAATTTGGCACGCTTACAAAGAGAAGAAGCAAAACCAAACAGAGTTGGAGTTGTCTCGGATGGAGAGTGGAAGGTCAGTTGCTGCTCAGCGCCAGTCACTCTAAAGGGCAAAGCGATGCTTGCCAGTTTCCGCTGATATTTTTGCAGATACTGTGAAGGGTGTCATAGAGTCAGCTTCACCTAACAAGAAAAAAGCCCTCTCTAAGGTTGGTGTAATTCTTGGCAGCAGCCCAGAGCATGAAGTACTCAATTCACTCAAGGAGCAGCTTAGTTCATCTGCAAAGAAACGTGACTCTAAAACCCGCTTCAGAAGGCATCTGCTAGCATCCTCATTGAATGTCCTGAGGAAATATCGAAAGCAGCGTTGGGTGAAAAGAAACTTTAGGGTAACCTCTAAACTCCTCCAACCTAAGAAAACGGGTCCCACCAAACGAGCCATCCATGCAGAGACAAAGCAACTAGTGATAGCTTTCTATGAGGCAAATGCGACCCAACTTGCAGATAAAAAAGCAATTAGTAAAAAAACTTTACAGAAAACAGCTGTTCTGCAAAAACCTGTTGTTGCTCTGTACAAAGCGTTTATCGAGGCACACCCTGGAGTAAAAATTGGAGTTTCCTCATTTTTTAACTTGCGACCTCAACACATCAAACCATTTGGATCACACAAAATGCGTGGATGCCTTTGTGAATACTGTGCTAATGTAACACACAAAGTTCAAGCTGTCAACAAACTTTGCCAACAGTACAAGATGCTGGGATGCAAAGTAAAGGATGGATACTTGGCCAGCAAGTTGACACTATGCCAAACACCAAACAGGTTTCCTGACATAAAGTGTGTCCAAAGACATTGCAGCAACTGTGGTGTAGCTGGCTTGAAACACCATCTACAGCCATTAGTAGATGCAGTGGGTGAAGCACCTGTCAGCTGGAAGAAGTGGAAATCACCGAAATCAACCATGATCTCTAAGTCAGGCATTCAAAAGACAACTACCAAAGTTCGGGAGGTGACCGAAGAGGGGGATATTATGTCGCTAGTGAACGAGTTGATAGAAGAAGTTACGCCCTACTCTGAGCACTTGTTTACTTGGTGGTGGCAACATGATCAGTATAGCAAAGTTGTGAAGAGTCCCAAGTCTGGTGAAGTCATAATGGTCCTTGATTTTGCTGAGAACTACGCCTGCCTTCAGCAAGATGAAGTACAGTCGGGACACTAGACCCATGACCAAGCTACCATTCACCCTATTGTTTCCACTTACCTTTGCCAATTGTGTCAGCCACAACACATCATTACCCCACTCCCTGGTTTTCATCTCGGATGATTTGAAACATGACTACCACGCTGTTCATAAGTTTTTTATGGATTCCGTTGAATTCCTCTCCCAAGCAATGTCCATCAAGGGTGTTATGAGGTTCTCGGACGGGTGTGCATCACAATATAAGTCGAAGGGCCCATTCCATGATATAGCACATTATAGCCAAGTCACTGTTGAACATCACTATTTCGGTTCCAGATATGGCAAAGGCCCGTCTGATGGGGAGAGTGCAGTTGTGAAGAAGGCTGCGTCAGCTGCTGTAAAAGGCGGAGAAGCCTATATCCCCAGTGCTAGGGAATTGTTCTTGTACTGCGAGAAAAAATTAAGCAAGGGGATTAGCACTAGTTGCTGTGAAAGCTTTAAGCGGTCAGTATTTTGGGTGCCAAAAGAAAGTGTGGTACGCCAAAGGGAAGAGCCAAAGACAGCAGTGAAAGGGACAAGACGAATCCATGCTGTAAGTTCTACAGGAGATGGCATGCTTCACACCCGTAGCCTGTCTTGTTTCTGCAAAGGCTGTAGGACAGATCTGGAAGAACTCTGTGAAAACCGTGATGTTGTTGATGACTGGAAGGTCATCAACTTTGGTGGACCTATCTCCCATAAAAGTAATTACTAATTACTTTTCCACAGCAAACATATAGCACTGTAACATAATTTTGAATCGCATATATATATATATATGTATATGTATATGTATATGTATATGTATATGTATATATATATATATATATATATATATATATATATATATATATATTATTTTTCTTCTTTTCTAATATGCTTTCACAAATTTATGTTCTGAATATTTTAGTTTGAGTAAACTTATCTCTAACTTTAGTTTCATTTGTTTGATTTATCCAGAACCTGATGTAGGCCAGAGGCCCAAAAGCTTGAATAAACAGTTTACACGTAAATCGACGTCTTTCTTGTTTTTACTGTATTTCTTAGGCGTATATAAGGACGCAGAACCGATTACGTCTAGGACAAATGGGATTACTTCTTGCACATATATTATTTATATATATATATATATATATATATATATATATATATATATATATATATATATATATATATATATATTTATATATATATCAAATTTATAATGCAAATGCTCAATGTTTCTGTCAGAAGTCTCTTTATGGACAAATGAGTATAGATCTTTATAACATTTTTGTTTTCTTTTGCAGCTGAGGGAAAAGTTTCCCAAGGGGACTTTGTGGCTGTGCGTGTCAAAGCCCTCCAGAACAGGAGAAAGGATCAAATGTTTGTTGCTAAGGTGAGAAAAGTTAACTACAGCTGTGTTTGTTCATTGCCAGGTATTGATCCAGTACTTACCAAAAAGATCTCTTCTTGTGCTGAGATATAAAATATTGAAGTTTATTCAGTCACTTTAAAATGGTTGATTGCACAATAAATTACGATGTCACTCTTGACACTACACAGGTTACAATCGCTGTTTTTCTTTGTTTTTCCCTAAAGCCACTAGTACATCTTGATCCAAAATGTGATCCCTTTTCACTGCTATAGAGTGTCTTGACTATACAAGCCCTCTTCTCACATATCATGAAAGAAATGATCAACTTTCCAAGGTCATGTAAACATTTAATTTTCAAAGGAAACAAAGCAGAAGAGTCGAGTTGTACGATAAGAACATCACAAATGATTGTGCTAATGACTATTTCAGTCTAAGTAAATATATTTTAACATTTTGTATGAAGATGGGAGTTAGACCAACAGGATTCTTTTAACGTCTGTAGTATATACTCTTGTAATTTTAGACTTTAGGTACATTTTAATTCACAAACTCGAGTAACCTGTCAAAGGGGGAATAATGGCAATTATGTGAACAGTCCCTGATGTATTCTTTTTAAAGAAGGTACTGTGTGAATGCAGTTAACTTTATGTCCCACCCAACAATTGTTGGTGGATAGTGTCAGGTTCCCCACAAATTTTTGGAAAGAAATTTGCCAAGGTATTGCTCAGCAAAGCTTCCAAATTTATGAGAAATATTCTTTCATGTGAAAGAATGCAGGGAAAATGCAAAATTCTTTAAACTGTTATCTCCAATACATATAGAAGATTTTTATTCCCATGCTTTCCATTAAATTCGTTATCAGGTTGTCCGCTCAGAGGGGGATAGCAGCTACGTAGCTTACATGAAACAGGCCTCAGACAGGGAACTTTTCACTTGGCCAGAGGGGGAGGAACTGTTTTTCCTGCATCCTCCAGAAGATATTATTTGTAAGCTTGATGCTCCAGAGCCAGTCCTTGTTGGATCAAGATTGTTTTCCAGGTTTAATTTGTCCACTGCAAAGGAACTTTTCTCCTGTATTTAATCATTACTTGTGTTCTGATTGCAGCAGTGCATGTCTACATTAAAGGAAAATCTTCAGTGTATCCTTTTTGCGGTGGTGGTACTCTGAAAAATGTAAATGATTTCATGGTTCATCATACTGAAAGGACTACAGAGAGAGAAGTTTAACTTTATCAATGTCCACCTTATTAATGAAGGCTCACACTCCATCAAACAGCTATAAATTTGCAGGAAAAGATGTTTGTTGGGTCTTGCTATGTAGATATAAAATTGGTTCATACTTCAAATTACTTGCATGGCTGAATTTCCCATAGAGCATAAGTGCAATGTCCACAACTAGCTCAGTGAGCATTGATCTGTGCTTTTAGCTTTTATACCCCAATTCTGTAGACATGCCCAGCTGCACAGAAGAGAGTGGATTTTGATTTTATATAAAATTTATAAAATAAGTGAGTTTAAAGAGACTTCAGATATGTCATGTCTTTGAACATACTTTGTTTTGCATTGCAACATGTTTAGCTTTGATATGTGTTCTGCTAATGTTCTGCCCAAGGTTTAAAGTGGCATCCTTCATTCGTTTTCAACTTTGGAGTATGTTTAAGCATGACAGTCATCTTTTCTAATTTTAACATGGTTAATGTTGATACATGCTAGTTCAGCCACTAGAGATCTGAAGATATTCTAGTGCAGAAAATCTAGTGTATCTCTTAATTTGTTAGAAGATCTGAACAGTGAAAAACTGCAAGATGCTACTTTTAAACTATTTGACAGTCTGAGGAATGCTGCCACTTGATAGGATGTGAAAGTGGGATGTTTCAGAAAGATTTACTAAATCTTAAGTGTTAGTGTATCATTGTTCAGTTCATTTTGTCATGTAAACTCACTCAGCTCCTCCGTATTAGACAAAAGATAGCATACGTTTGCGAATTGAAACTGGCATCCGGGCTTCTCCTTGGGCAAATCAAACTGACTTCTCCTGAAAAATTATTTTCTTGTGGGATTTATAACAGAAAAAGAAACTTATGCTTCAGAACTTGATTGTCTGTGTTCTTCATTCCTTGAGCTGCAAAATTAAAGAGGGATGGTAGAAATGAGTGCTCCCTGTTTGTGGGCAAATGACTTTTTATGAATGAAAAATGGACGACATGTTAACACCTAAGTCAAAGTTACAACTATAGTTTAGTGATTGTGCAAACTTTTTGTATATGCATTGGCTGGGACTTTGGATCTCCAACTTGGATGGAAACTTTCTATTCTGAAATCATGAGTGATGGACCACATTTTTTCAGGTTTACTTAGGTTTTGACAGATAAAGACTACAACACAATTACCAGCCACCATGGTAAAACTCCAGGCTGTACCTGTAGCCGCCTCTGCCAAGCTGCAGCGGCTGCAGCCATGCTTTATTGCTATACACATTGTAACAGAAGGATTTATTCTTGCTATTGTAATGCTTCATCAACAAAGCATGGCTGCAGCCCCTGCAGCTGGGCCAAGGTAGCAGCACCCTGGCTATTTTGACACGGTGCCTATGTAAATATGAAGTGTGGTAAACTCATGAGAAAAGATGTGTATATACACTATTTGAATTTTGGGTCAATTTAATAAGTAAAACTTAATGTCGATTAATATCAATTAATTACAGTGTACCAGTAGACTGTATTACTAGAAGTAATTCTTTTCAGGGTTCCTGTGTCTGAAGAACAATACACTTCTCTGATACACTACTTCGATAATGCAGTTCATGCATTTAGAAGATGTTACTCTGCCTTTACATATTGCATGGCTTCTTCCAGAGTAATAAAAACTTTCTGACTTCTGCAGGAAAGTGAAGAAAATTCCTTGATCTTTTCAGGCTGTTAGAACCCTGTATTTTGTTGTGAAGGAATTACCATGAGTAGCTTTATGTACTGTACAGTAAATGGGAACTTGTATTTTGATACGGCAGATATGCCATGTGTTTAGATATTTTTTAGGGTTTGCGTGTTCTGATATGGTCCAATCCAAAGTAAGCAATTCTGCTATTTCTGAGTTTTGGTCATCTGAAAAAAAGACACATTATTTCCTTAACAATCCTTAGTACTGATTATAATTGGAGATACTAAAATTAAAAAAATAATAAATGATGTGCGGCAGCTCTGCCCCAAGAGTGCATTGGAAGTGAGGTCCTTCTGGTATAATTCAAGATACTGTGTAATGGTAGAGCCTATGCTTCTTGTGAATCCTTGGAACTAAGATTACTTGGCTCGATGAATCCTGTTCATAGACTACTTCTAACAAAAGCTGACCCTAGCTGATTTATGCAAGAGGTTGTTGACAAGGCATGTTTGCCATTTATAATGACACATGCATTGTAGATTCTTAAACCAAGATTATTGGACTGGATACTTGTTGTATATGTTCCAAACAGAAAAGTATATTAGAAGCTGTCCTTCATGATTACAGTACAGTGGTTCCTGCAGAGGATGTTGCATAAGGCCATGTTTGTAATTAAAAATGACTAATTAGCAAATGCATAACAGATTATCTGGATGTTAGTCCTTGCATAAGAGAACATGGTGTCCAATGTTACATCAGGTATACTGAAATTATATTGATGTTTTCTAATAATTTGAGAGGATGAATGATCCTTTGTGACAAATGGTGAGTGTCGTAACAAATGCTCCACACATAAGTATGAAAGTATTGAATGGGTAAATATTTAAAATATCAATTGATGTGTAAAATTTTCATCACTTTTGTGCTGGCATTACTGTTTTCTTAAACTTTTTTTCAGTTTGTTCTTATTACACTTGACTATGAAATATCCCTACAAAAGGTGTGTAAAGATACTTCAACAGCCAAAAGTAGTGAAAAACACAGTGAGCAGCTTGTATTCATATCACACTATTTCCATTGTGCATGACAGGTATTTTGAGTATTTCCCTCTCTACTGACAATAATATGGTGTCCAATGTTACATCAGGTACACCTTCTAGAAGCGTGTTCTTTTCTCATACCAGTTTTGGAAGCAGGATATATAAGCAATATCATAATACTAGTTTTGCCTTATTTCATTGAATTTGAAATTTTAGCTTTCATGTCACACTTTGAACCCCAACTTCATGGAATGACCCATTTACAAACTTACTGTATGGGTGCTTTAATTCATAATTGACAACTGCACTTTGATAATTATTCATTCTGATTGTTCCATGATGACTACAGTAGTACAGATCATGGAAATGCAGACGTGTATCTTACGTAGCTTCATTGCACGATATGGCTTGGCAATGATTCAAATTATATACCTTTGTCTTGAAGGGGGAGAAAGCGAGGAAATGGGGAAGAGGACCTGCAAATCACAAAATTGTATTAGTAATTTAAATTGGGTCATGCAATGGAAAGGTATATGCAATCACGGTCACTTCTTTATTGAATATCATTGATTAAGGACACCCCTAAATTCAAGTTTGGCATGACCATTATGTAAATTGGTTCAGTGGTCTAATGGTCTTTGACTCTCTGTAGGAGTTTGACATAAATGGTAAAATATGTTGAGACATTATGTTTTGTACACCCATGGAATGGGGTCAGACTGGCTGGAAGGCATGTATTATTCATGCCAAGTACGGTAGGGCTCTAGAGGCCTTACAGTATGATATAAATTGCTACTGCCTCCACCTTTTTCGAAGATCTTCAGATTTAAGGTTTCAGGCAAGTAGAAAAATTATGTTTTCAAAATCTGTTGAATCATAGTAAAAGTGTTTTCACTATCATCCTGAATCCCTTTCAGTTTTGGTTATACTGAAACCCTCTTTATGGTAATTCACTTTTCATACTTGTTCCAGAAACTTATATGAACCTTGTATTAAATTTTGTATGTCTGTAAAACAAATTTCTTCTACAGTACAGACATAATAATGAGGCCCAAAAGGAAGCGGTTGAACCAAAATGATGTTGCAAAACAGTTTGTCAACCTGAAGAAAGATAGGGAAGGTTTCCTCATCAAAGAAATTGCACCAAAAGGTAATATCCTAGCTTTCATAGGATTACAATAGGTTGAATTTACTGTAGGTGTAGTGAAAAAAGTTTGTGACATATTTCATTGCAATGCATTAATGAAGTGTGCGTCTTGTAGCGATTTTTGTTCCATAGAAAGTTGAGGCGTAAGTTATGAATAAACCCATATTATTCATACAACATAGTTGGATCACATTGATCATGAATATTAAAGTATCTGCACATGCTTGATTTACTGGCTCAAAAACTGGATTTTTTGAGTTAACACTGCACGGTAAAGTAGCTGTGTGTGAGCATGTATAGTGGCATCCGTGTGCACAAGACATCTCAGTGTACATTCTGCATAGTGTGTAGCCTGTTAAGTGTCACATTTTAAACAAAGAGAATGTTTGGGAGAGTGAGGTATTCTTCCCTATACAGTCGCTGAAGCGGTCCGTCTTTCCAAATTCTAGGACTGTTCGCTCTCTAGCCCATAGCAACGGGGATCCTTGTACTCCTCTGGTCTGTTCGCCCCGACCAATCAGCGACCAACCTCTCACAGTCTGACGTCCGACCCCCTGCAGCTCGTATGTTATACACTGACTATGCCAGCGCCGTTTTAGCGACATAACTTGAAACTCTGTTGTTCCTGTGCACTCACATAGCACAACCATCGATATTTTCGTGATAGTTCCATCTTCTATTCTCGTATCCATGTGATCGTTTGAACACCATGCCAACTGGAAAGTTGTAAAGATCGTAGCTGTACCACTCGATATGTAGAGGATGCTCCACCGTCCTCTTAAGTTGGTTATTTTTCCACGAACATACCAACTCCTATACCTGGTAGACTTGTCAAGCCTAGTGCTGTAAATAAACTTACAGATGGAGAAAATGTGTCCTGTGTTATTATTTGGACCCTTTTACAGATGGATAAAGGGTAGTTCGATTAATGGACTAAGTCTAATAACCATAAAACTGCAGCTTAGTTGTACATCTGATCTGCATTACTGTCAGGCTACAGGGTACGAAAGCAAATTTTCTGTGGCTGCAGAGCTCATAAGAGTGGAAAGACCATACAGTCCCCACAATGAGAAAATTAAGAAAAGTATATGTGTAAGCAAAGTACTGTAATGTCTGATGGAGCAGGGATTAGTGGGACATGAAGGCATTCACTTACCACCATGTGAGTCCAAGCAGTGAAAATAAAGTTTTAATGTGATTTATCCCTTTACCAATTGATTGGAAGGCTCAATGTGCACAGTGCATGGTGGACATTAGAAAGTGTACAGTCCAAGCCCTTTTGGACAGGATTAAAAGGAAGAGGAGAGGGGGCACAACTGACACCATATTACACCAATGCAGGCTTTAAATATAATAAAAATGCCAAAGGGGAGATGAAGCCCTTCTCTATAGGTTATCCACCTCTGCGCCCCCCCCCCCCCGCATCAGACATCAAAAGCCTCCCTCTTACCTAGCCAGTAAATTCCACCCAGTGACTCCTTTCCCAGGTTTTTCACATCCATATTTTCAAAATCAATAGCCTGCCTGTTGTCTGCTTCACCCAGCGAAAGGCATTGAAAATCGATCCACCCAGGGACAACTGGGCATGTTTAAGGGTAATTAGTACTTAACCCCTCTCTGACACTTCTCTTCACTGACTCTCAGAGAGGCCAGCAAACCTTTTGTGTTTATGGAGCATATCAAGTTACAAATCAAAGCAGTTGAATTTGATAGTCTCAGTGATTAGTTTTATATCACTTAGAGTTGATGTCATCAACTGCTCCACACTTTGTGGCCACTACTATGCAACTTGTCATTACAGAAGTCAAGCTGATAGCATTGCCAGGGAGTTGCAACAAGCCTGCATTTCAAGGGATGTGCAGGGTAAATTAAAAGATGTATGAATAATGATGATAAGTCTCCAATGGTATGAATAATTCATTTCCCTCTTTACCCTATCTATCCTACAGAAAAATTTCGTGCCCTTTAGAGGTGAAGTTAATTTGATTTTAGGTGTGTTACAGTGTCATCATGCAAGTAATTACATCTTTTTTAACCAATTAAATCCTAAAAATTTTTTCCAGGTAGGGGAGTCTTTACAGTAGCATCATTTGAAAAGGGAGAATTCCTTTTACAGTACTTCGGAAAACTCCTTACAGCTGAAGAAGGAGACTTACTGGAGGAGGCCAGTTCCTCAGGGTTCAGGTTTTTCATCACATTTAAGGGCAAGGACTATTGGTAAGTGCACACAAATTCCTCTGTTTCTATGAAGAAAGCTTACACAAATTGTCCTGGCCTGGACAATTGTATTGTTGGTGCCTAGGTGGCCTGTTAAGCTGAAAAGGCGGTCGACACTTAGAATTGCTCTGGTCTCAGTAATTCCTTACCTGCCTTCCTTGAAATGTGCGCCCAACAGAATATTTATATGAAAGAGATGCAACATATTGAAATGCTGACACTATGATGTTGCAGTCATTGTTAGCCGTTAGCTCCAAATTTAAAGGGTCTAAAATGTTGATACTAGACCCTTTATATTGCCTGAACAGTGTGTCTTTGGGAACTGGGGTGTGCAGAGGAGATTGAGAATTACGATGGTTTTGTATGGTTTTGTATTGACTGGCATTTTTTATTCTGGCTTGGATTGCCCCAGTGCTGAGGAAGGGGGTGAGAGGCACCAAGAGCAGAGGTCCTTGCCTGTCCGAGAGTTTCTCGTTGGGCCAAATACGGAGCTAAGGAATTTAGTTTAGTCTTGGATATGCCTGCAATCTACAGTATGGAACTTATGGTCTACTAAGCAATTCATTATGTATACATGCCACCAAAGAATAAACTCCCTGTCTTGACTGGAAAAATATTTATTTGAAATTATTTCCCAGAGAGCTAGTCAAAGTTTTTAAACACTTTTTACATTGTCATGTGCAAAAACAGTCAAATTTCCCTCCACTTGCCAGACTTTTCCAGGAAGGCTAGAGCTTTCATGAAGCTTGATTTTTCGACCCATGCTCTTCATGTACATTTCCATAGGTTTTTATTTTCATACAACTTATGATAACATGTGGTCAAGTTTAACTGTATTTACATTGGATTAGGTTTTTTTTTATTTACAGCATTGATGCAACAGATGAACCATCAACAGACCCTGTATTAGGACGATATTAGTAAACCATGGGGAAAAGCATGAAGTAAATGTTAAACTTAAAACTCTCGATGTTGATGGTAGCCCAGCATTGTGTCTTTTTGCTTTGCGACAAATTGAACCTGGTGAAGAACTGTTGTATGACTACGGTGTTGATAACCTACCTTGGAAGACCAGTGCCCAGGTAGTGCAGACAGTATTCTTTCATTTCAGTCTCTATACATAGTCTTAAACTGTTAACTTTTTTTCTCCCATATTAATAGCAACTGAAATGAGACAAGTTGTACCAGTTAGTTAGTTAGATGGGATTTAACGACACATCAACACAAATGTGTTATGCAGTGTCAGCTAGATGAAAAAGGTAAAACTAAAAAAGAAACACATTGGGGAAAATCCTAAAATGTCTAGACAAAAGCAAATGCGGGAGTCATGTCAAAACTTCCTGTAAAGGTTACTTCCTTTGAGAAAGTCCAAAATGAGAACGGGATCTACGTGCTCAAACAATGTCTTCAGGTCTGGCACAGTGTAATACTTCTGACGAATATGGGAGTATTCATAGCAGTCGACGAGAATGAGACAAATTGTACCAAATCAAGTTCAAAGACAAGTAGCATGACAGTACTTCATGGCACTTTCATTTTACAGATGCAACCAGGCAGGGAAGTTTGTCAACCTCAAAATTGTCCTGATGAATTTCAGTGTAATAAGGAGTCCATTGAGGAAACTGATAAAGGTTAGCATTTCAACTGATTCTATTTGTTTCTGTTTTTTTCACATGAAGGAAGCCCTAGTAACAATTGCAAAGCATTTCCTCGGGCAATTTTAGAAAATTACAGAACAACCTGTAGGGGCCATGCTTTTTTGCTGTGTCATATGTTTCTCCTAATGAATATCCTTGACCATAATCCTGCTTATTGCTAATTGTTTCATAGGATATAAATGCATGTCAAGATTCACAGATGAAATTGGATTCATTGAAAAATTTTGACATCTGCAGAATTTTGGTATTCTTATCTTCAGTATATTTGAGGGTCTCCTCTTTGAAGAAGAGCATATATTGTTTACAGATTCTGTCCATCTTTGAGCTTTTTGTTGCTTTTCTTCTGTCTATTAACTATTGAAGAGGTCACATTTTACAGAGGTGTGTGACAAAGAGGATGTTAGGTTTAATGAATACATAGGAATTTAATAAATTGCTTGATTGGAAGTCATACAAGCATACTGATACAGTTTCATATGGCTTTGTAACAGATGGATTAACAGAAAATGTTCAAAAAGAATCAGAAGTGTTCAAAGGAAGGCTCGAGAGGAATGGCAACTGCAGTATGTCTGGACCTCTGCTTGCTTCAGAAGAAATACACTCTCTTTCAGCCTCTGATACATTGGGTAGGTACAGTTTTAATCAATGTGATATCTTCGGCATGGTGTCTTCATGAATTGCACACTTAAATGCAGGATAAATTCAAGTTACTGCAACTTATCTGCTGGAAACTGGGAATGGCTTTAGGCTCTCTCTGCATGTACATATAACCAGTGCTTTCTGTACAGACATGAGCATAGGCCCAAGTTGATTTGGGGAGGGGGGGGGGGGAGGGCTGTAACAACTTGCCCGAAAAATATAACCAAAAATTTGCGCATGCTCCACACGCGTTCAACATGTCAATGTACATATATAGGCATGCATCGGTTATCACACTGCATGCCAATTACATACAATCATTTGCAATGTTACTACCCTTTTATAGTGATTATACTTTTTTGGGAAATCTTTACAATAATAATGATAATAATCAGTGGTGAAGCCAGGACTTTTCTCATGGGGGTGGGGGCATGCATTATGTTGCGTGATCCCCAGCCTGGGCGAGGGGTGTCACCCCTTTGAAAATTTGAAAATGTTTGAAAAATTAGGGGTCCTTACATGCAATCTGGTGCCACATATGCTACCTTTGAAGTAAAATTTGTGTTAAAAAATTTACGTATTTTATATGCTAAAAAAAATATCGGCAGCATGGGGGGGGGGACGGCCCAATGCCCCCCTAAATTCACCACTGATAATCATAATATAAGTTCAACCATTCAACAAAATTATGGGTGAATTAATACTGAATATATAGGTGCTGGTGCAATTCAAATCAAAATGTTATTTTAATACCAAGGAAGTTTTTTAAACTATTGATTACCTTTAGCTTCCTCATTGCATTATTTTTCTTTCAGTAGGTGCCCAAAAATTCTCAGCATATCACCCGAATTTTCACAAAAATATTTGGTTGGGGGGCTGCAGTACCCCTCCCCCACCTCCAAGGCCTATGTGTACAGATATAAATATGTCTTTTCACACATGAGGTCAAAAAGTCAATGAAATCTGAAGACTGAAAATGAGGATACAAGATATATCACATGGAACTGGGGAAATTATTTTCCAAGAATTTGTCATTACAGCTCAACCATCCGCTCATAATACTGCTAATCCCATTAAGTAAACATGGCAGGAATATGGATTAGTGCACATATGCATGGGGAAGGTTTAGATTTAAGGTTTTGGTTGGTTAATATCAGTATTGGAAGAAAGTGAGTGGTACTGTTCATATTTCTCTTGCATGGTTTTTAAACAGAAACTTCAAGTGGGAATATCTCACAAGGACCAGAAATCATCAAAGAAAGGTTTGACAGGCTTGACATCAGCTGTGTTTCTCAGCCCACAGATGATGAAATACTATCCCTTTCAGTCATTAAAACAGTGGGTAAGTACAGTTAAAGTGTTGTCTTCAGTGTAGGGTCTTCATATATTATTCACATTGCATTGAACATTCAAATTGTGGGATACATTCAATTGATTTATGTACTGAATTTCAGGACACTAGGGATAGCCTAGGTTCATTCCACAACATGTTGAAGTTAATGTTAACTGAAGTGATGGAGCTTTGTCTTGATACATGTGAAGACATGAAAATTTACTATAAAACTATAGTTACAGGATATTCCATAGGGAGTGAGGAAGATTATTTTCCATAAATGAGAGCAGGACAGGCCTGCTTAAATCAGAACCCTCACAAAAGGGAGGTGGGGTGTAAAAAATCCTCATTATCTTTTCATTTCTGTGTTGTACGAAACTGTTATCACTCATAGAATAACATTTTATCCCTGGCCAGTAAGGAACTACATACAGTTGATTATACAGCAGATGAGCTATTGACATATCCTCTCATTGTAATTTTAAATCTTTTGTGTGGGGTAATTCTGAGAATTCACTAGGTGTCAAATAACCATGCACACTGCAGGGACTAAGTTTATTTAGAAGGTACTGTAACAGGTACACCATTACTGGTTCCAAAAATAGAGTATATATATATATATATATATATATATATATATATATATATATATATATATATATATATATATATATATATATATATATATATATATATATATATATATATATATATATAACCCTAAATGGTCACTTTGGGCGACACGGTAAAAAATGGTCACTTTGGGCGACGACCAGTTAATTAAATATATTTGCATATTCATGCAGTTAAAAATTAGACAAAAAATACCTTAATGATCTTCAGGAACGCCCTCAAATTGAATATATGTCCACTTACCTGTGTGACGTTCGCACAACGTTTTATTAAATAAAAGAGAAATAAATTGGTATTGCGCAATAACGGTGTGTACACCTAACATACCAATTTTTTACGTGCATGATATACACCCCCAAATTTCAATAGTAAATTAATACATAATAGGATTCTAGTGCAACTTACCTATAGTACCCCCAAACAGAGGGCGCTAGGATACTTTTATATATTTCAAAACGTTTGAAATAACATGCAGGGAATGGTTGTTATAACGTTGTAAACATTTAGGCGACACGTATATGTACACCTAATGTCACCCGATATGTCGCCTAAAGTGACCATTTAGGGAAATATATATATATATATATATATATATATATATATATATATATATATATATATATATATATATATATATATATATATATATTATATCTAAGCAGATGAGCTCCTGATGGTAAATTTTAAAGTTTACTCTTTGGCCCATTTTTTTGTGTAGAAATATTGAAGGTAAGAGAAGGATTAGCAGTGCCTGTGGACTAAATTGATGTACACATTTTCTCATATGCAAGTTAGATTGGTCCTGGGGTATCAGGCCATATATTGAATAAAGTCAAGGTTGAGTGTCCTTCAATTTTATTGGCATTTTGTACACTGTCACCCACATAAGTGCATGCTTCAAGCAATAAACATTGATTTTACAAATGAAGTACATGATGGGTTCTATGCCGGCTGCATGAAGACAATTTTTTTGTTTAGCTGTTGCTAGGGACCCCATGTACTTTGGAATATTGGGTTGCATCCATAATGTGATGTGGAAACTGACTGGTCTACAGTAGTGACTTAAAGCCTGCATTTGTCCCCACTATCTGTGTAAAGATTCACTTGTGCATACTCTCGTCTTCACTCCTAATGATTTATCCCCACTTCTACTGTACATTATTTGGTGAAAAATTGTTACTTGTTTGGTGCATTACTTTGGAATATTGAGTTACATCCATAATTTAATGTGGAAACTGACTGGTCTACAGTAGTGGCTTAAGCCTGCATTTGTCCCCACTGTCAGTGTAAAAGATTCACTTGTGCATACTCTCGTCTTCACTCCTAATGATTTATCCCCACTTTTACTGTACATTATTTGGTAAAAAATTGTTACTTGTATAGTGCATTATACATCTTCATAATTCTTATATTCAATGTTGGGAATAATTTTTTCAACTGCCTGTTCATGAAACAAAAGAAAGAGGTGGGACATATTGAATGACTATTCTGAAAATATTTAGTGCTAACCTCTCAGTGTTTAAGAAGTATACCCCAGTTCAATGTAGTGTCACTTAAAGAATTATCCCCACTTTCACTACAAACCTGTAGATGTTCATAAATTGGCTTCCCTGTGTTGATATCCTGGGTTACAGATAGCAAATTTACATTTATCCCCACTTCCACTGGACATTGTTTATGACATAGGTATGATTCAGTGAACAGTTACTACCTCTGGGTGCATCACAATTCATGGTTTTGATATCTAGTGTTATCCATTCGTCCATTAAGGAATAGCAGGAGTTGGAAAATTGATAGACTATTTAAGATATTTATTGGGAAGGTCTTTAATGTGGGAAGCTTATCTCAAGCCTATGTAGTGTGACTTCAGTTTATCCCCAACTTCAGTTCTAAACTTTAAATTGGCATACCGCATACTTTGTCTTTACAGTATAGATATTCCAGTTAGCTGAAGTACTATTTAACTTAAAGAAGCAAGTTCCCCAACTTTCTTTGTTCACATTCAGTGATCTGCCTAGCACATGTGGACAAAAGTTTTCTACTTGGCTTGTAGCAGAGATTTTAGTGTGACTCTCATCTGAACTTTTTGTCTATCCTCTTCACTCTGTGCACTTAAGAACATGTTAAATATGCAAAGGAGTGGGGATGGTGGCAGTTTTAGTGAATCCAACTAAGCATATCATAGTTCTTTAAAGGGACATGGTGCATTCACCATAATTTTGTTTGCCTTTTTCTACAGATAACTTCACTGAAAATGTCCCTGAAGGAGCAAAACTGGGTAAATTTGGGGAAAAAATTGACTGCACTGATGATGGTAGCAACTTTGGTCATCAGGATGTAATAGTAGAGCAGCAATCTCTTCCAGACACTGAAATAGTAGGTAACAGTGACACAGAGTCAGCAGCTGGCACATTTTCCATTGAAAGTGGAAATTCTGATGACATAGGGGAGATAATAGAGTATAGCCAGGAGTCAACACAAGATGATACAGAGTCCATAGAATATGGCCCTGGTTCAATAGAAGATGGTACAGAGTCTGTAGTGGATGGCCAAGAGGAAGATCAAGGCAATTCAGAGTCTGAAGTAGATGGAAGCAGTGATGGTGCTGAATCTTATGTTCCAGAGTCAGATGATGAGGGTTCGGAGTCAGCATATTCTGATGTCATCCCTCTACCCAGACGAACTAGGACCAGTGTGTTTAATGTCAGAGGTGGAACCTCTCAAACTTCTTCCAGTTCTGAAGGTTATGCTGAAAACTCTAGACGAGAAAACAAAGATGAAAGAAGCAACCTTAGTACAAAGGTGTTTCAGGCCAGTAACAAGCTCTCTGTAGCAGTAGATAATACTTGCAGTTCTACATCAAGCCACAGTACAAGTGAAGATGATGCAACACAGATGGGTACAAAGGAGAAAAACAAGGTCTATGTGATGACAACTAACAATACTGCTAAATCTCGATCGTATGACAAACCCGCTTATTGCTATGTATGCTCCCTCCCACAGAAGAAACTTACAGTCCACATTTTGCAGCACAGCAGTGAACCAATGGTCGCTCAGTGGTTGGCTGCAGAGAAGGAACCAGAAAAAGATAAGCTATGGATAAAAACAAGAAACTTCGGAAACAATCTCCATAATTACGGAGTTCTTAGGCAAGGAGAAGGCGAGCTGATTGTCGTGTATTGACCAGAGACTTATGGCGACCCTAGTGACTATCAACCTTGTGTAGATTGTCTTGGCTACCTTTCTCGAAATGAATTTTACAGGCACAAGTGCAAACTCAGAGAAGAGGATAAGGAAGACAGCCAAAGTCAGCAAAAGAAACAGTCTTGCGTCCAAAACTCACGAATGCTCTTACCACCACCCCCAGGTGTTCCTGCAGGTGATGTTGTTCACAAAATCTTGAGTACCCTTCAAGCTGATGACATATCCCGATGCATCAAAGGAGATTCTTTGATGGTAGAATTGGCAAAAAAGTTGTGTTTCAAGCACGGGCACGATCAGGAGCAGTTCAGAACTCTTAGAACAAAACTCAGAGAGATAGCCCGTCTTCTTCTAGAATTCCGACAAACCAGTAGAAATGAGAAAGCTACCTTGAGTGATATAATTGTACCATCAAAGTTTGAAGTTCTCCTCACAGCTGTTAGAAGTCTAGCTGGATTTGATAAGGAGACCCACCAATATTTAACACCAAGTTTGGCACTAAAACTTGGGCATAGTCTAAAGAAAGTAGCTATGCTAGTGGTGAGCAAAGCCTTGATTGATGGGAATGATGTAAAGGAGAGGCAGGCGAGGGATTTTCTCACCTTAATCAGTGAAAATTGGGACTGGGAAGTGTCTTCTCATGCCTTGCGTACATTGTACCAAGGAAAAAGAAACAATCCAAAGCTGATTCCTTTGACAAGTGATGTTGTTCTCCTCTCCAAATATCTGAAACAAGAGGCTGAAAGGTGATTTGAAGAAAGCACAAACCATAGAGGAAGTCAAATGTTGTTGGAGGAAGCTTGGTGAAGTCACTCTGACACAGATTCTCTTGTTCATCCGTAAGCGACAGGGTGAGGTATCAAAGCTGACTATAGAGGATTATGAGAAACTGAAGAAGGGTGAATCACATGTTCTTGACATGCAGACATTGAGCAAGTTTGAGTAAAACCTAGCAAAAGTAATTTGGCGTGTAGAAATCGTAGGAAAACGTGGTAGGTCAGTCCCTGTACTTCTAACAGTAAATGTGAAAAATGCTGTTGATGAGCTTTTGAAGCATAGAGACGCTGTTGGCATAGAAGACAAGAACATTTTTGTATTTGCCATTCCAGACGGTTCTACTCATTATATCCGTGCCTGTGACACATTGCGAAAATTTGCCGCTGAATGTGGAGCAAAGTGACCAGATCTACTTCGATCAACGCAACTGAGAAAGCACACCGCAACCATGTCCCAAGTAATGGCCTTGCAAGAAAATGAACTTGATGTGCTGGCTAATTTCTTAGGGCACGATGTAAGAGTACATAGAGAAACTATCGTTTGTCTGATGCAACCATACAGGTTGCAAAAGTTTCAAAGCTATTGATTGCTCTTGAAGGCGACAGTGGAGATCCTAACCAGGTGCTGCATGGAAAGAGTTAAGAACAACTGGACGTGCAAGAAAATGAAGGTACGTTTTGATGGTGAAGGATTAGTGTGTGAAAATTGTTCTCTTTTGCTTCCTAAAAGAATATTGCAGTAGACTTGGGTTGCTCTTTCTGAGGTATCTTATTTTGCCTTACATCCAGCAATTTTCCCAAAATTGACAATTTTCACACAAACTTTAAAATGACTGTTTTATAATGGCAATGATCAAATTGGTTATTGTAGTTGTAAAGTAATTGTAGAGGGAAAATAAAAGAATAAATTACTTCCATTTAGGACAAAAAAATCCCTTTTTAAATTAATGGAAGGATTAGTTTAATCTGTTTTAAGCACAACAGGCTTTTTGTTGACTTAAATAGATTCTTTGCAGTGGAGTTAGTTAGTTTGAATTTAACAACACATCAACACGAATGTGTTATGCAGTGTCAGCTAGATTGAACAGTGCAAAGGTAGGGTAAAACTAAATCTCAAAAAAGAATTAAATTGAGCAAAATCCTAAAGTCTTGACAAAAGCAAATGGGGAGTAATGTCAAAATTTCCTGTAAAGGCCACTTTCTTTGAGTTAGTAAGTTGTGCTTTTTAAGTGCATCGAAACGGCACATACAAACAAAAACAAAAACTCAAACCGGATCGGACAGGAACATAAAAGCAAAACTATCCACACACCACCAAATCAAACAGAAAATTATGTTCATTACAACAATAAACCACACACTCACTGACACCCCAAATACCCCACAAACCAACCGCCTCCCCCCGCCACCCTAAACCAATATTACTACATAACGCCAACGAAAGACAACACCAGACCAAACCACCACCACCACCCAACAACAACCAAAAAACCAAAACACCAGACCAAACAATCATCACAAACTGCCCCAAGGGGCCACGAGGGGTCCACTTGCCACGAGGGGTCCGGGGCGGAGTCAACCTGCTATATTTACAGTATGTACACTATTTACACAAAAACAACAAAATTGGGCAAAAAAAAATACACGCGCACCTTGCCAAAGGGTGTCCCGGAGGCAGTTGTGGCAAAGGGTAACCTAAGTTAGATGGGACTTAAGGACACATCAACACTAATGTGTTACGCAGTGTCAGCTAGATAAAAACGGCAAAACTAAAAAGTAAAAAACGTTGGGGAAAATCCAAAAATGTCTAGACAAAAGCAAATGCGGGAGTCATGTCAAAACTTTCTGTAAAGGTTACTTTCTTTGAGAAAGTCCAAAATGAGAGAGGGGTCTACGTGCTCAAACAATGTCTTCAGGTCTGGCACAGTGTAATACTTCTGACGAATATGGGAGTATTCATAGCAGTCGACGAGAATGTGACTTACGGTGACATCGCAATCACAGGGGATACAATATGGTCTCTCTTCCCCGTGGAGCAAATAAGCATGGGTGAGGTAAGTGTGGCCGATTCGTGTCCTAGTCAGTACCAAATCATCTCTTCGTTTTCAAGGGGTTGCATTACCCACAGTCCCGACCGTTTCTTTGAGAAAGTCCCAAAATGAGAGAGGGGTCTGTGTGTTCAAACAATGTCTTCAAGTTTGGTACACTGTAATATTTCTGACGAATATGGGAGTATTCAGAGCAGTCGACGAGAATGTGACTGACGGTGACATCGCAATCACAAGGGATACAAAATGGTCTCTTTTCCCCGTGGAGCAAATAAGCATGTGTTAGATAAGTGTGACCGATTCGTGCCCTAGTCAATACAAAATCATCTCTCCGTTTTCTGGGGGTTGCATTACCCACAGTCCCGACCGTCGGTTTGACCTGGTATAATTTGTTCTCTGGGAAAGAATCCCACAGTTCCTGCCATTTTGATTTTATATAGCCGTTGATGTTAGGACGGTAATCAGTGTGGGGGTACGTGGACGTTGGTAATGTCCATCTGTAGGGCTGTCTTAGCTAGCGTGTCTACCTTTTCATTTCCGTGTATGCCCAGGTGACTCGGAACGCACGCGAGCACAACTGACTTCTGCAGTCTCACCAAATTAGAGTAACTTTCCCGGAGAGCTATTACACAAGGGTGGACTGACTTGAAATATATCTCCCACACCCAGTTCGCCCCAAGTCTCTTCCTATGCTTGTATGATTATCCCATGCAGAAGAAAATTTTATCCCTAGCAATTGGAAGTGGCCACTACATTGTGGGTTACCAAGCAATGTCAAAGTTTTTTTTTGTCTTGCCAACCAGAGCCATAGTGAAATGGAGATTAGGCATACTTAGTGTGCATATATGAAACCTGTGGACTGGGGATATCGAAAATAATCGTTAGCAGCTGTTTAATAACAGAAAAGCATAAGTGGCTCAGGTTTTCTATGTCATAGGCCAGCTGGCAAAGCCACCCCCGCCCTCCACCCCACATTCTACTGCTTTCGAAAATTTTGTTTAAAATAGGATATTTACTTGTTTACATAAAAAAGTTTTGGCAATGAAATCTCTGACAAAGTTTGCATGTTCAAGCCACCATGCATAAACAAACCTTGTTAAAGGGGAGGTTTCCACCTGCTAAGAAAAGCAAAAAAACCTGTGGCTTCACACAGCATCCCTTAACCAGTGTCGTTGGTTGGTACTACTTACCCTTACAAAAAAACGTGTGTCAATTGTTTCCAAATCCTCAGGTTTTCTCACGTGTCTGCCATGGGTTTTCACAGGTTTTTGCA
This sequence comes from Holothuria leucospilota, assembly GCA_029531755.1. Classification (NCBI taxonomy): domain Eukaryota; kingdom Metazoa; phylum Echinodermata; class Holothuroidea; order Aspidochirotida; family Holothuriidae; genus Holothuria; species Holothuria leucospilota. Next base: position 650,586 of record CM055970.1, read on the forward strand.
GGGAAACCTGTCTTTTCCCGTGAAATTGACACAGGTTTGTCCGTTGCCACACTTTGCCACAGGTTTGGCACGCAAAACGCGTGGCAATTAAGAATAGTATTGACAAAGAATTCTGAGTCAAAACCTGTGGCTTAAAATTGAAAGCAAGAAAAGGTGTGTAAACCTGTGTCAAACCTGTGTCCAGAGGGTTCCAAAAACACAGGTTTGAAACCCAGGAACACGCGTGATTTCTTTTGTTTTTCACGTGTGATCTCGCGTGGTAACTGACACAGGTTGACACACTATTTTTTGTAAGGGTAGTGTCAAATCCTGTTTTCCAGACATTTTATACCACTGTCTGCCAAACTCAAAAGTCCAGCATTGAGGTGTCCTGTTCGAGAAAACAATTGGTGGTTGAAGACTGGGGGAAACGGGGTGGGAGTTCGGATTACTTTCCAGGTCTGACTCCCTACGTTTTGGGGTTTTTTTTGTCAAAGAATGTAAAATAAGTCATGACCCATGTTTTCTTTCCTGCACAGAAATTCCAGCAGAACAGTGTGATTATGATGAAGATTCTGAAGACGACTCTATTGATGGTGATAGTGAGACAGAGAAAGAACTCTCGACAGAGAACAATGGTCAGAAAAAAGGTAACTAAAAACGAGCACTTCTCAGTTGTGTAATAATGCTATGTGGTAATGCTGTACCTAATAAGAACTCTTCACGTAACTGGAAGAACAGTTGAGGAATTCAGTTAAGCACTATAACCTCTATTTTACAAAGTAGTCACTTCTAGAAATTTATACTGGCTTTGAAAGTGGGGCATGTTTAAAATAAACCATCATCAAGCTTACTTTGTTGGGTTAACTAATTGAGAATTTTGAACTTTAAAAAGATGACTACCCCTTCTCTTTTAGGCATATATTTCTTTGTGTTACACTGATCAGAGAAATGCCATTCTGGAGTTACAAACTGTTCTTGAAAAGTCTTTTCACATTCATATTCACTTTTGTAGAACCTTGTTTTTTCTTGTTTACCTTTAGTGTCTGAAAAAATTTCCTTCAGCAGGGTCTTCTCCAAGAAGCCCAGTGATTCCTCTTTTCCATTTTTTACATATAGGAAGCGTACACATGATGATAGTGATGGAAACAGTCAAAATTGTGCTGACCAAGGATTGACACCCCCAAAGAGACAGAAAAAACACCTTGGATTAACCAGGAACAAGCAGCAGTTCTGCGGCATTTAGGGCAATACATTGCAGCATTAAAGGTGCCTGGAAAAGCAGCTATAGAAAATTGCAAGAGCTTGGAACCATGTCTTCGCAATAGGAGGTGGAATAATATTAAAGACTACATCAGAAATAAAATTTGTTCTAATGCCAGGAAAGGGAAGAAAGTTTTGCAACAAAGTAAGGGCTTGTAACCAAGCATTTTGCTGGGACTCACGGAAAATACAACAACCTGAACAACAGTAAACATTTTTGTTAGGTTTTATCTGGCAAGCATACCCATCTGTTTTGTAGTTTTAGGTTTTAGAGCATGTTTGTCATAAAAGTTCTTCCTGTGAGTGTTAATTACTTTAACCTTTTGCCCCATGTTACTGTATTTGAATCACATGTTTGTCCTTCCAGCCAGAAAGAGGTAAATACCTTGTAGAGTGTAAGGAATTAATGTACAGATCTATGCCATAAATAATAAAAAAAAAAAACAGTTCTTTAAAGTTGCCTTATAAAACAGAAACTGCCGTGTTAAGTTTTTATTTCTTGATTGTATCTATGAGTTCATGGTCTAAGTTAAAAATTCTCATCTGTTAAAGGAAGGGACTGATGTTTTGGTAGTAGAGTGACCAGTTTGTGTTGTTAGATCCGCTTTGAAACTAATAATAACTTTTTTCTTTCACTTTACCGTTGTCACTTTAGTAGTATTGAAAGACACTATTTGACAGAACGATTTTTTGTTGGCATTTCAGGGAATTTTCCTGCATGTTCATGTTACAGTTACTTTTGTTTCTACAAAAAAAATCTTTTTCATAAAGGACAAAAGGCTCTGCATGAAAGTGAGGAGTGTACCTACAGATCTGTGTATGTTAGACAGTGAACAAAGACATAGTGCTACTTTAATGTAGTTCTTGCACTTTATTAAATCAGTCTAAGAACAGTGCCTGCCATGAAAGATTATATGGCAGGAAGACTGTTTTAACCCTTTTTGTTCATGTTCTTTGGCAAAAATATGTTCTTGTGCCAGTAAGCAACTTTGAAGAAGAGTAAGAAACTCGTGTACAGTATGGATGTTTTTTTTATCTGGAATGTGTGAAATGTAGCAAACATTTTCGTTGTAAAGTATTTCATTTCCGGACGATTATTTTGATTGATAATGGCTCATTGGTATTTAGAAGAATCCGGTCTGGATGAAGTTCGGAACTGAAAGGTTTGAGGGAGAGAAGAAATTTGGTTACACAATCTTAATAATAGTGGTCTGAAAACTGAATGTAAAAAGCAATTTGTTTGGTTTGATGTCAATTTTTCTTTACCACTTTGGATAAACTTCATAAAACCAAAGCAGTGTTTATCATTTCAGATTGATAATTTTCATGTGTATTGTCGTATAGCGATAGCAATTTCCATTACGTAAAGGGAATTCCCCAGAGTCACATGTTTATGATCAACGAATCAGGTTTTGACCCAAGGTCACAATGGAAAGTTTTAATGTTATGATGTTTGATTTATGTGACGGGTTTCCCGAAGTAAAGCAAAGGGACAAGTATAAAAGTTTGTGTAGACACACGACACGAGGAGATCATGAGAGTTGCAGATTGAACGTAGAACTATACATGTACTAAGTCTGAGAAGTACCCGAAAATAAAAGTCGAATCAAGAATCAAGATTTTTCTTCTTTCATTAATTGCTGGCTAAACGTTTATTTCATCAGAGAAGAACACCCCCAACCCCGTACAAACACGACATGGCGGAGGAGCGGGGCATAATTAGCATCTTTCTGTCCCCATCCTGTCATCCTGATCCGACTGAAACAGTAATTCAGCCAGTCGTCTGACTAACGTTATAGCCTAACGTGCAGTTGAAACTAACATTTGAACCCTGTGAGTGTTCACTACCAGGCCTTCGATTGCGGACGAATTTATACTTTCTACGTTCTTGTCAAGTGTTGTGTCTGACGAAAAACATTTTATATCATTCGTTTGTGAGTATTTCCAGCCTAATATTAAACTGGTCATTTTCAATAAACTAACCGCTAACGTTGGGCACGTCAAATTTGCCTAACGCAGCCTAGCCTATACCTGTGACGTAGCTACCACGGAACTCATCGTTCCCAGTCTAGACAGTGCAAGTCAACTTAGGCCCAATGTTTATGCCTAGGCCTACATCACATCGTTTACCGATCCTACCGTATACGTTGGCCACAGACATAGCCTATACTAGCCTATAGCCTAGCCTTCTTGCAATTATCGTTAGCCTAGCCTACATCATGAGCCCAGGCTAATCCTAGCATGAGTGAAGGTGGTCTCAACTTGAAGAGCAAGTCATCAACCCATTATCGTTGCGTTATTTGCACATTGTTAAACTTACCATTCACCGTGAAACCTTTATGCTTACCAACTTGGCCTGTCCTAACCTACGATACGTTGTCAACCATAAACCCTAGCCTAAGCCGAGCCTAACAAGGAACATTGTATAGCCTAGCCTTACAACGCCAATGCACCAAGGCTATATGCATCAACACGAAGCCATGATGAAGCCTATACTGTAGCCTACTACACTGTAACCTGGTACGGCCTAACTTTTCTTCTGTCTGTGCAGCCTAGCCTAGCTTAAGCATGATCGTCGACATACATCATAGCATAGCCAACACAGTCCTAAGCCGACAACCTGTAGCCTGGACTTCACTCGGCCTTCTCTTGGATACGTGTTGTACGCACAGCTTCTTAGACGTTAGCGACAGGAAACGAGAAACCTTCAGAGCAATTTATAGCCTTTACTGAAGTTAATATTAGACAACGCCTAGCCTGTTAGCATTCCAGAACTCTAGTGCCAGGAACTTCTGTCAACAACCAGTCTCAACCAATTTTTTTTTTCTTTTTTCATGTTGTTGAATTGTTGCAAAACATTGACCATTGCAATAATTTCATGTTACTTGATGTTGCATGTACCTAAGCCTAAAGTGTATGTCAGACATACTAGCTCAGCTCTGTATTGTGCAAATATTCCAGACTTATGTAAGCTTTTTTTCACAGTTCACTTTTCGATTTACAGTATGAGGTATGTTTGCAATGAATTTGTTATGCATTGCTATTGTTAGTGTTTTATCATTAATCATGATGGCACAGCCACAGCAAAGGTTAAGAGTAACAGATTTTCTTCCTACAAGATTTTGTGGAGATAAAATAGACCGTGATTTGTGTACAGCACATTTTTACACCTTTGTAGATTACTTAGAAGCTCATGACCTACATGAACCTGCTGATGAGGCAGCACTTCACAATGTTGTACAACTTTTCAAACGTAGCCTACAAGGTAGTGCCAGATTGTGGATTGAAGGCAAGGTTTTTGAAACATTACAGGATTTGCAAACTTCATTTATTAATCGTTTTAGCCCATCACATTCTCAGTTTGCTCAATTTGAAAGTATTACGTATACTCGTGGCGAAAGTGCAGAGCAGCACTTATCCAAAATAAGTCAGCTTGCTCAGATAATAGGGTACGGGGAAGATCAAGTAAGAGATAAGTTTTTGTCAACCCTGCCACCCAAATGCCGAACTGCAGTACTCATGTCTACTCCAGACAATAATTTAGAAACTATAGTTTCACGTACTCAGTGTTTCTTTGATCTCCAAAATGAAAAAGCATCCAGGGAGTTATCATTTTCTAGTCAGGAAGTAAATCCTGTACCCAATGCTGCTATTTATGATGAAATAGCCCAATTGAAAGGTCAGTTAGAGACTTTGAATATGTCACAAGGATATTACTCCCACAGTACTCCCTCACGTAATCGATCTCAATCTCCATCGGTTAACAAAGCAGACGAGAGCCCAGATAGGCCAACTTCTAGATCTCAAAATAGACGGGATAATAGTAGTAGATACTACAGACGCAAAATATTTTGTGACTATTGCCTTTACCCAGGACATACATGGCGACAATGTAGAAAAAGACAAAGAGACCTTGAGGAACGCCAAAGGCAAAGAGGGGAAGACCCCAAATCTGAAAGGGCTAATCCTCCAAATAGTGACCAAGGCATATCTCAGGATTTTTAGAAGGGGAGAGTTTTCACTGCGCTCCTGACCCCTCTCCCTACTTGAATTCTTTGAGGACACCAACTAAACCTAAAAAGAAACAAAGCAGTAATGATCACAAGGCAAAATATTTAGACAAGGTTGAAGCAGAGATACATTTGACCTCTAGTAACTATGCAAAAGGTTATTTACCAGACAAGAAAGGTGTTGTTGTACTATTTGACAGTGGATCTACAAGATCTATTATTGCTCAATCATTTGTTGAATCGTCTAAGTATTTGTCACAAACAAAATGTTCTCGGGAAAATCCAATCACTTTTCGTTTGGGAAATGGATCATATTTGACCTCAGATACCATGGTAGAGTTTGAAATATCAATACAAGAGAGAAATTTCAGAACTTCAGCAATGGTTGTAAAAAACCTCATCGGGATAGATTTGATACTGGGATCAAAAACCTTAGCAGAGTTAGATGGAATCTTGGAATTTAAGACCAACACATTCAGAATTGCACCAAAAAAATTGCATCTTAGACCATCAGCTTATGTTGTGATTAAACCTGGTCAAGAAAAGTACATCTCTTTGAGAGGTAAAGTACCACCTTATTTGAGAAACGCAGAGGTGATTATTCAGCCTAACAGGTTTTTATCCAAATTTTGTCCATCACAAATGTTAGTGAAATTTAAAAGAGGTCGAACAAGTATTCCAGTGAAGAATCTCTCTCATAAGACCATACATGTTGCTCCAGATAAGCCACTTGCTTCTCTACATCTCAGTCAGTTGGTTGATGTTGTTCAAACTTTGCCATCACAATATGTAACTGAGCTATCAGGTGATGATGCATTACACAAAGTCTCTGCAGTAAGTTCAGAATCTCAGCCAGTTGAGAGTACTATTGTTAAGTATCGTGTAAAGAAATATCCTCATTTGGATCCAAATGATCCTATTTTGAAGTTGTCAGAAAATGAGATTATCCATAAGTATGTCAATTTGTCTCAGAGTTTGTTAACATCTGATGAAAAAGAGGAAATGTATGACCCGATCTTTGAGAACAGACATGCATTTTCATTATATGGGGAATTATCAAGCTGTCCAGATTTTGAAGTTGATATTGAGTTATCTAACGATGACCCATTTTTGGTTTCCCGAAACCTATGTAGTCGCCGAGTGCTGACCTTTGCAAAACAGCTGTAGGTTCGTGCATTGTGGTGTCGTTTCCAACTATAGCGCTTGCTTTATTTTGAACTGAAACTTTCTTTTTGTTAAACCTTTGAACGTGAAAAACATTTGACCTCGTGTGTAAAGCCAACGTCTTGAAGACAGTTTCTAGACTTTCTGCCCATACCTTTATGTGCATGTATTAGATTAAAAGTGTCTCATTCCTAAGTAGGCGGTACGATCTGAAAGATGACGACGTTCCAACAACAGAATGAAGGCGGGGCTTACTTGATTTGTACGCGTGTTTAGATGCGAGGATGGTGTGAAATGCCTTGCCTATAAACACAGCCAACGTCTTGACGAAAGTTTCTATACTTTCTGCTCGTACCATTATAGGCGAAGGGGTTGTGTGGATATGGTATGCCTCAAGTAATGTGTTTACTTTGTAAAGTAAACGTTTTGGTTAGTATACATGCATCAAAAAAATATTTAATGCCTTCTAATTAATGTGATATTGAATTGCTGAGCAGTGGAACTAAATTTTGCAATTGCAGTTTGGGACCAGTATGCATATGACACCTACATGTTTACGTGTAAGATATTAGTAGTGCAAGTAATAGAAACTAAAAATTGTGAATTTGTTTCCTTTGTGGAATAAACTAACAAAAGTAGACGTTTCTTTTAAGACTGCACAAGTAACACAATTTCGAAAATTGCCATTTTTTAAATACAGCCTTTAGGTTTGATCTTTTAGGGCCTTATTAAGTCTGTGCTTGAACCAACAAGTTGCTTTTAAGTTAGGCGGTTTGTCGGAAATATAATTTTGGCCCCGAGGTTAAAGCGACAGTCATACTTCTGCATAGTTCCTCCCGATAGTTGTAATATGGGGTAGTACTCTTTAATAATAGCATAAAGATTGGGTAATCTGGGGTTTCTCGTAACCACTAAAGGAGCCTTAATTGGTTTTCTACTAGAACGGTTGGAATAAGTCCCTTTTAAGATGAATCTCTCGAGAGACCATCAGCCTTGTTTAAATTTTGAAGGACTATATTCTCAGGATAGCCTCTCGAAATTAAATTATTTTTAAGCTCTAAAAAACGTTTCTCTTTATCTTCCTCCTTAGAACAGATACTTTTAATCCTTAGGGCCTGGCTATATCCTATATTGTCTAAAACTTTTTTACTATGAAAAGTTTTTACAAACAGATCCTTATCTGAGGCAGAGGTTTCTTTGTTGAGAAAAGGACAGAAGTTTACTCCTGTTCCCTTAACCTACAACAGAAAAGAGTTGGAAGACGACCTTGCAGCCTTTGAACGTCGCCTGCGTCTGGCAGAATGGTTCGCCAACGCTTCAGATGAGGAAGATACAATCCAACAAGTTCCATTTAGAAGACCGAGTAATTGGATTCCCCCACCAGGCAGAGACCCTCATTTAGAATCCTTTATTAGCAAAAGATTAAAAGCCATGTTCCACCTAAATTTGTTAAAGACAATTTCTCTAAAGAGGAAAGAGCAGCCTTGAAATACTTTCAACGTAACCATGAGGTCACGATTAAACCGGAAGATAAAGGTCCTGCTTTTGTGTTACAAAACACATGTGACTATTCGAATTCTGCATTTTTAGAATTATCGAACGTTAAGATCTATAAAAAGGTAGAGGGAGATATGACCTCCCAAATAGTTCAAAAAATTGTTGAAGTCGTTAAATTAATGGAAAGAGAAGGAGACATAGACTCTAAAACAGCGGATTTTTTAATCCCTCGTAATGCTAAACCGTCCCGATTTTATACCCTCCCTAAAACCCATAAACCTAGGGATCCAGTACTAGGGGTCCCTATAAGGCCAGTTATAGCTGGTGTAGGCTCCGCTATTGAGAACCTGTCTGCTTTCGTTGATTATTTTATCAACCCTGGCATGCAACGGCTCCCCACTTTTGTACGTGATTCTAAGCATATCTTAAATATTATTGAGGAGATAAATCAGAATGGTCCCTTAGAAGTAAACACAGGCATGTTCACGATAGATGTGCGTGCCATGTATCCTAGCATGCCACGCTTCCTAGGTATAGAAGGAGTAAAAAGAGCTCTCAACCAACGTGAAAATTTGAAACCAAGTACAAAGAATCTTATTTCTTGTCTAGAAATTTGTCTAGACTACAACAATTTTGTTTTTGACACTGCACACTTCCTTCAAATTCATGGGACTTCAATTGGTCCTAAAATGGCTCCAAGTTACGCTTGTTTAGGTATGGGCGTTTTTGAAGATATTATGAAATCAACTATTAAACAGCAGCCTAAACTTTGGGTAAGATATATAGATGATGTATGGGGTCTGTGGAAAGGAGACGAACATTCTTTTAAGATTTTTGTTGATAACATCAACAATATCTTTTCAGGAGAATTAGAATTCACTTCTAATTTCAGTCAGTCTTCTTTATCTTTCCTAGACCTTACTATCACTCTGTGTAATGGTTTTATTTCTACGGATCTCTTTACTAAGCCTCAGTGTGAAGACCCTCTTTATGTTCATTACACTTCTTTTCATAGTAGAAAAGTTTTAGACAATATAGGATATAGCCAGGCCCTAAGGATTAAAAGTATCTGTTCTAAGGAGGAAGATAAAGAGAAACGTTTTTTAGAGCTTAAAAATAATTTAATTTCGAGAGGCTATCCTGAGAATATAGTCCTTCAAAATTTAAACAAGGCTGATGGTCTCTCGAGAGATTCCATCTTAAAAGGGACTTATTCCAACCGTTCTAGTAGAAAACCAATTAAGGCTCCTTTAGTGGTTACGAGAAACCCCAGATTACCCAATCTTTATGCTATTATTAAAGAGTACTACCCCATATTACAACTATCGGAGACTATGCAGAATACACTGCCTTTCCCTCCCAAAATTATTTTCCGACAACCGCCTAACTTAAAACAACTTTTGGTTCAAGCCAGACTTAATAGGCCTAAAGATCAACCTAAAGGCTGTTTTAAAACTCATTTTCGAAATTGTGTTACTTGTGCAGTCTTAAAAGAAACGTCTACTTTTGTTAGTTATTCCACAAAGGAAAAATTCACAATTTTTAGTTCTATTACTTGTACTACTAAGTCTGTTATTTATGTAATTAATTGTTTATCCTGTGGGAAACAGTATGTGGGAGAAACGGGAGGGAAATTGCGTCAGAGACACAGGGGGCATAGGCAAGAGTTTAAAAAAGGTCATACTCCTTTAGGGAAACATTTTAATGGGGCTTGCACTAATTTTGAATTAATTGGAATACAAAAAATACCAACCTATAACAGCCATTTACGGGAACAAAAAGAGCTCTCATGGATACTACAGTTAGACACCTTTCACCCTACGGGCATTAACGTAAAGAAACTAGTCAAGCAAACCTAAGTAGCTTTCTTTTTTTGTTGTGTTCTGTTTGTCTTTTGTAACGTTTGGTAGCCACAGCTTTTTTAGTTTTCTGGTAGTTGATTTACATACGTACTTACTTCTTGTTGACTCAGAGCTATCTTGCACCTGAAGAAGTTAGGTAGAGCCTATCGAAACGTCGTAATAAAGTTGAAGTATTTTTCCGTCATTTGTTTGTCTACGTGTATATTCTTATATATATATATATATATATATATATATATATATATATATATATATATATATATATATATTATATATATATATTATATATATATATATATATATATATATATATATATATATATATATATACAATGGATACAATGGATCTTAACCCACATTACCTTGATTAAACCCATCCCCTTGCTTATATGTACCTTTTAATTGTAACGTGGTAATTCAGAGCGTGGGTGCATTTTAGACTTGAGACTGAGACAAACATTGAGAACAAAATAACAAAGAGGAACAGAGAGTGACCCAGGACGAACTCACCTTTATTGCGACCAATAACTTCAGCAATGTGCAAATGACTCGCCAACAGCAACTTTATGCTAATGGTCACTGAGCAAACTTAAAACGTGACATACTGTTGAAAATTGAAACAAATTATTTCTTCTATTTGTATTCCGTAAACCTCTTACATCACTTTAGCCGTTCGTTTGAATTCTCGTTCGGAATTACGACGATTTTTGTCACTAAAATTGTAGGTGTGTGTTTTCAGTTTCATAAGGCATCTGAAAAGTCTCATGCCAGTATTATCATTTTTTAATTGCTTACAGAGCTTCCTGGGACTTCCTCCCCGACATCCACCCCTAACATCGCCAAAGCCTTACAGAATCTGGGAGTCCTCTGTGGTTTGGAAGGAATTGCGTATGGATTCGCCTTGCAGCACCCGCGAATTTCGTTTGCTCTGGACCACACATTGGTCGTACTATAATTTTACTGCAGAGGAAATTTGAAAATCGTCCGAAATAAGCGTGTCTTAAATTTGGACTTCTCATACAATATGTAGAAACATTATTTCAAGCTCATATAAATGAGAACGTTTTAAGTTCATTGCACAGTTCATTATATAGTCAAATGCACAGTTACTTCCTTGTAGTGAAAAAACGCAGAAAATAACTGAACAGTTGTGACGTATAATTTGATAGAAGATAGTATATTGTTATTTTAAAGGACTAATTACTCATAAATAAGAAAAGATCTTTGTCTAAACAATGCGATGGGATACTGAAAGCTGCTGAAAGATCTTTTGTATTATAGTACCTTCATTTATAGTACCTTCATTAACTCACATAGCAATATAGCACTATAGCACGATAAGTACAATTGCTTTCATTTTGAGAAGTGGTACAATTTGAATTAGAAGGTCAATACCCACTACTGAGTATGGTTTATGGTACAGTTACAATATATGTTTTTTATCGTTTACAGACTTGAAACTAAAATTTTATCGTAATCATTGTTTGAAAGAACAATAGTGTCACCCTCCAAATGTGCTATGGGAAACTTGTAAATTGAAAGTGGTTGAAGAACTTGTTTAAAGTATCAAAGCAATAAAGACTGGATAAGTCATTTACCCTGTACAAATGTTCATGCGATGTAACGTTCAGCGTTGCATTCATGAGAATTCACTATAACAAAATAACGCCATCTATTGGGACCTACAGTATAGATTACTTTGAAGATAACAGGCCATGAAAATGCTTCTTGAAACGAAATAACTTTGATCAACTCATGTGTTCTCATTATTTGAGACAAAAGAGATTATAAATGAGAAAAAACTATGGAAGATTTTGTGAATAACAAATGTGTCTAAATTTTGTTATATGTGAACACAGAAGACGATCTCTTGGAAAATAGGCAGAAATTTGCGATAATGTTTGCACTAATGTTTATGAATTTATAGAAGAACAATATCTTACAAACCTTTAAAGGTTGAGGTCTAGAAGGCAGGTCTGGGCTAGAGCCTGTCTTTGAAACAGATTTAACGACCTTACTTGCGGTCCAGGCCTCGTGAGGTAATGCTTCGGCCTCGGCCTCGGCCTCGAAATTTCCAGCCCAGGCCTCAGAGTTGTATTCAAGTCAATTTTTCTCAAGTCAAGTCCCAAGTCATCTACGTTCAAGTCAAGTCTCAAGTCAATTAACTTCAAGTCAAGTTAAGTCTCAAGTCATTTCGCCCAAGTCAAGTCATAATTTTCAAAATAAAATTTAACAAGCCTAAAAACTAGACTGCAGTTCCTTGATACAGTCTTTATATGGAGATCAGGTGGTAGATCTTGAAAAAAGTTTAATCCAAAGAGGTCACATGTTGACATTTTGTCGGGTGGGGGGATTTACTGAATATATTTTGTCCATACTAAGGACTAAAGGAACATTCAAGCTACCCCTCCCCTTTGAAAACTTTTTGAAAAATTAGGTGTCCATACATGCAATCTGGTGCCACATATGCTACCTTTGAAGTAAAATTTTGTGCTTTATTTTAGGTACTAAAAATATCGGCGTCAGTGACGGGGGAATGGCCTAATGGCTCCTTAAATACACCACTGATAATCATAATATATAAGTTTAACCATTACAATTAAAACACACTGGTGAATTAATACCGAATATATAGGTGATGGTGCAATCCAAATCAGAATTATATTTGACCCCGATGGCTCTGGAAGTGTCTGCAAAACTATGGGCATTTAACTCCAGCATTACCGTTACACTCTGTAAATGACATTATGATGCCTAAGCTAATCAGATTACAAATAAACAACTGGGAAAACGCGCGCGAAGCGCGCCGAAAAAATGTCGTAAATGTTTAATCTTCGCATTGCATTGAAAATTTATTCACTTCTTTAATTTTAAGCCCACTCAAGGAAAGGGTGGGGGGGGGGGCTAACCCATCTCCAATTACATGTTTTTTTTATTTATTATTTTTATTTTTGAAAATTGAAGACAATGCTTTGCAATTTTTTTTTGGGGGGGGGGCAAGTGCCCCCCGTGCCCCTATGGCGAGCCGCTAATGAATATACCTATAGATTAAATTTGTGTTTTAATGTGCAATTCCTTGAATCATAGATTGCAAGGTTTGATAGGCTTCTTAGTGATCACGCCATCGGAAACATGTGACCATACCTCCCATCCGAAGAATTTCTTCTGTTTTTTTTTCGGGAAACCATAATGTGTATGTTAAAGTGAGTGGTTCCCATGGTGGCGGAGATGGTTTACCTCTTTTAACTCACAATGAGAACAGGTGCTTTCATACGACTCCAACAATTTTCGGAAAACTTTACTCACACTGTTGGGTTTTCCTTTTTCCTTTCATAGGCTGACTGCATGGAAAAGGGATTGTAATGCCTTACCCTCAAATGAGTTACACATGCTAAGCCTTCATACACTTCATAATAGTCGTTGAGTATACGGGTAACATATAAACAACATATGGTATCACAGATGGGACACAGGCCACAAAAGTTGTTTAATCATTTAAGTAAAATTCTTCTGAGCGATCTTAAAAAGTGACATGTTTTGGATGTGGAAGCACCGTAAGAACTCTTATCTTGGTTTAGCAAGCATGTAGGCCTAGGTGGTGCCAAAAGTGGATGTTACTTTACAAGTATGTGGTCATCGACGTCAGCAGGTACACAGACCTCAGGATGGCCTAATCTCTAGTCGTCCCAGTCAAAATGTACCAGCATGGTTTTTAATCTTGACTGGCTATCGTAGTCATTAAAAAAATCTGTCAGCAAGCCCCCAATCCTCTTTATTAATATACTGCTAAGTTGGTGATAGGGTTTCAACACCGCATTTCAATAATTAAAGAGGGAACGTACCAAGGCAAAAAGGTTGTAATTTTTGTTAACCTGTCACAGACAAGATTCCTTTTCAGCAACGCTAAGGTCATGTCTGCCTTTATGATAAATTTGGTTTTAAAGCCTTTCCGATGTTAGAGGAGAGCTCAAATACTAGATAAGAGCAGTAGCTAAATTTTTCCGTGTCGCGAACTCCGTTTGGAAATGGAGTCGTTTGGAGTTGCTCTTATGGGATAGTAGACTATCGTTGGGAAACATCTGGATTTGTTGAACCCCATCTGCAGATAGATTTCCAATAACACCGTTTAAAAATGACTTGTTGTAGCATCTGAGTATCATCAGAGTTCTTAATCTTCCTGTACAGGCGCAGTCGTCAGTAAAAAGCTTGATGCTTGATTTGTGCGCAGGTAATGAATGTAAATGGAAAATGAAAGGGGTCCCAATATTGTTACTAATAGAATTCCAGAACACACCTGCAAATTTGCGGAGGGCTCTCCGTTAACAAATAGATTTTGGTGATGCTTTCTGAAGACATTATCAATTCAGAATAAGCTGTTATTATGCATTCTGAAATGCTTAAGTTTATTAGGTAGGTTGTGATGATTACTGAGTCGAATGCTTCTCTAAACTCTGTTATTATCAGGTCAGCCTTGCTACTGCATTCCAGGATTCTTATGATATCATTCACAAAAGCTGAAAGTTGTGCTTCGCAAGATCATCTTTAACAAAAATTTGTTAGTTCTTGACAATAACAGGGGTAGTACTATTAGCACAGGTCTGTATGACGTTGCTCTGGCAAGAATGCCGTCGAGCCGAACAGATTTGTGGGCTTTACGGTCTACGAGTAATTTCAGAACACCAACTGTAGAGATATGAATATCACTTAGACCTAGGAGCAAAATCAAGAATATGATTGAAAGCTTTCTTAGTAAACACAGAGTAAAACCGGAGATGTAAAGCCTCATTCTTATCTCTTGATCTAGGCAGGGAGTTGTCCTAACAACTCCCTGATCTAGGGGTGATTCCTTCTTTTTAGTTTAAAAAAATTACACAATGGCTTGGTATTTTTAGATGCAAGACTAACTCCCAAATTGCACCACTCTTGAAGAAATGCAGGATTTCCAGTTACCTTTTGATACTACTGTTCAAACATGGAAAAGCGGCTGGGACTCAGCTTTGTTCTGGTCAATGGAATCAAATCAGACGTCCTTGAATGAGTCATCAATAGGTCACCAAAAGAGAGGGAGTCTACTTTCGTTTTGTTAGTAAGCTGCTAAACTTTTTCTTTGGCAATGCAATATTGAGAAAGCTTGCCCTGTGGTACAGGAGTATTTTCCTTCTAGGATCGAACCTTTTTTGGGTCTAGCAAATTTGGGTCTTAGTAACGCACGTACTAAGACTTACTCTAGGTTGCTTATACCAATTCTATCACACCAAAGGAAGACTATTCGTAAAACACAGATCTTATATATGGAGTCTCATGGGTATGCTTCTTCACAATCTGACAAAACTTGTGGTCATTAGCACTATCAATCATATGTTTTCTGATGATTCCTCTTGTAATTAGTGACATAGACTCACAATGGGACAAATTTAAACCACCCCGGAGTAAAAGTGTGGAATTACTCGGGATTTTGTGGATAAATGTGCCAGAGTCCAACAAACTGTTAGGGGCGGATGACTGGGGGAGGTAGAAGGCACCTTAGTAGATTATGACTAATCGTTTAACATGCAGTGATATGCATATAGATTGGCAGTACCTCGCAATGATAGCTTCAATATCAGCAACACAATCGTTATTTCCTGCTTGAAAGGCTCTCTCGAGTTTGGACAGTTGACGATTCCGGCAGAAACATGTCATTAAAAGGGTACACGTTGCCAGTTGCAAACAAGTCACTAAGCCAAGATTGGATTCCAACTACTATATTTGGATCCAAAGGCGAGCAATTCACGGAGTGACATATCTCATGCTCAGTACGCATTTTATTCAATGTGATAACAGTTACAAAATATCGACTCACATCAC
This sequence comes from Holothuria leucospilota, assembly GCA_029531755.1. Taxonomy (NCBI): domain Eukaryota; kingdom Metazoa; phylum Echinodermata; class Holothuroidea; order Aspidochirotida; family Holothuriidae; genus Holothuria; species Holothuria leucospilota. The sequence goes on from CM055970.1 coordinate 666,208, forward strand.
ACTTTGACTGAAATACATATGACAGAACGATTTGTACACCCTTTACCTCTGGCCTTTGATCTTCCTCTTTGGGGACACGATTCCCTAAAATGGGACACCTTTCCACCAAGTTTGAAACAAATTAGTGCAACTGACGGACTAGTATGATTACTTGGCTTATAAATGACCACTTGACCTTTCATCACGTGATTTTTGACTATGACAACCTTACAGTTTTGGTAAAACTCGATATCCCTATCATTTTTGTGAAGTTTCATAATTCTTTCATTTTAGCAGAAAAGATTCCATAATTAGTTTAGCAATGCCAGCCATTACGTAATTGCACGAGAATGAAATTCCATCACACTCTTGTTTTGCACAAGCAGTTGCTCAGTGATTAAGTTAGGTCTTGGTCAATGCACTATGAAGGTTACCTTACCCCCCCCCCCCCCCCGTCTCCTCCTCGTGTTTGCGTCGTGTCTCTTTACTACAATACAACATTGAGGTCACTTTTGAGTTTTACTTCTGGAGATCTTGATCTCGACTTCCAAGGCAAACCAATTACTTTGGTAGTAATAGAGATCTTATCGTACATGTGAAGTTTTATGTTGAATGTTTCCTCATGTGTGTAGCCTCAGGTACTTTCCCATCAAGTTTTAGGAGAATCAGCAAAACCGTTCAGAAGATATTAGAAAACACAAATGGACACTCATGAGCGCATACACATTGACCTTCACACCCATACACACACGCACACGTTTCGGCCCTTTCCTTACTCATGGACTTCAGGTTATGTTGTGGTACCCCACCATGGGTTAGAACCTGACACTAGCAACTTGGAATTATAAAAGGTTACCACGAGCTGAGAAACATGTTATAGGTTTACAAAATCCTCTCTGAGAAAGATTGACTCTAGTGCCTTGACAAAAACCGTTGATGGTATAAAGGTTCTTAATGGATTTCCTTTTGATTCCTGGCAGGGGGCAAACGAAATCACTTTTTGCCAGTGTGTGCATTTTTTACCTACGTGTAGTGTGTATGTGTATGAGGATGTACGTTTGTGACCCACATTGTCACACAGAGAGCTAAAACTAAATTTCATGGTTGCTGCTCTCCGCAAGCAAAGCTTTATCGAAAGTCTCTAGTGAGTGCATCAGATAGTTTGCATAACTTTCCTATTGTTAAGCAAAGTAGCCCGCTTTTGATCCCCCATGGGTTGTTGCAGGCAGGGCGTCTCCTGCGAAAAACGGGCAGTTGCCATACACCTAGCAACGGGGATGGACCGGAATCGAGGAGCCGACCTAATTTTGTCCCTGAGGGCAAAATAGTTATTTCAGCATCAATTCGTCGCTGAGTTCGATTGCTTGAGAGATATTGGCGCTGAGGCCAATATTAAAATAAAAATTGTGTATTTGAAGAGGTCAGGCAGCTCCTGGTATTTGACCCAACCAATCTTACACCGAAAGGTCCATTCAGTACCGCAAAGTTCACTCCGGAAATTCCGTAAGTTGTACTTGGTGATAAATCATTGAGTAACAGGGGAAATGTTATGTTAAATGTTATGCATGTTTAAAAACTGTCGACCTTAGTCCTGGTCAGCACTAAAATGTGACGTCGGGAATATACTAAATTAAGCAGCGTAAGAGTGTTTGTGTAATGTATATAGTAAACGATTTGCATAGCAAGGCTTTGATGCAACTTAAGGGCCGTAATAAGATTGTAGAAAGTCATTTGAGAAGCGAAGCTTTGGTGCTTTAAGGAACCTGAGGGTGGTGATATTAATTGTTAACTAAGGTGTAAATAGAAATGCAAGAAATGCAACAATATCACAGTAGAGTTTAAGAAGTGCAGGAGTGAATCTTGATAAAATTTGAAGTCGAACAGCTTCTTCTAAAGTATTCTGTTTAGCTCCAGGAAAGTTGAGCACAAATGAAGAATTTGTTTTGTGAAATGTAAAGTGCAAAACGAGGTTAACTGTAAACGAGGGTAACGGTAGAAAAGAGTATTTTCATGCTAGGATATCCGATATTTTGACTTAGGATTTATCCTACTAGTGATGTATTATAATTTTGTGCACTTCACCAGGGTTGCCACGAGGCCATAGTCTTGGTTTTATTCTTTGCCATCGCGTACATCATCTGTTCCACTTAAGGCACCCGGTTCAACCATCGCTACTTGTGCTAACGTAACGAGGTACTACCACAAATATCCTAGCCTAAAACCTGTTGTCTGGCTTCGCCACCACCTACTTTATTTCGCCAGTTCTCGAGGTCTTCTTGTCTCGCAACAAAACATCTGTTTCGCGATCGCGGGATTATACATGTACGCACTCCACTGATATCCAGGGGGACTTCGTACCATACGCGAAAGTACCCGAATTTCCCTTACAAAAAATAGTGTGGCAACCTGTGTCAGCTACCACGTGTGACCACACGTGAAAAACAAAAGAAATCACGAGTGTTCCTGGGTGGCAAACCTGTGTTTTTGGAACCCTCTGGACACAGGTTTGACACAGGTTTACACACCTTTTCTTGCTTTCAATTTTAAGCCACAGGTTTTGACTCGGAATTCTTTGTCAATATTATTTTTAATTGCACGCATTTTGCACGTCAAACCTGTGGTAAACCTGTGGCAAACCTGTGGTTAACCTGTGGCAAAGTGTGACAACTGGCAAACCTGTGTAAATTTCACGGGAAAACACAGGTTTTCCTGCAAAAACCTGTGAAAACCCATGGCAGACCATTGAGAAAACCTGAGGATTTGGAACCAATTGACACATGTTTTTTTGTAAGGGTTGTACCAGGAGAGCCCACCAACAGACGGTTTGCTTTTTTGTATCCACGTTGTATGTATGTATGTATGTATGTATGTATGTATGTATGTATGTATGTATGTATGTATGTATGTATGTATGTATGTATGTATGTATGTATGATGTATGTATGGGTGCACCCGCGGTGTGTGAGCGATCCTGTGGCTATGGGTGCACCCGTGGTGTGTGAGCGATCCTGTGGCTATGAGTGCACCCGCGGTGTGTGAGCGATCCTGTGGCTATGGGTGCACTCAGCACCGCTAAGGAAGCGAGGGTGAGTATGCGTGTACGTATGTATGTATGTATGTATGTATGTATGTATGTATGTATGTATGTATGTATGTATGTATGTATGTATGCACCCGTGGTGTGTAAGCTGTGCTATGGGCATGGGTGTATGTATGTATGTATGTATGTATGTGTGTGTGTATGTATGTATGTATGTATGTATGTATGTATGTATTTATGTATGGACAAACTACGAATGTATTTATGTAGCCAACTTTATATATCTCTCTGCCAATACGCAAAATCACGATTAAAACGCGTACAAAGTCAATTGGTGTGAAGTTGTTATTGGTGCTGTCGTATCTAGGGGCCGACCCTTAAGAACACTTCGAAGTTGGGCCTTTACAGTTGGCAGCATATATATATATATATATATATATATATATATATATATATATATATATTCATTTTTACACTAGTGATCAAGGGCAGTAGATCTGCTCGAAACGTCTAGTAGTTTCTTATTGTATATGTGTGGTGATCGACATTGAACTTCTCTTGTATTTATTTTTCTGACTTTCTGTTATGGAGTTCTTCAGTTCGTCTCGTTATTTGTTGAGGGCTGGATTTTTCACGCTAATCTATATATATATATATATATATATATATATATATATATATATATATATATATATATATATATATATATATATATATATATATATATATATATATATATATATATATATATATATATATTTATATGAGTCAATCCACGCTATATTAAATAGTCGCACAGAGACCTTAGGCCATTTTCTTCAACATAGGCACTTGCCTTATACTGAAAGAGGATATTTATTTGTGAATGGAAAACTTAGCCTCAAGCAGGATTCGAACCAGCCACCTCCCGCATACAAGGCGGATGCTCTGACCACTGAGCCATTGAGGCCTATGTGGTAGAACGCGGTCAACTGAGTAGAAACTGAAGAACGGTGGGTAGCGGATACAGTCGCATAAATTTGAAACCTGTGGAATATGCGTCGAATATTGGCGACCTTTGCCTTATTAAGAAAGACGATACCACCAAATGAAAAACTGAGTTCCGAGCTGGATTTGAACCACCGACCTTGCCGCTCAACGTGCAGCACGCTCTACCAACTGAGCTATCAGAACTCTGTCGGAAGAAAATTCCAATTTAATTCAAATACTAAATGGGACAGTCTTCCATCATTACGTCACTTATATGCTCCACCCAGCTTTGTTTATATACAGTAGTGTTGGTGTGACGTTGTGACTTTTTAAAGTAGAAACTGAAGAATGGTCTGTAGCGGATACAGTCGCATAAATTTGAAACCTGTGGAATATGCGTCGAACATTGGCAACCCAGCTCGGAACTTAGTTTTTCATCATTTGGTGGTATCGTCTTTCTTAATATGGCAAAGGTTGTCAATGTTAGACGCATTAATTTCGATTTAGAACGTCTCCTACCTCCCAAAGTAACTCCCTTTCGTAACATTTCTTTGGACGAGCAGAAGGCCCTTTTGTCCCTCAAGAAGAACATGAATTTGATTATTAAGCCTGCTGACAAGGGCGGTGCCACTGTTGTTTGGCTTCGAGATCTTTATGTTTCTGAAGCTGAGAAACAACTCTCAGACCAAACAGCATACACCGAACTTCCGATAGACCCCACTTTTGAAATCCAAACCTTTGGTCACGAAACCTTAACTACACTTGTAAGTCAAAAACATCTTCCTGAATCGGCTAAAGCCCTTCTGCACCCTTGTCCACAAATCTCCAATTTTTATCTACTGCCCAAAATTCACAAGACCAATAACCCTGGTCGTCCCATTGTGTCTTCCCACAGCTGTCCCACCGTTCTGATTTCACAGTACGTAGACTCTGGACTTTCCCCATTAGTTTCAACCCTACCTTCATTTACCCAGGATACTCCTCACTTCCTTAGGTTAATTCAAAATTTTGAGTTTCCTGAGAATCCCAGTGAACGTACTTTATTCACCATGGATGTCACAAGCCTCTATACTTCAATCCCTCATCACGCTGCTTTAGGAGCCATACACCATTACCTTGATCAACGCCAGGACCCTAACATCCCTACCAACACCTTTCTTTGCTTGACAGAACTGGTCCTCACACAAAACTGCTTTCAGTTCAATGGTCGTTTTTCCGCCAAATTAAAGGAGTGGCTATGGGTACTAAATTGGGACCTTCTGTGGCTTTCCTCACCATGGGCCACTTTGAGAAGCAGATGTTCTCTCGTTTCACCGGGATCAAGCCCATACTTTATAAAAGGTATATTGACGATATTGTTGGGGTTGCAGTGAGTCCTCGAAACTTTTTGGAAAGGTTCATTAACTTTGCAGAAACGTTTTCCCGTTTTTGAAATTCACTCACTGTATTTACAACTCCCCAGCAGTGTTTTTAGACACGGAATTATCCATCTTCGACCGTTAAATCAAGTCCAATCTCCACTTTAAACCCACTGACTCTCATAACTACCTCATGTACCACCCCAGATCTTGTACCAATTCGATTCCTTACTCACAACTTTTACGGGCCAGACGGATTTTTTCCGACCACCAGGATTTCGTTAAAGTTTCCAAGCAGATAATTTCCTTCTTTGAACAACGCCAAAATCCACAAAGAGTGCTCTCTAATGCCCTGAACCGCATACAAAGAATTGATAGAGCCTCTGCCCTTGCCCCCAAAACTGACCATACACCCACCAGACGTATTCCGTTGGTCCTATCCTTTCACCCATCTGTAACTCCCAGTGTACGTGCCATTTAAAGAAATGCAGAGACCCTCCGTCATGACCCATCCACACGTGACCATTTCCCTGAACCCCCCATCACAGCATTCAGAATTGAAAAGAACATATCTAAGCACTTGGTCCGTGCCTCCCAACCTGAAGCAGTAGTGCCTAACACCCCAGGAACTTTTCCATGCAATCATGGGAGATGGAGTACTTGCCCGGTGGTCAGTTATGACAAAATCCTTTCCATTGTAGGTCCCAGCAACAACCGGTTTAACATTCATCAGCGTTTCACCTGTACTTCAGCCAATGTTGTTTACGTTCTCGTATGCAAACTCTGTAATATACTGTATGTGGGAGAAACAAAACTTCGTCTTGCTGACCGAGTCACTGAGCACCTGAGGTTAATCAAACAAAACCTCCCAGGGGTCCCTGTAGCCACACACTTCAATCCCCCGTCAACACGCTCGATCCGTGACTTGATGGTTTCGGCGGCCATCTCGTGTCGAGGTTCCGATCATGACCGCCTGGCTGCCGAAAAGCGTCTAATCATGTCCCCACATGGTCCGAACGTTAGACTTGAACTTTTATAACTCAGCAATTCCTGCATTGTTTTACCTGTGTTAACCACTTAACACTGTCCGTTTTTCCAGCCGGTTTTACCGTGTCCACTTTTACTGTGTTTTTTAATTTGTACGTTTGGCCGTGTCAACAATCAGTTGCATTTTTGCCACCTGATGAAGGGTTAAAACCCGAGACGTCGTGGAAGTTTTCACAAACTTTTAGCACTATTTACTACTTCTTTTTTTTTCACACACACGCACACATAAATAAATATATATATATATATATATATATATATATATATATATATATATATATATATATATATATATATATATCACTAATTCCCCACTTAGGAAGCAAATGCTAAAAACCCGCCCTTAGGGGGAAACCGTGAATATGGTGAAATTTTTTTTTCGCCCTAGTGTTTTCACACACTTTTTATATAAGAATATGTAAACGTATGGTAACGTACTTTTAACTACGTAATGTATATGCAATTACTTCCATGTCGACAAATTAACGGGAACGTATCTTTTAACACGTACGGATGGCGGGCCATTGAAATAACGTTGATTATATCAAGAAGATTTAGGGTGAAATATATGCTTATGTATTTTATTATCCTAGGGTGCGTTTGTTAGTGTTGGAATTTGATTGACAGGCATATCATTATTCCATTGTTTTGTGTTTTGACTATCTATCAAACCTAACAGGCACTTTGGATTGCTAGAATTGATAGAAGTTATCCACGCCCACACGTCCGTACCTCAATTTTGTGTTGTAAAAAATAAATTTCCCCGCCAACATTCAAAATGGCATGAGGTGCGCATTATTTTACTTTTACGTTTGGTGCCGGGTACCAGGCTAGTACCGTACGTAGCGTAGTATTTTTCCATTGCTGTATATATTTACTGTACTGGCTACTCATAAACCAACCGACCGAAAGTGGTTCTTCTAGACTTTTTTGTGTATACGTTAGCCTAGAAAACTGCTCAGCTATGGCTGCAGAGACGCCATTTGAGTTCTTTTTGATAGCAGGCCCGATGGGAGGACAGTTAAGGTTTTCCAAGAAATTAGAAATAGGCTTATCAATAGTGCGTAGCCTATAACATAAGCATAAGAGTTACAGTTAGCCTAGTACTCAGTAAGGACTGTGTGGTCGTTCGTCGAAGCTCACTTTACACAGTCCTTACAACGACCTATGAAAATAGCGGGGGATCGGCCGTCTTTATGATTGTTGAAATTGATTTCCTTTTCGTCGCAAATTTTGGACGTAAAATCTTAATTTACTACCATGACTATTCTTCTCCACATCTTACAGGTGTATTACAGTTATTTTTGATCACTGAGATCTGTTTGAAAGGGCCCCAAACTTGAAACGAAATAAGTAGCTTTTTCGCGCCGTAACATTTACTGTGTTGCCAAGGAACTTTGTTTTCATCAGTATGCTAATAAGCTGCTTTGTTACGTTCTTATGGAATGTTTACAGAGGCAACTTGCCATGTGTTTGTATAGGAACTGCAGTAATCAAACGTTGTGTGTGACGTTACAATGTCACGTACACGGCATTCTTATATCAACAAATATTTCGAACGCTACAGTAAATTTTACAAAATGGCAAAGTTGATGATTTTATTTCAAATTTTCGGAAGGTTTCAGAGGTTTAAAGTGATCAAAATAATTGCAATATTAGTGTAAGATTTGGAGAGGAAGCCTTATGGTAGCAAATTAAGATTTTAGACCCTAGCTTTGCTATAAGAAGAAAATCAATTTTGACCAGCACTGTGCTGGTCGAAGACCCCCGATTTTCAACGGATCGTTTTAAGGACCTTGTATAGGGAGCAATCGGCGACCGGCTACACACGTGCCTTTACTTAGGACTATAGTTATCCTAGCTTAGCCAGCCCTTGAACTGTTGAACAGTGCTTTTTCACACAGCACTGTTCAAGGGCTAGGCCAGACCTAAAGTTGGGCTAAGCCTAGTATTTGTACTGTAGTACTACTTGTGTAATGGTGAGTGGTAAATCGTCTTTGAAAATTTCTAGTGGTGAACCTCAAGGTTCTGTACTGGGACCTCTCTTGTTTGTAGCCTACATAAATTATCTTGAATATTAGGCTATGCCTTCTCTGGTGTTAAGAAGTTTTAGTCTTTGGTTCCAGATTGGCAGATGCTGTTCAGTGTTGATAAGTGTTGGTTATGCATGTTGGCACTGCTCACTAGTAATCAGAAGTTTACTTACTACTTGAATGTGCAGGAACTAACATAAGATGTTTGTAGAGAATAGATCAGTGTTTTTATGAGGAAGCCCTCCAGACAGTGTGCCAGTGTGGGAAAAAGGAGTAGGGCCTAGTAGAATTCTGAATTTTATTAGGTGCAATTTAAAACTGTACTCAAGGAAAGCTTTGTAGTTAGGCTTCAAGCAGTTGGGTAGAGGAGCAGGCGCGTAGCCAGAAATTTGTCGGGTGGGGGGGCAAAGTGGTAGATTTTTCGAGGGAGCGAAGCGCGAGAGGGGGGAGGGTGTAGGAGGGGCTGTCCCCCTCCCACGGTGAGCAGCTTTTGTGTTTTTTATTGTGAAAATATGTGATTTGGTGCATACTTTATATTGTATTTTGTATGCATAAGGAGACATATTACTATGCATTTAATGAAATATTTTGTAGGAATAACTATATAGAAATCAAATACACACATATTGCTGGCAAATAATTTACATTCTACAAGTATGCAGAATCACATAACAGCTTCAAACAAGTGTAAGGTGTTGCTTTTGTACATAGGCCTACCACTAGATACCATGTGTTCCTGATATGGTAGGCCTACAATCTGTTCCCTTACGATATCGGTAGAGTTGGCAAGTATGCTGCCAGTGCTCCGAACCAATTCATGGGTTGCCACGGAGCACTGGCAGAGAAAATGTTGGTCCAAAATGCCTCCCAAATCGCTAGAAATGGCACTTCTCAGGCCTATTTACCTCATATAAATAGGAGAAACACTAGTAATATTGTAAAAAAGACAAAAAATACCAAAGTTTTGCTTAAGGGTGAGGGGGCGTCTGCCCCCTTCGAGCCCGTTGGCTACGCGCCTGTAAAGGAGTAGAATTGTTTGCCAGTCTGTAGTCCTGGCACATAGCGTATTTGGGTTCAAGAATGAATTGGATGTACAAATTGCAATAAGATGGCAGTAGGATTTAGGAGCTTGTAAATTTTTTTAGGGTTTCATGGTTCATAGGGACCTTTATGAGGATTTCATATCTTTCCTGATCCTTACTAGCCTAGGCTAACCTACCCCGCGGAGCGGACTCTATTTGCTTAGCTCCCCAGCTTCCCAATCCATCGTCCTCCAAAGCGAAGGGGACTGCGTCCAATTTTAGACGCAAACATCATTACAATAATATGACTTATTCATGTACTTTCTCATTATTCATTCCATTGTTTTTGAGTGAGTGTGTACTCCTGTGGTCGTAAATTGAAGGCCAAGACAAACCTGAGAAGACCTATCAGTACTGTGTTGCATAACCACCTATGCAGTGGGTACTACCAGGGAGTGGGTATTACAATGGCATACCAACTCTGTGGGTGGCATAGGCTGCTGCGTGATTTAAACGGGACCAGATATTGCTCTCTTGTGAATATTCACTAACATTCAACCGATCTTGGGGTCACATATTTCTATGAATATCCAAAGAATGTGTTCGGTGTTCACTTTGGCAGGCGTTAGGGATATGACTGAACAAGGAGTATGCCGTACAGCCTGCTGAGAAGGCAAAGACTAGCCTAGGGTACCTAGGTCTAGTTCTCTCGTACATTTTGTTCCCTAAACTAGGCCTAGGCTATTAAATTCACTTCCAAAGTTTTCCTTAGCATAATACTCTCAGAGTAACATGTCTGTGTGCATCGCTACAGCGATTGTTGAGCAGAATATGCACGTATGAGTGTGTATGAACGTAACCATAGCTGCGGACTGTACGTCACAATTGAACAGCAATGTGTGCTATGTAGCATAAAATAGTGTGAACGTTCTAGTAACAAGATTTAGTAGTTGATAGTAGAATGCTTGAAAAACAAAACAGGATCACTTGCATAAATCGAACTTTTTGGACATTTTTTGGCCCCAAAGTGCAAGTATTTTTAAAATGAAGGGCTTTAATCATATTAATGATCTGTAGGGATCAATTACCTAGGAGTATATGTGAATTTGAGAAAGATCAAGAACAGTCAAAATATTTGAAGATGTGGTAGTCCAATTTTGCAAATGGCTAACCTAGCTAAGCCTTCTAGCCTCTGATTGTAGAAACCTGTGATCGGCAACCATTTTTGACCAAGACCCAATGGAAATTCTAGTCAGTCAGCAACGACCCAAGAGATTGTAGGCTTACCACCCCCAAGTTAAAAGTTATCACAGTCGCATGGAATGTTCAAAGCCTAGCCTATTTGATAGCAGATTGGAAATGTGTACTTGCCACTGTATTTGGAAAAAAGTGTGTATAGTATATATTATAATCAGTTTTAAAAGTTGGGAATGTTACAGAGAAGAGATTTATTTCATCTAAAAATAACAAATTTTCAGGAAATTAACGTATGGCAGATAAACCTTTAGGATCGTAGGATTCATTGATACTAGTCATTTTGTATCTGTCTATGTCATATTGAATTAATGTGTGGTAGTAGAGTTTTGAATATGCATGTGCAGATATTGTTATTGTATTGGAGAAAATAGGTGCGGTAATTTCGCCCAGAGGATTGATTTCTTTGAGGAATTTCAAGGCCAGCTGCAGGAATTGCGCAATTCCCCACCTTATAGCGAACCCTGTGAACAAGCAACTGCCTTGTGGGATGAAGTCTTTGAAATCTCAAAGAATTTTTCCATTCTTGGTTGTTGCGTGTTATCAATATCATGACTTTTTTCTTTTATTGCATAGGTCAAAATGAAATGAAAAATTTCATACAACTCTTCATCAATGTGCTGCCTTAATCTTCTTCAAAGTCCAGACCATCCCTGTCATTAACAGCACCATCCTCCAAACAAGCACCTTCATTAACAGCCCCATCATCCTCATCATTCGCAGCACCGCCATCCAAACCAATTCTGTCATTAACAGCACCATCATCCTCATCTTCGTCGTTGTTGTCAGTATCATTGTCGAAATCAGTTTTGTCAGTAACAGCACCATCATCGTTCTCCTTATCATCATCACCATTGTCGGTATCATCATTCAATCCACCTCTTGTCATTGACATTACCATCATTCTCATCCTCATCATTTTCATCACCATCATCACAAACACCAGCACCACATTTATTTCTATCCTCAACATTATCTTCTTGTAACCCCTCCTCTCTATCTGTTTCCCCTCTGGTTCTTCCTCAGAAGACTTACCAATTCTTTCCCAAGATATTAGATCTGATGGGGTAAATTTGGCTTTGATTGACTTATGTGGGGACAACATGAATATGTTTAGCAATGCAAAGATTCCAAAGAAAGCAGTTTGGGATGTTATTTCTAGGCAGATGAAAGAGGCAGGGTTTGATATTGCTGCAGACAAATGTAGAAATCATTGGCGGTACCTGTTTTCTAATTACACTAAAGATACAGCGAATAATAATCAGAGTGGGTCTGGGAGGCATGAGTTTAAATATTTTTAAGAAATGAATCAAACTTTAGATTGTAAAAGGAACGTTAACCCTAAGTGCACTCTAGAAACCATGGGCTCTCAAAAGTTATCAGCATCAACATCATCCCAAAAGCATTCCTCTAAAAGAAAAATTGACTTTGTTCTTAATTCTATTGAACCGAGTATGAAAAAAAATTGTAAAAATGCAAAGAGAAAACATAGCCAAAATAGATACTTTCTTGTCCATTTTGCAGAATATGAAACATAAGTCATTTTCAAAATGTACAAGATAAATACCATTTAGACTGCAGTTGTTACTGTAATTCATACAGTTGTGTTAGCGTTATATTTACCTTTAAGAATGTGACATACAGTACAGACTTCTAATGAAAAGTGTTTCTGTGTTAACGAATACGCATTCGTATTTACATATATAAACCTTATTTATCTCAGAGAAATATTGTTTATACTTGCAGTTGGCATCGTATTTATCTTTTTGACATATGTGGTACACTTTTTGATGAAAATTGTTCCTGTTTAGATACCTCATATTAATATAAATTAGTTGATTATATTTATTTCAAATAAAATTATGATTAAAGCAGATAAAAGAGGAATTATATTTATTCTAGACAAGGGTTGTTCATTCCTACATGTTTATGTATAGCTTCCGAGTATATGAAATAGAGATTACAGATTTTGTTCTCATTCAAACTATCCTGTTTTAATGTCCAGTCAGTTCGGCATAAAATAAATCCTTCTCAATTTATACAAGTACATTTCAAGTACACATTGGTAATTCTTTCATAGCTGGGCACTTATTTTCAAAACAGAGACATGACTGATTTTTAGGAAAATTGTTTCTATTTTATGTTCAACATAACTTTATTTCACGCAGTGAAATGAATGTAGCACTCCACATTGATTGTTTTGTTTAGCTAATGAGTAGGTTCAGAAATGGCCAAACTTGAGAATTGTCAAAGATATTGAAATATGTTAAAACAATTTCAACAGACCTTACTTAAGGGGACCTTACTCTATAACTGCTGAGTGAAATAGCTTCTTTGGTTACGAAGTACCTTTAAGTCTTTCATTTACACAGCTTGATATTTATATTTGTGATGTACTTTATTACTCATTTGAAAAAAATGCTTCTGTTTTCTGTCTATTTATATAGTTTTTATAAATACTTTCACAACCAACGAAACCTTTTAATTTACATTTTTGTACGAATCACATTTATCTGTGGGAAACAAATTTTGTTGATCTTGCATATTGGATAATTCTGATTTGGAAAATGCTCATTCCTAAAGTTGGAGTCACATTTAACTGCATAAAATACATTTCAATGTGGATTTCAAGCTCCATTTGTAAACAGAATTTAAAGTAAAAATGAACTATGATTTTGGTTTTTGTTTTTTTGCATATTAACATGAGTCTGCCTATCATAAAAAATTAGTAAGTTGGCGTTAAGAGGGGAATATACTTGGAAAATTGCAAAAAGCTACCTTTGTTGTGTTGGATTTTGAAACGTGAATGTTTTCATAAATACATTTCAGGCAGTAGCAGTACCAGATCATGTTTTGAATGGCGAGGAGGGGGAGGGAAGGAGAGAGGCAATTGGTGCAGAAGTGTTTGTTGGGGAAGAGACAATATTAAAGTTCAAAACTTGGTAGGTGTGTACCTTGGTGCAACCGCGTGTAGCACTGAAAGGGCCATTGTCCTCGCCAAATTTACTTCTATTCCTTCCCCCAATTGTTAAGGAAACCGTCTATACCGATTGACCCCGCCCAGACACTTCCGCTGAAGGCAATACTGTTCGTGATTTCAACCTGCATCAGTCTTGTTATCTAAACAGTCTGTCCACTGTGCATTGTAGGCTACTGCTTTGCATGTCACTGGGTAATCAGAGTGGCCTTGGCCTATATTTGAGAACATAGATTGAATTCATCTATGCCAAAAAGGAGCCCACATTGAGGCTTGAACGTTACATTCTCGGACAGCGTTACATTCCCAGACTAAAGAAAACAAAACTGACGACAGGATGGCTTTGAGTTACCAAAGCGGCCTCGCACGGTCACACAGGAGATGGGTTTTTGCCTGTAACCTACTCCCTGCAGAAATGCACGCCAACGGCCACAGTATACAATCGCTATTGTGCTAGTGTATTATAGTAAGGGCAGAGTTCTACAAACTCACGCAACAAGTTGACAAAGAATTACGTCATAGGTCCTTCTCTCCACAAAGGGGAGTACAGGATGTGAAAGAGAACAGCCTGTTTCTACTCTTCTGCAGCTGCAGATGTGCTGAGTCATCATTTTCAAGTGCAATCGTGCGTAAAATGATGATTCAATTCGTGCTTGTGCTTCGACGTCTCATGTCCATTTTTATGTTAACCAAAAGACAGTCACCAATTGTTAATTCTGGTTTACATTAAAAAGTATTTGTGTTGAGCTTTGAGGCCAAAAATTTTGTCGGCCTTCCTTCCCCCTTGACACCTGCGTACAATTGAGTAGCCTATGTTGCCATGGTTGCACTATGGTATTTCAGAACCATCTAGCTTCGAAACAGTGTAAAACAATAATTCTGATACCTCATCGTTAACCTTGGTTTACACCTTACAAATGTTGTGAAAATCTAGTCCAGACATCAGATGTGACTTAAATCTAGCCTTATAAACGGCTTGTCTTGGTTATTGTGACACCTACAGTACACAATTTTGATAGACACAACACTGCGATAGTCAAACTGAGTTACAGTGTAAAACAAGCCTATTGTGCAGTGGATAAACTAGCTCAAACATCAAAATCCTATTGTGCAGTGGATAAACTAGCTCAAACAGTCAATGCAAACTTTGATATAGACAACTTCAAAACTGAGGTAAATGAAATTACCCTAATTTGAATTAAGACACATCCTGGCATAATACATCAGCCTGACTTATGTGTGGCCATTTTTAATTATTTAACAATATTCTTCGTACTCAAATCTTAAATTCATTCAAGACTGCTCATTGGTTTCATGTTAATCTTTGTGTTTTTAAACATGAAAGACATTTGAAAGGGAAACTAAACAGGAATTTTAAGTATGTAGTTGATGTTTCAAAATGAAGTAGGTTTGATGGTAATGTCCTCTGATTTAAAAGAATTACATTGTTTCCAGTTTTGCACCCAAAGCTTGCATGCCATTAAAGGCATCACCAAGGAAGGGGGGGGGGGTTAGGGTGAAAATGACCCCTTTTCATGTTCGACAAAATTTCAGTGTGATGTTTTTCATGTACAAAATTCCTTCAAAACATAATTTTGTCACTGCTTACTTTTGAAGGAAAGGACCCCCCTTAATACTTTCTGGTGATGAATATGGCTATGAATGAAACTTCAGCATAGAACAGTCCCCATCCAACCCGTTTTTTTCCTTTTTGACTCTTAATTGATTAACTTGACCCCTGCAGGTATTCTGACAACATCACTGCTGAACTACATCAACAAGGTATATACGTTTCGAACGGCAGCAGCATTGTCGTAATCTTCCAGTTGTCCAGGCAGTCGATCGCCATCATTTGCATTTACATGGTTCTGTCCTTCCATCATATCATGGGTGTCTTAGTCTCTCCATAAACATATGTTGTGCAAGATGCAGCTTGTCATGATAAAAAGTGGAATGTCTTCCAAAATATCAATATGAGTACCATCAATAGCTCCAACAACTTTTGGCAACTGCATGACAGCTTGGAATTTTTGGTGAACGGCTTCTACATGTGCTGTGTTTGGAAATGGCCATCTGATATAAATATGTTTTTGTTCAAATAGAATGTGGCAAAACCTTCGACAACACTTCCAAACAGTAGATTTTTCAACGTCAAACCTATTAGCTACACTCTTGAGACATTCAAAATTACCTAGGTACCATAAAGATATGATTAATTGTTTGGGGACAGTAAATACTCACAGGTATTCCTCTTCAGTCAAAAGTGCTGTCTGAAGTCATACAGTGAATAGTTAGGCAGTGTTTCTTCTGCGTAATTCGTGATTTTTAGGTGATTTACCCTTCCTGTTTCCTGCAATCGGTTTTTGGCCAAATTTACCAATTTCAACGAATTTCTCTACCAAAATTATAAAGAATCGTTGTTCCAGTTCTTCATCGATTATTTCTTCCAGTAGTATCCAGCATGCAGAAATAGGTTCTGCATCCATGCAGTATTCACTGTTGTGAAAATTCCTTATTGATTTGTCAGGCAATTTTACAATAATTTTGATGATTGTATAATCTAGTACGTAACATTAGTACGTAGCGATGGTACATCGATATTCAGATACAGTGTACACCTGTGCAGTAAGATTACCATATATTGTGCATAATTATGTTGCATGTGTCACGCGACGCATTTCTTGCAAGGTTTGCTTATACCGAGTCATATATTTCCATAGAATCCTCAGGGAACTTCTTTAATTGTTTTTGTCAAGCCGGAATATTAGCTAACACTAACAGACGACAATATATATATATATATATATATATATATATATATATATATATATATATATATATATATATATATATATATATATATATATATATATATATGTGTGTGTGTGTAAGTCGAAAGATAAGTAGTTAGTTTCGATCATAATTTTAAACAATTACCAAGTACTGGAATTATTTAAAATTACGATCGAAACTTATAACGTATCTTTCGAACTACTAATTCAGTCTATCTACCATATACACACACATATTTATATATATATATATATATATATATATATATATATATATATATATATATATATATATATATATATATATATATATATATATATATATATATATTGTTGGGGTCGCAGTGGGTCCTCGAAACGATTTAGAAGAGTTCATTAACTTTGCTGAAACGTTCTGCCCGTTTTTTGAAATTCACTCACTGTATTTCCAACTCCTCAGTTGTGTTTTTAGACACTGAATTATCCATCTCCGACCGTAAAATCAAGTCCAATCTCCACTTTAAGCCCACTGACTCTCACAACTACCTCATGTACCCTTCCAACCACCCCAGATCTTGTACCAATTCGATTCCTTTCTCACAACTTTTACGGGCTAGACGGATTTGTTCCGACGACCAGGATTTCGCTAAAGTTTCCAAGCAGATTATTTCTTTCTTTGAACAACGCCAGTATCCACAAAGAGTGCTCTCTAATGCCCTGAAACGCATACAAGGAATTGATAGAGCCTCTGCCCTTGCCCCCAAAACTGACCATACACCCACCAGACGTATCCCGTTGGTCCTATCCTTTCACCCATCTGTAACTCCCATAGTACGTGCCATTTACAGGAATGTAGAGACCCTCCGTCATGACCCTTCCACCCGTGACCATTTCCCTGAACCCCCCACCACAGCATTCAGAATTGAAAAGAACATATCTAAGCACTTGGTCCGTGCGTCTCAACCTCAAGCAGTAGTGCCTAACACCCCAGGAACTTTTCCTTGCAACCGTGGGAGATGCAATACTTGCCCGGTGGTCAGTTATGACAAAAACCTTTCCATTGTAGGTCCCAACAACAACCGGTTTAACGTTCATCAGCATTTTACCTGTACTTCAGCCAATGTTGTTTACGTTCTCGTATGTAAACGCTGTAATATACTGTACGTGGGAGAAACAAAACGTCGTCTTGCTGACCGGGTCACTGAGCACCTGAGGTCAATCAAACAGAACCTCCCAGGGTTCCCTGTAGCCACACACTTCAATCCCCCGTCAACATGCTCGATCCGTGACTTGATGGTTTCGGCGGCCATCTCGTGTCGAGGTTCCGATCATGACCGCCTAGCTGCCGAAAACCGCCTAATCATGAAACTTGGAACCCTGTCCCCACATGGTCTGAACGTTAGACTTGAACTGTTATAACGCAGCAATTCCTGCATTTTTTTGACTTGTGGTAACCACTTAACACTGTCTGTTTTCCTAGCCGGTTCGACCGTGCCCAATTTTATTGTGTTTTTTTTAAATTGTACGTTTGGCCGTGTCAACGATCAGTTGCATTTTTGCCACCTGATGAAGGGTTTAAACCCGAAACGTCGTGGAATTTTTCACAAACTTTTAGCACTATTTACTACTTCATTTTTACCTACCTACTTCATAAGTGCTACGCAGTACTTTGACCTTATATATATATATATATATATATATATATATATATATATATATATATATATATAAAAGACCTTAGGAGACAATTTTCTTTGATATTTTAGAGAGAATGAGAGAATACTATTAGGGAGACATCCGTGTCTTCCTAATATTTTAGGCACTATTTCTAGACGTTTTTTAACGTCAAAAATAATCTTAGAATATTCTTTGGACTCTAAATGTCATATTTTGATAGTTTCAGGGTTAGGGGCTAAGGATCGGGGTTAGAAAATTAGGTTAGAAATTAGTGTGTTAGTCAATGGAAATGTCTCCCTAATATACAATTTAAGGTGTTTTATATATATATATATATATATATATATATATATATATATATATATATATATATATATATATATATATATATACGCCAATTCGACACTTAGGGAGAAACCTAAATATATCCCTTCACTTCTTTCATTCATTCATTTCATTCATTTGTTTTATCACAATCTCAAGAAGTACAGTAACGTATAAGAATATTTACATTATGCATTACATGGATGTAAGTCATCAAGAAATTGTGAAGGGAAGCATTCTAGGAAACCCAAAGGGCTTATCTAGTAGTGTGTTCCCCAGTAAATAAACAGTAGCAGACAAAATACAGTTAAACAATAACCAAACACCCAACCAACCCACCAATCACCCACCAACACAACCGCAACAACTCATTCACCTACCAACCCACCCGTCTATCCACAAGTCCACTCACACAACACCCACCGTTACACCCGGCACACCCAACCAGACACCCAGCAAAGAGAAGATGAATTACAAAGGATGAATAGATGAGCAAAAACACAGTTAAAATCTTACTAGCTAAGTATTTGTTTATAATGAGTTTAGAGAAGTTATAACGAAAAGAATGTTAACTACGCTTAGTAGTTAAAGTATCTGGTAAAGAATTCCAAGCAGTGACGGCACGGTGACATAAGACTGTTTTAGAATAGGTTGTTGGATTACCTGGAAGGCGGAGACATTTTTTCTGGCGTGTGTGGTAACTGTGTACTTTGGAATTTTGCGTAAAGAAATATGAAAAACTTGAAGGTAAGAGATTGTTAAAAGCGAACTTGGAGGTTCTTGTAATTCTACTTTTTGCATTTATTGTATCATCCGCCCTTCTTGCTATTTACAGTACGTGGGATCCTCTGTAAAACTTCGAACTCGGTTAAACCAGCACAAGTCCTTTCTACGTTCGTTTTCTAGACCAGGTATCAGGCAACGCAATGATTGCTGGCGTTTATACTAGCAACTTTCAGTTCATTCCCCAAACGAATTCAATTTCACTATTTTAGAAGTCCTTGACAGCTAATACGGCCTACGAGATAAAGAAACAAGCTGGATTTGGAGGCCTGACACTGTCTTTCGAAAAGGCCTTAACATCAATGATGGGTTTCATGCAGAAGTCCTCAAATCTCGTGTTAATTCCAGATGGCCATTGTATTATTGGCACGCTTCATTTGTAATCGCTTTCATCTTTCTCATGACTTAAAGTACTTTTTCTTCTGCTATATATTGTGTTTTCGTGTTCTTTAGTTCATTGATGTTCAGTTGCTTCTCGTCGAAACTGATGAAGGGCCCTGTGTGATACGAAAATTTAGTTACGGTTCACCGCCTTCTATTTATGCTATTTGTTTGTTACTGGTGTGATGCTACTTTTCTTGAACTATATATATATATATATATATATATATATATATATATATATATATATATATATATATATAGCACCTGGAACCCCCCAAAGGGGCGTTGTCCACCACTTTAATCATTCATCTCGGCCATTGAAGAGGAAGTAAAGACTTACACCTCTGCCCCAGATTTTCGCGACAATCTCACAAAAAGTGAAAGACAGGCCATTAAAAATTTACGGCATCGCGACGACATCGTCATTAAGCCGGCCGACAAAGGTTCTGCGATTGTTGCAATGGGCACCAAATTCTACAGGGAGGAAGCCTACAGAATGCTTGGCAATCCCGATCACTATAAACGTCTCGATTCAGACCCCACTTTAGAAATTGCAAAGAAAGTGGAAGCGGCCATACAAAAAATGGTCCTCAATGGCTCTATAGACTCTGAAACTAGCCCCAGTCTCCTCCAGGTAGATCCAAAACCGGGCCTTTTCTATTTCTTACCCAAAATTCACAAGACGGGTAACCCAGGCAGACCGATCATATCCGGAAACGGGACTGCCACGGAGAAAATTTCGAAATTTGTTGACCTGCTCATTCAGCCCCTGGTCCCATCCCTCCCCTCCTACGTTCAGGACACCACGGACTTTATCCGCAAAATTGGTGAGATACAAAATCTCCCACAGGACACAATTCTGGTCACTCTTGACGTGTCCTCTTTATATACAAATATACCAAACGAAGAAGGCATCTCCGCTTGTAAAGCCGCCTTCAGACCCATCCAAGGCAAAACGCCCACCAAGAAAGACTTAGGCGAGCTGATGCGCCTTATTCTGACAAACAACAATCTCGTCTTTGGCGACCAGCACTACCTCCAAATTCATGGTACTGCCATGGGAACCAAGATGGCTCCCTCATTCGCAAATTTATTTATGGGCAACCTCGAGAAAGAATTCTTATCTGGACAAAATTTAAAACCACAAATTTGGTTACGTTTTATCGACGATATCTTCATGATCTGGCCCCACGGTGAAGATAGCCTAAAAATTTTTGTGGAAAACATCAATTCGTTTCACCCCACAATCAAATTCACGGCCGACTCCTCTAGAGTCAGTGTCCACTTCCTGGACACAACAGTGACCATAGAAAATGGTTCACTCAAAACAGACTTGTTCAATAAACCCACGGACAAGCACAACTACCTACTACCGAGCAGCTGCCATCCCGCGCACTGCACCAAAAATATTCCATATAGCCAAGCACTTCGCATCAAACGTGTCTGTTCCTCTGAGACAGACTTTGAAATTCGCACTAACGAACTGTCTAGCCACCTTCAAAATAGACAGTACTTTCGGGGTTCAATTGAAAATGCCGTCAAAAAGGCAAGGGACACCCCGCGTTCTGAAACTCTGACATACAAAAACAGTCAGCCCAATTCTAATAGAGTGCCATTGGTAATTGAGTACCATCCCGGTCTACCACCATTCGCCAAATTCATCCAGAAACATTTGCCCATACTTCATAGCACGACTCGCCTAAAGTCTATCTTTCCCGCTCCCCCAGTTGTTGCTTCCCCCCCCCCCCCGCCCAAATTTACGGGACATTTTGGTACGGGCAAAATTTCAGGACAAAAACTCAGTCGAGGCTAACAACGAGAATTTTGGTTGTTCACCTTGCCCGTCCAATTGCAAGACGTGCGCTCTGATTGATTCAACTAAATACTTTTAGAGCTATCAAACTGCACGCACTTTCCAAATTAGACAATCAATTAATTGTCTTTCCAAAAACGTCATATATCTCATCTACTGCAAATTATGTGGAACGCAGTACGTGGGGGAATCAAAAAACTCCCTCAGGATGAGAATGACACAGCACAGGTCGGCAATTAAAACCAAAAAAATTGATCAACCTGTTGCCAACCATTTCAATTTACCGCATCATTCGATAGACAATTTACGTGTCATTGCTATCGAACAAAATGATTCATGGGACAATAGAAGCCGTAAGACAAAAGAAAATTTCTGGGAATGTCAACTCAAGACTGCGTCGCCATTCGGCCTGAATATCCGAAACGACTTACCAGCATACTGATTGAAGGGATTACACTGTAGGCCTAAGTAATCCTATTAGACCGTCTCCGTCACGCCTATTTCAATAGGCTTACTCAAATTACTTTGTCTCGCCTCTTTCAAAAACGATAGCCCTAATTGAGTATCAGTGGGGACCATTGTCCTCACAATTTAAAAGCTTTAAGTCCCGTACACTCCTTGTCACACTTGTGATAAAGCACTGAAGAAGAGCTAGTTATTGCTCAAAAGCTTTGCAAAAACCTTTTATGGCTGTTGTATTTACCAAATTTCTAGCTTCTACTGCTGTCACGTATCTCTTTTGAGATCCAGCCATTCATTTCTGTAGCACTGTTGTTATACAGTATTTCCGTTAATATATACATATATATATATATATATATATATATATATATAATATATATATATATATATATATATATATATAATATATATATATATATATATATAATATATATATATATATATATATATATATATATATATATATATATATATATATATATAATATATATATATATATATATATATATATAGGTCGAAAGTTGTGTAAACTGTTTCGATCAAGTCCCGCTCATGGCTTAATTTTCTCTCTGATTTATTTCTTCTGTTCTTTCCCTTGTTCATAAAGGCTACGCCAGTACTTGGAATTGATTTAACTTTCATGATCGAAACAGTTTACACAACTTTCGACCTACTTATTCACAGTTCGATCTACCATATTTCGACCTACTGAATATCCATTACCCCGCTTGGGGTGTTACCATGGTAACAGGAGAGGAAATTGAGATGGGTTGGTATTTGTACCTAAATTGCCACGCTCAACACTACGAAGCTGTGATAGCTTAGTGGTTAGAGCGGTCGTCTTGTGAACGACAGGCGCTGGGTTCAAGTCCCGCTCATGGCTTAATTTTCTCTCTGATTTATTTCTTCTGTTCTTTCCCTTGTTCATAAAGGCTACGCCAGTACTTGGGATTGATTTAACTTTCATGATCGAAAGAGTTTACACAACTTTCGACCTACTTATTCACAGTTCGATCTACCATATTTCGACCTACTGAATATCCATTACCCCGCTTGGGGTGTTACCATGGTAACAGGAGAGGAAATTGAGATGGGTTGGTATTTGTACCTAAATTGCCACGCTAGACACTACGAAGCTGTGATAGCTTAGTGGTTAGAGCGGTCGTCTTGTGAACGACAGGCGCTGGGTTCAAGTCCCGCTCATGGCTTAATTTTCTCTCTGATTTATTTCTTCTGTTCTTTCCCTTGTTCATAAAGGCTACGCCAGTACTTGGGATTGATTTAACTTTCATGATCGAAACAGTTTACACAACTTTCGACCTACTTATTCACAGTTCGATCTACCATATTTCGACCTACTGAATATCCATTACCCCGCTTGGGGTGTTACCATGGTAACAGGAGAGGAAATTGAGATGGGTTGGTATTTGTACCTAAATTGCCACGCTCGACACTACGAAGCTGTGATAGCTTAGTGGTTAGAGCGGTCGTCTTGTGAACGACAGGCGCTGGGTTCAAGTCCCGCTCATGGCTTAATTTTCTCTCTGATTTATTTCTTCTGTTCTTTCCCTTGTTCATAAAGGCTACGCCAGTACTTGGGATTGATTTAACTTTCATGATCGAAACAGTTTACACAACTTTCGACCTACTTATTCACAGTTCGATCTACCATATTTCGACCTACTGAATATCCATTACCCCGCTTGGGGTGTTACCATGGTAACAGGAGAGGAAATTGAGATGGGTTGGTATTTGTACCTAAATTGCCACGCTCGACACTACGAAGCTGTGATAGCTTAGTGGTTAGAGCGGTCGTCTTGTGAACGACAGGCGCTGGGTTCAAGTCCCGCTCATGGCTTATTTTTCTCTCTGATTTATTTCTTTGTTCTTTCCCTTGTTCATAAAGGCTACGCCAGTACTTGGGATTGATTTAACTTTCATGATCGAAACAGTTTACACAACTTTCGACCTACTTATTCACAGTTCGATCTACCATATTTCGACCTACTGAATATCCATTACCCCGCTTGGGGTGTTACCATGGTAACAGGAGAGGAAATTGAGATGGGTTGGTATTTGTACCTAAATTGCCACGCTCGACACTACGAAGCTGTGATAGCTTAGTGGTTAGAGCGGTCGTCTTGTGAACGACAGGCGCTGGGTTCAAGTCCCGCTCATGGCTTAATTTTCTCTCTGATTTATTTCTTCTGTTCTTTCCCTTGTTCATAAAGGCTACGCCAGTACTTGGGATTGATTTAACTTTCATGATCGAAACAGTTTACACAACTTTCGACCTACTTATTCACAGTTCGATCTACCATATTTCGACCTACTGAATATCCATTACCCCGCTTGGGTGTTACCATGGTAACAGGAGAGAAAATTGAGATGGGTTGGTATTTGTACCTAAATTGCCACGCTCAACACTACGAAGCTGTGATAGCTTAGTGGTTAGAGCGGTCGTCTTGTGAACGACAGGCGCTGGGTTCAAGTCCCGCTCATGGCTTAATTTTCTCTCTGATTTATTTTCTTCTGTTCTTTCCCTTGTTCATAAAGGCTACGCCAGTACTTGGGATTGATTTAACTTTCATGATCGAAACAGTTTACACAACTTTCGACCTACTTATTCACAGTTCGATCTACCATATTTCGACCTACTGAATATCCATTACCCCGCTTGGGGTGTTACCATGGTAACAGGAGAGGAAATTGAGATGGGTTGGTATTTGTACCTAAATTGCCACGCTCGACACTACGAAGCTGTGATAGCTTAGTGGTTAGAGCGGTCGTCTTGTGAACGACAGGCGCTGGGTTCAAGTCCCGCTCATGGCTTAATTTTCTCTCTGATTTATTTCTTCTGTTCTTTCCCTTGTTCATAAAGGCTACGCCAGTACTTGGGATTGATTTAACTTTCATGATCGAAACAGTTTACACAACTTTCGACCTACTTATTCACAGTTCGATCTACCATATTTCGACCTACTGAATATCCATTACCCCGCTTGGGGTGTTACCATGGTAACAGGAGAGGAAATTGAGATGGGTTGGTATTTGTACCTAAATTGCCACGCTCGACACTACGAAGCTGTGATAGCTTAGTGGTTAGAGCGGTCGTCTTGTGAACGACAGGCGCTGGGTTCAAGTCCCGCTCATGGCTTAATTTTCTCTCTGATTTATTTCTTCTGTTCTTTCCCTTGTTCATAAAGGCTACGCCAGTACTTGGAATTGATTTAACTTTCATGATCGAAACAGTTTACACAACTTTCGACCTACTTATTCACAGTTCGATCTACCATATTTCGACCTACTGAATATCCATTACCCCGCTGGGTTTGTTACCATGGTAACAGGAGAGGAAATTGAGATGGGTTGGTATTTGTACCTAAATTGCCACGCTCAACACTACGAAGCTGTGATAGCTTAGTGGTTAGAGCGGTCGTCTTGTGAACGACAGGCGCTGGGTTCAAGTCCCGCTCATGGCTTAATTTTCTCTCTGATTTATTTCTTCTGTTCTTTCCCTTGTTCATAAAGGCTACGCCAGTACTTGGGATTGATTTAACTTTCATGATCGAAACAGTTTACACAACTTTCGACCTACTTATTCACAGTTCGATCTACCATATTTCGACCTACTATATATATATATTTATATATATATATATATATATATATATATATATATATATATATATATATATATATATATATCAAGAAAAGTAGTAAACCGTGCTAAAGGTTTGTGAAAAAGTCCACGACGTGTCGGGTTAAGACCCTTCATCAGGTGGCAAAAATCCAACTGATTGTTGACACCGCTAAACGTACAAATTAGAAAACACACAATAAACCTGTGCACGGTAAAACTTGCTAGGTGTTTTTCCGTGCCCTGAAGTGGTTTACACAGGTAACAACAAGGCAGGAATGGCTGATTTTTCGGAAGTTAAAGTCCAACGTTCAGACCATGCGGGGACATTGTTCCAAGTTTCATGACAAGACGGTTTTCGGCAGCTAGGCGGTCATGATCGGAACTTCGACACGAGATGGCCACCGAAACCATCAAGTCACGGATCGAGCATGTTGACGAGAAATTGAAGTGTGTGGCCTCAGGGAACCCTGGGAGGTTCTGTTTAATTGACTTCAGGTGCTCAGTGACTCGATCAGGAAGACTTCGTTCAGTTTCTCCCACATACAGTATATAACATCATTTACATACGAGGACGTAAACAACATTGGCAGAAGTACAGGTAAAGTGTTGGTGAATGTTAAACCGGTTGTTGCTGGGACCTACAATGGAGATGATTTTGTCATGACTGACCACCGGGCAAGTATTGCATCTCCCACGGTTGCAAGGAAAAGTTCCTGGGGGATTAGGCACTGCGACTTCAGGTTGGGAGGCACGGAACAAGTTGCTTAGTTATGTTCTTTTCAATTCTGAATGCTGTGATGGGGGGGGGGGGGGGTTCAGGGAAATGGTCCTGACGGAGGGTCCCTACATTCTTATAAATGGCACGTACAATGGGAGTGACAGATGTGTAATAGGACAGAGCCAAAGGAATACGTCTGGTGGGTGTTTGGTCGGTTTGGGGGGAAAGGGCAGGGGCTCTTACGATTTCTTATGTGCGGTGTAGGGCATTAGAGAGCACTCTTTGCGGATACTGGCGTTGTTAAAAGAATGACATTATCTGCTTGGAAACTTGAACTAAATCCTGGTTGTCGGAATCTCTCTATCCCGTAAAAATTGTGAGTAAGGAATCTAATTGGTACAAGATCTGGCGTGGTTTGAAGAGTAGTTGGTTATGAGAGTCAGTGGGTTGAAAGTGGAGATTAGACTTAATTTTACGGTCGAAAATGGATGTTTTTATATCTAAAAACATTACTGATGAGTTGGAAATACTGTGAGTGAATTTCAAATACGGGGAAAAGTTTCAGCAAAGCTATTGAACATCTCCAATCGTGGCGAGGTCCCACTGCAACCCGAAATGCGTGAGGGTTGGCAACCCTGCTATGAACACGCTTGTATAATTCCTTAATTGATTTAATCACTAATTTGCTTTAGTAAAGTGAAGCCTAGAGCATTGTAAAGGAACTCACCAGGTACTTGCTAACCCCAAAAGAAAGCTTACAAGTAGAGTACGCATAGCATATACATTGCCCCAACCCTGTACTTGAAACTTTTTTTTTATGAAGGAGTCAAAAGTTTGATGTATTCAATCTAGACCTCCTCACCTACTGACAACTGAAATCTTCGGCCAGATTATAAGCCTGTCATTATTCAAACATCCCTTCAATTGACTTTATTTTTGATCCACTGATAATTTATTAAGTCTAATTTTATATCAAATTACAAAACACTCCAACATGTCGAAGAGTTGTCCAAAAGTCTGGTGATACGATGGGTGGGGGGGGGGGGGTGGTGCTACCTACTACAATTTGAACTTTATGTTAAAAGGAAGCTATGTATCATAGTTTATTGTAGAGCAGAAGCTAACTGGTTCACTGTACTGTTAAAATGTTTAGAGAAATCTGAAAAAGCACCCAGATCGTTTTCACTTGTCAAAGGGCCATGAAGTGGAAGGTCAGTGTTTAAGTAAATGGTAGTCACTTAAACAAAGAACCCCATCTCATGTCAGAATTTAATGTTATTTAATATTCAATCGGAAAGTAAAACGAACAGCTCGGGAACATATTGAAATATTCACATCAAATATTAATACAGTTAACTGTGCACAGCAGCCCTTAACTGTCCATTATGCTATGTGTAGCAACGTAACACTGTGCCAATATACCGTGCAGGTCAATACATTTAACTTTTACGCACGAGGGAGGGGATTCTCCTTATTTGTAACCACTGAGCATGCTCATAACATTGCATAATTAGGAATTTCCCTAATTCATCACTACTGCGCATGATCAGACTATATCAAACCACACATGTAGACAAGCACTGTTTTCACACTTCGACGACGCTCACTGAGCGACCTGAAAGGCTGACATTACGGCCTTATCCATGTCAAAATCTAGCTAGGAAATCGCAGTCCTGGTCTTATGACCCATACTTTCAATAAATGTGAAATCTGAACATTTATCTCAAACATGCCAATGTCAAAACTAATGAAAAATACGATTATTAAGAGAAATGCGATACTACCTCTTTCTGAGTCCAGACGGCAGAGTGACCGAAGACTAATATACACTTCATACCGCTAGGATACTTCTCATACTACTAAACTGCGTTATCTTGTAGCAAAATGAAGCAGAGAATCAACCACAATCAAACTTTCAGGAGTTGTGATATATTTTAGAAATTATTTTACCATTCTTTTCATGTAAATCATGACATTTATTCGAGTAGAAATGCTTCTTCTGAATGAGAACGATGTTCGCAGAGAATCATGTCGAAAACACTGAACAATGAAAAGAGAATGTAATATAATAGCATAACTTGTAACAGCCTTCGGTGAACTTGATATCTAGAAAATCATATTTACACAAAGCAAGATTTTCCATGTTGCATTCATAATAAAAACGGACAACATACATTTGAAACAGTATAAAACAATACAGAGTGCAATTATAGGAAAGTAAAGAACGAGCTGTACTTGTTTAGCATATGCAAATTATGTTGCTTCTTTAAAATGGCAAGTTCAACCTCTACAATGAATCTAATCTTATAACAAAAAGTCGTTACATCAGGTATTAGGTCTTTTTGTTTACAACAATATATGGAATTCTTAGCATGAAAAATAAAAAAGTTAATGATGTTGTTCCCATTTTCAAAATTACCAAAGTGTACACTTAGCTCATCGATATCCCTTACATCCTTTAAACAATTGGACCAAACGTCCTCCCAAAACTTTTTAACAATAGGACAATGCCAAAACAGATGTATAAGAGTTTCAAAATGAAACTCTTATACATCTGTTTTGGCATTGTCTCTGAATTACAGAAGGTGCACATGGGAGACTCATTAATTTTTATAAGAAATAAGAAATCATTGGTTTCAATAATTCTATGGAGATAACGATATTGTAGGTATTGAATCTTTGCTTCTCGAACAGCAAGAAATGGCATCATAAATATATTTTTTCCAGTTAAAATTATGATTTGGAAACATTGCTTCCCATTTACTGATTGCCCTTGGAGTTGAAGATTTATTCGCTATTATAGATTTATACACCAAATTTGTCGCTCTTTGGATGGAGGTAAATTTTAAAAGCCAACATTCGTTAAAGTTTAAGCCATTAGCACCTTGTAAGTTAGACTTCCAAGACGGAGGGATTGCAGAAATAATACCATAATAGTACGTAAAGGGAAAACTTCTTATGCCCTTCGTATCAACAAAGTTTTGATATGGGATGATATGCCCATCTCTAGAAAAAAAAAATCGCTAACTTTATATCTTCTAGTTTGATGTAAGACATCTGAATAAACAACCTTATTATTAATTTTAACACAACTATTATTAAGAACGAACTGCAAACTGAAATCTCTTTCAGGAATGGAAAAATTGGACACCGCCCAAGCATTACAGACTTCACGGATGAAGTTGTTTGATGTTAGGATGTCCCCCTTTTTAAAGTTACACGAAAAAAGAAATTCTCCTCCATGATTACGTAAAGCGTAGCTAAAAAGAACTTTCCAGGGTCGATAATGACCATCCACATACATTTTCACCCACCCTGATTTCAAAGAAGTGGCAAACGTATAAGCATCTAACATATTCAAACCCCCATTGGCCTTTCCGTTACACAAAACTGAACGCTTAACCTTGTCAGGTTTAGAATTCAATATGAAGTTAAAAAATAATTTATTCAGCTCGTTCAAATAATGGTCTGGTGGATTGGGGAGTACCAAAAACAGAAAAACCAATTGAGAGATTGCAAAAGTTTTCAATAATAATACCTTCCCAATAGGGGTAAGGTCCCTAAAAGACCAGAGTTGAAGAAGATGTTTGATTCGAGAAAGTTTAGGTACATAATTTAAACGAAAGAAATCATCCGTATGATACAATAGGGGTAAGGTCCCTAAAAGACCAGAGTTGAAGAAGATGTTTGATTCGAGAAAGTTTAGGTACATAATTTAAACGAAAGAAATCATCCTTATGATGGGAAAAAGTGATTCCTAAATACTTTATAGAAACAGCACTTGTATCAAAATGAAATAGATAGAGGTAAGCAGGACGGCAAAAAGCGAGATAAAATTCAACCGGCAGTCCATCGGATCCCGGGGATTTGTTTTTGGCCATAGAATGCAGCACCTGGCTACATTCGGACAATGATAAAAGACCTTCACAATGAGAACTCTGATCATGAGAAAGAGTGACATGCTGATAATTCCAACCTTGATAAAAGGTAGATGGGGACACATTATTATCCTTGGTGTAAAGATTTGCGTAAAATCTTTCAGCCTCTAATAAAGTAGCGTTGGGTGTGTTTAATTTTAAATTATCGTCAGTAATTAGTTCGTTCATGGAATTGTTGATTTTATTACATTTTCCAGACCTAAAAATTTTGTGTTCTTTTCCTCCTCTTCCACCCACCTCGCTCTCGAGCGGATAATTATGCCTTTTAGTTTAAAGTCGTAAATATTCTCAAGTTTTGTTCTTGCATCGTTAAGTAACCTCTTGACCTCCTCAGAGGGGTTAGAGGAATAAAGCTGCTCTTAGAAAGAGATTTTTTCGAAAATACATATCTCTTCCGATTTTCGAATTCTAGCCTGCAACTTCGAGTACTCGATAGAGACGGATCTTATATTAAGCTTACATAATTCCCATAAAAAACTGGGGTCGACTCCATTGTTTGAGAGTACAGTGTCATTCACAGTTTTTCTTATCAGGTCACAGTAATTATCATCAAACAAAAAAGAAGTATTAAGTTTCCACACTCCCGGACCTCTCGGGTGCACTATGAGAACATTTAAAGTAATACTTCCATGATCAGAACCAAAAATCGGTGAAATGGAAGTATCGAGAACACAACTTTTTAAATGAGAAGAAATAAGAAAAAAGTCAAGTCTACAATGAATCGATTCATCAATATTTGAATGTCAGGTATATCGTTTTGTCTTTGGATTACGGTCTCGCCATATATCAATCAAATTATAGGCCTGGATACACCTTCCAACTTCCGACCGAACATTAAAATTAGTTCGAGGTTGCCTGCCCTTCTTGTCTAACACAATATTCCAAACAAAGTTAAAGTCACCACCCCATACTAACAAATCAAAAGCAATTTTTTTAATGTGCTCATTAATTTTTTCAAAAATACCACAGTTATCAAGATTGGGACCATACACATTTATAAAACAAAGGTTTAAGCCCTCAGGCTTAATAATGGAAATAATGTAACGCCCCTCCTCGTCTTTTATTTCGAGGGTAAGTGCCACATAGAAACGTGGGTTGAATAAAATTGCAACACCTTTACTTTTATTTGTACCATGTGAAAAAAATAGTTTTCCGCCCCATTCGTTAATCCAAGACCTAGAATCCTGAGGGGTGGAGTGCGTTTCTTGTAGAAAAATTACGTCAAAATCTTGCCTGTGGAGAAAATAAAATAACTTTCTACGTTTACCGTTATCACGCACACCTCTGGTGTTAAAAGAACATACTTTCAGGTTAACCATTTGTCATAATCTCTATGAAGTACAAAAGAATTTCACTCACCATTAAAATATTTTCTGACAGACATATAGAAATACGCAGACTCAAAATGAGATGCACAAGAAAAAAGAAAAAAAGTAGAACAGTCCAAGCAGCCAAACAAAAGTCCATGGCTGAAACAGAGGCCATTTTGGAAAACATGGCCCTCACAAAAAACTGGCGATGGATCGAATTAACAGTCCTAAGGGTAACTCATGACGAAGCTGGGGGTTCCCGAAAATCGTACTGTTTTCCACTGGAGTCTCTCCACTTCCCAGCTGAAAATCTCAGTTTCGTCCCGGCGCGATATAACTCGGAAACTTGTCTGCTCCACTTTCTCTTTTCTGCTAGATCACTCTTAGTTAAATCATCAGTAATGAAGAAGCTTTCGTTGGCTAATTTGCTTCGCTGTTGCTTAAGAGCAGTGAGTTTATCCTGGTAAAAGGACAATTTCACAAGGATATGACGGGGTCGGGTGGGTTGAAATCTGCCATCACGGTGGGCCCTTTCAATGCTTACATTTGGTATTCCCACTTTCTCCAACACTCCCTTAGCAATTTCCAGAGGATTTTCACCATCACTTGTAGAAAAGCCAACTATTCTAAGATTATTCCTACGAGAAAAGCGTTCTTGGACATTGATGGAGTCCGTGTGCTGCTTGTTGGCTTTAGTTAGTTCCTCCACCTTTTGCTCAAGTATTTTAATTTTCTCATCACGTTGCTTGTTTTGTACTTCTATGTCGTCCATACGTTTCTCAATTAAATTTATAGCCTTGTCGAAATCTCTTTCAATACGTTTCAGGTCCTGAAGAACATGTTGAATTTCACGGCTTACATGTTTCAGTGAAGAGTCCACAGTTGACTTTAAGGAATGCAAGGCAGTTTCCTCCTCTTCATCACTAGAGCCTTCGTCTGAGCTAGGCACCTGTGTACTGAAAAGGGTACTTTGTGCAGGCCTAGAACGTTCCTGAGTTAAAGGCAGGGTCGACTGATCTTTTGGCTTATTTTTTGAGCCTCTGGTTCGTCCCATTGTGATTCAGGCACCGAAATGTGAAGCAAAAATAGATTAAAAGCAACTTACGAGGTATAGAACATACTTAATACCCTCAGGATATCAAAAAAATTGAACTTTATGAGAGACCACGTTCACGGAGGTTCTCACTCGGCGGCCATCTTGTTGCCAGATCCTATATATATATATATATATATATATATATATATATATATATATTATATATATATATATATATATATATATATATATATATAGATATCTATATATATATATATATATATATATATATATATATATATATTTCCCTAAATGGTCACTTTAGGCGACATATCGGGTGAACAAATGGTACTTTTAGGCGACATTGACATTAGGGGTACATATACGTGTCGCCTAAATGTTTGCAACGTTATAACAACCATTCCCTGCATGTTATTTCAAAAGGTTTGAAATATATAAAAGTATCCTTGCGCCCTGTGTGGGGTCACTATCGGTAAGTTGCACTAGAATCCCATTATGTAATAATTTACTATTGAAATTTGGGGGTATATATCATGCATGTAAAAATTGGTATGTTAAGTGTACACACCCTTATTGCGCAACACCAGTTTATTTCTGTTTTATTTAATAAAATGTTGTGCATACGTCACACAGGTAATTGGACATATTTCAACTTGAGGGCGTTCCTGAAGATCATTAAGGTATTTTTTGTCTAATTTTTACCTGCATGAATATGCAAATATTTTTAATTAACTGGTTGTCGCCCAAAGTGACCATTTTTTACCGTGTCGCCCAAAGTGGCAATTTAGGGTTATATATATATATATATATATATATATATATATATATATATATATATATATATATATATATATATATATTCAGAATTGGAGTTTTAAATCAGTTCTTCCATTTTAAATTGTGTTTAAAAATTGCAGATCCCTTCTATTCTTTATTCGAGCAAGTTATTGGAATTAAAAAAAGTAAATATTGAAATTAAAGTAATTTAGAAATACAAACCGTTTCTTAACAAATTTTGCTTTAGAAAAATTTGGAATATGGACTTCCAAAGTCTACAAAAGATAGAAAGGAAAACATAAACACTTCAAATTACAGGATAAGGGTGTCAAAAGTAACAGAGGTAACACTCTCATTATCTTACATTTCTTTGGACACTTCAATTAAGGCTTGCACTCGCAGTCTTGAAAACTTAAGAGAATCATTGAATTGCTAGTAGGATCTTGAAATAGTTTAGGGGATTAGTGAGAGGCAGGTGGGCAACGCACAATGCAGTCGGAATTGTATTGCTTTGTTTGGAAAATGAGCGTAGGTGAGAGCAAGGGAGTGGCACCTCACTTGGAATTAGCCTTTGAGTACGTACGAGGAATGCATGGGGGCGCCTTTCCCCTCAATCGATTTCTAAAAAACTCAGACAATTTTGAAATGATCCCCAAAGGCGTTTAAGCTTAAGATATCTATTGGGGGTAGGGTGAGGTGTGTTTT
Source organism: Holothuria leucospilota (assembly GCA_029531755.1). Lineage (NCBI taxonomy): Eukaryota > Metazoa > Echinodermata > Holothuroidea > Aspidochirotida > Holothuriidae > Holothuria > Holothuria leucospilota. The sequence continues at coordinate 700,249 of CM055970.1, forward strand.
CCACCAAGTGATAGATCTATTGTAATCTGGGATAGACTTGTTGTAATCATTTTCTATCACAGATGGTTTTCAAACTATCAGGATTTCCCCAAATCCTTCGCAAGCTATCAAAATTTTTGCCCGTCCCACGTGTCTAAGCCTTTGCCTCAGTGCTGTTCTTATTATCAATATCTTCCAATACCAACTCCCGGAGCAGCAAAAGTTGAAAGCTGTTTACGAATTTCCAGATAAAAGACAGGCTTTTTGATTGGCACATAGTAGGTTTGTGGGGAATAAGAAGTGTCTCAATGCAAAACCTGAAAGCAGGTTGTGTCATGGAAATCTAATTTGATAAAAAATTTTGGCGCACTTTGCGCGCATTCGTCAGGGTTTGCAATTCGTCTCATAACCATTATTAAGGTAATAATACAGGGAACTATTCTGGTCATAACATTTTTTTCGAAAAACAGGGGTACTTCTCCAACCTCTGTAGGGGCCTCGCATCAATATGAGATCTTAAAATCTAATTTGTGGCATGATGTGGTCGGTTGAAAGTATGTTTTTGCCGTTACACATTTTTCACAACTTTGTACAGAGCGCTTCGGGGATAGCCATTATTGGTATAGATGGTGATGGTTAATATACTTTCCTGGAAAAAGCATTCTGAAAAGCTTTTGTTAGTACTTCACCCCGTTTTGCTATACCTTTCGGCTTTCAGGTAGGTGTAATATCACCTCCCTGCACCTATACTCTCCCTCTCTCTCATTTTTCAATGCTGGAAGGTGTTCGTCTGGGTTTTCGTTCAGAATAAGTAAAATACGATAGTTGTTAGGTGCTCGGCGTCATACCCTATAGTATCAGTTGAATTTCAGGTACTAAGCATCATGTCATTGCCCCATCTTACATAATGATTTCAAAGCTTGAGGAGGCCCTATTCCGGTGTCTGCCAGCAAAGGAACGTGAGGACGTTAAGTGGCTAAAAGGGAGGCTTCATAAGTTTTGTTGATAACATAATCTTCCCTTAGATACTCTCTTCTCTTACCTACCCCAAAATTACTATTTAATAATTAATGCACATTTTCCATCCTTATATAATCTGTTCCAAAATTATCCCAAAACTAACACCAGTTTGCATCCAACGAACCTTCAATTAACAAAAAAAATCAATAGGGAGACTTCCCCTCTCCTTATTTCCTCCCCAGTGACGGTACCTTACGAATTGAAAAGGAACGACCCCAATGCTGTAAGCAATCGCACGGCCCATGAAAAAGGTACAATTTATGTAGACTTGGGTGGCTTAACTGAGGTGGCATTACAACGTCATCTGTGATGCCCCTCCCCCATCACCACATCCTGGCTGCGCTATTGACACAGTGTTTAAGTCTAAATTAGAAGAAAGGCTACAAGTAAGCTTAGTTGGGAGAATCTTCAAAGTTTGGGTTGTGATTAGAGAACCTTTACACTGGAATATAAAGAAACGTTCATTAAAAGGTCAAAACAATTCTAAAATGAAAATTAATCACCACTTTTCAGTAACGATAAAAAAATCTCTCATCAATAATATTAGCACCAGACTTTTGGTACTGAAGTTGCTCCAAAATACATTGTCCCATGCTGTTTTGGCATTAATTATTAAATGTTAAGAACGTGGATGCAAGTTACCTGAAAGCAGGAAAATGTCGTCGTTTGAGAAACTTTCAATAAAATGTTCGATTTATTGTTTTTACAAACTTAGCTTGTCATTTGCTTAAAATTGATTCATCATTTATCTCTGTTATAACCTATCTGTTATCAAGAAATTTACAAAAACCACACATGTTAGTCAAGATGATTTCGGGTAAAAAATGATACAAAGCCATAAGGAAATAAATAAATCGTGCGTTCACGACAAACAAAAAAACAATAAAAGCGGCAGTTTTGCCCTTATTTGTACCGGATACCAAATATATTGTTTGTTACCTGGTTTCATTCCTAACAACGGATCTACAGAATTAAACGCTGTGTGAGAAAAATATTAATCTTGGTGAAGTTTTACGTTTTTTTTTATCATCATTCGTATATGAGTATGCTTTTATATCTTCTTAGAAGTACTCATCCAAACAAGCACTTAAATTATTTTATAACTCAAAACTTCTTACAAACATTTGGATGAATGAAAAACTTCAGCATTCATGTCAATGGTGGCTGTTCACACGTACGTAGTGTCGTAAATTGTGACATTTTAATATCATGTGCATTTGCATGTAAGTTATGTCGTCTTCTTAAATGTGATGCACAGGGAGATGAGATATTTTTCTCCACTATACACTACAACTGTGAAGTTGTGTGGGTCTATCAAATGCAAAGTTGCTAGCTAGGTACCTGACCATTAAATCTGGTCAGCGGTCGAAGGTCAAACTGGCTAACGATTGGATTTTCGCACTTATTTACCTATCAGTATGCATAAAATTATTACATCAAACGATATGTTACGAATGATAACACGAGTGTAAAAGTAGCGTTGCCTGTCTACTTAGGGTATGGGTGTAAATTCACAGTTAAGTTCAAACGTCAAATTTGCCTAATTTTGCGAGAAAGTTTTGTCGCCAATCTATCCCTTAAAATGGTCTGATCATGTAAGAATATTGTGGGAAGGTACTTATCTACAACTTTTCAGTACAAACTTGATGAAGATATAGGTAAAAGGTCCAGAGGTCAAAAGAAAAATTAAACAATTTTATTTCAGACTTATACCATTAGTTCTAGATTGGTGTTTTGTGGTTGCTGAGGGTAGAAAAGTATGTCAAAGGCTTTTGATCTTCCTTCTTCGCTTTATGTACGTTAGAAAAGTTGTTTCATTATATGATGTGTTAGGGAAAATAGGGAAAATTTATACCAGGAGTGATTGCTAAGTTGCTTAAGTGTCAGGCCAAAGGGCAAAATTAAGATCAAATGTCAGCGTTGCCTTTTTTCAGGAAAAATGTACAGTCATTCATAAAACATTCCACATTAATTTGGGTTAGGTTAGTGCGTACCTAACCATTAAAACTACTTAATCGTTGATACTTAATCGGTGACGTAATTAGTCGAAATTAAGAGGTAAGTAATTAAATAAGTAAAACATCCTTTGTATGTATCATTGGCATACCCATTGGTTGGAAAAAAATCACAACCCGCATGGTACGTAGAAAGAGCAATGAGACATATACAAAGGACAATATTAACATTTCAAAATTCAGGATAAGGGGCGTCTGCTAAAGTTAATATATTTAAGTGTTGAAAACTTTGTATGCAATAATTCACCAGCAGATTAAATTCGTGTGAACAATCACAATTTTCGTGTCCTTTAATGCAAATATTTGCCCAACCGTAGTAGTGACTGTTGCTTTACCAACGTCAATAAGGTTTATTTTGAAAACCACATTCATAGACTTATTATAGGCTTAATATAAACAAGATGTTTTAAATTTTTCAGCCTTGGTAGAAACATACTTGAATTAAGTATAAAAGACTCAATGGCTGAGCCATCTTTTTATTTTATATACACAAAGAACAGAGAGGTAGGTAAATCCTTTTTCTGTTTAGGTACTTCGGAGAATATCGAGGGCGCCTTTTGGATATTTGCGTACTTTTGTACGGAGTATCAAGATACCATAATTACTATTTTTAGTCACTTTCACCATTAAATCGAAACCATCACAGAACGTTTACCTGGTGACGTCATTGAATGTTAGTTGATATTCGGCATAGGCTCTTTGAACAAAAGAACACATACTTTACTTCCTTAAGTTATCAAGCACATATTTGCAGCTTGCCACAGCATAGCTTTAGGGTTATAAGTAATCTGTGTTTTGCCATGATATATACACAAAAATGTTGTATACAAGACCCTCCTATACACTACCACTGTAAAGCTGTGTGGGCCGATCAAATGCAAAGTTGCTAGCTAGGTACCTGACCATTTAAATGTTGTAAGCGGTTGAAAATAAACAATAAGACATTCAAAAGAGTGAAAAAAACATCATCTGAATATGCAATTTAGAATTTAAAGGTGACAATTTCAACTACCTTGACAGTTGTAGCGATTTACAGACCACCTTCTTCAGCACTGCATCCAGTAAACACTAATAAATTCCCCACTGAATTTGCTGACTTCATTAATTACAATCCTAGTGGATTATCAAAATGTTCTAATCGGTGGTGATTTACGTATCCAAATGGATATTTAGAATGATACTGACAAGATCAAGTTTTCATACCTCCTACACACTTTTGGTTTAGATCAACATGTTACACAGGCAACAGAACGGTCGGGACAATATACTAGACCTCCTCATAAGCAAACAAGGAGACAGGGATCTTAGAATGGAGAATACACAAACAACGGGAGAAATATGAGATCATCAATTTGTTCAGCAAACCTCATATTGATAAAACCGAAGTTATCAAGATCAAATATCTGGGTGCACTTCACTCAAACAATAGATACAAATGCTTTCAGGGATGGTGTGATGGAAAGGGTTAATACATTCGTACCAAAAGAGTTATCAACAGAACAACTAGAAGAGTGCTATAACTCGGGGTTAACAGAGATCTTCAATAGGCATGCAGGCCTGAGTGGATTAATAATAATAATAATAATAATAATAATAATAATAATAATAATAATAATAATAATAATAATAATAATAATAATAATAATAATAATAATAATAATAATAATAATAATAATAATAATAATAATAATAATAATAATAATAATAATAATAATAATAATAATAATAATAATAATAATAATAATAATAATAATAATAATAATAATAATAATAATAATAATAATAATAATAATAATAATAATAATAATAATAATAATAATAATAATAATAATAATAATAATAATAATAATAATAATAATAATAATAATAATAATAATAATAATAATAATAATAATAATAATAATAATAATAATAATAACAATAACAATAACAATAACAATAACAATAACAATAACAATAACAATAACAATAACAATAACAATAACAATAACAATAACAATAACAATAACAATAACAATAACAATAACAATAACAATAACAATAACAATAACAATAACAATAACAATAACAATAACAATAACAATAACAATAACAATAACAATAACAATAACAATAACAATAACAATAACAATAACAATAACAATAAGAATAAGAATAAGAATAAGAATAAGAATAAGAATAAGAATAAGAATAAGAATAAGAATAAGAATAAGAATAAGAATAAGAATAAGAATAAGAATAAGAATAAGAATAAGAATAAGAATAAGAATAAGAATAAGAATAAGAATAAGAATAAGAATAAGAATAATAATAATAATAATAATAATAATAATAATAATAATAATAATAATAATAATAATAATAATAATAATAATGATGACGATGACGATGACGATGACGATGACGATGACGGTGACGGTGACGGTGACGGTGACGGTGACGGTGACGGTGACGGTGACGGTGACGGTGACGGTGACGGTGACGGTGACGGTGACGGTGACGGTGACGGTGACGGTGACGGTGACGGTGACGGTGACGGTGACGGTGACGGTGACGGTGACGGTGACGGTGACGGTGACGGTGACGGTGACGGTGACGGTGACGGTGACGGTGACGGTGACGGTGACGGTGACGGTGACGGTGACGGTGACGGTGACGGTGACGGTGACGGTGACGGTGACGGTGACGGTGACGGTGACGGTGACGGTGACGGTGACGGTGACGGTGACGGTGACGGTGACGGTGACGGTGACGGTGACGGTGACGGTGACGGTGACGGTGACGGTGACGGTGACGGTGACGGTGACGGTGACGGTGACGGTGACGGTGACGGTGACGGTGACGGTGACGGTGACGGTGACGGTGACGGTGACGGTGACGGTGACGGTGACGGTGACGGTGACGGTGATAATAATAGATTCATATACCGCCTTACATAAAACAATCACGAAGCGCTTAACGAAAGTTAGTTAATGAATAGCTAAATCAGAACGGGTAAGTTTTAAGTCTTGCTTTCAAAGAGCTCATAGAAGTAGCAGTTCGAATATGATGGGGCAGGTTATTCCAAACAGTTGGGGCTGCAACAGAAAATGACCGGTCACCGTAGTAGGATGTACAGAGAGATTGTGGGCGTTTAAGAAAGCACTGAGAAGATGAGCGAAGAGAGCGAGATGGTTTGTATTCAGATAAAAGATTAGCAATATAAGAAGGTACCATGCCATGTAGAGCCTTCTAGGTAAGAAATGCAATTTTATAAATTATGTGCTCACGTCCAGGTAGCCAATGGAGTTCGTGAAGGACTGGTTTGATGTGATCATATTTCTTTCTGCGAGTCACCAGCCGGGCAGCTGAGTTTTGGACACGCTGTAGCTTGTCAATCTCGTTTGAGGGGAGCTCATAGACGAGACTATTACAATAATCAAGGCGTGATGACACGAAAGCGTGAACAAGGCGCTCTGCGGATGCGCTGTCAAGAAACTTGTGGAGTCGGCCAATTTTGTAGATGGCGGCAAAGGAAGCTGCTTGGACAATCCTCCTAACATGCTCTTTCATGTCCAGCGCATTATCAAAAATAACTCCAAGGTTCGTTACTTTACTTGAAATTTGGACAATAGAATCACCAATCGTGATGTCAGGGAGAGGCATATATTTCACAAAGCGGGAGTTGATGAACACCACCTCAATTTTAGAGTCGTTTAACATTAGTTTGTTAAGTACTGACCACGCTTTTACATCACGAAGTACTGGCTTTAAAAAGAAGAGTAAGACAAGCCGGACGAGAACCAAAGGTCTCTTCCACATAGTTCCCTCCATTACATCTGGTGCACATCAATAAGTAAACGACATTCTCGGATTCACAGTTAAAAGGCCCTGGCTTTAGCACGATATTGGTGCCAGGAGGGGCGAAAGTCTCTTGGGTGATAAGGATCTTGCAAACTTGGCATCTGGGCTTCTTGCATTTTTGGTTACCGTGTAGGGGACCAGGGCGCGGTAAGGTGTCTTGACCAGTAATCGTTTGAGGTTGGGGTTGTTTGTAAGTGCAAACAAGAAGTGAAGTTTGGAAACAAAATTGCCACAAGTAAGGTTGATATATATATATATATATATATATATATATATATATATATATATATATATATATATATAGGTCGATAAAGGTTGTAAAAAGTGCTAAAAGTTTGCGGAAAATTCCACGACGTTTCGAGTATAGACTCTTCATCAGGTGGCAAAGAAATGCAACTGAACAACATAGAAGTAGAAATATAGAAGAAACACATTGAAGAAAGGCACGAACAAACCGGTCGTACAGAACGAACCAGCGTAAAAATGCGAAAGAAGCCTGCATAAAACTGGTAAAAAGTATGAAAAGGGGAACAAGTTAAAAAAGGTCCATTCTAATGTTGAGACCGTGTAGGGAGAGGCTCCCGAGCTTCATGATAAGCCGGTTTTCGGCGGTCTGACGATCACGGTCAGAACCTCTGCACATTAGGGCTGCGGTAACGGCCAAGTCTTTAATTGAGCACGGCGATGGTGGGTTGAAATGTGTGGCGACCGGATAACCTTGAAGGTTTTGTTTGATGGACCTGAGGTGTTCAGTGATTCGATCAGCCAGGCGACGTTTCGTCTCTCCCACATACAGGCAATTGCAACGTCCACAAACTAAAATGTAAACCAAATTTGTGGAAGTGCAGGTAAAGTGTTGGTTCACACTGAATCTGTTGCCGTTAGAACCCAAAATATCAATGAGTGTGTTCTTGCCAACCACTGGGCATGTGTTGCACTTACTACGACCACAGGGAAATGTACCTGGGGTGTTGTCAGTGGGTTGTTGTGGATGGGAAGCCCGAACTTAGTGCTTGGAAATGTTCTTTTCAACTCTGAAGGCCGTAATGGGGGTTTGGGGAAAAGGTCACGGGTTGAAGGGTCTTTTCGAAGGGTCTCCACTTACCTGTAAATGGCACGAATGATGGGGCGTACCGATGGGTGATGGGAAATTACCAAAGAAATGCGTAGATTGGTAGACGTGTTAGACTTCTTACTCAAAGCCTCCGCTCTGTTGATTCCTTGGATTCTATGTAGAGCACTGTTAAGGAGTTTGGTGGGGTACTGACGCTTCTCAAAGAATGATAGTATATTTTTGGAAGCTGCTGAAAAATCAGAATCTTCTGAGCAAATTCTTCTGGCCCTTAAAAGTTGTGAGTATGGGATGGATTTGGTACAGGATTTGGGATGGTTGGATGGATACAAAAGGTAGTTATGAGAATCGGTGGGTTTAAAATGTAGGTTTGACTTGATTTTACGGTCGCAAATTGATAATTGAAGGTCGAGGAAAACCACTGAAGTGTCAGAAATACAATGTGTGAATTTCAAAAATGGACGGAAGGATCCTACAAATTCGATGAAAGATTCTAAATCTTGACGGGTCCCTGTTGCCACTCCCACAATATCGTCAATATACCTTTTGTAAAGGAAAGGGTGAGCACCGGTATACTGCGAAAAAAGCTGTTCTTCAAAGTGGCCCATGGTTAGGCAAGCAACAGAAGGACCCAGTTTGGTTCCCATGGCTACTCCTTTAACCTGATGGAAAAAGCGCCCATTTAACTGGAAACAGTTTTGGGTGAGAACAAGTTCCGTCAAGCGAAGGAAAGTAGTTGTAGGAATTTGGGGGTCTTGTCGTTGGTCCAGGTAATGGCGGATAGCTGACAAGGCAGCATGGTGGGAGATGGATGTGTAGAGACTAGATACATCCATGGTGAATAGCAGACGTTCACCGCAATTTTCGGGAAACTCGAAGTCTTGAATAAGTCTCAAGAAATGAGGAGTGTCTTGAACAAAAGACGGTAACGCTGATACCAACGGGAAGAGAACAGAATCCAAAAACTCAGAAATTAGAACGGTGGGGCAGCTGTGGGAAGAAACGATGGGTCTACCAGGGTTGTTTGCCTTGTGGATTTTGGGAAGCAGATAGAAATTGGAGATTTGTGGGCAAGGGTGGAGTAGTGACGTTGCTGATTTAGGAAGTTGATTGTTTTTAATAAAGTTGGTAAAAGTCTTCTTAACCAAAGCTTGGCTGTCGAAAGTGGGGTCAGAAGCAAGTTCAGTGTATGCAGTTTGGTCCGATAATTGCTTATCGGCGTCTGCTACGTACAAATCCCTCTGCCAAACCACCACGGCTCCACCCTTATCAGCTGGTTTGATGACGAGGTTCTTGTTTCTTTTGAGTGACAAGAAAGCCTCTCGTTCCTCTGGGGAAAGATTGCTAAGGGTAGTTCTCTTGGGTGGTAGAAGGCGATCAACATCCTTATTGATGGATTCAATTACGGAGTCCAGGATATTGTTTTCTCCAGATTTAGGTGTCCAGGAAGAACGGGTGGAGCCTAAAGTGTTCAAGAAATCTTCTGGACTCGTATTGTCTGGCTGATCAGTGATGCCAAAATGGTGTCGGAGGCGAAGTTTCCTGCAGAATGAAGAAACATCTCTGCGGATGGAAAACTCATCAGGGAGGGGGATCAAGGGAACAAAGTTCAGACCTTTAGCTAAGACTGAGCGTTCAGAAGAGGAAAGCTCCAGATCGGGGGGTGGGATGGTGACCACAAACTTCGTGTCTTGTGTTTGTATGGTATCACTGGGTGTGAGTTGAGGGTGGGTCAAGCAACAAGGTCGCTAAAGTCTTGGCTTTTGAATCAAGCAAAAAATTATGAAGCCGACGGTTGTAAACGTGAATAAGGAAGCGCACTTCTCCAGCTTCTGGTAAGGTGTTAAATAGGAGAGACCCTTGGTCTTGTATAGTGCGATCAAATCCGGCTTTCTTTCGAACCATGCTACGGATGGTACAACGCATGAGACTAAACGAGCACGAACGTAAATACCGAGAGGTGTCACAATGAAAGTGAAAATCGGACACGGTCTGTACGTGAAAGTTCAGTTTGAAACCTCGTGGAATAACATTTTTACGAAGACAAGTGCCAAGGAAATTAATATGGCTAGCGAATCTGGTTTTGCCGAAGGTTGCCATAGCAAGGGATTGAATAAATATTGGAAAAACAGTGGGCTGGGTAGCGGGCGATTTCAAGGGTAAAATTCCTACGAAGGCTCGAAGTGAATTGTTTTAAGTCTGGCATGGTGGAAGTGGGGTCAGAAGCAAGTTCAGTGTATGCAGTTTAACTTGTTCCCCTTTTCATACTTTTTACCAGTTTTATGCTGGCTTCTTTCGCATTTTTACGCTGGTTCGTTCTGTACGACCGGTTTGTCCGTGCCTTTCTTCAATGTGTTTCTTCTATATTTCTACTTCTTTGTTGTTCAGTTGCATTTCTTTGCCACCTGATGAAGAGTCTTTACTCGAAACGTCGTGGAATTTTCCGCAAACTTTTAGCACTTTTTACAACCTTTATCGACCTACATACTACCATAGTGCTCCGCAGCATTTCGACCGTATATATATATATATATATATATATATATATATATATATATATATATATATATATATATATATATATATATATATATATAGGGTCGAAATGTTAAGACCGTGTGGGGAGAGGGTCCCGAGTTTCATAATAAGCCGGTTTTCGGCGGTCTGACGATCACGGTCAGAACCTCTGCACATTAAGGCTGCAGTAACGGCCAAGTCTTTAATTGAGCACGGTGATGGGGGGTTGAAATGTGTGGAGACCGGATAACCTTGAAGGTTTTGTTTGATGGACCTGAGGTGTTCAGTGATTCGGTCAGCCAGGCGACGTTTCGTCTCTCCCACATACAGGCAATTGCAACGTCCACAAACTAAAATGTAAACCAAGTTTGTCGAAGTGCAGGTAAAGTGCTGGTTCACACTAAATCAGTTGCCGTTAGAACCCAAAATATTAATGAGTGTGTTCTTGCCAACCACTGGGCATGTGTTGCACCTACTACGACCACAGGGAAATGTACCTGGGGTGTTGTCAGTTGGTTGTTGTGGATGGGAAGCCCGAACCAAGTGCTTGGACATGTTCTTTTCAACTCTGAAGGCCGTAATGGGGGTTCGGGGAAAAGGTCACGGGTTGAAGGGTCTTTTCGAAGGTTCTCTACATTCCTGTAAATGGCACGAATGATGGGGCGAACCGATGGGTGATGGGAAATTACCAAAGGGATGCGTAGATTGGTGGACGTGTTAGACTTCTTACTCAAAGCCTCCGCTCTGTTGATCCCTTGGATTCTATTTAGAGCACCGGTAAGGATTTTGGTGGGATACTGACGCTTCTCAAAGAATGATAGTATATTTTTGGAAGCGGCTGAAAAATCAGAATCTTCTGAGCAAATCCTTCTGGCCCTTAAAAGTTGTGAGTACGGGATGGATTTGGTACAGGATTTGGGATGATTGGATGGATACAAAAGGTAGTTATGAGAATCGGTGGGTTTAAAATGTAGGTTTGACTTGATTTTACGGTCGCAAATTGATAATTGAAGGTCGAGGAAAACCACTGAAGTGTCAGAAATACAATGTGTGAATTTCAAAAATGGACTGAAAGATCCTACAAATTGAATGAAAGATTCTAAATCTTGACGGGTCCCTGTTGCCACTCCCACAATATCGTCAATATACCTTTTGTAAAGGAAAGGGTGAGAACCTGTGTACTGCGAAAAAAGCTGTTCTTCAAAGTGGCCCATGGTTAGGCAAGCAACAGAAGGACCCATTTTGGTTCCCATGGCTACTCCTTTAACCTGACGGAAAAAGCGCCCATTGAACTGGAAACAGTTTTGGGTGAGAACAAGTTCCGTCAAGCGAAGGAAAGTAGTTGTAGGAATTTGGGGGTCTTGTCGTTGGTCCAGGTAATGGCGGATAGCTGACAAGGCAGCATGGTGGGGGATGGATGTGTAGAGACTAGATACATCCATGGTGAATAGCAGACGTTCACCGCAATTTTTGGTGACTAATATTTTGGGTTCTAACGGCAACCGATTTAGTGTGAACCAGCACTTTACCTGCACTTCCACAAACTTGGTTTACATTTTAGTTTGTGGACGTTGCAATTGTCTGTATGTGGGAGAGACGAAACGTCGCCTGGCTGACCAAATCACTGAACACCTCAGGTCCATCAAACAAAACCTTCAAGGTTATCCGGTCGCCACACATTTCAACCCCCCATCACCGTGCTCAATTAAAGACTTGGCCGTTACTGCAGCCTTAATGTGCAGAGGTTCTGACCGTGATCGTCAGACCGCCGAAAACCGGCTTATCATGAAACTCGGGACCCTCTCCTCACACGGTCTTAACATTAGAATGGACCTTTTTTAACCTGTTCCCCTTCTCATTACTTTTTACCAGTTTTTTCAGCCTTCTTTCGCTTTTTACACCGTGTTTGTTCTGTACGACCGGTTTGCCGTGCCTTTTTTCAATGTGTTTCTTCTCTATTTCTACTTCTTTGTTGTTCAGTTGCATTTCTTTGCCACCTGATGAAGAGTCTATACTCGAAACGTCGTGGAATTTTCCGCAAACTTTTAGCACTTTTTACAACCTTTATCGACCAATATATATATATATATATATATATATATATATATATATATTTTGCTAATTTGGGATTAAGGGGAAATATCGTATGAAAAAACCCGCCTATAAGGCGAAATCGTCTATAAGGGGAAAAAATCAGGTCGACTTAACGAAACTACACGCTTTTTCTATAGGAATACGTAAACGGATGGTAATGGCCTTTTCACTACATAATCTATATGCCATTACTTCAATGTTGACCAATTTACGTACACGTATCTGTTAACACGTACAATTGGTGGGCCATTGAAATAACGTTGATGTATATCTGTTTTTCAAATTCTACCAAATGGCGAAATATAATCTTATGTATTTTATTGTTTTTTTTTCGCCTTTTCGAAAGGGCGTCTAGCGCCCTCTAAAATTTTTCCCCCTACCGTGGGTTTTAGCGTTATATATATATATATTATATATATATATATATATATATATATATATATATATATATATATATATATATATATATATATGAATGGATGGACGGACGGACGGACAGACGATAAGCATGAAAACTCCAACACTCAACAAATAACGAGACGAACTTGAAGAACTCCATAACAGAAAGTCAGAAAAATAAATACAAGAGAAATTCAATGTCGATCACCACAATACAATAAGAAAACTACTAGACGTTTTGAGCAGGTCTACTGCCCTTGATCACTAGTGTTAAAATGAAGAAAAAAAGACTGCAAAAAGAGCAGTCGCGACTGAAAAAGAAAAGAAGACATAACCCACTTAACCAATTAGTGTCGTATATCCTTTATATTGATACCTAATGGAGCGTAAGTATTTAACTGTTAATCTGCTTCAATTCATCTTCTTCTCTATTGTGTTTAGTGTTGTTCGTGAGATTCTGTAAGCCGATCAGCGTTGACACGTTTGGAAGTGAAAGCTTAATGGAGTGTGACCCCTACGGAATTCCTGTCTAGACCTCTGTGACGAATTCTAAGCACTAAACTGGTCTCCCCAACATACTGCTTGCAGAATCAAGACAATTGATAAGGTTTAACTTCCTTTGTAGTGCATGCTATAGAGGTGTTCAAATGGAAACGTTCCCGTGTCGTGTGACTTACAATATGGGTCGTTTCTCTAAGGGCTGAACACGTGACACAGTTACGAGCATGTGTCTTGAAGGTCCCTCTGTGCACTAAGGGTGTAATATGACTACTGACTTTAGCCTTCACAGTAAGAGACTGCAAGGTTTTAGGTTGTCTAAAGATGATCTTGGGGGGCGCAGGCATCAAATTACGAAAATTCTGAGAGAGCTGAAGAATGTGGAAATATTTACGTAAAACACAGTGAAGGTCAGGGAGCGTAGGATTCCGGGTGACTACTTTCCCCCACTGATTGGGGGAAAGCGCTTAACACTCTCTCTAGACAATACTTCTCTGGAGATAGACCTAGCTTTCTCCAGTTGCCTGCTGATAACGGCGGGGGATAACCCCTGTTTTTAAACTTTTCGCCGAGGTCATCAAGATGTTCGGTAGTCTTAGCCAGGTCTGAGCAGATGCTTTTTACTCTCAGCGCTTGACTGAAAACTATGCCATCCTTAGTGCTGCTGGAATGGTATTAATCATAGTGAAGCTAGGCCCCCTTATTAGTGGGCTTGGTATAAAGGTCTGTTATAATACGGCCGCTCTGCAGCTCTATGTTTAAATCCAGGAAGTCTATTTGGGACTTATGAAAAACATGAGTAAATTCTAGAGTCCCTGGATAAAGACTATTAAGTAGCTACATAAATGTAATAAAGGACGTCTCACCATGAGACCAAAGACCAAAAATATCTTCAATACATCGAAACCAGCACTTGGGGTGCAGAAGGGACTTAGTTTTAAGCTCATTTTCCACTAACCGCATGGCCAGACACGCATAACCAGGAGCCATTTTGGGGCCAATAGAGGTTCCATGAATTTGGCTGTAGAAATTATCATGAAAGTCAAAATGATTTTATTTGACGCATATGTCGAAACATGTAAGTAGATTTCCGAATGGAATGAGGACCTCTCTTTGATCTAGGGCTAGTTTCACAGCTTTAACTTAGCTCCTGGGCATGCTGGGATACATTGAGTTAACTTCGATAGTGGATAAAGCCATACGATCGTCAATGGGACCTTCCCTGTTGATAGCCTCTATCTTGTTCAAAACGTCCTTACTATCTCTAATAAAGGTTTCTAGTTTTGGCACTGCAGGATTGATTGAATGGTCAACAATTTGGGAGAGCCTTTCGATGGTTGACCCATTACCCCAGATCATCTTTCTGAATTTAAGAAAGCCTTGGTGGTCACTCTCTTTGCCCCTTTTGGGAATGGTGCAAAACCTAGATATTTTAATGCCAGTAGACTTAAGGTATATGGCCACACATTATTTTCAATTTCACCGTAACTATACATCAAATTTAACGATAGCGTTAACTTTGAGAGAGAGAGAGCCTACCTCCAATACAGTGCTTTTATATGGGAGATGATGAGAGAGAAATTAAGTCTACAGGAAATAACATCAACAAAACTTCAGTGAACTTAAGTAAATTGTTAGTCTTGGAATTAAGCTCCCGTCATGTATCTTCTAGATCATAGTTTTGAGTCTGGTTACTAAACTCTCGACGAATATTACAATTTGTACCTGACCGACCACACTTTTTATCAAGGTCTAAATTCAAGACGAAATTGAAATCGTTACCCCAATGATTGAATAAAAGTCGTTACAGCTTTTGGGGTTTATATTCGGCATTGTTTGTTAGTTTATCACGAAGTCACCGAGTATCTGCTTATTAAGTTTGTGACATTCTCGTCGACAGCTTAGTCCTGATTTTTGCTGTATGCGGGTTTTGCACAGAGGCTGAAAGTAATATGAAATCTTACCATGAAGTTTCCTTAGTAGGTCATCTGTATGGAAAATGAATAAAGAGGTCAATGCTTAGATACGCTCAGCATTATAGTTCAAAGTTGTATTATTTTCTTTCTAGCTGGTGATGAGACTAGGAAATTACTTAAATGGCCCTTTGTGCATCTGACATAAATTAACTTGAACTTGAAAACAATTTAGTTGTAACATGCGTGCGGTAATACGTGACATCATTACTTTAAAATGCATGAAGGAACTGACAACAACTAGGTTTTTGGTAAAATTGTTCAAACGTAATATCCCAGTGCGGAATTAGACTACAAGCCCCTACTTATTATACTTGGCGAAACCCAGGAAGCATTTTAGTTTAAAAGCAGATAAAGGAGAACATTTTACGAAACTAACAATTTGAACGTACTTCGTCGGAGGTGCACCTGAGAGGGCTCTATAAAGTATAAATATTCAACTAGATTTTGTTGTAAATTTTATTTAATCTCGTTAAGTGTTAAAAGTTATTTCATGCCAGAACTTAATACATGAGTCATTTGATTTACTGAGCGAATCGTTTTGCATAATATAAATGATGAATCTATAACAACTTACTAACACAAACATCCAATTTTATTTTTTTTTTCAAGATTGAAATGCATCTTTACAGCAGCGGTAAAGATTTGAATGCTACATTAAGAAAGAATTTAACGTTTAGCGGAACGCCTTCCGATTACCTTAGACATACTAAACGTTTTACTGTTTTAACCCTCAGTAGTTTTGTGTTCGTTATTACTATAAGTCCTTTTAAAACAAATACTTATGAACAATCTCAGTGCCATTGAGAATGGTCAATTACCACGTTTCCGTTGTTCTTGTGCAAATGCATATGCAGCCATGTCCTTAAAGAAAAACAGAAGGTATTTATGAAAGTTTTAGAACATTTTTGCTAACATCATTTTCGGTAAAGGAAAGACAGGAGGTTAGGAAAGAAAGGGGTAAGGAGATAGAGAGAGAAACAAATTTTGGTCTTGTTACCACTATTCTTATTAGCTTGATCGACAGTTCTTTGTTATGATCTCATCGCTCTGTATATAGTAAGATATTGTTGGTACCTTACAAGTCGTACTATGGCAATGTCAGTTGCCACAGGAACACTACCAATACTTGATTTTTTCGACTTTACTAGTCTAGTTTTCTCAATCACGACAGACACCGATCGCAGTGAAAATAAATGTTATTTGTTTAAAATACCTTCTTCCCAGTAACCATTTATTTATTATCGTTATCGTTATCGTTATCGTTATCGTTATCGTTATCGTTATCGTTATCGTTATCGTTATCATTATCCTTATCGTTATCGTTATCATTATCATTATCATTATCGTTATCATTATCATTATCATTATCGTTATCATTATCATTATCATTATCATTATCATTATCGTTATCGTTATCGTTATCGTTATCGTTATCGTTATCATTATCATTATCATTATTATTATTATTATTATTATTATTATTATTATTATTATTATTATTATTATTATTATTATTATTATTATTATTATTATTATTATTATTATTATTATTATTATTATTATTATTATTATTATTATTATTATTATTATTATTATTATTATTATTATTATTATTATTATTATTATCCGCATGGATTCCACCTTAAGGCGACAGTTCATGCTAATTCAACAACATTAAGGCGACACTTGGAATTAAGGCGACACATAACTGTCGCCTTAAAGGAATAGGTACCATTTAGAAAAATAATTTTATTGTCGCAAATAGGCTTAAATTGTTCATTTTGGTCTAATAAGTATGTCTACCAAATTTGGTTAGGGTGGGGTTAGGGGTAGGGTTAGGGTTAGGGTTAGAAAATTTGAATTTTTAGTGTGCAAGTCAATGTAACTGTCGCCCTAAGTTAGTATCCACGCTTATTATTATTATTATTATTATTATTATTATTATTATTATTATTATTATTATTATTATTATTATTATTATTATTATTATTATTATTATTATTATTATTATTATTATTATTATTATTATTATTATTATTATTATTATTATTATTATTATTATTATTATTATTATTATTATTATTATTATTATTATTATTATCATTATTATTATTATTATTATTATTATTATTATTATTATTATTATTATTATTATTATTATTATTATTATTATTATTATTATTATTATTATTATTATTATTATTATTATTATTATTATTATTATATTATTGTTATTGTTATTGTTATTGTTATTATTATTATTATTATTATTATTATTATTATTATTATTATTATTATTATTATTATTATATTATTATTATTATTATTATTATTATTATTATTATTATTATTATTATTATTATTGTTGTTGTTGTTGTTGTTGTTGTTGTTGTTGTTGTCCATGAAAGTGAGGGCGCTGTCACATATTACTGTGGTGAACAGACTCCATATCCATAGTGTGTGTTGTGTTTTGATACAAAAACAAATAAACTATGAAAACACACCTCAGTTGAAAAACCATAAATATTCATTGTCAAAGACATCAGAGTAAGCATTTTAGGCTGAAACCAAAATGGTCCCCAAACTAGCGTGTTCCCCAAAGTAGCGTTGTCCCCAAATGCAAACAAGGATTACACCCAGACACACACACACATATCACGTAGGGCTGAACCTGACATTTTCGGTAGGCTAGTCCACATCACTTATCATCATTGTGTGGAGTACAATGATATACATTATACTCTTTGGGTTGGGCGTAGTCTACACCTAATTTGCAATCTTAGTAATAACGCTTTTAGTGAAATAGCAAATACCAACTTCTTTTCAAATGGAATTTTTAGTTCTTGTAATACACTGTAACTGTTCACTTATATCAATGTTGTTTATGTATTTTGAGGTCATCTTTGAAATAAATTTTAATTGAATTGAGATGAATCGGTGAAGTGGTTTTCTTTGGCTTTGCCTGTCTGGTGTTGGTGGTAGCATGAGTGATGCTGTCAAGTGGTGTGTTTTCGAACGTCTTGGGGGTACTTTAATCATTTGCTGTCAAAATGGTTTCCAAGTGTCAGAATTTTCGCAAATGTTTCCCAAAATAACAATATTTTTTTAGCCTTTCCGGACTCCAAACCTTTAAATCAATGGTGAGCTTAATATCAATACCTTCGGATAACAACTCCCAAAGAAACACGACAGCAAAAATTAAACGCTTTTAACAAATTACCAGGTAGAAGACTAGCCAGTTTTGTCATTGAAATGATATTAAACGCAAACTTTCGTCGGGTTTCGACGGAGATTCGTCAACGTTTACACTCCATCCCATGAACATAATCCAGGCTCTTATACGAGCAATTGTGAAAAACTGAGTTACATTCTCAACTTTTTATAGACTTTGCATCAATGTTCGATCTTTGACTACTCTTATTTGTAGCATGATGTAAATGATTGCAAGTCGACCTACGTATTTGCTACCATAAATTTTAATATTTTTTTTTTAATTTCAGGCGCGCTTAGAGTGCAACCATTATTGTTATAGCTGCAAATATCCATACACTTACGACGAAGATGAATTTCTAAAACCTTCTTGCTATTCCCCAACCCCTTTTGCTATGCGTATAATCTATCTTCCATTCATTCTCTTTTGCTAGAAGCTGTTCGTCTGGATTTTAATCCAAAATAAGTACAAATAGGATAGTTGTTTAGTGTTCGGCGTCATACTCTACGTATTATTTGAATGTGTGGTAGTAAGCTTCCTTTCATAGTCTTCAAGAGGCGTTATACCGGTGTCTGCCAGCCCTTGATATCCTTTTTTACTGTACAATAAGGAAGCGAAGGAAACATTTGCGTAGTAGTCCGAGAATGTTTCCTTTGGACTTCACGCAGGTAGTTTTGCCTAAACATATCTCTAATAGAAGACAGTAAAGTAGCCAAAAAATAAGGGGGATCCTTAGGATGTTTGTTGGTAACATATTCGTCTTGTAGACAACATACCTTTTACTTTCACCTAAATAAAAAAAAATAATAGACATTTACCAAGCACATGATCAGTTCAAAACATTTCCAAAGATCATTTTGCATCTAAATCACCTTACCTTAACACAGATTTCTCGCCCTTCCCCTTATTCCCCTTTGTGGGGACGGGTCCTGCATGTAGTCACAAAGGAAGTGTCTCCCACTATTGCTGTCTCGATCGCAAAATGGCAAAAGGCACAATTTGCGCAGACCTTGAGGGTTTAAACACTAGGCAGCACTACGCGGAACACAGGTTCGCCCTCTCGGTGTTTGCTCCCAGCAGGGTAAGCCTGCCTTTAAATTGTCCTGTGTACATTAAACATGTTGTTCCCCACGAAAGCTTGTCTATCTGGTGAGTCGGGCAAATTAGTTCGTAGATAAAGCTAGTCGTTTAAGTAAATCCTTCTTGACTAACGAGTCGCTTATGTTTACTGGCGTTAGTCACTTTAACGAAAGTGTACCTTAATCGCTGCCTACTTGATTTACCTGTTTTGCGTCCACTATCAGTCTAGCACATTGCTAATCAGAACAAATAAGTCACTTTACTCCAACGAAAGCAGTAGGGATTTGTCGACGTATTTGTTCTTTGGCCTAGCCATAGAAAAACGGTACCAATTATTTAGTTTAGTATGAATTATTTAGCATCAAAAACTAAAATGCAGCATTTGATCTTATCTCCGAATGAACAAACATTTCGGCGTAATTTTTGTCAAGATCATAAGATCATACTGACCATCTCATTTCAAATACGAAGACGTTTGTACCCATTGTCGCTAGTTAGGAAATCAAAGGCTGAAATGTACTTCTCCAGGCTTCAAAAGAACTTAGTATTGTTCGAATAAAACGTTCCATTTTCTTGAGAGGCGCTGATATGCAAGAGGATATCAGCAGGGTAAATACAATTTTGCTTTTAATGTGCTTTTAATGTCTCCTTTGCGTACAATGAACAGTAATCAACAGGGGAGATAGCACGAACTAGAAAAGTTTGTTTTTGAGAATAAAGCGGGTGTGGCAAACTTTGTTTACCTAAAGTATGCTTTGTCAAGAGTTTCCAATTAATCCGTGATTTTATCTACAATATAACCTAAAAATTGATATTAGGATGCATTGGCTGAGCAAACAACGGAGTAATTATTTTAAAACTGGTATGCATAAATGTACTCTCATCCCACTAAGCGCTTCTATTTATTTTTAAGCCTATAACTGTGTGCACCCTTCACAAATGGAGAGTAAAGGCAATATAGATGATTCTGCATCAGATGACGGCATACACTTGGGTGTTAGAGACAATAGCAAAGCTTGATAGCTCCTTCAGCAAGCGTTAAGCCATAGCCTGTTCAAATCTTCTTAAAATAACAAAAGCTCCATGACTGCACTCCCATTTTTCTTTTAATTTGCATGAAATAAAACGAACATCCTAATCCTTAATGGTTCGCCGATCATGACTTTTTCTTGTCTTAACGGTGACACTTTGCGTGAGTTGCATGCAGTGCTGCAAGTGCAAGACTTGCTAGGCTCATACTGATAAACTGAAAAAGCAGTATACCTTACTTTGTGCGTCCTTTTCTACTTTGTAAAAAACTTTAAGCTTAACATTGTATGTTCGAATAAGGGTAAGCAAATTTCGATATGTTGAGTCCATGTTGAAAACGAAAAGACCTATTAACTGGAAAGTTTTATAAAAAAAAAAAAAAAAAAAAACGAGCATGCTGATTTTCAGAAAGCTATTTTTGTGTCTTTAGTTTTGAATTTAGACTAGACCTATAGATCTTGGCAAGGATTTGTTAAGGCCCACGTTATATCGTACAACTTGCCTATAAAAAATACATTTTAACCGATATGAGTGGTTGCCTACCATTATGTTGACAAATCGTTGAATTACTGCTTATAGACATTTATTTGAGACACGGAACACGTTCACTCTGAAAAAAGTTGGATAAACTTTACCCAAGTTGGGTCCGTATGCCACCAACTACACTGTAGGGTAAAGAACTATCTTACGTTGGTTAAAAAGAACTACCCACGTTGTGTAAATTTTCACCAAGTGAAAGGTAATTTTGTAATCAAGTGATTACAGCACAGTCTGTAAACGATGTCGTAAACTGTTGTTCATAATTTGGTCCTTCTTGAGGTAAAACGTATCACACAAACGGGATCTTATTCTTGTTCATTTTATGTTTTTCCATAGACAAAGGAACTTGGCGTTAGTGTCTTCTTTACTCAGAATAGCTTTCAGCAAAATTTCAAGGTCACTTTATATCCCATAAGCTTACCTTTGGAGACGGTTGTCGGAACTCTAACAAAAAATGGAAAGAAAAATAATGCTGAAAACAGTGACATATTTCTAGTAAAGATAAACTTATCAGGATGACATAGTAAAGCAACTATTGTAGGTAATTTTAGCAAATTTTATGGAACTTGTGGGACATATACGCTGTTGTTTGATACTTAGGCAAAGTAAAATGAACACGAAACCCCTCCAGGCTCGAAAATTTCATAACGTGATATTAAAAGTTGAATTTATTTTGCCAGACAAAGAAACCGCAATATTTTTTTTTTGTTTCATCAATTCCTTGATGCTACGGGCGCGCGATAAGTACGGTGATGATTTTTTTTTTATCCCAATCATAACAATGGTCAGGTCTTCGAAGAAATAGAACAGATTTCTTGAAGTATAGTTGTTATAACAACGAGAAATTGTAACCACATGTTGAATCTATCACACCTTAGGTATATCTATTTTCTTCTCATGCAACTGCTAGTAAAGGAATCCGTAACTATCTGTTCAACATTATTGAACAACATAAGGAGATCGGAATGTGCTAGCTTTATGGATACATCTCTTTGGCAGGATGACACTTACAGTGTGTTTAATTAAAAGGCAAGGGACAACGGGTGAGCTACATTGATGGCATTAGAAAAACAAATAATTTTAATGATGCCTTACCCACTATCTTTGGCAACTCGATGGGCTTATATTCAGGGATCACCAGTTTATCTCTTGAGTTCAATGAAGAAGGCTGGCAAAATTGGCCTCTTCTTTCCATATCTAGACAAGAACACATGTAAACAGAAATTCACCACCAGCGCAGATCGGCACCTTTAATTTGCTTATGTTCAGCATCTTTAAACATATGTCTCATCAGACTGTCTGTAACAATGCAAGAGGAGACACCATCGATTTTACAGAGAACTACAAGAACGATTTGTCGCTGCCAAATGCACATGGCAAAGATTTATATTTTATTTTAACAAGTTTTTGTAACCTCGCTTTGAAAGGCCTGAATTCCCCCTTTGAAATAATTCATCTCTAAACGTAGATTTCCTCTATTTTGCAGTCGTCGCAGAGTCTTATATCTACATTAACTTCATTCAAACATTAATTTAAAAATTAATTACAAGCATATTTTTGAATGATTTTTCCTCATAAATTTAACATTCAACATTTATTTTATGGGTAAACGCTGAATGTTAATTCATTTACGAAGAAACATATTACAAAAAAAGCTATGGAGATGTTCAAAATGATTGTAAAACTACAAATATATGCCCCCCATGCTCGAAAATGTCGGAGGGATTGGGGATATAACCCCTTTTTAGCGAGGAAAATGGCCTAAACAAACAATTTCCCCTTCATTTCTAACTGACCAAATTATACGCCCTGTGGTACTATATTTTGTTATCGAACCTCGAACACCTAAAACTAAAGGTGAACAGCTTGACATTGTAATGAAATTTTAGCTGATAACTAGCATTGATATTTCTTTAAAGTACATAAAAGTCATTTACTAATAATTTTAAAATACAACCATGATTTTTGTCGAGCCTAAGTTATGTCAAACAATTTCAAAACAAGCAAAACAATTTGTTTAATAGCCGATGTGACTGGCAATGAGGCATGGACAAGATTGAATGCGGCATGAAGATTTAGCTGTGTACGGCTACAAGCAATAATCTGTTCATCACATTGATGGAAGGGAAAATGTTGCAATTTAACTATTTTTCTCGATTAAACCTAATTTTTCAAGAAACATCACGTAAACATCATTCCTGATATTCCAGTGAACAAAGTTCTTTGAAACCACGATTTTTAAAAGGTAACAATATTAGTTTGCTTTTCATGTAGAGGTAAAGACTTGATTCAAAATCATTTGAAAGAAAGAAGTTTGGGTTGCTACTTTGTCATTAAATTTCATGTTTGAAAAGAAAAAAAAAATGAATTCTTCCAACAAAAAAGTCCTTCAAAGTTACCATAGTATATAATCTCTTCCTGCATCAATTTTGACAGTTAAATCACGTACCTTCTCTCGAATAGTTAGTTTTTCCATCATTCCAAAAATCAGCTCCGCCAGCTACATAAAAGACAAAGCGACCCATGATCATTTTAGTTTAACTGCCAATTTCTACATCTGCAGCACCATTTTCTCGGCTGCGTCTGAAGACATCAGTATTGTTCATTCATTCATTCATTCATTCATTCATTCATTCATTCATTCATTCATTCATTCATTCATTCATTCATTCATTCATTCATTCATTCATTCATTCATTCATTCATTCATTCATTCATTCATTCATTCATTCATTCATTCATTCATTCATTCAT
This sequence comes from Holothuria leucospilota, assembly GCA_029531755.1. NCBI lineage: Eukaryota > Metazoa > Echinodermata > Holothuroidea > Aspidochirotida > Holothuriidae > Holothuria > Holothuria leucospilota. Next base: position 724,276 of record CM055970.1, read on the forward strand.
TCATTCATTCATTCATTCATTCATTCATTCATTCATTCATTTATTTATTTATTTATTTATTTATTTATTTATTTATTTATTTATTCTGGCAACAGGATGGCGGCGTAGTTAGGATCAGCTCTCCACAGGGCTGTTGATAATTATTTTTTCTCATCTATTCATGGGGGTTTGAACAACCCGTAAAGTACAGCCTTTACTTCGAGTTATCCTCGCCAGTAATTAATAGAACAAGAGAACGAAGTTATGGAATCTCAATCAAAGAAAAAACGTGGAAGACCAAAAGGATCTCGTAAAAAGAAGCCTAACCTTTCTCAAAGCACGTTAAGCCAATACAGACCTACCAGGAGGACGTTTCAGCTTAGCCAAGCCGCTATACATGCTGACTTAGATTCGCAAGAGTTATTATCAGACACGATGAATGAAACATCGGACAATGGAAGTATTTCTGGCGTGCAAGATACAATGATAGATCTTAGCAGTCACATTGAAGTCTCTCTACGTCGCATTGCAAAAGAGTTGAAACGAATAGAGATGAACTTTGATAAGGCTTTAGGCTTCACAAATGCAAGAGTTGCTACACTTGAAAAAAAGAAAAGGAAAATGAGCGCGAGTACAAATTGTTGGAGCAACGAATTCGAGAACTCGAATCGGAAAAAAATCAAAAAGCTGAAGCACTCAACAATCAAGAAAGAGAGCTCAATGGATGCATTCTAATAAATTTGTTGCTGACCTGGTGTATATAGTTGTCCTTGTGTTTCATGTTACGTCCGGTGTTTTGTTCAGGAGCACCCATAGTTACCGAAAAAGCATTGTGCAGACTCAACCTGAACAATCTGTTGATGTAAATGGGTACGTAAATAGTTTGCCTTGTGAGATTGTAAATAGTCCTGTGTGACTGGCTTGGATTCTGGGTGGTTTTGTACATAGTTAACACAGAGATTTTGTTTGCTGGCGCAGTGTGGGGAATTTTGTAAATAGTTCACTGTTATGTTTTTGTCCGGCCCGGTTTGAGTTCTGTTGTTTCTGCGTGCCTGTTTGTATGTACGTAAAAAGCACACCTTTGTATATAGTCCTTTGTACATAGTAACACAATTTTTTGTCTGTAGGTGCATGTAAATAGTTTGCTGTTGCGTTTTTGCCCGGTCCGGTTTGGGTTCTCGCCTTTTGTTTCTCAGTGCCCGTTTCTACGTACTTAAAAAGCAACAACAGCTAAGTTTGGTGTAAAGGACCATGTACGTGTTAAATTTACTATTTGGAATCCAAACTCGATAGGATATAAGGTATGTGATTCTTTTGACCTTAAATGCCATTTCTTTTTACATTGTGAAATAATTGCCTTACCCGTAAAAATTTTGCACATACATTTGATGTTATCTCCTAAGGTTACGGTGCTTAAAACCCTAGTCAGATGGGTACTTTAATGTTTTGTACATATAATGCGAGGGGGTTGAGGCAAATGTCGAAAAGGAGACAAGTGTTTACTTTTATTCACAATCAAAAACCTGATGTCACTTTCATTCAAGAGTCATATAGCACTCCTGATCAGGAAGTTTATTGTTCCAATGAATGGGGAGGGAAAGTGTTGTTTCCACATGGTTTTAATGACAGCAGGGGAGTAATGGTTCTTTTTAAGCCGTCACTTTCTTTCGAGGTTGTTCAAATCGATATCGACAATGTTGGCCGTTACATTATCTCTGATGTCAGGATTAAGGATAAAGTTTTTACACTTGTTAACATTTACGGTCCAAATATCGATGACCCAGTGTTCTACAAAAGAATTTTACATAAGATGGGAGACTTTGAAAGTGATAACATTAATTTTGGTGGAGACTTTAACTTTGTTTTTAGTTTTGATTTAGATAAAAAGAATGGTGTCCGTCACCCAAATTTTAAGGCTCGAGAGGAATGTCTGAATCTAATGACGCATTATAACTTAGTGGATATTTGGCGTAATAGACATCCGCTTTCAAAGCAATTTACATGGAAAACAAGTAACAATGACGATGTCTATTGTCGCCTCGATTTTTTTCTCATATCCAACACTCTTATCACGGAAGTATTTCACGATGATTTAATGTCAGGATTTAGATCAAATCACTCTTTTGTGTTTATTACAATCAGTACTGCCACTGGTAAAAGAGGACCAGGATTTTGGAAGTTTAATAATTCCTTGTTGGAAAACAAGGAATATGTAAATATGATCCAGTCTTTTTTTAAATGACAATATATTAAATGTTAATGAGCACCTGGAAAACCCAGCTCTTGCGTGGGATTATATCAAGTATGATATTCGTAAAATTACAATTAAATTTAGTAAAAAACTGGCTCAAAATAGAAGACGACGGGAAAGAAATCTTATTAAGTTTATCAATTAGTTGGAAAGGCAGCTTTTTGTCAAATGGGATCTCAATACAAATAGTCTTCTGGAGGAAGCCCAAAATGAAATGTTACAGTTATATAATTTCAAATTGAAGGGGATTCAGATTAGATCACGAGCCAGATGGGGTGAGGATGGGGAGAAAAATAGCAAGTACCACCACCACTGACAACAAGAAATTCCTCAACACATCTGCACACACCTACAAACACACACCTCCACGGGGCTCGGGCTGTGAAAAGCCTCCGGGTGAGGTCCGAGTTCCACACCACAATTGCTCCACGCCTCCCCGGTCCGCGAAAAGCCTACGGGCGAGGTCCGGGCTGGCAACTCACACAAGCCATAACACCACAACAACAATTTCACTCCAAGTTATGCGTACTTTTTCAACGCGGTGGCCCTCAAAAGCCCCGTTTGGTTTATTTTCTGATTCAACTTCATCATCTTCAACCACAAATCCTACAACCACTCACCGAAACCACACCTCCCCACCACAACTGTCATCGTAAAATGGCTCGGGAAAAAAAAATACCTTTTGTCTTCCCTCTCCCACCTCCCGTCTTCTGAATTGGCTCACCAAATTGCCCCCATCAAAATTTCTTCAAAATTATTTATTCTGATGTAGCCAACTCCGGGAAAGTCCTGGATAATCACAATTCCAACTCCTTGTCTTCCCACCAAATTGCCCATAAAGTTCCAATGGAACTAGGCGGGGCACAGGCCAAATTAAAAAAAAAATAAAAAAATAAAAAAAAAAAATAGCAAGTATTTTCTTAATTTGGAAAGAAGGCATAAAACTCAGAATACGATTGATTATATTACAAAAACGAATGCTACTCTTATAACCTCGAATGAAGGAATTTTGAATGAATTTTATCAGTTATATAGTAATCTGTACAGTTCAACCTCAACAGATCTAAACCCGTCGAACTTCTTCATTCATTCATTTATTCATTCATTATTCATTCATTCATTTATGCATTTATTCATTCATCCATCCATCCATCCGTCCGTCCGTCCGTCCGTCCGTCCGTCCGTCCGCCCGTCCGCCCGCCCGCCCGCCCGCCCGCCCGCCCGCCCGCCCGCCCACCCACTCGCTCGCTCGCTCGCTCGCTCACTCACTCACTCACCCATCCATCCATCCATCCATCCATCTACCCACCCACTCACTCACTCACTCACCCATCCATCCATCCATCCACTCACTCACTCACTCACTCACTCACTCACTCACTCACTCACTCACTCACTCACTCACTCACTCACTCACTCACTCACTCACTCTTTCACTCTTTCACTCTTTCACTCTTTCACTCTTTCACTCTTTCACTCTTTCACTCACTCACTCACTCACTCACTCATTCACTCACTTACTCACTCATTCACTCATTCATTTATTCGGGGTAGGAGCCTGATAATGAGGAGCTAAAGGTGTGCTTAACCTCAGGTGGAGATTTTTCGTAAATTTTCTTAGTGGAAAATGTGCTTAACCTCAGTTGGAGATTTTTCGTAAATTTTCTTAGTGGAAAACATCTTTTTGGATACCTCCTCCTCTGTAATCTTTATTGGATTCGGGGTTTCATAATGTCCGGAGTTTGGCGTAGGAGGAGACCCCCTTATCGCAGAAACAAGGCCTTTCGAGATATGCTGCCCTAAATACATCACGACGAAGTCAAGATGGCGCCGCAGAACTGAGCTCTACTGGCGATACGAGGGATGCAGACGGTTCATCAAACTGGGAATCAGCCATCGAATCTTTTCAGAATGTTTTCCAAAGATCTATTCATGACCTTCAAAAAGGTCTTGAAAAATTGGAAAATGAACTTGGAAAACCTATTGAATTCCACGCTAAAAGAATCGATGACCTCTTTGACAAAATGGCGGCGTAAGATACATAACATGAAGATTTGTGTGCCCAAATTTCTGCTCTAGAAAGCCTGGTTGCAACAAAGGATTCAGAAATCAATAAGCTAGAGCGTATGTCAAGACGCAATAATCTACGTATTGTTGGCGTACCGGTGACTGTGAGGAATTCGTGAAGACAAAGGTGCTACCTTTATTCAACGTTGAAGACAATGCAATGGTAATCGAAAGATGCCATAGAGACGGGAGAGGAACGCCGGATCGGCCACCGCATAGCTTGGCCAGGTTTCTTTCTTAAAAGGATAAGCTGTTTTTAATGAAGAACCGACGTACTGCCCTGCAAAAACAAAGTTTCTTTGTTGTCGATGACTTGTTGACGTATTGATCTTGCTGAGAAGAAGTGGGATACGCAGGTTAAAGCGCTCTACGAAGGTGGAACTAAACTTAGATTTTCCGGTGGGAAATGGCGTGATTCTTCCGGGAAACCGTTTAACTTTCAGCAATGAACTTTTTGCACCAGAACGTTAGGAGTATTTAGGATTTTGCTTTGGATTATAGTTAATTCTCCTTCCTGAGGCATTTATTTAATGCTTCTCATTTCACTCGTACAGGTAATGCGACCTTTATTTTCTCTCTCTTTTCCTTTGTCCATGTTCCGGACATTGGCAAGTGTGTTTTCGTTATTTTATTACTATCCATCGGAATTATACATCGGGTTGCTATATTGCTTTTCAAGTAAGTAAATGTTTAATTATACTGAATATTCAAATGTTAGATTGTTTCAATTCGTTGGGTAACTTTAACTCTTCAGTATGATGGACATTAAAATTGGTAGTTTTAATGCTAGAGACCTTAGACAGGCCAACATTAGAAGAAAGCAATTCGCCTACCTCCATAGGCATCATTTTGATATCATTTTTATCCAGGAAACTCATAGTTGTTTAACCGATGACCGTTACTGGGCTAACGAGTGGGGAGGAAAAATTATTCACTCCCACGGCACTACTTCAAGTAGAGGAGTGGCGATTGTTTTGAGACCTGATTTCTCCTTTGATATTTTACGTACATATTGTGATGATCATGGTAGATTTATTATAGTTGACATCAATTTTAGCGGTTGTATCCTGACTCTTGTCTGCGTTTATGGACCAAATATTGACAGCTACTTTTTTCGGTAACATATCTACACGTCTTTTCGATTTCCAGTGTGAAAATATTATTTTCGGTGGGGATTTTAATTTTGTTTTTAATTTGGATCTAGACAAAAAAGGGGGTGTTAGACGAACAAATCTTAATTCCAGGTCTGACTGTCTCAAACTCATGGATACCCATGATCTTATTGATATTTGGAGGGAAAGGAATCCTTTAACTAAACATTTGACTTGGAATTCAAACATTTCCGATATTCACTGTAAGTTGGATTTTTTTCATTATTTCACGCCATTTGTCTTTGAAAGTATCTGATAGTTTCTTCCAGCCCACTTTCCAAACCGATCATTCCATGGTTGTTTTATGTTGTGATCCTACCGATACACCCCGGGGGAAGGGATACTGGAAATTTAATAATTCACTTTTGTCCGACTCTGATTATGTTGACTCAATTAATGCTTTAATTGAATCTTATAAGCAAGATCCATTAAATTTTCATCTGGATCCATCTCTTTTGTGGGAAAATTTGAAATTCAAGATACGTGAGAAAACCATTTTGTATAGTAAGCGCAAAGCCACTCAACTTCGTAATTATGAACATATTCTTATTTCTCGTATTTGCCAGCTTGAAGCTGATCATTTTAGAGAAGTTGATTGTCACAGTGACTTGGATGATGCTCGTGATAAATTACATGTTTTATATTAATATAAGGTAGAAGGTATTGTGGTTAGGTCTAGGGCTAGGTGGGTTGAAAATTGGGAGTCCAATTCAAAATGCTTTTTGAATTTTAAAAGACGTAATAGGCGTATGTCTTCCATTTATAAAGTCTCGAATAATCATGGTCTTGTCATGGACGATCCTAATCAAGTTTTAGATGAAATTCGAGCTTTCTATAACTCTCTATACTGTTCCCGTCCTTGTAGTTCGACAGCCTATTTTGATCGTCTCCCCGATTTTCACCCTGAAATAGATCTCTCCATCTGTGATGGTTATCTTTCAGATGAAGAATGCAGGGTTGCCATCTTCTCAATGGTGAATGGTAAATCACCTGGAAGTGATGGGTTTTCTACAGATTTTTATAAATTTGTTTGGCCCACAATCCAGAGTTTTGTTGTCTCTTCGTTGAACTACGCATTCGATAATCGTAAGCTATCAGACGAGCAACAACGCAGTATCATTACATTAATTTTGAAGCAAGATAAAGATCCTTTATCACTTAATAATAACCGCCCAATTTCACTGTTAAATATTGATTACAAGATCGCAGCTAAGGTACTTGCCACCCGTTTAAAGGGTATTTTAAGTTACAATATTAGTAACAACCAGACAGGCCTAAAATCAATTCTTCAATTGTGGTTACAGCGTGACCTTACTCTACTTGGTAAAATCACTTTGATCAAAACCTTTGCCCTATCTCAATTTGTGTTTTTATTTCAAGTTCTCCCGAATGCTCCTTTAATTTTTATTAAGAATCTTGAGTCGACTTTATACAAGTTTATTTGGTCCGGTAAGCCGGATAAACTACGGTGTAATACAATGATTAATCCTATCAGTGAGGGAGGTTTAAATGTCACCCATTTGAGTAGTTTTATTTTAGTTTAAAGTGTACTTGGATTAAACGGTATGTTCTAAGGAGTGATTCACATTGGATAAAGGTTTTTGAGTACCATCTGAAAAAGTATGGTGGTCATTCCCTATTTAATTGTAATTTTATGCAATCAGTTGTGAGTACTGGAAATGATTTTATTGATGACATCTGTGATGCATGGGCTGCTGTAACTTTAAGGTTCCATCTTGTGACTTTAAGTATCAGATACTTTGGAATAATTCCAACATAAAAATAAATAATAAGACGGTTCTATACAAGCAATGCTATGATAATGGTATTACTTATGTAAATGATTTACTTGATGCCGACAACGTGTTGTCTTTTACTCAGTTTTAAAACAAATTCAATATACGATGCTCATTTTTGAAGTTTTTTTTGCATTATCCATGCTATTCCTGGTGAATGGAAAAGTAATTTTAACGTTCACACCCGAATGCCCGAAACTGGTTCTTTACTTTCAAAATTGCAGCGCACATCTTACATTTCTCGTTTCATATATATTAATTTAAATTAATACAGCAGTATTGTTTGCCTCCAAGGGCAATTATAAAATGGCAAAACCTCTTTGATTTCACTGATGAACAATGGCGTAATGTTTTTCCTATCCCTTTTAATTCACTTAGCGAGAGTAAGATACAGTACTTTCAGTTTCGGTTTATCCCTAGGATCATTGGTACAAATTGTTATTTATCTAAGGTAAATAGGGAGGAAAACCCTAGGTGTACTTTCTGTGGGAAAAAGACGAAACGTTAGACCATTTGTTTTGGGAGTGCAATTAGACTTCAAATTTTACTTTAGACACTGAGCAAGCTGGGATCGGGAGGCAATTTTGTTTTTCAAGACAAGATATCTTTTTTGGGTATAAACTAATTCTCAGACATCCATATAACTTTTTAATTTTCCATGCAAAATATTTTAAAATATAAAAAAATAATAATAGGTGAGATTCCCAGCTTAAATGTGTTTATTTATAAAGTTAACTTTGCTTTACAAGTGGAACAGTATTTGTATAAATGCAAGTCTCATCAACAAATTTCTTTCGAGATGTTGAAGAATGCATTTGGTAATAATGAATTCTTATTTGACTAAATAGAGCTTTGATTTCTTCGATAATTAAGCGTTGATGTAGTTCGAAGTCTATAGGTTTGTAGAAGGCGGTGTTCGAAATTTATCTCGGCTTTTGTGGACAGTCAGCTACAGCCCCTTCTTCCCACCATACCTAGCTAGTTACGGGACACCACAGATTTCCCACGCAGATTACAAGATATTCCACCACTCAGCGAGGAGGTACTGCTAGTCACCATAGAGGTTTCGTCCCTTTATACGAACATTCCCCACGGTGAAGGTGTACAAGCAGCCAGGAATATATTTTCTCAAACGGACTCCACGAAAGACTTGTGTGAACCCATCTGCAAACTAATAGAGTTTATCCTAACATGTAACGTATTTGAATTTGATACTATGTTATACATTCAATCACAAGAAACGTTAATGGGGACCAGAATGGCGCACTCGTATGCCAACATTTTCATGGTGGACTTGGAACAACAACTACTGCTTAAGTCCCCACTGCAACCGAGGGTGTATTTAAGGTATATTGATGACATTTTTCTTATTTGGGAGCATGGGGAGGAGGCCCTTAGGAACTTTGATGAGATGAACAACAATTTTCACACATTAATCAAATTTACCCTAGAATCTTCTAAATCCGACATCCCTATCCTGGATACACGTGTCAAAATTGGAACTGACAATACAATTTCAACATCTGTATTTTGCAAACCCAAGGACAAACATACTTATCTGAACTATTTTAGTAATCATCCCCTCCATATCAAGAATTCCATTGTAACCAGTCAGCTATTACGTTATAGAAGGATCTGTTCCAATGTGGCCATTTTTGACAATCAGTGCACCGACCTTGTTGGTCACTTTCTCAAACAGGGGTACTCTCTTAAACTTCTCATACGTATGTGGAACAGGGTAAGGGATATTCCAAGACCCACTTTTCTTGTAGACAAACCCAAAGACAAATCGGATAGAATTCCTCTGGTCATCACCCATAACAAAGGACTCGATTCTCTCCTCAAAAATGTCAAGCGTGACTGGAATTTGCTGAAATCAGACAAAGACTTGAAATTAATATTCAATTCCCCGATGATAGTTGCTAGACGTCAACCCCCCAATCTACGTAGTATGCTCGTAAGAAGCAAGTTACCTGACCCCAACCACCAATTAACTGGTAACGTCCCTTGTGGGAAGAGCAGAAGTCAGGTATGTAATTACATGAATCGAAGCGAATCACTTTTTGTTAAAGGAAAAACTCTTCATCCGGGCCCCTTCAATTGCGACAGCGCTAACGTCATTTATCTTTTAACCTGCAATCTTTGTCCCTCGACATTCTACATTGGTCAAACTGACAAGGCCTTTCGCCTAAGATTTAACAATCATAAAAGTAGCATTAATTTGAACAGGCCCGGCTTTCCCGTTGCCAACCATTTCAACTCTCCCGGTCACAATCTTTCAAACCTTAACTTCGCCATAATAGAAGGCAATTTCAAATCCCCTGCAAGAAGACTGCTCAGGGAGACTGAATTGATTATATCCCTTGGTACGAACAAAGCCGACTCCCTTAACAAAGACATCGCTTTCCTTTCTAATCTACAGTATTTCAAGCAGTAGCTTACTGGTGTATTTTCGTTTTTTGTGCCATTTAGTAGTTTATCTCTTGACTCATCTGAAGAAGGACAAAGTTGTCCGAAATATTATGGATAGAATAAAATTGTTGGTATTTTACCAGGCATCACTGTGTTTATCTGCTTATTTTTATTATATATATATATATATATATATACATATATATATATACATATATATATATATATATATATATATATATATATATATATATATATAACGCTAGATCGACCTGTTAGGCGAAATCGGTATACCGCCAATACAACCGGCGAAGAAAAAAACAATAAAATACATAAGATTATATTTCCCCTTTTGGTTCTGAGATATATATGCACGTTATTTCAATGGCCCGTAAGTCCTTAGTGTTAACGGATACATGCACGTAAGTTGGTGTGGAACTAAGTAATTGCATTAACATTATGTGGTAAATCGGACTTGCGTATAGAGTTACGCATTCCTATATAAAACAGTGTGTAAAACGTTAAGGCGAAACGATTTTTTCGCCTAAGGGTCGAGTTCTCCCAACAGTCGCGTTTTTTCATCGGTTTTTTCGCCTAAATCACAAATTATACAAATATATATATATATATATATATATATATATATATATATATATATATATATATATATATATATATATATATATATATATATATATATATATATAACGTTATCAAGGTAGTCCCAAGCGGGATGAATAATCAGTAGGTCGAGGTTGGTAGATCGAAGTTGTTGGTAACAAGGAGAGAAAATTGAATCACACGAGGTATTTGTAGCCTGTTTGTCACTTCTGTGAATCACAAGCCGAACTGGTGTAGTGGTCACAGACTCTGCCCGGAAAGCGGAGGATGGCGGGTTCAAACCCTCGGTACGGCTCAATTTTTCTCTCTGGTATTTTCTCTGAACCTTTCCTGCTTTGATAAGGGCTATGCTCTATCTAGGATTGGTATAAAAATCCAAGATCGAATGTACTACTATATATATATATATATATATATATATACATATATATATATACATATACATACATATATACTTACATATATATATATACATATATATATATATATATATATATATATATATATATATATATATATATATATATATATATATATATATATATATATATATATATATATATATATATATATATATATATACTGTAAGTGACTTTTACAGTGTTCTTGTTTAAAATTTTGTGAAGCTGGTGGCCAGAGGAAAATGTTTGTCTAGGAGGTTGAGGAAGGTTTTACCAACATTTGTTTTGACTGTTTTGATAAACGGAGGGTTTAAACATGTAATCATTCTATGTCTTTTTCTTTTGGGGCCTCTGGAGCCTAGTATGCTCTCATCGGGTTACTCAAACTTATGATGGTATCCGCTAGAATCGAATGCCTGTTGGTACGTAGGTGCTGCAGCGTCGAAAGCCGCTTGGTTGCAAGTGAGCTCAGGGATCCTTTTGTTCACTGCTATAGGGATATTTTTGAGTATGTTAGGCCGGTGATTGGACTGGTTGCGGATAAAGAAGAGGGTATCATTCGTTTTTCTTTAGGGTGTGTAAGTGCCATCTTTCATGTTTTCAGTCACATCTAAGTTGGTCTCGATGTTTCTAATCAAGCAAAATCAATCTATCGCTCTCTCTCTCTCTCTCAAAAAAAGATTCACCGAATACAAGATGCCGGATTGAGTGATAAGAAAACGATTCAATACATATTACATGCTATCAAACACCCATTTGTACATTTTGTCGGATCGTGAACCAAGTATGACGACATTACTGATTTTCAATGACTTTCTTGTAATGACCATTGTTAAGGTAATCATGTTATTAGATTTTTGCATTGTGATTTTTTCAGTAGACAAAGGTCGAGATGACCATAAGTTTTACACCAAAGCACAATAACGCTAAAACGCTATGGACATTGCTCTTAAAATCAGGGTAGCAATTACAGAGCGGCGTGGTTCTTCTTGGCCGTCGCACTTACCTCTCGATGTGGCCATGAGGTATAGCAGCCTGAAAGCTTGTATTCCTTGTCAATGTCGGTAAATACTGTGAAAATAAACCAGATGAGCACAACTCGAAATACCACTCTAAACTATTTACGTACATACAACGATGGCATTGTTCTTGGTTGAACTCTTAATATGTCTAATAGCCTAGAAATGAAAATTAATATGTAAATTTAAATTTGATACCTCTCTTTCAGTGGGAGTGAAAGCTGCGGGATATGTTTCCTTACGTTAATTGATAAGTAAAGGTGCCAAAAGAGGCGCATGACCTTTAAGGTAGTTACCGTGACTATAGAATTAAAACATTAGACATTTTAATAACCAGCAAGATAGTCACACTTTACGGTTTTATTAATATCCATGCCTGTTCAGAAAAGAAAGACATTCCAAGCTATTGTAGTGCAATAAAAAATGACTGCCATCTTATAATTCAATATGGCCGCTAATTATGGTCTGAATCAGTTTATAACCCAGGATTAGTTGGTAATAATAACGTGGGCTTACATGGCTTTGGGACTGTTCTTTGTTCTAACGTCTCTATATTCCGACAAGTCTATATGGGGTCAGTGTTAGATTAAAGGTTTAGAACCTAAACTTGTTCCTAACACTGACCTCAATGTAGAATTGTCAAAATATGGAGAGTCGGAACATAGAGATGTCGAAACACATGTGTAACCGATGGCATTACCACATCTACATCTTTAAGAATACATAATTTATGGTAATCTCGTAAGGAAAATGGTATCCATTTTGTAACTCAAATCAAGGCCATGACGTTGTGGGAAAACTTTACCCCTCAGTTCTACTTCTGGAATATCCGAAACATTGTGAAAATGCAATAAAATTATATAGGTGGATATTACATTCCTTACTAGACTATGTAAATCTATATTTCTTTTTTAAAAGGGTATATATTTAAGCCCTCATAAGAGTACAAGGAAAATGAAACACTGAAAACTAACATTTGGAAAAATTATTAAAACGAAGAAGTGAACACATATTACAGTACGAAGCAATGAGGGAGAATTTTACTAATCAAAAATTCAAACTGGAATGAAAGGAAAGATTAAAGATAGTGTACACACATAATCATATTACTAATGCTAACTCTTTTTAGAAAAATAAATGATTTGATTTCGAAAATTACATAAAGAACAACGGTTACGAATTAAGGCATTCCGCCTTCTCAGAGCAAGCAAAAAAATGCCCTGCTCTTATAACATTTCAAAGAAAGTTCTATATTAGTTCGTCTTGGCGAGCGAAGAGCGCTGTTTGGAATGTGGATGGCTATTTTTCTACTGTGCTTTTCAATCGATGGGCAAGATCGTTAGTGAGACAGTGTTGAAAGTAAAACAACTGTTCCAGTGTAGGCAAAATGAATATTGAATTTCAAATAACAAGTTATACAGAAGAATAATACGAAATAAGTATTATGGCTTTTGACAGTATATAGAGGTATATCTACTGCGGATCAAGAAATTCGTAAATGGGGTGGCAATTTATCACTTACCTTGCGTTGGGTATGAGAGGAGGGTGTCTACCGCTCCCGGGCCTTTGGAAACTTTTCATCAATATAATGTAAGCTAGTGAGGTAGAACAAAAATGTGGCATTCCTACCACTGATATGATTTCAATAGGGGGAAATTGAGTAAAACGGGTGATGCTCGAGAAAATACTACCGTTGTTAAATATCGGTCCTCCAGTGCAACTTATGCAATAGTAAATAAACTTCACGAACTACCGTCATGTTCCAGGTAAAGTCGTACGGTAGAGGACATGGGATAATTGAACGGATTTTTCCACGATACCCCAAAACTTCCGTCCTTTTCTTCTGGATATTTTATTTTACGTAACCTTGAAAAGTTTTAGTTTCTCGGAAACACCTATTCGTCATCAAACACGATGATCTTATCATCTCCAGAGGGTGTAATGCAAAACTCATATGCCAATGATGGCGTCCAAGGCGATTACTGCTAGATGTGTTAGCTTTTCTGTTGACATCATTTTCCTGAGACAGTTATGCATATGCCGCACACACGAAAATGACCTCTGTGCACTTCGATTGACAAGACCAACATAACCTTCAGTAGAATTCTCCGGATGGAAAATGAAGTAGCCTGTATTGGAAACCAGATGCTTGTCAAGCTTTGTTGTCGTCGTAAAAGGCAATCGTCGTTAGTAGTATACAAGACACCTACATACCGTAGTTTGCTTTGAAAGGCTGTACGACGGTATGATATAACTCCACGAAGCTTAAAGGGCTTTCACCTAGCTCTTCCAATTCATTCTTGTTATGAAGGATCTTAAAGCAGAATAATGTTACTAACTTGGCGTTCTAAAAGGTTGTATAATATCGCCAGTCCATTTAATTCTCTACATATGATCACACTGCCGCAGCTCTCAACCAAATACACATCGTAAAACTTGCAGACCACACAAGTCATAAGACTAATTGGTAAGGATGGTGATGAGGTAGGGTACAGGAGTGAGATATCAATTTAAAAAAAAACTGCTGTAACGAGAATAAGTTAATGCTGAAAGTTAACAAAAGAACTTATTGTTGACTTTCGTAAAGTTCTAGAGTTAACTCCAGCCCAGCAGTCATAGAATTAAATGATTAAACAGTTTGGCAGTCCCGTCGTACAAGTTCCTGCAGTTTAAGATCACTGATAAGTTACAGTGGGATGCACAATTCTTTCAAAAGTAAATCAGTGAATCTGTCTCTTATGGTAGTTTAATACCTTCAGGTAAGACGCCAATTCCCTGTTTAACAAAGCGACAATTGAGAATATACTTCTTGTTTGCCCATCTGCTTTTCACTAAAGAAACTAATTATTAAAGCAAGAAAATTGCGGCAGTCACAAGTATTAATTCAGTTGAAGAGTTCTTTGAAAGAGAAACAGGTCAAGAAAATACATCGCTTATGTCTTTTGATCATCCCCTTAGTCATAAAGTTGAATTCAGTACAGGTAAAGGTAGAGCGATTTTCATCAAATGTAGGACAGAAAGATACATCTTTTGAAACAAAGGCGACATTAATTCTTGTCAATAGACCCAAAGGCGACATTAATTCTTGTCAATAGTTTTACACGGAAATAAATTTTATGTCGTGTACATAGATTTAGGTGAAGTTGTATGTGAATATTTTATCTTTCGCGCGTTTAGTTTTTGACACGTGTTTTATGTTTCTATTTGTTTTAAGTGTTTTTCACGTATGTTAGGAAATGAAATGGTGCCAAATTTCTTGTAAGGTCATTATGATTCTCATATCTTATATCTTCTCATATCTTATATCACAATAGGCAACCCAGCCATTAAAGGCTGTTGAATAGATGGCCCTACTCTTTGATTCAGAGATACCATCTTTGGATGAGGTCAACATGTGAGTCAGGGTTGTACATATAATGTATCCAACTGCCAAATTTGCTTGTAGTATGATGTAACCACGTATAAATGTAGCAAACTGAAAACAACTACAGTAAGCTGGCGGCGGTGGCTAGTCACCATACCCCCCCTCCCATCATCTCCTTGACACATGCAATTTAGCAGGAAGGAAGAGTTTAAGAAGTAAATAGTATATCTGTTGCAGTTATCTCGAGGGTATTTAAAATAGTGTACTTAGAAAGTTGCTAAAACTGTGGAAAGTGAAAAGGTTTCGCAAATATTTCCGAAGCATCCGTGAACTACTTTTTATAGGAGATTCTTAAAACGATAGCAAGGAGGGCCGAAGTGTATTTTCAAATAACAGTTATAATGTAATCTATTTCAAGTTTATGACACTAAAGGTTACTTTCGTATTGAATATATTCACCTGATTAGACGCTACGTTGAGCGGGGAGGAAGCTTCCTACGCAAACAAGAACTTGTATTGTGTACTTGGCAAAGAGCATTCCGTTTTCGATTAGACGTATAGCTAACAGTCATTATTCAAGTTTTAGATAACGGTGGTAAAGTAGAAGACTGGATTTCAGTTTGTGTCAAATATACAAGCGGAAAGCGATGTGATGAAGCCTGAAGCAAACGGGAAATCAGGAACTTGTTCTTAAAGGAAAGGAAATACATGTCTTGTTTAAATCCTCACTGATTTTTTCTGCGTCTGATGTTTCAGGCCAAAATTATTATAAATTTGCCAGAATTCTGGCATTTTTTAGCTACTGTCCCAGGATATCTCAACTTAAGGGATATTAAGTAATATTCATTTGGATTAGTTTACTAAAACGTATTACCTTCAGACACTTCAAACAATGTATACTAACAAGGATTTGTTGAATCATGTTACAAAATTACAGGTCAAAATACTCGCAGAAATTTATTAAAATAGACGGAGGTTTGGACCTTCAGGGTCTACCCAAGTTTATTAAAGATGAGAGATATCTTTAAACACTGAGTAGAAATAAGACTAGACAGAGGTACAAGGTCCATGGACTGGTAAAAGAATTGGAAGAAATGGAAATTGTTAAGACAAAAATAGAGTTAAGCAGCCATAGAAGAAGAAAGAGAAAATTCTAATATCATAAGGAAACTCAAAAATCTGAGAGAGCCTGATACGATAAGCTCAAAGCACCTACCTACCACGCTTCAATGAACGTAGCAAGGATTGTGTAGCATACTTATAACTTATTGAGATATGCTAGGAATCAAGGTTGGGCCCTATCAGAGTGGGCAGCAGCTTTTGACTAGTAGGTACTCGACATATGGTTAAACTTACGCTTTGAGGAATCAGTGGATTAAGATTTATCTAAAGGGTGTCAAATTGACAGATCATAGATTTAGGTGCTACTTTATGTCAACAGTGCCAATCCCAGGGAAGGGGAGAGGGTCAAGTAACTTGCCGATTAGCTACATCACTGTAAAACTAGATAGGTTGATACTAACCTTATTAACTTGTGACCAAGTTATGGATAACTTGTAAAGGAACCAATTTGTTAATGTCTATAGGGAGAGTGTTTTTCTTCCGTTGAGATTATTCTTGAGTGAAAGAAAGCGGAAACACTTCGCTGATTCGTCCACCGTTGCTCAAGAAATCAGCCGAATTACAAGAAAGCAAAGATTCTGATTAAACTGGCCATTGTAGAAGAGGTCAACGGGCAACCCAAGGAAAGGAGGCGTCCCCATTCTTCTGATCTAAAGAATGAGAGGAGTTGTTCGGGAAAATCAAAGTTTAAGTTGGGGCCAAGCTGAGAAACAGATATGGGTCATTTGGGAACGCTATATGATGGGACTGGACAGAGGACTAGCGAAGATATTAAACGTAGCGTTTTTTGTTAATAATTTACGTTAAACATGCAAAGAGCGACAACCATAGTGAAATTCATTTTTTTTTTAAAAGGTACCAATATACTTTTGACACTTCAAACAATTTAGGGATCATGCAAAAAATGCTGTCGCTAGTTTGGTTGTAACCACAAAAAGGGTAATTGTTATACAAGTGAGAGCTATGCTGACTTAAAATGTGAATACATGTTTACATTGACTGGTGTATTTTGCGGAACTACTGGAAAGCGATGTCGACTTCACATGGTGTAATGTACGGTCAAGTAGTCGAAGTTTTGGGAGACCATGGTTAAACTGCTCTTAATAAGGAAGGCGTATTGGAAGGAACAAGCAATTGACGGGGAAAACACGAATAGGCCATTTGGTTAATGATTCCGTTCTTAAAAGTATAATGGACTTTAAACTTAAGGGTAAAGACATCTTAGCTCACCCTAAGGTGTTCTTTGTTGCTTCTGTAGTACTGTATCGAAACAACCATGGAATACGAATAATATTACTGAACACTGGAAGTTCAAGAGAATAATGCTAACAAATAAGGCCCACAGGTAAGTATCGTTTGTGTCAGTTTGTGCCAACCTGTGTGTCCAAATAGCTGGTCTTAAAGGATTAGGTTGGTGGCGACGAACCTGACACCTATTTGCTAAATCTCTTAAGCTAGAAAGAATCCGGGGGCTATAACACCGATGGATACTAAAGGCCTAAGCAAGACTTACAAAAAAAAAAAAAACTGATAGGCTGCCAATGCGCAACTAACTTGTCAGTACCGGCGCAGAGAATGCTAAAATAAAATGCAGGTCAACTGCTAAGCCCTGAGCTTAAATAACACCAAGTCTACATGAAAATAAGATGAATGTTCTTGGGAATAAAAGTGCAGACCCTTGTTCTCCAAACTGGGCTTCTAGATTAAGTTTTCTGATTCAAGAAAGCTCATAAACTTACCGTTTGTTGCAGTCCTTTGCTCGAACAACGTGTGTACTGTAGGTGTCACGGTGGTGTACTGATCAGATTATTATCGAGCCACCTGCGCGTGGGTGATGCATGCCGAAACATGCTGATTAGGTAAGAAAGCATCGGTCTGAGATGTAAACAACCTTGTACGGGATTCCGTAAGGACCACAATAAAAGTCTTTACACGTAGCCCCCACATTGGTCGAAGAATAAGAGTTACCAATTAAAATGATGTTAAGTAGAATGCGTAGTAATTTAAACTACGTCAATGATCGGAACATAACGTCGTGGCAAATTTACGTGTATACCAGAGCGTGTAACCCGTGCTTTTTTCAGGCGAAGTGTCGGGTGGAGTTAAATGTGGCAAGTTTGACTTTGTCTTCACTTGCATGTCACTTTGTGTAACTGGAGGTTGTGCAACAACATTGAAGCTCTCATCGAGATAGTCTGGCTAAAAGGGAAGTATTGCGTTTAGAAAAATATCGCAAAGTGACACCAATGTAATTCCATTGTGATCTTCTCACCTTTCAAATCATGAATCACAAATAACTTAAGCAGGTCAACACTAATCTCTTGCAATCTGGACCTAAAGAAGCAACACTTTCCTCACCGAACCCCTCATTATTTTCTCACCGAACCCGCTCATTATCGAACGATAAGCCTCGCCCACATGCAACGTTCGTACTGCTGCATATTCATTTACGTCGAGTCATATTTATACACAATATACCTGTTGACCTTGTTTACCTGTGTTTTATGCTAACAACAGAGAGTTATAAAAGCTCCCTGCTCACAACAAGCTACCACCATTGAGCTTTTACTTGGACAGGAGAAGAAACTTCACAAATCCCTCTGAAGACGACGATCGTACCGCGAAGGTTAAACTTATGAAGTTAGTAAACACCACCAATCCCTGTCCCTTTGTACTTCATTGAAGATTCAATAAGCTTAAAAGTAGTTAGGAACTAAGCACAATAGGTACATGTCGTCTGTTACATCTTGAAGAAGACATCCCCGAATTTTGCCTATCGCTTCAGCATTGCCAGCCGCTTTAAAGGAGAAATTGCATCAGGAGAGCGCCACCTCAAAAACATCGACTTTAAGCTCCGCCTACTATCTATCCTTGCGCAAAAGCACCTATGCATATAAGGACCGCCTGTTCTGTCACATCATGATGGAAGTATACGCATGCCTCCTTGGTCACACCAAGCAGCTTGGAAGACAACTAAAGCCAAACAACTAACTAGACAGACTTGCACTTGCGGGCAAGTACACATCGGAGCCCTTGAAAATTGCATTGAACCACTACACCGTGGCGTAACTGTGGTACCCTAAGTTAGGCCTACAGGCTACACTGCAGAACGTCAGAGTCGACGATATGCCTCACTAAAAATTAAATCCTGAATCTAGGTCTAAAATCCGGCCTTAACTTTCGAAATTGTCTGGTGTAAGTACGCCTTACAATACTTAACCTATGGATAGCTGAAAAAATTCGACTTCAAGGAACACAGTCAGCAGAAAATTACCGTTTCTTGTGTAGAATTTTCGTTACTTCGTAGGAAATACGATTGTAGTCACTCGTGCGAAATATGGCAAAGATGGCGGGCGTACAATGTATAGTAGGTGTGTGTACCTTGAGTCGGTCGCAGTGCTTCCACACTCTAAACTCATTTTTCCTGAAATGGAATCTAAGATTTCCTGAATTCGGCTTGGTATTTCCTGATATTTTCAATAACGCTTCTTTTATACTACTTAAATGGTGCTGCTCAGTATGTGAAATCGGGGAAATGGGCGAAATTTACACTCAAAGGAATAGTCAAAATAACTGCGTGGCAGATGAGGTTTGCAAGTACGATTGCGCTTATCTCGTAATATGCATACGTATCACCCTTGTAAAAATTCCTACGCCGATCAGCACGAAGGCACGAATCAACTTGACAAAGCGTGCAAACCAACAATCGAAGCTGTGGGCTTCGATTAATTACACAGTGAAAACGAATCCAGGCCGACAACATGTTCATGTAATATGAAACAATGTCACTGGCCAACGCAGCTTATGTGAGCTGTTCGATCAAGGACCATTGCACAAACAACGGAGAGACTTCCATGGCAATTCTTCGCTCAGTGTCAGAAGGGTGGTCACCGTGGTCTGTCTAGGGGCATTTCTTGTCTTTCGTTCTTGAGGAACATTGCTTTGTAAAGAACTGTTACAGCGAGTCTGTGTGCAAATGGGTGTAGGCTTTACAGTGTAATCCTTGAAAACTTGTCAGAAACACTGACGCATTGTTTATACAGTAGATTTGTTTATTACGTAGCCTCACAGGCTACGTCCCTGGAATCATCCTACAGATTTTCCGTAATTTGCCACGCACGAAGATACAAATGCATACACTTCGGGGAAAAACAACTCTGTTTAGCACACAATCTCCATAAAGCGGATTAATACACGACGACTGCAACTGTTTTCCGACATTTTACTTTCCCGTAATTTGTAATTATCACAGAGACGTTCTGTAATGTTCATGATCGAAAACCATCAAGGACCAACTTGAAGACAAGGTGTTGTAAGCAATCAAAGCATAGATTGGGACTTTGTGCAATAAAACTTAGCGACTTTTTCGACAGGATGAATTTTTGTTATGCACTTTATGAAGATGATTACGATTAACGCTTACAACCTAGCTTAATTTATATAATCACTTTTGGATGATATATGCGCCGAGTAAAACGATTAAAGCTCAGCAACATGGCTGTCATTTTCTGTTACGGTCTCCAGCTCGCACGGGAAGTACCACTTATCTACTTTAGGTGTTCAGCTCGTTCACCCAGTGCTTCCATGGGTCTGTACAATGTATCAAACCAATTTAAAAAGCTTTCACCAAAGTTAAAGAAAGCAAGTGTTTTGCGTATGAAACCCCAATCTAGCTTGTCAAAAGCTTTCTCAAAGTCCACCATTAACATGAACCCTGGAATATTATAGGAGATGGAATGATCTATTAAATCTAAAACGTATAGTATTTTTTCACCAATAAATCTGCCCTGAATAAATCCAGTTTGGTTTGAACTAATCAGTTTAGGAATAACATTCTTAAGCCTAGCAGCGATGGTCTTTGCGCCAATTTTGTAATCAGTGTTTAGGAGGGTGATGGGGCGGTAATTTTTTAACAAAGTAGTATCTTTATCAGGTTTGGGGATAAGAGTAATGATACCTCGTGACTGTTCTACAGAAAGATGGTGATTTAAGTACGAGTAATTGAGGGAATTCACGACCAAATTGCCAATTAAATGCCAGAACTTTTTATAGAAATTAGCTGAAAGACCATCTCTGCCAGGGGACTTATCGTTACTTAAAGATAGCAAGGACTTGATACACTCATCAAGAGTGAGAATACTTTCACAGGTCATTGCATCTTCCCTGCTTAAACCCTTACGAGGTAAATCCATGAAAACAACATTTGGAGAACAATGCTCAGATTTGTACAAATTGTCATAGAAACTCTTAATTTCGTTTAATATTACATGATTGTCGCTGCTTATTATTATTATTATTATTATTATTATTATTATTATTATTATTATTATTATTATTATTATTATTATTATTATTATTATTATTATTATTATTATTATTATTATTATTATTATTATTATTATTATTATTATTATTATTATTATTATTATTATTATTATTATTATTATTATTATTATTATTATTATTATTATTATTATTATTATTATTATTATTATTATTATTATTATTATTATTATTATTATTATTATTATTATTATTATTATTATTATTATTATTATTATTATTATTATTATTATTATTATTATTATTATTATTATTATTATTATTATTATTATTATTATTATTATTATTATTATTATTATTATTATTATTATTATTATTATTATTATTATTATTATTATTATTATTATTATTATTATTATTATTATTATTATTATTATTATTATTATTATTATTATTATTATTGTTGTTGTTGTTGTTGTTGTTGTTGTTGTTGTTGTTGTTGTTGTTGTTGTTGTTGTTGTTGTTGTTGTTGTTGTTGTTGTTGTTGTTGTTGTTATTATTATTATCAGCATGGATTACACCTTAAGGCGACAGTTCATGCTAATTCATCGACATTAAGGCGACACTTGTCATTAAGGCGACAGTTTATGTGTCGCCTTATTTCTTAGGTACTAGATAGAAAAATAATTATAGTGTCGGAAATGGGCTTAAATTGTTTGTCCTCCTCTAGAATGTATCTCTACCAAATTTGGTTAGGGTAGGGTTAGGGGTAGTGTAAGGGTTAGAAAAATTCAAATTTTTGTACACAAGTCAACGTAACTGTCGCCCTAAGGTGCAATCCACGCTGGTTATTATTATTATTATTATTATTATTATTATTATTATTATTATTATTATTATTATTATTATTATTATTATTATTATTATTATTATTATTATTATTATTATTATTATTATTATTATTATTATTATTATTATTATTATTATTATTATTATTATTATTATTATTATTATTATTATTATTATTATTATTATTATTATTATTATTATTATTATTATTATTATTTTATTATTATTATTATTATTATTATTATTATTATTATTATTATTATTATTATTATTATTATTATTATTATTATTATTATTATTATTATTATTATTATTATTATTATTTAATACATTTAAAAAAGAAACGAGATCCATCTTATGGATCTCGTTTCTTTTTTAAATGTAATTGTGCTAAGACCGATGTTAAATATATCAAGAACATCTTTTTTCGTCAAGTCGTAGAAGCGTGGTGTGATGCTACTTTTTCTACACCTGAACTAAATTTTGGAAATGAGTACATTTGGAATAACTCTTATATAAAAATTGATGGAAAAACTGTATTTTATGATAATTTATATGACAAAGGAGTTACGAAAATCATTGACCTGTTTAATGCTAATAATGTACCGTTGGATTACTTAACTTTTACTATAAAATATAATGTTGTGAATTTTCCATTTACATCATACTGGGGTTTAATAAAAGCTATACCTAGACATTGGAGATCCACCTTAACAGATACAGTTATTGAGCCCACTTCGAGTGAACGGTTATTAGAGAAGATTATGGAGCATAAGTTTTCAGTTTCTTACGTAATTTACCCTATCTTATTGATGAGGGTGACGACATTGCCCACTTCGCGTGCTAAGTGGAATAATATCTATCCCGTTGATGAAGATCAGTGGGTTCCTCGTTTTAGGATGCCTTTTAAAAGTATTTCAGAAGCACGTTTACAGTATTTTCAGTTTCAGTTCTTACATAGAATTATCCCAACTAATAAATTACTATTTTATATGAAAAAGGTGGAATCTCCATTGTGTTCATTTTGTAATATATATGATGAATCCATTGAACATTTATTCTGGGAATGTAGTTTCGTATCAAATTTTCTCTTAGAGATGGAAAGAAGATTCCTCAACAAGCAATTCTTTTTCTCAAAAGAAGATATCTTTTTTGGTTATCATCAAAAAGAATACAGCCCGTATAATTTTTTAATTTTACACTTCAAGTACTATGTTTATGTTTGCTCAAGGAAAAAGATTCAGTTAGATAAGGAAATGTTCTTATATAAATTTAAGTTTGCCATCAATGTTTCTGCAGCATTGTAAGAAACGCAAGCTTTATAACGATGTAATGAAGACTTTTATACTCGATTAATTTTTTGTATATATTGACAGTGTGAACACGACATGTTATACCAAAAAGATTTTGAACAAAGCTTAAATAAACAGGAGGAAAAAAAAATATTATTATTATTATTATTATTATTATTATTATTATTATTATTATTGTTATTGTTATTGTTATTGTTATTGTTATTGTTATTGTTATTGTTATTATTATTATTATTATTATTATTATTATTATTATTATTATTATTATTATTATTATTATTATTATTATTATTATTATTATTATTATTATTATTATTATTATTATTATTATTATTATTATTATTATTATTATTATTATTATTATTATTATTATTATTATTATTATTATTATTATTATTATTATTATTATTATTATTATTATTATTATTATTATTATTATTATTATTATTATTATTATTATTATTATTATTATTATTATTATTATTATTATTATTATTATTATTATTATTATTATTATTATTATTATTATTATTATTATTATTATTATTTCCCATCTTTTATTTCTTTTTTTTCTAAAATCCATCTTTTATTGAATTTTTAATCGTCATCAGACACAAAACATATTTACAAAGATTGTTTGAACGGAATAGTAATCAAGTTTAGAAAAGAATAGATGTGACCACATGCGCTCTTTCAACTAACCAATCACATGATACAGTATATACATTTCCATCTATACGTAGCTTGTACAGGGTATTTAAAGTATATACATACAAAAACGATCAACTACCTGTGCTGGTAAACTTTTAGATGGAAATGTAAAGAGATAAAGCGGTAAGAGAATTTACAACATGAAAAGAATACATAATATGCAACTACTGTTCTTTACAAACTATGGCACGCAAGTACAACCAATCTTAAAGAAAAATTTTTTTTTTATTTCTATCGAAATCAAAATCTCATAAACATTCGGCTATATACATACAAAAACATTATCAATATAGGAATGAAGTAAAAGACAAAGAACTTATTGACATTCCAAATTAAGTCTGTATGAAAGGCAATTACAGATTTCGTTATACTTCGTTACACGTTTACGTGGAGTACTTTTTTTGGAACAAATATGATGTTCAACCTTTAGAACAAAATTCAATTTTTTGTAGAACTGAAAAACATTAGGCTTAACGTTTTGGGTTAGGGTTAGGGTTTAGGGTTAGGGTTAAGGTTAGGGTTAGGGGTTAGGGTTAGGGTTAGGCCCGCGTCCACTTTAGCGTCAAAAAAAAGGGGACCGAGTCCACTTTTTTGGCCGTTTTTGACGTGAAAAGTGGACCCGGTCCTCTTTTTCGTCAAAATGAAAAGTGGACAGTCCACTTTGGTCCACTTTTTACGTCAAAAAGTCCCCTTTTCCCGTCAAAAAAAAAGTGGACAGTCCACTTGGGTCCACTTTGGGTCCACTTTTTTTTGGACCTCATTTTTGGCACCCTTGCTTCCCCTGGGTGGGGACATTTTGATGTCCCACGATATGTTCGCACCGTGTAGTACAACCTCCAGCAAAAATTTCGAAAAAATTCCAACGTTAAAATTTTCGATGATTTTTTGACGTCACTGAACAGGTTTGACGTCAGATGATGACGTCGATTTTTTTATGTCGTCAGAGGTGTATATGACGTCATCCGATGCATCGACACTCTTTCCGTAGGTACTGTTGATGAGATTTCATTTTTTGTTATTTTCAGGTTACAAATATTTCATTGGAGGACGCCCCCTATATCAATGGAAGAATAATTTTTGAAATCGGCGTGCCCTGAAACCCCCAAAGTCAAATGGGGTAGTCTATGTTCCAATGTTAGGAACTCCAACCCCTAAACCCTAAACCGCAACGTCCAAAAAAAGTGGACCCAAAGTGGACTCAGTCGGGTGGCTGTTCAGGACACGGTTCGACTTGCCTCTTTTATAGGGCCCAAACTCCACAACGGTATAGCACAGGACCAAATTTCGTCAAAATGTTATAAAGAACACATGGGTCTATACACCCTGTGAATATCATGTTTGGGCCCCCTTCCCACTAGCCACTGTTTGAACGCAAAATAGCAATAATAACGCGTTTCCCCGTATAGGCTAATGGTGAAATCTGGTCAATATTTCGACTTAGAAATTAGAGGGCGCTCTCTCCACAACGGTGAGGCCCAGGACCAAAATTCGTCGAAATGATATTAACCATCTATGGGCCTATGCTCCCTGTGAGTTTCATATTTAGGGCCTTTTCCTACTAGCCACTGGTTGTACGCAAAGTAGCATTATCACGTTTTCCCCGTATAGGCTAACAGAAACATTGGTCCATATTTAGACTTGCCTCAGTTAGAGGGCCTTATCTCCGCAACGGTGGCTCCCAGGACCAAATCTCGTCAATATGTTATTACCCAAACATGGGCCTAAATACCCTGTGAATTACATGTTGGGATCCTCTTTCCACTGGCCACTGTTTGTACGCAAAGTAGCAATAACGCGTTTTTCAGTAAAAGCTAACACTAATAGCTGGTCCATATTACGACTTGCCTCGTTTTGAGGGCCCTGTGTCCATAGCGGTTTGGCCCAGGACCAAAATTCGTCAATATGTTATAAACCACACATGGACCAATATACCATGTGAGTATATTGTTTGGGCCCTCATCACACTGGCCACTGGTTGTACGCAAAGTAGCAATAACGCGTTTTTCAGTAAAAGCTAACAGTAAAAGCTATTCCATATTACGACTTGCCTGCTTTCGAGGGCCCTGTCTCCATAACGGTTTGGCCCAGGACCAAAACTCGTCAATATGTTATAAACCACACATGGGCCAATATACCCTGTGAGTATTATGTTTGGGCCCTTATCCCACTAGCCACTGTTTGTACGCAAAGTAGCAATAAGGCGTTTTTCAGTAAAAGCTAACACTAATAGCTGGTCTATATTACGACTTGCCTCCTTTCGAGGGCCCTATCTCCCTAATGATGTGGCCCAGGACCAAAACTCGTCAATATGTTATAAACGACGCATGGGCCTATATATCCTGTGAGTATCATGTTCGAAACCAAAAGACTTCTAGAAACTAATACATTTTCAATGGTACATTGTTATGCTTATAGGCGTAGGGAGCTGTTCGAGATTAGAGGGGGGGAGGCTGAACTTTGTTTCGGAGAGCCGTCCTTTTAGGAGAGGCCCCCTACCCTTAGGAAATTTTTTGAGTATTTGGGGGTCTTTATTTGCAATTTGATGCCAGGAATTGGGCGAATTTTAAGAAAAATTACTGCAAAGTTTGACATTTTTACACAGGCAACAAATAAGGGGTTTTCATCCTTTGACTGAGGGGAGCGAAAGCATACTTCACATCATACCTCCAAATTTTTGACTGGGGAGCTAGAGCCCCCAAGCCTCCCGCTTCCTACGCCTATGGTTAGGCCTATGCTGTATTCCCTTTTTCGGAATGAAAACGTATATTTTATTTTCGGAATGAAAACTCGTTTTTTTTTCGGAATGAAAGCGTGTATTTTATTTTCGGAATGAAAACTCGTTTTATCGGAATGAAAGCGTGTATTTTATTTTTCGGAATGAAAACGTGTATTTCATTTTCGGAATGAAAACGTGTCGGACTGAAAACTTGTCGGACTGAAGACGTGTCGGACTGATGGGTGCACCCCTATTGCCCTGGACTAAATTCTTACACTTATTTTCAATAACTGAAGTCACCGCATTGCTTCTACCGCCTATATTCAGACTGGATCGAGACTATACTACTGAAGTCCAACAGTTACAAAAAACAATTGACTCAAAATTCTCTATTCGTTTGGTTAAGTAGAGTCGCTCGAGCTACCCAAGTGCAGTCACTTCGGGAAATGCCTTTATTGACCCTTTTGGTGCATGAATAGTCGCTATTAGTCTAAATTCTTGTATATCATGCAAAATAAGGTTTGAACAACATACGTAGAAGAAACACCTTAAATAATGAATGAAAGGCTTCAGTCTAACAAGATCACCCTAGAAACGATATCAAAACCACACCCATACAAACGGTGTCAAAAAGTCAAAAAAGAAAAATTAGAACACAGGAGTAGTTTCTCAATGAACGGTATTGGACGTAACGCCAGTCAACACTACAATATTGTGTAGCCAAAACAACGCTGTGATATCGCCATAACATGAAAATGAACATAAATAGCCAGCTTATATAGGGTCGGGTAGCGTACGAGGCTGTGTGCCGCTTGCTGCGTAAGCCGCGCTATTGTTGCCGATTTATTACTTGGAAATTCAATAGGCGGTGGAGTGAATTATTTAAGCTCCAAGCTGTCCTTGATATAGTAAAGTGGAGTGGAACAGACTAATACGATACCACTTTCTTAAGACATATCCACTGAAATTTTAACATTGTTTAGTGCTTACTTTACAAACTTGAGATCATGATCCCAGTCTTTAAAGAAGAAAGCTAACAAGGTAACATTTCACTGAATTCTTTTTGCATAAGATATAAGATACACAGGCCACAATTGCCGTCAGGTGCGTAGCGAAGGTGTTATCTTTGAGGGTGTAGAGATTATGTTTAGCCAACAGATCTGGTAAAGCGTAGCGCGAAAACGAGCTTTAGCGGGTGGGGTCCAGGGGCCCACCTTAGGGTCCCTGGTGGGGTCCACTGGCAGCCAAGCTGACGGCCCAGGAGGCGAAGCCCCCGGAAGCTCTGAGGTTTAAGCATACCTCTGGGTAAAATATAAGTCCTAGGATGGGTATATTTTGGTTCATAATACATCATCAAATGCAAAGATTCCCCATATAGTAATTTTAATGTATTAGGCTATTCCTCTCGTCAGGCCGCTATAGTTTTAAGCGGTTGGAATCTAGAGGCCAGCCAGTGTTTTAGCTAGGACGTTTTCTCAATGCGACATTTACTGATATGTGGTCTGGGGGAGGGGTCTGAGGGGAGGGTGTCCCCCTCCCCTCTGGAAATTTTTGGAATTTGAAAGGTGCCTAGATCGCAAATGGTGAAATATTTGAGTAGATTTCTGCCGTAATGAAGAACCTCAAAATTTACACCCGGGTAGAATTTGCTTGTCAAATTTTTATGTGCGACATTTGTCGTCGTTAATTCGACACTGTCGCAAAAATAGGGGCTGGCAGGGGCGTCCAGGGGGCTTCGCCCCCGGACGCTCTGAGGTTTTAGCATAATCTCTCGGTAAAAAATTAAGTCTCATGCAGGACACTGGTATATTATGGTTCATAAATACATTATCCAATGCAAGATTCCGGATAATTTCAATGTGTTAGGCTGTTCCTCCCGTCATGCCACTATACTTCAGGAGCTGAACCCGTCGTTCAGAATTGGAACATTATGCGTTCAGCATTTGAACACTAGACACGTCAGGCTTTCAAATACGGTAAGTGTTCAAATAGGCGTCCGGCTTTCAAAAAGGGAAAAAAGTGTTCAGAATCTTAACACAAGCATTCAAAATATGCTTTGAACGCCAGGATGGGTTCTGTATTTGTTTCATTTTGGTGTTCAAAAGTTCAAAGCTTGAGACTGAACTGAAGGGAACACACGCGCGGCACGCATTATTTTTTCCCAGGATGTTTGTGGGTAAACCGGATCCTCAGGAGTTTGCAAAATGTGTTTGAAGTCAAAGTTAGGGTTTAGAAAACGGGCTAAGGATATCCTCTCCATGGGTAATCTGGTGCTGCTCCCCATGGTGATGATAAAAGTGAGGAATAATGTGCAGAAAGTGGTTTTTCAAGAATGTCATATGACCCGAAATAGTGCACCTATACGGAAGCCTTTAATTCCCTTTCTTTCCCCGAGTTGCCGACGGACTCAGTCAATCGTCCAATTACACCGATGGCCGTTGGTACGGCCGTATACGGCCGTCACATGCATAATCAATTTGCAGAAGGGCCTTTAACATGAATGGGCCAATTAGATGAAGAGTGGAAAATCGAAATAGCCAATAACTGACTGGCCACGCGCTCTCGTTCTCTCTTTCTCTTTCTTCTTTTCATTCTCCGTCGTCTTCCCTTTCACTCCCTTCCTTTCCCTTTCTTTTCCCGTCTTATCGCATCTTTTCCTCCTCCCATCTTTTCCTCTTCTTTTCTTTTCCCTATTTCCTTTTTGCCGACGGACCGAAAATTTGCCGACGGCGACCAAATATTGGGGGTACGACAACCCCCACACAACCCGCTCGCTACGGCCCTGAGTGCCGTTGCAGATACATCATTCTAAACACGTATAAAATGTACCTTAACTGCCACACACTTTTCTTTATGAGTTTCCGTGGCAGCAACTGTATAGTTTGACAAGTGACCTTTGAAGGCAGACTTGTATTACAGTTTTATTACACTGAGTTTCCATTATTGTTTCTTACTCGAAACCTCATTCAGTTTAGTAACACAGTACACAGTTGTTGGTATAGGAATATATGGTTTTCAACTTGGGTGTATAAAAGTAAGCATAGCCATCTAGTCCATCCATACTAACAGCTGGTTTTTCACAATGGCTTTTGATACTGGTTGTATACATATGCTTTTACAATCCTACCATGTAAGTACAGGCAGCCATCAATGTAACCATTTACTGGCAGAGGTTCCTACATGAACTTGGGCTGATTTCGAAGTACTGGACAGCTGGAAATGTGTCTCCCACAGCCAAGATCTCAGTCCTCTTTGCAAGAAACCATTAGCCTATCATTGAAGCTATTCAGGACAGCTATAAAGGCCAATTCATCCCCCGGTATAGCGTTATAAAAGCTATGTAAGTTGAACTCTTGTTCAACTCTGAGCTATGTCTGTGACTGATTGGCCCATGTGAATAAGGGGTGACCATGTATGGTTCTTACAGCATTATAGCGAGTGAAAATTTGGAAGTACGAGTCGCATTTAACCGGCCTTTACTTAGACTATCACCTCAGTCTCTTCGTGCTTTTTCGATTGTTGTCCAATATAACTTTGAAACCTTACCTTTATTCAGGAGAAATTTGGGATTTTCGTCTGGAGGGTAAATGCCTTCCAGGAGTTTCATATAAAGCATATTGTGACTGAGAACATAATATGAAATTTTATACCTTTAAGCCCATCAGAGTTGGGAGATCAAATTTAATGCAAAACGATACGTTACGTAAGTAAAGCTTAAGTATGTATAATGGAAAATAAAAAAAGGTAAATAATCCTCCTAACTGAATGATTGTTGCGAGACGGCTAAATAAGCCGTGGCGTCAGGTTTTGCCTGACGGGGGGGGGGGGGGGGCAGAATTCCCGACGGGGGGGGGGGGCAGCGATCCGAAGCCCCGACAGCCCCGATGCCGTCGAGAGGTTGGTGAGGGGAATTTGAAGAAAACCTATGTACTATACCAAGCCATTGCGGGGCATATATTCCATAAAATATTGTATATACTAGCGGAATATATAGTTCCGCGCTGATTTAATGTATTTCCCGAAATCTAAATTGTGAAATTGCAAAGCGCGCGAAGCGCACGAAAATTTTTGGATAGGCCTACACTAAAAAGAATCTGTATTTATTTAAAGCTTACATAGGTCAATTGTCCAGACAGTTGAGCCCTATCGCGCACAACTTACATTGTACTTCCATCCTCGAGTCACTATAGCTGTACCGCACCACAGACACAAGAGAACATTTAACTAGGTTTAGCGAAATGAGCTGTAATTCCCGACAATAATATAAATCCATGTAATCTACTTATTTAGTTACTTGAAAAGGTGGAAAGGGTCTGTACTATATTTAGCTATAAGTAACGGAACCGAGGAAGAGTGGGCACAGCGTACCAAAAATTTGGGGTTTTATCGCATAAATGACCCTTTTGAAAACCAAAATAAGTTAACCGACCATGGCTGGCAACACAATTTTCCCTTCAGGAAGCCGGGCCATGCCAGCGGCTCCAAGTTCTAACTATCCCATGCCGTTGCAGAGCATATTTGCATATTGTCACTTAATACTTCAATAGCCGAGTTGTGCACTGATAGTGCTCTTTTGAATGTGAGTCGTGAAATTGCAAGACGCGCGAAGCGCGCGAAAATTTTCGGTAGACTTACACAAAAAACATTATGTAGGCTAATCATTAAGAACAAAAAGAAAAAAAAAGAAAAATTGTAGGGGATGTATTCCGTATCTGGGATAACATGCATTGTATCGAACTAAACCACCTAGACTACCCGATGAATGAGTGAGTCGCTCACCAACTGACCGTACCGCTTGACACACACAAGAGAGCAGCAACTAGGCTTTGAGATATGGGATGAAATTTACGACCTCCACATAAACTGTGTACTCTGCTTACATGTTACTAGGTAAGGTGGAAAGGACTTGTTCTATCTAGCTATGTGGAATGGAACTATTGAGGAAACTCGAGTGACTCTACAGCGCGCGTAGGGCGCCGAAAATTTTGGGGTTTTATTAGAGCAATTCCTTAATTTGGAAAATCCTCTTGAGAGCAAAAAAAGCAGGTGAATGTAGGGGCGACTAGTCACCTTCGGGAACTGCATACATTATCGTATAGACTAAGACTATCCGACGAAAGTGTCAAAATTCCCCGACTGGGTGCCAGCGTTCCCTGACGGGGGGCATGGCCCCCTGCCCCCCACCTGGCGCCACCACTACGGTTCATCTTTAGGAAAAATTTTTTTTATCAAATCTGAACCCCAAAATCGAGTCACTTGAGGTCATCACAGGTCACAAACCGAAATCTTTGTAAACACGATATTTCAAGGTAGACCGCCAGGATATATTCCACACTTACAATGTGGATGTGGTATGGTCAATAAAGAAACCAAATTGTTTTTGGAAGAGGTCAAAGGTCATCTGAGGTCACCGTAGGTGAAAGTACGAAAACCTTGTAAATTGCTTCTAAACACGTTATCTCAGGATAAGAATGATAGAAGCTTTCACACTTATAATATAGATTGGTCATATTCCGAAAAAGAAGCCTATTATTTTTAGTGGAGGTAAAAGGTCATTTGAGGTCACCAGATTCAAAAACCGAAAACCCTCTTAACATGATATTTCAAGATAGGAATGATGTACACTTGTCATACTTGTCATATATATTTGTCATATGACGAAAAAAGGGTAGTATATTTGACGGAGATCAAAGGTCATCCGAGGTCACCAGAGGTCACCAGAAGTGAAGGTACAAAAAAGTTGTAAACACCTTATTTGAAAACACCTTATCTCAAGATAGTAATAATGTATACTTTTCATACTGAATATATAGATTTGTCATACTACGGATATATATTTTTCATTTTGCTGGGAAGGTTCCTATTATTATTATCATCATCATCATCATCATCATCATCATCATCATCATCATCATCATCATCATCATCATTATTATTATTATTTTTTTTTTTTTTTTTTTTTGATCAGAGGTCATGTGAGTTCACCAAAGGTCAAATGGTGAAAATCTTAGGAAGGATAATTTTGAGTGATTAACCTTAGTGCGACAAAGCATATCCTTTGGTAAGAAATCACTAAAAGCGTTTTGATTTTCTGGTTTATTTTTGCCAACGCCTGACAAGGGCTTCCTAAAATATATAGTCGAAAAGGTGGGATAAGTTACACAGCACCCGAAAACTTCTGACAACCACATTCTGATCATTTTACCACTCCTTTCAAAATATTTGGGGTAGGCAGTCTACTTTTGAGTCACACTTGTTGAAGAACTTGGAGCGCTGAATGACGCTGCCCGTTGAGAGGTCAATTGAAGTAGGTTCCGGGCCATGATTTTCCATAAACAAAAATTGTGAGTTCCTATCTGCTTGTTTTTAATAGTAGCAACCACGTGTGGTTAGGCTTTTTCGTTTAACCACTTCAGTACGCGCTATGATGAGTTTTCCTAGCTCTTCAAGGGAATTAAGCGCAATGAAGATTGATTCCAACTCTGGCAGGTTGACATGTAGAGCGCCTGCAATACCGGGTTTGCTCCGTGGTATGCTCTTCGGTTGAGTAGATTGGCACCCCCTCCAACAGAGGGCGTTTCTCGTTAGGGAAATTGTTGGACGGGGCGAGGTATTACATTCCTTTCTGAGGTGTGTGAACTTTGTGCACTGAAAAACGTCCAGCAATTGAACACTTGACCCGTATGTGGCTCAGCTAGACTGAGATTCTTTTGGTTGAAAATCTATGGATCGAAGAACTCCAGGTTTTCAATTGTTGACCTCCGGTGACTTCCGTCAAATAAACTCTGACCTCAGCAAAACAACGGAAGGAACCTTGCCTGCAATGTGACGAATCTATACATGCAGTATAAGAAGTATCCATCAGTGCTATGTTCGGATAACGTGTTAATGCACGGCTTACATTTTTTCGTACTTTGACCCATATTGACCCCAGATGACCTTTAATCTCCACAAAATAAAGTATCATTTTTCATGTAATGTGGTAAATCTGTATGACGCATTCACATTTTAAGTATGAAAAGTATTCCTCCTTTCTACCTTGAGGTCTTTACAAGGTTTCGGTTTTTGACCTCTGCTGACCTCAAATGACCTTTGATTTCCTCTAAAATCAAGATATTCCTTTCTCGTAATATGACAATCTATATCCATCATTCCTATCCTGAGATAACATGTTTACAAGCAATTTACAAGGTTTTCGTACTTTTGCCTCCGGTGACCTCAGATGACTTTTGACCTCGACCAAAAATAGAGTTGTTTATTGACCAGAACGCATCCACATTGTAAATATGAAATGTATCCGTGCTCTCTACCGTGGGATATCGTGTTTGCAAGGTTTTCGGTTTTTGACCTCCGCTGGCCTCAAATTACCAAAAACAATAAGGTGCCTCTCCTTAATATGATAAATCTATACACCAAGTATGAAAAGTATTCATCAATCATGGCATAGTAAATGGCAAAATATTGACATTTGGCTGACATTTTGGATTTTTGGAAATAAGGCATACTTCCCCTGTTAGGCATCTGCGGGATTTTTAGTATATTATTTTGGGGACCTAACAGGAAATCTTTGTGATGAAAAAATTCTGTTGCAATTTGTTTCAAGTTTAGTGAAAAAATGGCTAGGTTGCTTGGCCTATTTAGGCATCGTGCTGTTTTACATAAACGGATCTCACAAAGGAAGGAATGCGAAGGATGGAATTTCTGTTCATGTTGATGAAATGGGGATAAAGCTGTTGGATATCGTAATTGTTACTAGTTGTATCGTAATTGTAAGTTCGTATTTCATTTAACTCTGACCAAAAATGACCTATATTTTAAAACTAGTTAAGAACATACATGCCTGTTAAAATAGACAGGGTAGTTGAAGGGAACTAATGGGGCAATCGCACAACACACACACACACGATCTACGCCCTGAGGTTGTGGATGAGTGGGGAGAAATTGATTGTATGTGTAATTGAATACTTCAGTTTCCTCTCAGTCTCAGTCTAGTGAGATTTTTAACTTATCTCAAATTGTCGGAGCCTAAAAAACGAACTATTAACCCATACTCTTACTTAGTGGGGTAGCTACGGGGCACGAGGGGCACGTGCCCCATGACAAAGCCGTGCCACCCCAGGTGCCCCCCCCCCCCCCCACGGAAAATTTTGGAATGTACAGTTTTGACATTTGAAACGTCCACTTGTTCTTAAACTCAAATATTACAAACTTTAAATTGTTAACTCAAATTCAAAAGTAAATGACATGAAAATGTAAAATAAACTCCATACCACTCATCCACAACACACATACAAAGTGTGGGTGTTAGCTGGAGTGAGAGTACTGCTGTTTCCAGCCCCTCTCGTGTCGCGACTACCTCAACGTCCATACAAAATGTGGTATCTAAAGTGACTTCAAAATAATCGTACATATTTCTTAAACTTTGTTAAATTCCAAATTTTGTAATAACAATCAGACTTTAAAAGAAAAAAAAATGGTTTAACTGCCTTTTCATTTCATCAATATATAGGAAAAATCTGTCTCTTGTAATCAATCATGCTTTATTTTATCGTCAACTTTCGTGATACTTAATCTGACATAAGAGTGTCTACATCCATTTAAGTCAGTTTCATAAATGCTTGTTTGTGAACGGGGTAAATTAATTTGGCTTCCTTAGTGTTACATATCATGAAAAACTTGTTTAACGTTTGATGATAACCCCAGACTGTTTTCATTCCATCCATCGCACTAATCTAAAGTATCTTTAATTATACTATTTTAATAACTGCGCTTTTCGCTTTATCGAATACATCACTGAAAGTTCTGTTTTAAAACTTGTGTAAACAGCCGGCAGGTCAAATTAAAGTTAACACGCCATGGTAGCTATTCCCATCATGAACTTTTCATTTTTCATGGGTTCATCGGCGACGGCACAAATGGGTACGGGAAGTTGAGAGGCGTTCTCACCCCCCTCCCTTCAATCAGTTTTCGACCAAAATTACTCAAAAATGTGTACAATTCATAGATAGGCGGACGGTATAAGACGTCTTTGCGAATGAGTTATGGATGTAACAAAAAACAACTGTTTCAAATCAAACCTTTCGCACACTGACTATCTCGACTTTTTAGTGATATTGCAATGTTAACATTTGCAATCTTACTATCTTAAAAAGTCAACGCAATATATTAAGATACTAAATCACGGAATGTTAATATCTTAATATCTCCACTAGAAGATATTGATATGTAGGCCTACTGAGTATCAAAAATCTTGTTTTCTCGATATTTTTGAGTAAAATATTAAAATACTAAATTACAGTATATCAATATCTTAATATCTTTACTGAAAGATATTGAGATCATATTGACAATTGAGATCTTTTCATCTGAACATGTTACGAAAATATATTTAGATATTCTTTTCAAGGGAAAGTTGCCTGGGGCAATTGTCAGGGTGAAAATATTGTGTAGTTGTACATTGTCAGAGGAGGAGGGAATTGTAGTCCTGGAACTAGCTAAGGCTTTATAATGTAATTTAATAATCACAGGATTTGTTTACATGTCCTTAACAGTAATTCCCCAGTGTTGCCGTTGGGGAATTTTTGGCTCAGATGAGCTAGGGCACCGGCCGACGAGCTCGTGTGTCTTCGCCTTACAGCTTCCCGTAGTTACGTTGAAGCAGTGTATAAGTTCACGTTTCGCCCAGTGTTTACCACCGTCCAACGGCGGGATTTTCGGTTATGGAGGATAACGTTGATGTCCAATTGTGATGTTCAGGCGTGTTGCTTTACCCATGTTAATCAGTAGGGCCCTGGAGATCGATGGATAAAAGAGCTACGATGGTTCTGAGATATGTGCAAGTTCGTAGACCTATATGTCCTAGCCCACCTGAACCAGAAATTCCCATACGGTAACACTGGCCTCTTCCGTGCACTGTAAAAACAGTGTTTAGGAATTATACACTTTTCTAAACACTTTTTTGCCTCCACTTTGGAAACACGTTTACACTCTAAACACGTTTAGGAATTAAACACATAATGTTTAGGAATTAAACACATAATGTTTAGGAATTAAACACATAATGTTTAGGAATTAAACACATAATGTTTAGGAATTAAACACATAATGTTTAGGAATTAAACACATAATGTTTAAGAATTAAATGTGTTTCCAAACTGGGGGCAAAAATTGTGTTAAATTCCTAAACACGTTTTTTAGAGTGTGAGGTTGGTCAGGCATGTTTTGGAACAAAGACGGGAAGGGAAGCAGACAACCTCAGGAAAAGCTTTACAGCAGCACTGAAATCATTCGTGCTTAGAGTTACCATTACATCCAACCTCAAAGTCGTAAACTACCTGGACATGAACTCCGTTAAGCACAGGAATACACCACCCATGCAAGACAGTTTGTGATAAGACAATCTTCTTCAACGCAAACTCACCCACCCCCACCCCACCCTCCTCCCAATGTCATCAAAGGGATATCTGAAAAGACCACAAAATACTCTCAGAAGTATCATCAGGAAAACAAGTGTTCGACAATATAGTCCCCAGCTGCAACAAGGTTTTCAAAGCGAGCTGCTACAGCAGTGACCTTACAAGCAGTATGCACAACAACCACCAGCCAAAAAGAAACGCCAACTAAACGTAATTTCGTTCACCCGGTCATGGGCGCCCGTGCCCACTACCGATCTCTGAAAAAAAATGAAAATTTTAAAATGATTCTCAAATGCGTTTAAGCTATAGATTCCTGTAAGGGGTCAGGTGAGGTGAGTGTTTGACCGGGTGATGGCTTTATTTTAATCATTTATTTTCTATCACAAATGGTTCTCAAACTATCATAATTTTCGCATTTTTGCAAATCATTGGCAAATTATCAAATTTTTGCGCGCTCCGCGCACTTCAAAGCTTACCTCAATATTGTCCTTATTATCAATATCTTCTGAAAACAGCTCCTGGAGAAGTACAGCGGCAAAAGTTGAAAGATTTAACGAATTTTGAGGTAAAAGACTGGCTTTTTGATTGGCAGATAGTTTTTTTTGTTAGGGAATTAAAAGTTTCTAGACACAGAGTATGAATGCAGGTTTTGTCATTGAAATCATATTTAATGAAAACTCTCCGACGGGGCGTTTCGCGCGCATTCGTCATGGTTTGCACTCCATCTCATGATCATTATTAAGGTAATAAATAAATACATTGAACTCTTCTAGGTCAACACTTCTCCGAGAAACAGAGGTGGGCATACATCCCCAACCTCTGTAGGGCCCCCATTAATACGGGATCGTTCTAATTTGTAGGAAGATTGAAAGGTTGGAAGGTTGAAAGTGCGTATTTGCCGTCATACATTTTTCAAAAATTTTTACCCCTATACCAGTCAGGGAAGTCTAATATCACATCCCTGCACCTATACTCTCCCTCTCTCCCATTCCTCATTGCTGGAAGTTGTTCGTCTGTATTTTCGTTCAAAATTAGTAAAAAAGCGATTGTTGTAAAGTGCTCGGTGTCATACTCTATAGCAGTGATTGTCAAACGTGGCCCCGGGCCCTGTCGATGCGCCCCTGAATTGATTTTACGTTTCGAGGAAATCATGTTAGACAAGATAAAACGTAGCAAAGTAGAAAAAGGGGCGATTAATTCATGCTGACATGTATGTTTAAATTATGTTATTTAAAGTCACTACTTGACTCCTTCCAAGCTCGCTCTCCTGAAGTGGTGCCAGGTTGACTACGTAGCAGGCTCTACGGCATGTTCCTTGTTCAGTCATATCTAGCCAAGATTATTTCGTGTGCCGTGTTGTTGGCAATCATGTTATGTACACGGTGGCATATAGTTATGTGGCGCTGCATTATGGAGTGGTTGTATTTGTAGTGAAAAGCTTGTAGCAAAGTTACATCCGGAAATTTAATTGCAAAGTGAGGTGACTGTACAAATGAAAAATGTATCGTGTTGAACATGTGTTGATTGGTAACTGAAATTAAAATTTCTGCATGTCATCTTCGGTACTTGTAGAAATCAAAAGTAACCAAAGTGGCATTCCCTAACGATGTATTTGCGACATTTTTTTATGGGCTCGCTCTTTCCACAGCTCTGTTAATCATTCAATCAACTTAATAAATTTTTTCGACTTTTGGGAATGCGGATCTCGAACTCAGCAGACCCACTTGTCTATCTCACCGCATTTGAGAGTAATTGATCAAGGGCTTTCTCACACGCTGGCCCTTAAAGCAAGATAAGTGCACAACTGTTGTGAAATCCGTTTCAAAGTGCAGTTTTTTGTCGCAAAATACTTAGTTTGGAAAACAACGCATGAAAAACATCAGAATGACCGTAATGGTGACTGATGCATGCTAGACGCAAAATGCATGAGCGTCAGGTGGCGGGGGGGGGGGAGCAAGGGGTCATGGCTCCTGTCGTCTGGAAAACTAAATTTCTTCGGGGAGTCTTAAAGGGTACGATAACGTATGTAATCCCCCAACGACGACCAGCCGCTGTGACGAATTTTGCTCTGAGGAGAGCCGATTGTTCCATAAATCCCGCAAATTTTCTCCAAAAGCCCAAAATTTTCGGCGCTCTTCTCGAGCCGAAAGTTCTCGTTTGCCATCCTTTCGGCACCCCCGTCGACTTTGTCGGTGCTTCTGGTTAGCGAACGCTCCGTCGGAGAGCTAGGCCGCCCTGTCGAGCAAATCCTGGCACCACCTCAATTGCAGAGGCAAATTTGTAATTAACAGTGCAATTTTCTGTAATCTGGAGCGTTTGGAAAGCAAACTTATCGGACCTCAGCCCCAACCATGGTAGGGCTGAGGTCGGGTTGCTCATGTTTCACACTGCACGAGTGCAGACTGCCACCTTAACTGCTTAAGGAATCACTTCCTATGAAAATTGTTTCTGTTTGTCGTAGATATAGCTTCGGGAATTCGCACTTTCCAATTATTGTACTTTCTCTAAGCCTGTTATCCTCCCCTGCGTCACTCGACATCATCCCAGCCTCTCCATTTGGCCCTCATCCTCAAAACGTTTGAGAACCACTGCTCTATAGTATCATTTGGATGTCAGGTAATAAGAATCATGTCGGCGCCCCATTTTACGTAATAATCCAGAGCTTCCAGGAGGCCCCATACCGGTGTCTGCCTGCCTTCGATACCCTTTTATAGTGAACAGTGAAGCAAAGAAAATAATTCGGAATAGTCCAAGAATGTTTCTGTGGACTCCATGCAGGTGTTTTGCGTAAAAAACTTTCCCGAATGGAAGGCATTAAAGTATACCCCCTATTTCGTCTAACTAAAAATTAGAATTCACAAAACTAAAAATATCCCAAAGATAGCACCATTTTGCATCTAAGCAACCTTAAACTAACAAAAACGTCTCAAAGAGGAGGGGGCATTCCCTCCTATCACACCCGTCCCCCAGGACGGCACCTTTATGTAGTGACAATGGAAAGCCCAGGGACGCATAAAAAGGTACGGTTTACTCAGACTTTGGGGGTTTAACTGAGGTGGCATTACGACGTCATCTGTGGTGCCCCCCCCCCCCCCTCCATCGCCAAATTCTGGTGGCGCCACTGCTCCAAGTACATTGATGAAGAGATTTTCTGTATTGGAATGCTTGAGGACCGCAAGAATTGTCAGCAATTGGATGAATGTGAACAGGTTGCAATTGAACTGTAGTAAAAAGGAGTATTTTCAAACTCGGCACCTCACCTCAACTTAGTTGGAACTCGGAAGTGATATGGGATTGATATTATTGCCACTCATGTCAATGAAAGTACTGTTTAGTATCTTGGGGTTTATTCGGATAGTGAAATGTGTTTTGCTAAGCACATAACAGAGAAATGCAAAACAGCTGTGTTTCATTTGCATCGCATAAGAGGCTTACGCAGCCATTTGAACAGAAAGCCCCCTAAACTGGTTAAACATGCTTAGTTGATTTATCCCACCTTGACTACAGACTGTTGTACTTTACTGTACTATGGTTTACCTAAACATCTCTTTACAAGTTGCAAAGAATGCAACATTTTGCTGCAAAGCTGATACTCAAAAAGAAAGATTGACAGTACTACTGAGTGTGGAAAAGAACTTCAGGGCTTCCTATTATGTACGGTAGGCCCACAGAATACTTTTTAGATTCTTGTGCGTGTCATATTAATGTAGGACTCTGTGAAAGGGAAGTGGAGTCGTTACTCGACTCCCGGCCCTAGCAATGATTAGGTTCCCAATTATTTGGCAAACTATTTATCAACACGGAAAGTGGATACCCTCTAAGGTCTGTATCTATGTTGTACCGAGAACCCTGCCAAAGGCCTTTGGTGATAGCGGCCTTTTCGGTGGCACCGTCGAGGCCCAAGAAAGGGGAAGTTACCCACTGAACTACACGTCATGTGGTTCTGTCACCAGTTGTAGGAGTACGATTAAGACATACCTGTTCCGGAAGGCATTCCACTAGTTTGCCTATTTTACAGGGTGTAGTTGTTTTGCAAGGCACCACTACATACAGCTTCTATAGACGTGTGTGCTATAGAAGTCCGGCCCAGAATTCTTTTCTTGATCTCGCAAGCTAAAAATATCTGTCCCCCAGTTGCTCCTTGTCTGGCCACAGGTAGCATTCTCAGCCTATGGCGCGATCATTGGGCACCATATGGGCCCCACAGAAGTTTGAACCGAAATTTAAATAAAGCCATTGTGTCAGCCACGCCATGTTACCCACATGGATATTTCTAGAGCCCACCAATCTAGGCCACTACCGTGTATGATTAGACGTACACGGTGGGCGATCCTTAATGTGACAGCATGGTATATGGACCCTATGTAGAAATCATGATGCATACGTCAATAGCAATATTTTGCTTTTCTTCCTAAATCATGAGAAGCAAAAAATCTTCTAAACTGTACTCACGATCATTCAGTCTACGCAGACGAGTGGTTCCTTGCGGGGCGTTTCGGCAATTCGGTGGGCGCGATGAGCGCTACGAAGGCGGCAGGGAGGCGCTCAATTTTGAAAAAAAATGAGATATTAAATTTAAACCGGGAATTTACAAGATTCCAAAAGGTTTTCCCTGGCTGAACTCTCAAATTGGTTCTTATAAAAAAAAAAAAAAAAAAGGAGGGCTCAAGAGGAGATAAAATGGAGTCCTAAAGTCGAGTAGGTCTAACCTTTCCGCCTTACTTGCACTACAAAGTTTGTGAACTATCATTGTCAGTTGACAGGAACTAGCCTCTAACAGTGTTTAATTTCAAAAATTTCCTGGCGACTGAGGACCTCCGTATTCTCATCAATGAGTGAAAGCGGTGAACAAATGGGCCATGGCTAAAGGTTACAACTCTGTCCGGACATTTCGTCCCCTGAGACATGTCGACCCAGAGACACCTCGGCGCATGAGACATTTCGGCCCCCGAGACACCTCGGCCTCGAGATATATTGAATACGCGGACCACTCGGCCTCAATTGAAGTAACTGTATGTTTCCACACCAGGTCTAGGATATGCGGATGCAGTCAGCAGACGGGTACGGGGTGTTAAGAAGAAATTTCTTAGCTTGTGAACTTACAGTACATGTTACACTAGCAGTTGGGCTAGGCATATTTTCACCCCACTGTATTTCCTGTTTTCTTTTCTCTTAAACTTCGTGTGGTCGCCAAAGTTGCAAAAGTATATCTAAGACATCGGGCGTTATTTCAGACAAATCATCAATTTTTCCTTGGAAATTTAGATGTAAAGGTGAGGAAAGTTGACAAATTGAAGAAATTTTGTGAGACAAGTGTCTATTTGTCTCGTGCAACCATGGGCGTCAATCCTGGGGGGACGGGGGGACATGTCCCCCCACATTTCGATGGGTGGGGGACACAATATCAAATGCCCCCCCACATTTGCGTAAAAGAGTAGTGTCGTGACCATGGGCGTCCGCAGGCATGGTCAAGGGGGGGCACTTGCCCCCCCCTGGAAAATCAAAAATTTGAAAAAACGTATAAAAATAAAGAAAAAAAAAACGAACAAAACGGGTTTTCCCTGTTTATATGTGGCAAATAGGCTTTAAAAATGGCATTTCCAGCGATCTGGGAGGCATTTTGGGCGAAATTTTCTTGCGCTTCGCGCAAACTCATGGTGTTGCGGACCTTTTGCCCACGCCTAGAAATTTTTGCCCCCCCCCCCTGAATTTTTTTTCTGCGGACGCCCATGGTCGTGACTCTATTTGACTGGCTTTTTGAGTGACATGTAGGTTTGTTGGGCAATTGTTAAGTGTCTTGATGCAGATTCTGAATGCAGATTTCGTCAGGGAAATCTTATTTAATGGAAAAATTTCGGCGCGCTTCGCGCGCATGCGTCACGGTTTGCACTTCTTCTCATGACCGTT
This sequence comes from Holothuria leucospilota, assembly GCA_029531755.1. NCBI lineage: Eukaryota > Metazoa > Echinodermata > Holothuroidea > Aspidochirotida > Holothuriidae > Holothuria > Holothuria leucospilota. The sequence continues at coordinate 767,653 of CM055970.1, forward strand.
AAAAAGGTAATTATACATGGAACAATTCTGATCACAACACTTTCCAAAAACAGACATACATCTCCAGACATCTGCAGGGGCCTCGCATCAATATGGGATCATTCAATCAGTGGCGTGCGCAGAGGGGAGGGCCATTCCGCCATGCCCACCTTCACTGATTTCGAATTTTTTTAAGTCCCTAAAAATACGTAAATTTTTTAACACAAATTTACTTAAAAAAGGTAGCATATTTGGCACCAGATTACATGTAAGGACACAATATTTTTCAATAAATTTCAAAGGGGATGGGGACACCCCATTGGGCCATATCCCCCACACTTATGCCTAATTTTTTAGTTCCTAAAAATACGTAGATTTTTAACACAAATTTTACTTCAAAAGGTAACATATGTGGCACCAGATTGCATGTAAGGACACCTAATTTTTCAAAAAATTTAAAAAGGGAGAGAGACACCCCCTCCCCTTAGATCCATCCTCCAGGCCAGCGGTCACACAATATACTGCATCCCCCCCCCCCCCTTGTGGAAGGTTGAAAGTACGTTGTTGCCGTTAAACACTTTTCAAGAATTATTACCGAGCGTGGCCGAAGCCATTATTTTTACCGAGCTTCGCCGAAGCCATTATCGGTATAGATGGTGCAGGCGCGGATCCAGGTTGGCCTGGGGAGCCGTCCCCCCCCCCCCACGAAAGGAGAAAAGGGGAAGAAAAGAAAAAAGAAAAGGATAAAGAAAAATTAAGAGCAAAAAATTAATAAAAGTGTCTAAGAACGTATTTAAAGTATATATTTCTCTAGGGGTTGGGTGGAGCTATAGCTGGATTATCTCTTTAGATATCTTTCACATAATGTTCGAAAAAGGTGAATAGCTGAGTAATGATCCTTGACTTAAGATATAAATAAGTAAACATCGTGACATGTGCAGTATGGGCCCTGCTAGCTGCACTGAAAACAGTTGTAACAATTTTGTGTTAAAGAATGAAAGTTTTTGTAATCTAAAGGGATTGAGAGGCAAAGTTTTCGCCATGCAGACCTTGCAGAATGAATACAGAAGACGAGCTGTCAGGTGACGTGCTATTGTGCACAGTGGCACCGGCTGTTGCAGGCAAAGTAGCGGCGTGCATACCCTATTCGATTTCAAAACTGTCTGAAAAGTTTTAAAATGAACTCAAAAGGCTTTTAAGCTACAGGCAGTTGCGTCGGCACAGTGGGCAATGGGTGACGTGTGTCCCCCTCCCCCATCGATTCTTGAAAATTTTTAAAATGGTCACAGAAGTCGTTTAAGCTACAGATTTCGGTGGAGGGTGGAGGGTGAGATGTATTTTTGATGATTGGTTTATTTGCTCTTACCCTTTTCTTTCACAAACTGTTCTCAAACTATCATAAGTTTTGGAAATTCTTGACAAATTCCAAATTTTCCCACGCTCCGCTAGCGTCAAGCCTTGTGTCAGAGTTGTCCTTATTTTCAATAGCTTTCGGTAACCCACGGGGGAACCAAGGAGCTAAAGTGTTTTTAAGAATTCTCAGTCAGAAGATTCGTTTCTGAATAGCATAGGTTGGTGGGAAAATGACAGTGTCCGATGCAGGTTCTAAATGCAGGTTTTGTCATGGACTAATATCTTATTCAAAATTTCGGCGCGCTTCGCGCGCATACGACAGGGTTTACACCCGATTTCATATACCATTGACAAAGCTATGACGCAAGAAATTATTCAAATGCAAACATTTTTCTAAAAGTACATCTCCTTCTCTGTAGGGCATTCATCATTATGGGATCTTTGACTAATCTAGTCTAGCACATGGTTTGAAAGATTGAAAGTACGTAATTGCCTTATTTTCTAAACATTTTACCGCGACGTTCAATAACGACGAAAATCTTTTCTGAAACGAATTTTGCCTGTCCACCATCCCTCTTGCTATACTTGAAAAGACAAGGTGATATATATCTCCTCCCATATGGATGTCGGGTAGTGAGAATCCCGTTAGTCCCTCTTTTGTATACTGTAACTAATTCAGAGCTTCCAGGAGGCGCTATACTGTTCTCTGTCAACCTTGGATATCCTTTTAAAATGTAAAGGAAATATTTTATTATAGTCCAAGAATGTTTCTGTGGATTCCACGCAGGTACAGTATAATTGCGTGTACAATTTTCCCACGGGCGTGGATCATGGGGAATGGGGAGACGCGTCCCTCTCACTTTTTTGGAAGGAGGACATCGTCAAAAAGTCCCCCTCACTTTTTCAAAAATGATAGAACAGACTGCAATTATGCCTAGGAAAACGAAATTTTTAGAATAAAAATAACCTAAACATCCTACACTTTTAATGCACCAAATCGCATCTGAGGGTATTCAGTTCTAGAAAAATTTCCCTTCAGACCCCTCCCCATGCCGACGATCACAAAACTTATTGCCTCCCCGTGACGCAAATTCTGGCTACCACCACTGCTTCTTCAACCAGGACGGCGATTCACAAATGTGGAAAAGTCCCCAACCCGCTACACACTTTTGGAGATGGATCCACGCCCATGATTTTTCCTGAGACTTTAGGAGGTTTGAAGACAATATATTAACCGTCTCTTACTCCCCTTTTTCACCTGAACGAAAATTAGAATTCACTAAATTGTGGACATTTTTTAAACATACAATGATCACTTTAGAATGACCCAAAGATACCACCACTTTGCATATAGGCTCCCTAAAATTATCAAACATTTCTCAAAAGGGAGGGTAAACTCCTTCCTGGGATTGCACTCTCATGTACTAACAAGAAAAGGCTCTCCCACTCTTGTATATAGCGTATACAACATCCCACTGCCTAAAAAGGCACCGTTTAGCAGTTACCTGCTGTTCCCCCAATCACCAACTCCCGCCGGCACCATCGGTCATAGATTCTGAAGGGTATACCCTCCAGAAATCCATAAAGAAGGTGATATATCATCTCTCCTCCCATATGGACGTCAGGTTGTGAGAGTCCTGTTGGTCCCCCTTTTCAGTGTACAATTAATGCAGAGCTCCCGGGAGGCTCTATACCGAAAATTTCGGCGCGCTTCACGCGCAATTGTTTACGCTTACGGAGAGAGGTATGTTTTTATTGAGTGATGGATTTATTTTTATCACTTTTTACGAAAATCATTTGACATCTTTTACGATTTTTGCAAAGTCTTCTCAATATTTCTTGATTTTCGCTTGATCTGCGTAGTTTTAGCTTTGAATTACTCCTTTTACTATCAATAAGGTCCCAAAAGTATTCGCATTACTCATCGGTGGGGTTCTACCATAAGCCAATTATTCATGTGCATAAACGTGATTTCAGAGGAGCCAGCATTGTAAGGATGTAAAGCAACTGATATTCCATTTTTCACCCTCCTCTTCTTATGAGAACTGGAAAATTAGTATCGAACCCACCTTCTAATTGATAGACACACATAAAGGGAATTGACACCGTTTGTAATAGCAATGGTTTTAAATGTAAATTCAAATTTTCGCGGGCAATTGTTTCATCTGACGTCCTTATACCTGAATAACGTATAACGAAAATAAAACACTCATTATGGCAAAATCATTTCAAGTTACCTGCATGGGCTCATAATGTTGGCGTGTAAGTTTTAAGATAACTTAGATTCTCCGGAACTTCTGCAGGTACATATAGTAACTTATACTGAGCCATACACATCAAATTCCATGCAACATGAAAAGGTATAAAATCTCACTGACATAAGAACTGGAGCCGATTTCTGTGCTCTTAAAATGCAATACTGCGAGAGCTTCCGGGGGCTTCGCCCCCTGGACCCCGAATGGGCCCTATTGCGGACGACTGGACACCACGCGCAGGAACTCGCGCTCGTGGTGAACCTTCGGTGCACGTGCGCATGGGATTTTCCATCTTGCCCCCCCCCCCCCCCTCAAACTTTCTGGATCCGCGCCTGCAGATGGTGATTGTTAATACACTTACGACTACAAAGCATTCTGAAAACGCCCTTGCTAATCCTTCACACCTTTGCTATACTACGATCAGCTCCAAAAATATCCCAAAGATATCCCATTTTGCATCTAAGCAACCTTAAATTAACAAACATTTCTCAAAGGGGAGGGTTACACCCCTCCCCTTTGACCCCTCCCCCAGGATGACACCTTTATATAGTGACAAAGGAAGGATCCCCACTGCTGTATACAAGCGCAGGGTGAATAAAAAAGGTGCAATTTACACGCCGCCACTGCAGTTAGTAAAAACATTCAGCCAGTCGGAAAAATTAGAATTCACTAAATTATGGACATTTTCCAGTCACGTACGATAAGCTCCAAAAATATCCCAAAGATAGCACCGTTTTGCACCTAAGCAGCCTTAAATTAACAAAAAATTCTCAAAGGGGAGGGGGTGTCCCCTTAGACCCCTCCCCCAGGACGACGCATTTATGTAGTGACAAAGGAAGGATTCCCACTGCTGTATACAAAACGCAGAGCACATAACAAAGTGCAATTTAAACGCCTCCACTCAGTTGGAAAAAACATCCAGCCGGTCGGAATTTGGGACCTTCAAACGCCCAAGTATATCACCCTAGCAGCGGGCCTGGTCGGGTCCATGATCTCCGACAATGATCCACGCTGCGAAGCGTTGTTTCAGCTATTTTGGGACATGATGAAAATAACATCTTGAAGTAATTCCGTGGACTCCGTGTATTTCACCTGGCAGATCATCTGTGATGGTCATGTTAACTTTGAAATGATAATTCTTTTTAGAATAGGACAACGTCAGTCATCATAAGGGGGGGGGGGGGGGGGTGGAGGAATGGGCCTATAGGAAGACGCCCCCTCTTCAAAACCAAAGGTATTGGTTTGTGCTAAGTCATGTATGTCCCCCGTCCCCCCCCCCCCCACATTTGAATACGGATTGACGCCCCTGCGTGCAACCATAGGCTATGTCTGCCCCAGCCCTATCTGTATCTGTATGGCTAGGAGATAAAACGCACTAGGCTACTACAGTTACAGTTAGGATGAAGAAGGTAATGGTAACAATAAATATCCCACCGTGAGAAATTTACGTATTAGCGTGAGAGAGTGAGAAAAACTCGAAATGAGTTTCACGCTCAATGCGTTAGAGTTGGCAGCCCTGTCATTTTTCGAGGGAAAATTTCATTGGAGCCCTATACACTTTCATGAGGAGCGTAAGATATATTTTAGAGAAAATCACGAACTCAAGTTTATTGTCCACACTCAGTAATAAAAAGAGAAGAGATTAGTAGAATTGACATCCCCAGTCTTTGTTTCCAACAAAGTCGAGTTACACTTTTTGTGCTTTTCAAAGTGATGGAAACTGGATCATGATTAACACTCCAGGAGCACATACAGGCACCAGACCTAGATGACTGGCACCAGACCTAGAGGCAATTCCCTGGCTTTCCTCAGTTCTCAGTTGCAACGGGCAGGGTTTCCTTGGTCGAAAGTTTAAAGACAGCACACCATGTTGGACCAACGTTGGCAAATGGTCGACAAATGTTGGCAAGCGTTGGCAATAAGTTGTGTTGGCACATAAATGTTGGACCATCACAAGACCAACCTATATTCAACAACTGTTGTGCACTCCAACATTTTACCAACGTTGGGCCAACATTTACCAAACAATTGTTGGGTTTCATTCTTTGAACCAATCTTAGGCCAACATTATCTATCCAACAATAGGGCTTTCTTCGGTCAAACAACATTGGGTCAACAAATACCAACCGTTTAGCCAACCTACATGGAACCAACGTTTGGCGAACATTAGTCAGCCCAACTGTTAGGCCTTATTCGTTGAACCAACGTTGGACCAACGTGTACCAACCAAATGTTGGGCCTTACTTGTTAAACCAATGTGGGGCCAACATGTATCAACCAAGTGTTGGGCCACATTCCTTTAACCAACGTTGGGCGAACATTACAATCATACGTAGTAGAGAATTTTGTATAGGCCTGTCAAAGCAGTAAATCGAGGTTCAAAATTCATCAGTGGCACTTATCTGTAATATTATCATGTTAAATATAAAAGATCAATAGTGTATATGACAATTTTAAAGAGTTAAATGATAATTACCATCCCTCGACTGATGTGCTGAATCTGGAGGACACTTAAAAGTCGGTCTACAACCTATGGCTGGCCCAACCCGAACACTGGATTTCGGTGATGGATTGCTAAAGGCCTACATTGGTTTCGACTGGCCAATGGTAAGTGGTCCAACATTGGCCCAACAATGTACCACCGAAACAATACTGAGCTGGTCATTTTGGTATCAACTCAACCTACAGTTGTTTTAATAACAGCTATTTCTAAATTTTGCATTCAAAGTGAATATTTCACAAAACGTTCACTAACAAAGTTTAATGTTTAATGAGAATGTTTAAAATACTGCGAAAGTCTAGTGGAGCACCAGGTTTATATACCTTTCGTCTGAATGAAGCATTCCGAATTTTTTAAATGAGATTTGTCTTTATCACTTATCACTAATTAAAATATATTTTGTCTGGCAATGGTGAATCCTTACAGGAAATCATGTTTCTCAGTTGTGCAATACAACATGAAGAAGGATACATTGACATATCATGAAAAAATTGTATTAGTAATCGTTAATACGAACAAAAAAGGCTCAATGAATATATAATAGCGAAACCAATCTTCTCATTTCATAAATGAATTTTCAACGAAGATCCTACTGCATTTAAAAGTGACTAGTACTAGCAATGCTGGTAACTTTTAAGAATTGTAGAAGGTAGCTCCTCTTACATATTTCTTTATGGATTCCCACAATGAGCAGTTAATTAAAGATAAGTTTAATACAAAACGAGGCATAGTTTAGTTGGTACAACATTGTGCCAACCGTTCTTTGAACTGAACACCCAACCTTTAACATTAGCCCAACCGTTGGAACACCGTTGGCCCTTTGCTACAACAATGTACCGGAGTAAATGCTGGCATAATGATGGCCCATTGTTTCTACAATTTGTTGGGTAAACGTTGGCGTAACGCTGGCCCTTGGTTTCGACAACACGCTGAATAAACATTGGCATAATGTTGGCCCATTGCTGCAACAACACGTTAGGAAAACAATGACGTGACGTTGGTCCATTGGTAAGCCACCATGTTGGGCCAACAAATACACAATGAGCAGCCAACCTTCAAACAACATTTTTCCTATGTGGTACCAACAAAATGTACAACCTTTTTCCAACGTTAGCCTAATGTTACTGTGCTGTCTATGTACATCGAAACCGATTATAATCTTAACCTTAACTGTGATCCCTACCCAAACCTTAATCCTTCCCGAGGCAACTCCTTTGCCTCATTATAAACCTGTTTCTGCGTGCCGAATGTTAACCTTCAAACAGGTCTTGGGTCTAGTTCACCCTCTCTCTAGACGGTAACACTTTACAACATCCTTGATCCCGTTTGGTGTTTCGCTGAGTTCAAAACTTGACAACATCATTCGGAAGAAGCCATGTCAGAATTATGCTCCTAATATAGCATTGATTTCAATTGGTCCCGACTTGTCTCAGGTGTCGAGTTGTGTCAGGGGCCGACATGTCTCGGTCCAGGATTTTTCGGGGCCGAGATGTCTCGGGGTCGGGGGCCTGGATGGCCGGACACTACCTGTAAGACTGCAGCTTGAGTGGCAGAAGTCTTTCAATGCTCCATGCGAACTATATCATCCTTCTTCCTCCCACCTACAAGACCCACCCCTTGCAGCATTAAAGGGAACTTATACGTCAGTAACTATTGAAATTCAAAATGGTCTAAGGGTGATTTTCGTAACCTTTTTAGTGCACATGTAAGGTTAGTAACTTAGTGGGTAACTGGAAGAGTCCAAATTTGACTTTAGGTTCTTCATTCTTGAATCGACAATTTCGTAAATACCCCAGAGCTTTACGGGGTATTTTCACCTAGTCGTCCACTGGGGAGTTTCCCCAGGACCCCAGACACTTGGATATTAACAAAGGTGGTATCCACCAATCAAGATCTTGTTGGCACACCAAGTTATGGGGTCTTGAAAACTGAACGAGGGTGTTGTCCGTCAAGGGTTCAGGTCAGCGTAACATGGCGCGCGAATGAGATTCAAACATTTTTTTTTTATTTTTGCTGTGTACCTACCAGATGATTTTAAAATATGTTTTCCTTTCATTGGAACGTGCTTGGCGCATACATTTGCATTTATGGGAAACAGGGTAATCTTTTTAATGATTTATTTTACACTAAATTCCATAATTTTCTTACGACAACATCAAAAGTGCCTTAAATGAATCTTAAATTTGTACTTTGTCATATCGGTGTGATGAGGTATCACTGTATTTTTTCAAAATGATCTGAGGACCCATGTATCATAACTACCAAGACCCCCCCCCCCCCCACCCCACCCCAAAATAAAAAAATGCTACATTTTCACAGGCACAAACGCTTAAGCGAAATTCTATTTCACCTTAGTTAAATGTGATTTTCACTTAAAGGTTGTGTGGCATGCCACCAAAAAGAGCTGTTTCACTTGTCATTTAAAGAATTAAGTCCTCCAGTGAAAGATCCGTTGAAATTTTTTCAATATTTTTTACCGTTCTCAAAATATACATCTTCAAAGTTGGTTGTTTCTGAAGAAACTAATTGCCTATGCAAAAATAGTGATGTGGAGTGTGACACAGTGTTATGATTTCTTTTTTTAACCCTATATAAATTATCTCTTAATTACTGATTATATAGATTACAGATTGGTGAGTGATATCAATATTTTTCAGGGAAATAATTTAAAGTTTTATAATAAACCCCTCAGGGAATAACAATGCTACCAGTGTCCTTGAAATTAAGGTTGAAAAAACAAAGGCTAACATGTGCCATAATGGTATGCCCCTCTTTTGATGTCACATATTTGCATATTTAGCTCATGTTTATTCATGATACAAGTGTGAAATAGAAATTAACCTGTAAAATGGTCAATGTTTGATGGATTTTAATGGAAATTGAGGCTATTTTCTGGATTTTTAATGCTTTTTTACTCAAAATATCCAACTGTGTTATTTTCATGTCACACAACCTTTAAGTGGAATTGTGGACCATTTAAGTGAAATGTCCTGTCTATTTCACTTTAACAGAGTTGTACTCAACTTAAGTAAAATGCGATTGACCAGTCCCCATACAAGGCTCATATTGGCTAAGCCCCAGCATGGCAATCATGTTGCACTTGTAGGATAATGTGCAAACAGCTGGTCTAGCCTAACCTGTATAGGCCTATGTAATTTAAGTGCAATTTAAGTGTAATTTAAGTCCTTAATACCCGTCGTTAGGTGACCAAAAGTTGTAAATGCCCTATGTCTGTTAGCAATGTCTGACTTGAAATTGGATGTCACTCATAAAAACTAAGGCTAACTTTATTTTAAGACTTTGTGAATTCCAAGTAACACCTGACTAGGGTCCACAAAAGTGAAAGTTTGTAAATGTCACTTAAGGTTACATTGCTATTGGCAGTTTAATAAGTGAATGATCACATACACTCAACTAAATTACAGGGTAAGACAGAGTATGGTACTGACTCCTAAAAACGCCTCTTTTTATTAAGTGTAATTGCAAAATAATACAAAAAGCATTCTTAAAGCATGATGCATTGTCAAATGGCAGGACTCTGAATTTGACCGGAATCGGGGAATCTGTAATCGGAATAGGCTCGGAATCGAAGAGTTCTGGACTTGGAATTGGCCCAGAATGGTAGCCACTGGAATTGGAATGGGTCCAGAATTGGGTTAAGTAGACTCGGACACAGACCTGCTCCATAGAGGCTCTTCACGTGACGTCACAGTGGTGTGGCTTTTACCTGTACCACCACTTTAGATGTGATACTTAGTGCATGCGCAAGAATTCACTGTGTATAAAAGGCATAGGTCGAAAAGGTGTAGGCCTGCGTGTAGGCTAAACGCGTTGGGTTTAAATGCTTTATAACGATTACAAAGAAAAATACCTATCATAATATCTTGAGTTGCTCACCGGATATAAGGTGAGCACTGCATAATTTGGTATAAGGACTCGCGAGTTCAACACTTCTGAAATATTTCAGAATCTCATCTAGCTCTGCGCTATACATTTGCTGGAAATAGACAAGAAAACTGTAGGGTCTGCGATTTTCCTTCACGATTGTTGCCCACCCGGCGGACGTGTATTACTCCTGCACCTACACTGGCTGCACTCGAAATACCAACGTCCGCGAACTTTCGCAAGAATTCTTCGTCAAACTGCGTAAAAACTGTACGCCATTAACTATTCATATATACGATCACAACAAACAGAATTATAAATATTCAACGAAAAAACGACTAAAGCAAGTCTTGATTATCATGCTGTTTCGAACGACAAATGTCAAAGGAGTTTTAGTGTGTGATTTCGCCTGCTTCAAGCTCACACAATGAAGTCCCATTGGCTTACTGTGTTAAGGTGAACGTTGCAGCTGAAGCCTTTTCGTGCAATATGAATATTCATATATTGAAACCAATCAACCGTCAAGAGAGCAAAATCATGAAAATCATATTGGGCTCATGAATATAACGAAATTGGATGATCTCTGTCACTGTTCGCAGGTGTTAGAGTATGTATGCCAAAGAGGAGTACATATTCGACACCTGCTATGAAGGTAATCACGATTGGGCCTTTGTAACAATCTTTCGCCATCATCAAGGAACATTCTCGGAAAAGAAGGAAGTAATGTACTCATTTTAAGTTTTGGCCAATACGTTTTGTTCACAGCGTATATGTTGCACGCGATAAGTTTGACGTATAATATGGTCGACTTTGTTGTTGTGACATGCATTTGTGACATCAGTTAAGAACATCTATTGACAAAAGGTATGACTCACACAGATGTGTCATTTAGTCATACTCAAAGTATGATACTACTTCACTTAATCGAAATATGAACCATACTTACGGAGCTGGTAAAGTTGGGTTTTCCATAATAAACCAGGGAAGAGGCGATTACAGGTAATAGTTATAAGGAATACGTGCCCTGAAATAAGAAAGGAGAAACAAAAATATGGCTCATGGAGGTAATCACTCAGGGCTGCTTTTTCTACAATTAAGAACATAACTATATGGTATACTGTCAACTCCGTTTGGAGGGGCAGCCTACAACACGTTTTCCAGAAATTTTAATGCACCTTTACCCAAAAATAGTATATATAGATCTTGCGCCAGAATATTGCTCTTGCTTGATGGTGGTTAGGAGGTTGCGGCGCCCATCCCCAGGCTAGTCTTGTACGTCTATGGTTAGTACTATATTCAGTCTTTGGTTATGTCTGTAATTCCTATTTGGATCATACTTGCTGATTTGAGAAATATTGATGGTGTACAGCTTTTTTACTGTCACGTCACACACATTTTTGAACTTCGATTCAGGTTGTAATAGGAATAAGTATCCAAAAGAGAAGAAGAAAAGAGGCTTTTCTACCGAATAAGTTACAAACCTAGGGCAGAATGCACTAGACGAGGCCGAAATTAGCTAAGAGAGGACGCTATTACAAGGAAATTCCCAGCTTTTTCTCAACCGCACACTAAACTTTCACTGCCATATTAACCATGTCATGGCATATAAAGCTTAATGCTAGCTCAATACGTTTACTTGGTGCCTATACGTTTAATACAGTAACATCTAACACTGTGTGCTAAAACGATATTGAACGCATTACTTGGTTTTGTCCCGTACATGACATGCACTACTGTTTCAAGAAAGGCTTTCGACACGGTCAACCACACAATACTCCTTGATAAGTTAAAAAGTTATGGCATTCGAGGCAAAGCCTTTGAGATCATGCATAGTTATCTGAGTCATAGAAAACAATTCTTGTATGTTAATGGTATTTATTCTACCTGCTCTTATGTTAATGTCGGCGTACCTCAGGGTTCTGTGCTAGGACCACTGCTATTTTTAATCTACGTTAATGATATCAAAAATGCTGTACCTAAAAAATCTCTAAGACTCTTTGCCGATGACACAAATGTATTTGTTCATGACAGTAACTGTACTATCCTTGTTCACAAAGCTCATTCCGTTCTAAAGCAACTTAAGACTTGGTTTGATGCTAATAGACTTACCTTACATCTTGGAAAAACCAATTTTTCTATTTTCCACGCCAATTGCCATATTCCCCATGCTTGTCCAGACCACTTTGTTATGAATGATGTTAGTATCCTTAAAACTAACTGCGTCAAATACCTAGGCCTATTGATCGATGATCAGTTATGCTTTAAGCAACATATCGACGATCTCTGTAACTACCTTGTAAAGTCTAATGGAATTTTTTATCGCCTTAGGGCCTCGCTTACTCCTGCTGTAGCAACCCAGTTATATTACTCACTTGTTTTCTCCAAATTATCGTATGGTGTGGAAATATATGGTATGACTAAACCCTTATTGCTCAAGCCCCTGCAAGTTCTTCAGAACAGAATTTCAAAAACTTTTACTTTCAAAGACCGGCGTTATCCTACGAATACCCTGCATAGAGACCTAAGCATCCTTAAGATCAGCGATATTCATGTATTCAAAATGTGTTGTTTTATTTATAAGTATGCCAATAATTGTCTTCCATATGTATTTGGTAATATTGTTAACCCTAACTTTCTACCAATGCTCGTCCAAGTAGTAGAAGTAATGCCCTCTTTACGGTTAGCAGGCACCATACTAGACACGGCAAATTATTGTTAAACAACTACTGTTATAAAATTTGGAATTCTCTCCCCAACGAAATTAAAAAGATTAGAACATTTGCTACTTTTAAGCGTAAGGTAAAAAATTACCTGATCGCTCAGTACACTGACTAAGTTTCCCTTTCTTTGTAGTTTTCTTAGTTGCGTCGTTGTTTGTTTGTTCTCTTTTTCTTCTCATTTTCTTTTCTTGTTATACTCTTTTTTGTATAGTCTCTTTCTGGGCACTAGCTCGTTAAACATTGTTTTTCTAGTGTCCTGTCCGTTTTTGTATTTCTGAATATATTTGTACGGACGAAATAAATAAATGAATGAAATGAATGAATGAAATGAAAAAATATCACTGGTTTCCATTTTTATAGCCTATGCTAATATTTTTGCCATGCTGGATTTTTTGCAATGCCAAGTTAAGGAGAAATAGACGAAATAAATATAGTCTCGTTTGGGCATTAATTATGATAAAAGGAATCTTAGATTTTAAGAAGCAATGAAATAATATCTCGTCTTGATAACTGTATGAAAGGATTGCTACAACTATACCTAATCGTTGATTTTAAGTTAATTGTTTTTTATGTAATAAATTTTACTTCTTTTCTTTTCTTGTGCAGATGCAGGGTAGAGAGTGTATCAGGAGTTTAGTTAGGCTTAGTCTAGTATTTTGTTATGAATAGGAAACGTTTTTGGCAATTATTGACAAAGAGCATATTTGTCACTTATGAATAACAGACATTCTTTTCTACTATAATCACCAAACCTAATCATGACTGTAAGATTTCTCTATTGATCATGAATATTGCCTCAGTAAACATTGACCTTCGGACTGAAGACCCTCATGTTATGATCAATGACCGTTGTGACAAGAGACTCTCATGAATAGAGAGTTGTCCCCTCAATGAAAGTATCGCTACGTACCAGTATTTTCATATGTAGCGATATTTGCTCTCAAAAGCCACCGACCAGGTTCAAGGTTCCAGGCTAATGAAACCATCAACCGTATTTGCATATTAACAAATGTACACTTTTTATTTGATACCTTAACAGAGTGCATCAGAGAGTTACAACATTGAAGAAAAGAGCTAATTGAAAATAAAGTGTACCAGCTACATATGGAACTTTTCATAAGTGACACAAGAAAATGAAATCAATTTCTAGTGCATTATTCAGAAATTACACTTGACACTGTAACTTTAAGGAAATAAGTTGGGCAAAGTTAAAGAAACCTCATTTGCTTACAAATTAGTTCTGCAGGTGCAATATAATTCCGACTCTGTTTTTTTTTTTTTTTACATGTACCAATAGGCTTAAATGCACTTTGATAGTTCCCAGGAGAAAAACTGCGCAAACATTTGGGGAAATCTCTTTTTACATTTGTGTAGTAGAGACCTAGATTTACCTCCCATAGCTTAAAGAAAGTTATTCACTTGTTGCTTCTATATGCAATCTGTGCCCAAATGGTCATATTTTAACGTCAACCTGACAAGGGTACCATATTTGTTCGGTCTGCCAAAAAAAGAGGAACAGCTATTAATCTTCATATTTGTTTTGGTGAACAAGCACAAGTACAAGATTGCCAAAAAATAGGTGATGAAAATATTCCACCTAGTTCAAAAGTAACATGGATCTGAAACTGTTGTTTCGGATGTTGCATCTTCCGTTAACAATTATGCCTGACTTTGACAAGAGGAGAAAAATATATTCATCATTATTATCAATTGAAATTATATGTTGGACCACAGTTTGGAGTTCACACAATATACTTTATCTTGAAAAAATCAATCATCATAGCATTATACAGTTCCCGTTAGAGTTTTAAATTGGAAGCTGATTTTCCGTTAACTGTTTTACAACGTCCGAAAAAAAATGTTTTGTCCCCACAGAAAAGGCAGAGAGGAAAACCTCAGAATTTTCATCCTGAATTGGAACATAATTTAGAACTTGAAATATAACTGGGGAAAAGAGTTTACTTCTTTCAGGTCTTTGGTTTTCTAGAGTCAAGTCAATATTTCCGTTAGCAGTTGTAACATCCGAACCAAATGTTACGTCCGAAACAAATAAAGTCACCGTTCTTGGAATAAAATCAACAATTGGGAAAACTGGACTGTCAAATATTTCTGATTAGGTATGGTACTCATGATGGAATGAGTTAATTCATGAATGAACCTGTACAGACCTCCTTGGCAAATGATTTGATCAAAGAGTCATTTTGACCATTTTCATAGCTAACATGGCTAGGTATTGGGTATTGCACAGGCCGAAAAAGTGGAATATTACAGAACTGTCATGCACTCTTCCAGTCATAATAATTTTATTTCAGTATGTGAAATATAAAATTAAGAAAAAATGGTAAAACTCCAAGTTAATGTTACTTAAATAAAACTGATGATCAACATCTTCAGAATGTTAACAATGTAACAAACGAAACAGCGTATTAATTTACCTTTTCGATAAATAACTCCCACTGAAAGTGATGAGAGTTCGGTTAATTATGTTCTTTTTTTTAATTTCGCTTCTGTGGGTAGCTATAAACTCCATAAGTTTCCTGGTAGGTGTTCAACTATTAATATTCTAATTTATCATTTCCATACTAATTTTACACTTTCAGAAGCCCAATAATAATGAGTAAATATAAATATTCTAATCAGGTTGAATTTATTCCAGGGAAAATGAGTATTTTTGGTCAAATTCCATGCCGATCTTTCAACATAAATAATAAATTGTGGAAGCCAGCTGTATAGAGTATTCTGTGGAGCCAAGAACGCAGACAGTTAATAGAATGTAACGTCCGAGACACAAGCACACAGAGCCAAAACTAGATATCACAAGGACAACCATTCTTTTCCAAAATTACATCATGTACATTATGCAACTGGCAACAAGTAATTTTTAAAGGCATAAACCAGCTGGAAAAGTTAGTTGCTTTATTTCCTAGAAAGATTTCAGGATGAAAATTTCTCTATTTTAAGTAATTTTTCGGCAAAAAATGATGTAAACTATTAGCTGTCAGTTGTAAGTGCATGGTAGTTGTACTGAATTTTCTTCAGAATGTTCACTTCGTATCTACATTCCCTTAAATACTTTTGGATGTCACTAAAAACCATCAACACGCATCTATTTGGAACCTAATTTTTACAAAAATTAAAGCCTTTGCTCTCAGTTTCAAATATGTAGCATAAAAATGCTCCACGATTAAGCTTCAACTTTTACGTTTCTATTAAATATAAATTTAACACGCTAGACCCTTCCACAATGGTTTTCATTTTTTACACCTCTGGTTGACACATTTGGTACATGTTAAAAAAAACAGAGCCTTCCTACAATTGCTACAATGAAGTGTAATAAGGCCAAGACCTAAGAATGATAATCCTCTAATCCCTGCACTGAAGCTCAGGAGGCAGGTGTAAGTTAATCCTGTCTGACAAGAATTGTCGTGTTACATCAAAAGAAATTGCTATTAGCTTATATAGTTGTGTTCCTTCTGCTGGGACACTTGCAACGTGCCAGAAGGCAGTGACAGCCGTTTGGTTCTAGAATAAGTTAAAAAAAAAAGTTTTGTAGCAAATTCGTAGCATCTGACTGAGTACCCAGTCTGGCACTACGTAGCTGCACTGAAAGACAGTTTGAGGGTAAAACCAGTAAAGTTATGGACAACTCTGTAGTGAGATGAAGGTGACTTAAGGACATTGCAAAAATGCCTGAAAAAGCGACATTGCAAAAATGCCTGAAAAAGCCAGCTGCTGAACTGCACGTTTTCTTTTTTATGCTGGTAAGAAAACTTCTTATTTTAAGATAACAGATTTAGAAATGTAAGCGTGTGAAATGTTCCTCAGAGTAAAATTGTATTTTGTCATTCATAGCTATGCTTTCTAAATTTAGTGAATGATCATTTACTGAGTAACCTCCATTGTGTATGTTAGATGTTAAATTGCATTTTAATGCATGCAGCTATGGGTTTGTTTGAAGGACATAGCAGAATAAGTAAGTGACTTTGCATAAAGGATGAAAGCAAGTCAAATCTTAAACTCAAGCTTAATGAGAGAGGAGCAAGTAGATAGGACTATATTTTTAATGTTGTACAGAAACGTTATGTGAATACAAAGATACTGTACTACAACCCACCTCAGTATTTGTTATGTACAGGCTCCCATTCTGGTTCTGGATACCAATTTATTTGTCTCAAGTAAGGTAAAGTTCCTCCCATCTTAACGACAGGGCTTGAGAGACTTTCCCTCTACCGACAGACGTGCAGAACATTGCCCAGTGAACTGGACCAATTAATAGAACATCAAAAACTGAGTTGGTTATATATGTGTGCACGAATACATGTGTGTGACCCCGTTTGTAGTCGACTGTGTGTCTGTGTTTGCCTGTGTACATTAATATGTCTACAGCTAAAGAAAATTGTAATAATCTTCAAAGTCAGAAATATCAAGAAATTTCGCAGTGTTTTATTGGGTCTGGCCTGGGTTATGACGAGTAGAGCCGGTCATTAAACCTTCCCTTAAAAAAAAGGTGTGTCAACCTGTGTCTGTAACCACGCGTGATCACGCGTGAAAAGCAAATAAAATCAAGCGTGTTCTTAGGTGACAACCTGCGTATTTGAAACGTTCTGGGCACAGGTTTGACACAGGTTGACACAACTTCCCTGCCTTTAATTTCAAACCACAGGTTTTGTGTAACAATTCTCTGTTAACACTGGTTTTAATTGCCACACATTTTGCATGTAAACCCTGTGAAAACCCGTGGCAAACCTGAGTCAAACCTGTAGCAAAGTGTTGCAACTGGCCAACCTGTGTCAATGTCAAGGGAAAGCAGGTTTTCACGCAAAATACCTGTGATTACCCATGGCACACACACGTGAAAACGTCAGGATTTGGAACAAATTGCCACACATTGTTTTGTAAGGTTTTTGTAGTCTGGATGATGATTTTTTTTCTGACTAAAGTCACTGCATTGTTTCTATCACAAAGTATTCCCTGGAATTACCTATAAGATTGTACTCGGCTCGAGTCGAAAAGTGATCAGACTGTATTAGTATCGCCTTACACGAAACAAAACTTTTACATGTCTGACTTTAGATTGAGTGAGGGCAGTTTGAACACCGTCTTATCAACTGTTGTCAAAGTTCTAATCAAGTCGCGACTTGAGTCGGAAATTTCCAAAATTAGGCCTTATCCGACTTAGTAAATTCTAGAGAGCCCCCCCCCCCCCCAATTGAAACAACAAACTGACTCCGAGTGGAGTCAATGACCTGAATCGAGTCGTTAATCCAACTGTGTAGTTGACTATATATGCACATGGCGGTTACAGTTCGGATGTCTTCAGTCAAGGTGCACAGAAAGTTGTCAGTTTTTTTTTATGATTAGCCTATTAATTTTTCTTTTGAACAACGACGCAGTTAAGGAAACATACGTTAACTTACATGTTGATATGCTCAAGAATTTAGTATAACACTGAATTGACATGATGATGACGAAGCAGTATTGCAAAGACGCAGCTAAACTGATAGGTGAACCAAGCAAACTACTGTAAGTTGCAACCGTTAAAATCGAGTCGGCACTTACCATTAAATTTAGTTTGATTTATAATCTGAAACCAATGAATAAAACAGCATCGTAATGATTTTCATGTTACTTTGCTCGTATTACACCAATATTTCCTGTTGAGTTTCTGCTCACTTCGTTCAGTTGCTTTTAGGAGGGATTCATACACTCAGTTAACGTTCCTAGTACATGTGTATAATTTTGAACATAATATGAAAGTAGACGGTAAATTTCCTTTATGAGTTTCCATAGCAACAATTCATGCGGCACGGTGACCTATGAACACGGGTGCATTAAAGGTTACACACTATCTAATCCGCCGGAGTTTATGTAAATTGCTTGTATATCAAATGAGGGATACTACGTTTTCATGTATGCATCAAACATACAAACAGGCTATGGGATAGGTTACGAGAAGTTCGAGAAACCCGCAGCAAACGGGAAATCGATAATGTAGGCAATGGCATTCCACTTGACATATCACAAGAAATTGTTGATCAAATTAATGGTGGTATGTTACCGTAACTTTAAAAAGGAATTACAAATAGCAGTCCCAAAACTTGAGATAAATTTAGACTGTCAGGTAATCAATGTGTTTAATTCACTTTCCTTAACAATTTCTTGGAGATGAGAGCCAATAGCAATATACGCTACAAGCACACAGGCATGAATTGTCTATATTTGAACGTGAAGTTATTACTAGAATTAAGTGTGCGATATGTCAATTGCAAGTTGCCAACTGTCAATGCAGCTTATGTGAAGGATAGCATAGTCATGTATATCATTTAATATTATCGATATATTGTCACTGATATATCGATATTTCATTGACAATATCGCTACTGCTTAGTAGTAAACAACTACTGCACTGTATTCCAAGTCGGTCCCCATCTTAAATGTTTTTGAATGTAAATAAATAGAGAGAGAGCAACCCCTCGACTCCTAAAAGGTACGCCTATTGACTAAGTAATTGTGTACTTGTTTTTTTTTTTTTCAAGGGGGTAACTCATTCCCACAAGCGGCTGTTGTGAGAACGAAAGAAAATGTACACCGTATCTACTGATTAAAAAGGGACTGAAACAAATGTCAATAAAAGTTGAACTGAATTCTTTGTCCTTTGGCAAATAATTTAAGTAAGTGTGGAACAGATGTTGAGAATCCCAATGTCAATCAATATTTATGATAAAGCCTAAACTACATGAAACATATGTTAAAAAGAACATTAAATTTTAATATTCAACTAAGCCCATAGGAATCTGTGAGAGAGTTTAAGCTAACAGTTTCTATAAATTGGTTTTTGACGAGATAACCGCAAGTTGTTTCCTCAATCCGCTTAGTGCAGGAGGTTCAAACATCACAAAATATTCTGAGAAATATCTAACATAATTATGGTCAACAATAATAATTATTACCGGAGAATTTAAAAATGCAGTTGTTCCAACATTTTAGTTTGTGCTCTATTATGTTAGATATTTCTCAGAATATTTTGTGATGTTTGAACCTCCTGCACTAGAGGATTGACATTTAATTTGAAATTCCACAGATTTTTTTCACCTATATCCCGAAGCGTTCCAAACGCATTGCGTCCTTAAACTATTGTTAATATTTGTTATTGAAGCTCTTTGTTGTTCTTTTTCGCGTGCAAACACGTGGAACGCAGGCTACCTTTGTCGACGATACTTGTACGTATTACAGAGACTGCTGTTGGGATGTCACGAGAATAACCACAGAGTTTCCACAATCTTATCCCTAGAGTTATATTAGAGTTAAAAACCAAAATTGGAGTAAATGCATATGCAGAATGGCTTCTTCGTTGTCAGCCGTTGTCCGGAAGCAACGGATGTGGAATGAAAATCTCAGTGTGAGGAAGGACCCGATGTTACTTCATTGGTAAAAGCAGCAATGCCTCTACGTACTACCAGGTAAAGAGGAAAACGTATCTATGTATGAAAACATTTTATTGCGCAAGTTGTAATGTCGTTGAGGAGTCTCTATATGGGAAACATTTCAAGACTGTTCGATTTGTCCAGCTTTCTTAGGATTACTTCTTAAATACAAGGTACAACTTTCCATTATCAACTGCTCTCTTTTACGGATAAAGTCAATAGAGGACTATACGTAGTTGCTTTACAGGGCTTGCTGATTCCTGTTCACATGACTTTAATGATGGGTACGTCATCAATGAGTGCCACAAGCGATTTTTTTCGTAAGATAGCGAGGGAAAAGTCATGCATCATTCATATTGAAACGCGCCGGGACCTCACCCAATCCGTAACATCATATCATGCATGATAATAAGTCTCGAGACTTGTACCCCTAACCTTTCCTCATGTCTCTAACCCTATTATATACCTAAACTTGTGACATGTATACATGCCTCGAGACACGAATGTGACACCTTACAAAACAAAACGTGAGGATTTGGTGGAGGTCTTCATTGGCGTTTCTCAGGGGGTTCTGATGCATTGTCCTGTCGGTCTGTTAGAGCATTGTCCATTAGTACGAGACTATGTGCGGAGCGGGAACAAATTTAGACTATCTTCGAGCTACTGAAAGTGACGACACTTTATCAAAGGAGGACAAAGGCGATGGGTTGCGTGTGTTGCTTGTGTATTAAAGAAGTGCTCCAACTCAAACCCGGCAACACAATGCCATGTCAACCAATTACAACTTACAACGAAGACTAGGCCTAACATAAAAATAACGGACATAACACTCACATACACTGAGCTGCTCATTACAACAATGAAATAACGGTGAGGATCAATAATCGAGGTGGGACTATAGGGCACAAACTAAAAATGTTGGAACAATTATTGCATATAAATTCATAACAACTTGCGGTCATCTCGTCAAAAAACAATTCATAGAAATTGTTTGTCTACACCCTCTGTCACAGATACGTGCACGCTAAGTAGAATTTTGAAATTTGATGTGTTTTAAACCCTTATACAAATTATGTTTTATTTGGCATGCGTGCCAGTGAGTCAATGGGCGCCAGTTGAAAGCTTTTGAAACGTGCCAAATCTTCAATGCACGCCATGGCATTCATTAAATGGCACTCAGTGCCAAGCAAGCAGAATCTCAATGCAAGCAGGCATATGGCACGCATGCAGGCTCATTGTGGTACGCAATGGCATTCAGTGCATGTGTACCAATGGGTGTGGGATGAAAGGTTTTGAATCGTGCCAAATCTCTCTGGCATGCATATGGCACGCCTGCAGGCTCGTTGTGGCACGCAATGACATTCAATGTATATGCGTGCCAATGGGCGCGAGTTGAAAGCTTTTGAATCGTGCCAAATCTCTCTGGCATGCATGTGTATGCATGAATATGGCACGCGTGCAGGCTGCTTGTGGCACGCAATGGCATTCAATGCATGCGTGCCAATGGGCGTGGGTTGAAAGCTTTTGAAACGTGCCAAATCTCTCAGGCATGTATGTGTATACATGTCAATAGGTGTAGGTTGAGAGCTTTTAAACGTGCCAAATCGCTAACGGGCATGTGTGCGCATGCATATGGCATGCATGCAGGCACACAATGTCATTCAGTGCATGCGTGTCAAATCTCCAGTGCATGCATGTGCATGCATGTGCATGCATGTGCATGTGTCCGTGACACCCAATGGCTCGCAGCACCATTCAAGCGGAATCCTCATTGAATGTACATCGTAATGTTGTGCACATATTACATGACATACTGTACACCAAAAGGCGATATTCAGTGCACCCAACAATATTACATAATGCTGACAAGTATATGACAGGCTCTTGCACTCATCTAATTAGCATTCAAGTGTACTACCACCCAAGCTAAATCTTGAGTTCACTTTCCGACTCAAACCGGACAGTGGTGAAAGGACCGAGACAAATCCACAAGTAGTAAACGTTGGCTGTGGTATTAGAAAAAGTCCTTCTGTATGTGAGACAATCATTTATATACATTCAAAACTCAGTCATAATCATGTGATATGTGCGTGAAGACTTGTTTGTATTAATAAACCTTACTTCTTAAATTAACATAGCACACAAAAAAAGAAAAAAAAACCCTCATGTAAAGTTACATAAACGATATAAAATGTGTAAAAATAGTTTTTCTTCAAACCTGTACGTGGAACTCTTCAAATAATTGAAACTGATATATTTCACTCCACATCTAACAAATGTAATCGAAATCATATTCCTAAATTTTAATTTGTAACCATGTAGTATGAAAACTGGGTTTTTTCGGAATACCTAAAATCTGCTCTTGGGATAACTGACACTAAAACTGGCCTTTTGACGGCCCGCGCATCCCACTACGACTGAGAGACGGGATGACTGACTTCGGATCTGTGATCAGCGTGGTCGATAACCTCTAGGACCAATTCTTATCAAGCGTGAGTAGCTTCGATTTCATCCCCTTCTTCCCCTGGGGTGGGGAATGGGTGAGAGAGATAACCTTCCTTCAACTTCAGAATAACTATAATAACACTCCTGGGATTTCGGACATGCTCATTTCAAAAATATAATTTTCATTCCTTTACTTTTTGAAATATCTTGCTTTACTAAGGGCCGCTCTCTATTGAGCCATAGACCTATACAAATAAGATGTGCCATCAATATGACCCACCTTTATGTAATAAAATATGTTGCAGTCCTTTCATATTTTTTATCGTAGATATGTTCTTTTTGGTGAGCTTGCGAAACAACAGAGGAGTGAGGGCGCTTTAAGTATATGAAGGAGAAATATGATAACATTATGTATTGGCCTAGAAAATTGAGAAAAAGTGACCTTTAATTCTTCTGCTGTCTTTCAATGTACCTTTTTAAGGGAAATATAACTGCAAGAGGGCGCTGTGAAATAGGGGTGAGAGCCCCTTCCCCTGGGGTATGACCTACGACCTTTCTGAATTAACGTATGACTTTTTTGATAAAATTCCACGTTTCAAATTCCATATGAAAACGTCCTTAGAACAGTTTTTACATTATCGGTAATTTTTTTTTACATTATCGGTAGACGAACTTTTTTACATTATCGGTAGTTTTTTTTACATTATCGGTTCAAACAGTTTTCTTACATTATCGGTAATTTTTTTTTACATTATCGGTTGTTTTTACATTATCGGTAATTTCTTTTTTTTTACATTATCGGTCGTTTTTACATTATCGGTTGATTTTTACATTATCGGTTGTAACAAGGGGTTAAGAGTGTACCAGGAGACTGGGCCCCCGGCGACGCCTCTTTAAAAATCGTTGCTTCAGGCACACAGACTAAGTTATCCTAATTTATCTGGGTTCCACTCTCCGTTCGTAAAATTTAGTCCTAGACAGTGGAGTAGCTAAGAAGAAATTTTTAGGGGGACCTAGGTATCGAATGGGGGTTCACGGCATTGATCGCCGTACTGGGGAGGGGTCTAAGGGAAGGGGTGTCCCCCTCGTGTTTGAGAAAGTTTCGAATAATTAGGTTCCTTGGATGCTGGTGCTATATTTTCATCATTTTAACTGAATTCATGTTCGAAAATTATCTGAAGATTTTATATGTGCGAAAAACTGTTTTTCGCACATTTATTTTTTAATTTTTACAATTTTTTTTAAGACACACAAATTTGGGGGGGGGGGGGGTGGCTAACAAACATCTGGGGGCCCAGGCCCCAGGCGCCTCCGAAGCTACGTGCCTGGTACTAGGGATCAATAGTTATAAGGGCCGATGGTAACAATATGTACGTCTCTAGGATCAATAGTTCACTGTAAACAGTGGAAAAGGACTCATTATTCATAGTTTAGAGAGGGTTTCGTTATTCCGCAAAAGAAAAAAAAAACACTTTATTCCGAATGTTCGCTCTTCATAAGTTTTGTTAGGCTCAAGTTAGCAGTATTGTGTTATGAATAGAGAACCTCTTTGGTAGTTATGGAAAACGAACGTATTTGCCAATTATGAACTACAGACATTCTTTTCTGTTATATTCAGCAAACCTTGTCATAACTGACAGACTCCTTTGTCGATTTCAAATATCGCCTAAGTGAACAGTGACCCTTCCGACTAGACTGCACACCCTGCACTCTTAAAACGTCCGGATTAACTTTGAGCCCAATCCGGATCAGAGGTGCACTGATCCAAATGCAGATCATTTGCAGAGATCAGATTTGGATAAAAATGATCCAATCTGGATCATTATTATCCAAGTCTGATCAAATCAATCATCCGGATTCGGGCTCGGTGCCCCTCTGATGCGGAGGTTTTTTGAGTTTTGTCCGATAAATGACATAGTTACGACAAGAAACCCTCATATCGAGCTGCTCCCTTCGATGAAAATATTGTTACATAGGCTATTAATATTTTCTTATGTGGCAATAATTGTCTCTCAGAAGCCACAAATTCAAGATGCCGGGCCCATGAAACCACCAGCACAATTTGCATATTAATTAAGACAGTTTTTTATTTGATACCTTAACATCATTGTGATAGAGTGCAGCAATTCAAGAATTACAACATTGAAGGAAACAATTCTAATTGACAATGGAGATACTATAGGCTACTTGATACATATGGGCCTGGGTGTGACAATTAAGTAGGCCATTTTGTAAACCTTTCGTGGTCTCGAAGATGAAACTAT
Source organism: Holothuria leucospilota (assembly GCA_029531755.1). Classification (NCBI taxonomy): domain Eukaryota; kingdom Metazoa; phylum Echinodermata; class Holothuroidea; order Aspidochirotida; family Holothuriidae; genus Holothuria; species Holothuria leucospilota. Next base: position 792,478 of record CM055970.1, read on the forward strand.
TTCTGATTAAAGTCACTACAGGCGTACATTGGTTCTGTCACAAACATTTACCTGGAATTACCCGTAAGATTGCACCGAGTCGAAATTTAGTAATCAAACTGCACTATAGTGTCTCCTTACACGAAACAAAACTTGTCCATGTCTGACTTTAGATTGCACAAGTGAAGTTTGAACACGATTCTATCAACTGTTAGGCAACGTTGTGATCAATTTAATCTCTTAATTGTAACGCTAGTAGGAAGTTTCCAAGACTACCAGGTTTGACAAGTTCTAGAAAATTCCCCCAACTGAAACAGCAAATTGACTCCGAGTGGAGTCAATGACTTGAGTCGAGTCGTTAAACCAACTGTGTTGTTGATTATACACATGGCGGTTACCGTTCGGATGTCTCAAGTTAAGTTGCACAGAAAGGTTTCCTTTTTTCCTCTATGATTAGCCTATACTAATTTACTTTTGAACAAAGACGCAGTTAAGGAAAACACTTAATTTACAAGTTGATGTGCACAAGACACTGAATGGACATTGACGATGACGAAGCAGCATTGAAAAGACGCAGCTTAATACGAGATATAAGTAAACCATGAATCAATTAAGCAAACTGTAACCTTTAAAATCCGACTCGGACCTTATCACTGAATTAAGCAAGTTGATTTATAATCCGGAGCCAATGAATAAAAATAGCATAGTAAGGACTTTCAGGTCACTTCGCTTGTATTGCACCTTCTAACATTTCCTGTTGAGTTCCCGTTACCTTGCATGAAGGAGAGATACACACTCAGTTAAAAGTTGCTGGTACATGTGTTTAATTCCGAACATAATAGGAATGTAGATGGTAGACTTCCTTCATGAGTTTCCATGGCAACAATTCATGTGGCACAGCCCTTACTCGAAATCCATATATGGGCCATATATGGAAAATTATATATGGCCCGTATCTGGTCCAGATATGGGATTTGTATCTGGCTTTAACAAAAATTGGGCAGATATAACTTGATATAACATAAAGGCCATAGATGGCTCATATAAAATTGTATATGGCTCAATTTTTATATGGAACAGATATAGCTTGATATAAGTGAAAATCCATATATGTGCCATAAGAAATTTTATATGCACCAAATGTGGATCTCATCTGGTCCGCTAATAATATTTTGTGGAACAGATATGTGGTGAAAACATGATTCATACCTGCACCAACGCTGGGTTACAGCTTAACATAAAATGCACACCTTACCTAAAGCATCAGGAGCCCTCAAAGCCAGCAATTACAAGAGCTCTCTGAATATCTTTAACAAAGTTTACTGTCATATTTGGTTGGTATTGACTTAAGTACAAACATTTGTCAACTAACGTAATAGTGAACAATAAAAAAGCTTTGATATTTGTACTTCTGAACTGTAGTGCATATTTCAATGTAAACTGTGTTGAAAGTTCGATGAATATCTCATATTTTACTTCATAAATAATGAAAAATAAAAATCAGGGCTACGAGTTTTGACTCCGCCCACATTTACAGATCATTTGCATATTTTATTTAAATAGACTGGTATATTGAATAAAAGTGTATGCATTTGATGACTTCTGTATGCAGGTAGGGCGTTCTATTACATTCACAAAATTGTCTTAACGTAGGACAAGTAATCAAACTAAACGCAAATGTATTTATTCATATGAACTTATAAAACTTGTATTGTACATCTATTACTGTCTTTAATCAAGTTATATCTGACATGATATGGCCTTCTCAAACTTTATATGCATATCTGGCATTGTATGTTATCATGATATATCTGGCTTGATATGGCCATATAAAGGTTGATATCCATATGGCATGTTCTCTAATGAAATCATATATAGCTGAATATGGCCATATAAAACTTGATTTGCATATCAGGTCCATTTTTTCAAGTGATATCTGGCCTGATGTGGCCATATAAAACTAGATATGTATATCTGGCATGATCTTGTCTCAAGTGATATCGGGCTTGATATGGAGATATAAAACTTGATACGTATATCTGGTATGGTGGGTTACCAGGTGAATTTCTGTTTAGATATGGCCTTCAAAAATTGATATGTATATCTGGCATGGTCAGCTGGCATGTTATATTTGACTTGAAATGGCCATTTCAAAATTGATATGCATTTCTGGAATGATCATCTATCAAGTTATATCTGGCATGTTATAGCCATATAAAACTTGATATATATTTCTGGCATTTTTTTCATCAAGTTATATAACGCTTTATATGGCCTTATAAAAATTGATATGTATATCTGGCATGGTCATTTATCAAGTTATATCAGGATTGATATGGCCATTTGAAAATTGATATGCATATCTGGAATGATCATCTATCAGGTTATATCTGGCATGATATAGCCATATAAAACTCGATATGTATTTATCGCATTTTTTTCATCAAGTTATATAAGGCTTTATATGGCCATATGAAAATTGATATGTATATCTGGCATAGTTATTGTTCAAGTTATATCTGGCTTGATATGGCCATTCAAACTTGATATAACATATCAAGATACTTATATCTGGTTCCATATCTGGCTTAATATGGCCATATATAACTTTATATTAGCCAGATATATCCATATACAAATCCGGATATAGATTTTGAGTAAGGGAGTCTACTATGAACACACAGCCTAACACGCCGTAGTTAATTGCTCATATCAAATGAGGAATGCAAGTCCATTGGTTTCCATGTATGCAGGAAACATACATATAGGCTTTGGGGCACATTACGATAAGTTCGAGAAACCTGCAGCGAACGGATAATTGATAATGTAGGTAAAGGCATTGGACTGTGGTTTGTTATTCACATTCACAAATACTGAAGATGGGTACCGACTTGGCATACAGTACAGTAGTTGTTTACTACTACGCAGTAGCAATATTGCCAATGAAATATCGATATATCGGTGAAAAAGTATCGGTAATATTGATATTATACATGACTCTGCATGTTATCCTCCACATAAGCCGCATTGACAGTAATTTGCAACTTGCACTTTCCTCTGTATAATAAGTTTTTGGCTCTAAAAAGAAGTATTCAAATAATATTGCTTGTGCAACTCTGAAGGGAATGGTTTAGTCCTCAGTAAAGGCATGAGCCGGTCGCCGATAGCTCCCTGTATACACACGGTCCTTACAATGACTCATTGGAAATCCGAGTCCTATAGTCCTCAGTTAAGGACTGTGTGGTCGTTCGCTGGTAGCTCACTATACACAGTCCTTACAACGACCTCTGAAAATAGAGGGGCGATCGGCCTTTTTTATGGTGGTTGAAATTGACTTTCTTCTCTCAGCAATTTTTGGACGTAAAATTTTTATTTTCTACCATGACTTATCTTCTCCTGATCTTACAGGAGCATTGCAGTTTTGTTTTTGATCACTGAGATCTTTTTGAAAGGGCCAAAAACTTGAAATGAAATTAGCAACTTTTTCGTGCCGTAATATTTACTGTGTGACTGAGGAACCTTGTTTACATCAGTATGCTAATAAGCTACATCCTTACGGTCAGTATGGAATGTTGCAGAGGCAATTGCCATGTGTATGTATAGGAACTACAGTAGAAAAATGTTCTGTGTGATGTCATAATGTTACCCACAGGGCATTTTGATATCAACAAATATTTCGAACGCTACATCCTACAGTAAATTTTACCAAGTTGCAAAGTTAATGATTTTATTTCAAATTTTCGGAACTTTTCAGATGTTTAAATTAGTGATCAAAAACATCTGCAATATTAGTTACAGAGTTGGAAAGGAAACGTTGTTGCAGTAAATAAGGATTTAAGGTCCTAGCTTTGCTATAAGAAACCAGAAAGCCCAAAGGCTTAGTGATTCCTTGCCGAATGGGGATGCTTTGTTGCACTGAGCCTTATCCCTCAAATTTATCTTTCTTGACTACATCATTTTATGTTTTAACAATTTGACCTCTGCTGACCTCACATGACCTCTGAACACCACCAAATATAACAAAAAAAAAAAGAAAAAGGAAGGAAGTGTCTTGAAAGGGATTCAACTCCAATGGATCTTGGATCTTGTAAATTCTTGGCAAATTTTGCCTTTTGACCTCTGGTTACCCCAGATGACGATCTTGGGAATACTCGGGAAATTTCGCTTTTTGACCTCTGGTGACCCAAGATGTTGATCTTGGAAATTCTTTGGAAATTTTACTTTTTGACCTCTGGTGACCTCATATAACAATTTTGGGAATTGTTGGAAAATTTTGCTTTTTGACCTCTGGTAACCCCAGATTACCTTTGACCTCCACCAAAAACAATAGGGTTCTTCCTAACATCTTGAAAAATCTATACACTAAATATCAAAAGATTCCTTCATTCCTATCTTGAGATATTGGTATTACAAGCTTTTCGGTTTTTTAGCTCCTGTGACTCAAATGACCTTTAACCTTCACCAACAACAACAGGGTTCTTTCTCTCAACATGGCAAATCTATATACTGTACCAAATATGAAAAGTGCCTGCCATTGCTATCTTGAGATATAGTGATCACAAGCCATTTACATGATTTTCGCAGTTTAGCCTCTGGTGACCTCAGATGACCTTCGACCTCTACCAAAAACAACAGCATTCTTCCTCTCAACATGACAAATCAATATCAGCCATTCCTATCTTGACATATCGCGATTTCAAGGTTTTCGGTCTTTGACCTCTGGTGACCTCAAATGACCTTTGACCTCCACCAAATACAATAGGTTCTTTCTTTCAACATGACAAATCCATATACCAAATATGAAGTGTCGGTCATTCCTATCTTGAGATATCGTGATTATGAGCTTTTCAGCTTTTTACCTCCGGTGACCTCAAATGACCTTTGACCTTCACCAGAAGCAATAGAGTTCTTCCTCTCAACATGACGAATCTATATACCAAATATGAAAAGTGTCGGTCTTTGCTATCTTGAGATAGGGCCTATCGTGTTTACAAGCCGTTTAGGAGGGTTTCGAAGTTTAACCTCCTGTGATCTCGAATGACCTTTGACCTTCACCAAAAAAAATAGGGTTGTTCTTCTTAAAATGACAAATCTATATACCAAATATGAAAAGTGTCGGTCTTTGCTATCTTGAGATATCGTGATTACGAGCTTTTCAGCTTTTTACTTACGGTGACCTCAAATGACCTTTGAATTTCACCGAAAACAATAGGGTTCTTCCTCTAAACATGACGAGTCTCTATACCAAATATGAAATGTGTCGGTCATTGCTATCTTGAGATATCGTGTTTACAAGCTGTTTAGAAGGTTTTCGCAGTTTTACGTCCTGTGACCTCGGATGACCTTTGACCTCTATAAAAAACAATAGGGTTCGTCCTCTTAACATGACAAATCTATGTATTAAATATGAGAGTGTCGGTCATTGCTAACTTGAGATATCGTGTTTACAAAGTTTTTGGTTTTTGACCTCTGGTGACCTCAAATGACCTTTGACCTCCACCAAAAACAATAAAGTTCTTTCTCTTTACATGACGGATCTATATACCAAATATGAAAAGTGTCGGTCATTGCTATCTTGAAATATCGTGTTTACAAGCTAGGCGTCACATACACACACATACACACAAATTCACACACACATCCATACGCACCCTCGCTTCCTTACCGGGACACGAGAAATGTCCCGGTAGGGGAAACACCGGAATTGCACAACAGCGGAGCTGCCAGAAATCTAGGCGATCAGAGGTAGCCGCTTTAGGGCGGGCTGCGGTGCCGTGCAAGCACGTGCAAGCACGTGCAGCCACGTGCAGCCGCGCGTGAGAGCTCGTTGCGGTGACGGAATTTTCGGGCAGCTACGCCAGTTTCGAGCCGCGCGTGAGCTAGGAAAGACGTGCGAGAGCGGAGCCCTCCGCTAAGGCCACGTGTCCCGATAAGGACATGTTGGTGAGTGCACACGACACCACCATCGCATAGATTCCTTGCCTGCCCTCGGCAAGGAATCGAAAATCAATCTTGACCAGCATTGTGCTGGTCGAAAACCCGGTTGTAATTTCGCAGTCCCGTGTAATGCATTGTTCATCAGATGGCGTTGTCAGCGTGACATCCACAGTACACTTTACCGACGATAGCAGTCCGGTCCATGTCATGTTATGTATGTGCGCATGCATCCATCAAGTAGAGCCAACTGTCACTGTCATAGGCGGGATTACGGGGGACAATGGGGGACTTGCTCCCCCACTTTTTTCCAGAGCTTAAAAATAATAAAAAAATAATAAAAACAAAAATAGCGGAAGGAATCGAGGCAAGAGAAACTGTAAGAGAATTTCAATAGCCTGTTACTGTATGATTAAATTTTGCAATGTTAAATGAAGAAAAACATTAAAATCAAATGCCATCAAAATGCTAGGAAGATTTTTCTCTGCGCGCTTCCACGCGCACCCGCAGAGAAAACTAATACAATTGAAAAATTTGTCTGGCACCGTAAAATTTCTTTCAAACCGTGGGCGTCTCCTACGCGACTTACAATTGTGACTTGCAGCTATGTTATAAGAGTCACTGAAAGTACTGTACGGTACGTCATTAAATGCACCCTGGTCCTTGCAAATAAAAATCCCAAACGCTACCCATCTATAGGGAATCATAATTCTCGATAAATTTTTCGGCGAGCTTCGCATGAGCCTGATATAAATTGATGTCTCATTAGTACTGCTGTAGGGCTTTGCTTAGGAAAACTTTGGTGTTACATTATTTCCTGTAGGACAACTGAAGTCAATTACTATTTCCAAAACCCTCGCTACACCTCTTCCTGTCCACGTTCCCCACCAACTACCACTATTCTCAGCAAATTGACTTACGGTTACTATATGAAATTTGCGATTCTTATAAGAAACCTAGTTCATTAGCATTTCAAATTACAGGTGGGGAAGCAGAATTTGTTCAAGGAATTGTCCACAATTGCCGCAAAAGCCGTCAAATTTAAATTACTCGGGGAGGACCCTCAGTCTCCAGCCTCCGGCTTTGCGCCTTCGGCGCTCGCGGTTAAAGGTTTTGCCGGCCACAACTTCCCAAGATGAAACCTCCAATAAAAATTACTTCCCTGCATGGCATGTAAACCACCGATGGCCTTGGCCATGTCCATGTAAAAACTACCCGTAAAACATTTCATTGTTTTTTTCTAATTATCGTAATTATACTCTGTAACCTGATAACCTTCAAAATCGACACGACCTTATTTTTCACACTAATAAAAAAGGTTGAGGGGGATTGTCCCAGACCATCGACAAAAATGAAACAGGATGTAGGGCCCCATATCCTGCTCTGTGGAAAGTAGGGTTTTTTAAATGTCTAATGTAATAAATAATACTGCATTTAAAACTAAAGAAAAACAATAGGCTGGAATTCAACATCTTAATGTGTTTTCTTCGACCCGCTTCGCGCGCACCTGCTTAAATATTGTTTTGGGATTCCGGGTTACTTCCTGTAGACCATCTCGCCTGTCATAGCTAAGTACAAAATCTCTTCCATTATCATTGAAACCCTTGAATTTCTCATGGCCTTACGCAGAGGAGTGGAGTCAGTGTTGCTGAATATCAAAATTTGTGTACAATATTGATAGGCCTATTATGTAGTATCGGTATTCTAATTGTGAGAAACATCGATATTTTCAATACTACCGTGTTTCTATGTAGGCTCTACAGTATATTGTTCCAAAGTGGGCACCGACAATATTACTCAAAGTGTAGCTATTAGGTAGCTATATTAGGCCGACATAGCCATCATCGATAAACTGCCACTACTTACTGTTTAACGTTCATCTTGTCGCCTGTAGTTCCTCAGCGCACTTATAAATTAGGGAAATGTGTAAAATATACTGTAGATGAATTTTGAGTGCCACATTTTTCATTTTTGGCTTTGAAAATGTTCATATTTGGCATTCAGAAATTTTAATCACTTTTCTGAACATTTTTAACGAAGTGGTCCCAGACAATACTTTTATAGAAAGCATGGTATAATCCTATGTTCAGGGAACGCTTATGGATATAGGCACAAGAGGCGGGGGACTGGGGGGCTGCAGCCCCCCCCCCCCCAACCAAATATTTTTGTAAAAATTCGAGCAATATGCTGAGAATTTTTCGGGCACCTACTAAAATAATGCAATAATGTAGCTAAAGGTAATCAATAGTTAAAAAAATTTCCTTGGTAATTAAAATTAAGTTCTGATTTGAATTACACCAGCACCTATATATTCTTTATTAATTCAACAGTGTGTTTTTAATGGTTAACCATCTATTATGATTATCAGTGGTGAATTTAGGGGGCTCCCTCAATATGCCGATTTTTTTTCTTTCTAGTACCTAAGTATGTAATTGTTTAACACAACCTTTACTTCAAAGGCAGCATATGTGGCACCAGATTGCTTGTAAGAACACCTAATTTTTCTCCTTATATTATGATTATCAGTGGTGTATTTAGGGGCCATTGGGTCATGCCTCCCTCACTGATGCCGATTTTTTTTCCTTTAAGTACCTAAATACGTGATTTTTTTGACACAAATTTTACATCAAAGGTAACATATGTGGCACCAGATTGAATGTAAGGACACCTAATTTTTCAAACATTTGCAAAGGGGAAGGGACACCCCTCCCCTTTGACCCCTCCCCAAGCCGGCGATCACACAACACAATGCATGCTCCCCCACCCCCATGAGAGAAATAAAAAAAATATAATCAATATGGAAAGGTAGTTACGTGGCAAATTATTGTATGTAATTGACAAGCGGTGACAGTGATAACCAATGCATGCCTATATGATATATGCATCAACATGTTGAACGCGCGTGAAACACGCGAGCTTTGGGGTGTATATATTTCGGGCAAGTCTTTACAGCCCCCCCCCCCTTCCCCCAATCAACTTGGGCCCCTACGCCTATGCTTATGGACATGTTGTTTACTTTGGAAACCACTCGTTAATGTTTAGGTATGATGTAATTGTATCGTGAGCCGAGTGCTCTCATCTCCAGTAAATTGTTGATCAAATTAATAGCGGTATGTCACCATAACTTTAAAAAGGAATTACAAATAGCATTCCCAGATAGAATTAGACTGTCGGATAAGTGATAAGGAAAGTGAATTAATGGGGAGGATCAATAATCGAGGTGGGTCTAGGGCACAAGCCAAAATTGTTGGAACAATTATTGTATATAAATTCATAACAACTTGCGGTCATCTCGTCAAACAGCAATTTATACAAATTGTTGTCGAATTTTAAAATTTCATGAGCTTTTAAACATATGTTTCGTTTAATTTAGGTTTGATCATTCCTCGGTCGATGCTTCTGATGGGTCGAACATTTATTTAGGTAGGTCACATTATTGATTAACATTGAGATCCTCTACAAATTTTACGCACTTATTGATTCCTTGCCGAAGGCAAAAGGAATCTATGCAATTACACGGGCGATTGTGTAACATGAGGAAATATTGATCACGATTTTGCCTCTTATTGGTAAACTACGATCCTAGGTCTTATAACAATCAGGTGAAAGAAGTATAGCGAAGACAATACTGAAATTAGAAGAAATTTTCTTGGAAGAAAATGCAATTTTAAAACTACAGGCTGTGTTTGTTATGGAACAAACGGTTGAATATTGGAACAGTCCAATAACATTTTATAATAACATATTCTGAGAACTGAAAAAAAGCACCAAATCGAGATTTTTTTTATTTCCAGCAAATATTTTACTATGTTCAGGAACTTGGGCTTTATTCTAACGTCCGCTTCGTTCATGCATAGGAAGGTTGGCTACTGATTTTTTTATAACTACTATGAAATCGACTAGTCAGCTAAAACCTGGGTCACTCCACAGGGTTTCACGCACGGCGGGGAAAAAAAAGACAAAACGGGAAGCTCCTTGCCGGGAAATTTTGCAACTCGCGGGAAATCCCACCGCATCAAAAAAAAAAAAAAAAGGGGGGGAATGAACCAACCAACCAACCAACCAACCAACCAACCAACCAACCAACCAATCAATCAATCAATCAATCAATCAATCAATCAATCAATCAATCAATCCATACCGATATCTGCCAGCCTTTAGTTACCCTTTTATCTGTTTATAATGCACATATTAATCAAAGAAAATTTTCGTAAAATTTCGTGCTTCTGTCGACTCTACGCAAGTATTTTTGAGTGAATATCATACCCATACACAAGGGGGTGGACTTCAGGAGGTTTGTTGTCTGCATACCTTTTTCTTAGACAACAAAGGCTTCTGTCATCTTTCACTGACCAAAACTTAAAATTCAATAAATTATTAACACTTTCCAGTCATATATGATCAGCTCAAAAAATACCAAAGATATCACCATTTTGCATCTAAGCAATCTTAAATTGATAAAAATTTCTCAAATTAGAGGGGACACCCCTCCCCTTAGACCCCTCCCAAGAAAAGCATCTTCCCCAAGCAAAATTAAAATTCAATAAATTAGTAAAACTTTCTTCCATATATGATCAGCTCAAAAATACCAAAGATATCACCATTTTGCATCTAAGCAATCGTAAATTAAAAAGAAAATTCTCAAAGAGGAGGGGGTCCCCTCCCCAGAAAAGCATCTTTCCCAAAACAAAAATTAAAATTACACTAACTTATAAACTTTCCAGCCATATATGATCAGTTCAAAATATGTACCAAAGACCTCATCATTTTGCATCTAAGCAACCTTAACTTAACAAAAAAAAATTCCCCTTCCCCTTAGACCCCTCCCCCAGGACGGCTATCACTCATCTCATGCTCTCCCCCCCCCCCCCCGGGCATCGAAATACCCTGGCACCGCCCCTGCCGCTAACAATTATGTCCGATTCTTCTCGAAATTTTCTCGCGAAGTTCATGTTGGAAAACACACGGAGTATAGTGTATTCGTATATGCATATGCTTTGTATCTGCAGTATTCCCGTGCTTTTTCGTAGCCGCTGGTAATGTACGAGCAACTCCGTGCATGCTGCATTGCTAACGAATGAACGAATTGGAAGGGGCCTGTGTTAAATTCACGTAGGAACTGCAACAGATTTTCGCGTACAAGAATTTTCGGGGATTAGTTAAAAGTTTCATTTGGAGTTTGGCTCTTTTAAATAAGACGTAAGTTTTGACTTTTGCCAGTGAAAGCAAATAAAAAAAATGAGAATTTTTTTCCGCTATACATTGTCAAGCCTACGTAACGATACACCTGCAGCGAACACTGTGAAAATTTCGTTTCGTTGCGTTTCGTTTAGTTTATTGGTTTTTTTTTTCCTTTTTTTTTTTTTTTCGCTTTCCATGTATACATACAAATAAAGAATATGACTTTTACATAGGAACTTAAGTACATACATACAGTAAGCAAAGGGAACTACACAAAAACTCCAGAGGGCTTGAAAACGTGCACTCCCTATAAAGGAGAAAAAACAACAAACAAACAGACAAACTGCTTCAACAGTAGCAAAAAGCAAGTGGTCAAAAACAGAAAAAAATGGTCAAAAGAAGAGAAGGGACTATCCCAACGAGAAACCCATCCCCATCCACCTCACCCCACCCCAGCAACGTCGACGGAGAAGAAAAACGTGATAATCAGAAGTCTACGGAATGAACTCAGTGCAGCACCAGTAAGATTAACTCTAGTAGTCTTGAATATAAATACGTGAAATACTTTATCTTACGGATCTGGTACGTGCTCTGTTTATCTATGACAGAAGACGGGAGGGATTTCCAAAGCCGAATGGCACGATTACGAAGAGAGTTGTGTTGTGAAGAACTTTGAATAGAGTCCAGATGTAAGGATGCAGATTGTCGAGCTCATTGCATTGCTACATTGAACCAGAATGCCCGGCATTCGTACGCATAGGCCTACTCGCGAATCTAAAACTGAAGGGAAAAACAAAATGTACACATGTGTGCTACGATGGGGATCGATCACCACCTACCTCTCGAGTAAATGTTTAATGCCTTATCCAGTGCGCCATCTAGATCTGTGTGTGGCTGTTGAACAGCTACACACACACCCATACACACACATACACACACACACACACACATTTCAACTGCCTCAAATACTCGTAGAAAATACTAGACTTTCTGCTTTTCAAAAAGTTTTCAAATTTTATGAAATTTAATGTTCAAAAATCGTTCATATTTATGCTAAAATGTATCTGAAAGACAGTGGCGTAGCCACCGGGGGGGGGGGGGGGGACAGGGGGGCGAGTGCCCTCTCTGGGAAATCTTGGGGGAAATTTTGAAAGTGAATATATGGTGAAATTTGCGCATGATCTGGTAAAATTTTAAATTTCTCAACCAGTACACTTTACTTATTTAAAAGTATATGCCACCCTGGCACAACCAGTCCTCATTAAGGTTTTCAGAGATGGAATGATGACACCATGCTTATAGTTGTACTAGTTATGTTTTACTATCTGTTTTATACAGCATGGGATCTCTGGACCTCTGACAAGGGACTCTGTCCTTTTACTGTACGGTATACTTCCAATGTTTCTTGATAATTAAAGCAGCAGCATTGTGGTATATGCAGTTTGTTAGAATGGGTCAGTGGTCAAGTGCTATACTCTGCTACAAGGGCAGGTCCTTGTAAAATTTGGACTGATTGTGGTGAATGTGGTGAACTGATGAAGGGAAAGGTGTACCAGGGTTCACTTAATTACTGTACTTCACCCATTGTGATTCTGATCTACCAGTAGGACTCAAGAAAAGTTCACCAAGACCTGAAGACAAGCAAGATAAAAAAAAAAAAAAGCTTCCTAAAAAAATAGGAATTCTTCGTGATGTATTCAGTTTACATTTAGCACCAAATGTGACACCATTTTGCATCTAGTCCACCTTATATGAGCAAAAATTTTCCAAAGGGGAGTGGGCACCCCCTCCCCTTAGACCCCTCCCCCAGGACGGCGATCAGTCACATCAGCCAGGTCAGAGGAAAGCAACCGGACAAAATTTGGACCTGCGGAGAACACTGATTATTAGAAAACAGATCACTAATTGGGGGAAATCTTGGTGCTCTTGCCCCCCCCCCCCAACAAAAAGCCTGGCTACGCCACTGCTGAAAGATTTGTAATAATAAAAAGCGAACCATATAATGACAAATTTTGGAAATAACATTGAAAGTTAAGAGAACTTAAGACAATATTTCAGGAGTTAATTATAGAGTGGAAGTGCTGAATGTTACCATCCTCATACTGCGACTTCATCGAAATTTCGTCCTCGAGACAACGATATGTGAAATTATTCGGGAAAAAAAAGAATGCTTTGACGTACCTTATGATTTAAAGTCTCGATACGGGAAAATTTGGCGAGAAAAGTGGGTAAATACGCCAAAAACTTAAGTTAGTTGTTCGAGCTAGCTGAGAGATCTGTGACATACTGTACCTTTCCGTCTATATAATACATAGTATATGGGGTACTATATATATACAACGTAAGGAGCACCTGTGGTTTGAACATGAATCATTGACTGGCTTGGTGCACGAAAAGCTGACCTTTTCTCATACACCATCTCACAAATTAAGAATAAAGTAACAACAAATTTAATAATGAAACTCTTACCTTGAATGCTTTATCAAAGGATTCAGTACAACAGGATCATCCTCAAAGAGGGATAAACGGAACATTGATAATATAATAATCGTAAGTTGTCCAACGATGAGTGTGCAAGTACAACGCTAGCCGACATTGAAGCTGGAAGTATCGCCCGATACAACGCTATGATACTAAACATAAACATTATCGACATGACATTTCCTGTTCCACAGGGTCAGGTCAAATACAGTAAAGAGCCGCTTTCGGCTTGTGATGTCATCATTCATTGCCTATTTACTTTTTTTCACAGATCTGAAATTTGGAGGTGGCGATGGGTTACATTATTCAAGATGCACGCTCTCCCAGGAATAGTCAAAGGGGAAACAACTGTTTATAAGCCTAGATCAGTACACTGGATATGAATCTCAGAACAAACGGTGAAGATAAAGAGAACAACTGACGCAGGTAACAGCTTATCAACTTCATGCTGGATGCGAGTGAGTAGGGGAGATTTGTGTGACAATGTGGGAGAGAAAGTAACGGGCCCTTGGGGCAAAAGTAAATGTGTAAAAATGTGAAACTCAATGGGATCATTTCAAAAATGTAGGGGTGTATATCCCCAGCCCCCCTTCTCTTATGATGTGAATTGTCAAAAAGCTGATAAGCGCCGAACAAGTCATCCTACCAAAATTAGACATAAACATCGAAGATGTGAAGATTAAGGAGAAATGAAAGATCCAAAATCCCTCCAAAAAGACTACCATCGAACCCGGTCCTACCCGCCCGGATACCTGTCCACCCATCTCTTTTTAACCTTCACTGAAGTGACACTATCTTTTATAAAATAAAAATCCAAATATAAAAATCCGATATTAATGCCTACAACGTCTTCAGACGTACGCGTAAGAACTGGGAATAGAAGTATACCCTGCACACACTCTTACCCTCGATCCAAGTTCGCCAGGGCCGTATAGCCTGCGGGGGCCAGGGGAAACTGCCCCCCCCCCCGAAGTTTTCAAAATCGTTGATGAAAATTGGACAATTCGAAAAGATACTGAAATTCTGTACATTTCACTGTCCATATTATGATTTCAAGACCCCCAAAAGTTTAGAAATCCAATATCGGGGCTCCCTTCCTTCCAAAACTTTCCCGGGGAGCTCCCCGGACTCCCGCCGTGGATGCGTTCTTATGCGGTTTCTCTTCCTGACGAATGGACTATCGTTCTTCCTATACACGATACATTGTTTGAATACACCAGTATATACGCTGGCTAAAGATGAAATATCCTGTGACTGCCTTTACATATTAGCTAAACCCAATGAGCTGGTAAAGAAACTTTTAACTTAGGAACTTAGGCTATGGGGCATAAGCAGTCGCCGAAAACTTATTTTTGAAACAACAGCTTAATCTCACAAATGTCCTCTTACTTCACTTCAAGTATTTTTCTTGGTATGTTAGAACATAAATATTCCATATTGCAGGTAAAGCAAGGAGTCCCAGATAGCACAAGAATGTTGGGCCAATGTTGGAAGAAGGTTGCAGAATTTGTTGGAACCACATTGGGCAAATGTAGTTTAAAGATCGGCTGCTCATTGTAAAAATGTTGGCCCAATATGTTGGCTTATGAATGTACAAACGTTATGCCACTGTTTACCCAACATGCTGAAATAGCAACAGTTTAACGTTGAACCAGCGTTTACCCTGCAAGCTGTTGTTACACGGGGCCAACGTTACAACAACATTCGTAGAATATGTTGTTGTTACAATGCGCCAACAAAGCGCCAACATTTGCAGGCTTTACAAATAATAGCACCTGTGCCGGGCCTTTGCACGTACCCCCAGCCCCCCACACCAGGATGGCACTCGTGCACCGGTGAAAAAGGAAGGGCCATCACCGGTGTCAAATATCTGATGGTGCTCCGCTTATGCCGTAGTGTCATGAACTTCCCCCGTAGCCATTTCGCCCAGGCTACGGTCCTGCCCGCCTACTACCCGTCCGAACATGGCTCAGCTCGCTAAAGGCTTGCAAGAAGTCTATCAGAGGGGGGAAAGGATCAGCAAGCAAGATTTTGATGTTATTTGGTTTGCTCCATATTTATTGAATGTTCAGACTCAGGCGCGGATCCAGACATTTCGAAAAAGGGGGGAGGGGTGAAAGCACCCTTGAATGTTCTCCTAGATTAACATTGTGCTAATTTTTGCGTATTTGTTATTGTTGATGTGGCGAAAAGGGGGGGGGGGCTGAGACCAGGAAAGCCCCCCCCCCTTGGATCCGAGCCTGAGACTGTAAACTTCTAGTGCCAGGTATTGTCCCAAAGGGACCCGTTGTTTGTACTTTATGACGTACAACAATGTAACTGTGTGTCTGCAGAAGGCATATATATATATATATATATATATATATATATATATATATATATATATATATATATATATATATATATATATAGGTAAATATTTAGTAGTCAATAGTGCTAAAAGTTTGTGAAAAATTCCACGACGTTTCGGGTTTAAACCCTTCATCAGGTGGCAAAAATGCAACTGATCGTTGACACGGCCAAACGTACAATTTAAAAAATACACAATAAAATTGGGCACGGTAAACCTCGGCTAGGAAAACAGACAGTGTTAAGTGGTTACCACAAGTCAAAAAAATGCAGGAATTGCTGCGTTATAACAGTTCAAGTCTAACGTTCAGACCATGTGGGGACAGGGTTCCAAGTTTCATGATTAGGCGGTTTTCGGCAGCTAGGCGGTCATGATCGGAACCTCGACACGAGATGGCCGCCGAAACCATCAAGTCACGGATCGAGCATGTTGACGGGGGATTGAAGTGTGTGGCTACCGGGAACCCTGGGAGGTTCTGTTTGATTGACCTCAGGTGCTCAGTGACTCGGTCAGCAAGACGACGTTTTGTTTCTCCCACGTACAGTATATGACAGCGTTTACATACGAGAACGTAAACAACATTGGCTGAAGTACAGGTAAAATGCTGATGAACGTTAAACCGGTTGTTGTTGGGACCTGAAATGGAAAGGTTTTTGTCATAACTGACCACCAGGCAAGTATTGCATCTCCCACTTGCCCGGTGGTCAGTTATGACGGACCAATCATCACACGTTGCTTCAGTTCATGTTTCCTGCAAGGTTTCTGTAACTATGTTGCATTCAT
This sequence comes from Holothuria leucospilota, assembly GCA_029531755.1. NCBI lineage: Eukaryota > Metazoa > Echinodermata > Holothuroidea > Aspidochirotida > Holothuriidae > Holothuria > Holothuria leucospilota. The sequence goes on from CM055970.1 coordinate 809,186, forward strand.
TAGTCTGCCTGCAATGAATGACTATTACTTGCTGAGCCTTACTGCACAGGCAACATTATTTCAAGAGTCCTTTACGAAGCATCTTTGGTGGAATGCAGGCTGGTTTCCCCAATCATTACCTCTCAAGCAATTCAAAACATTTAAACCGAGCGAGTCCTTTCAAATGTCTTACATGTACCCAGTGGCGTAGCCAGGATTTTTTGAGCAGGGGGCACTAGAGGGTCACAAACCTTTCTAGGGGGCACAATTTCTGAATTTTCTCCCTCTCTATAGGACTTACATACAGAACTGTACATTCCAAAATTTTCCACGGGGGCACCTGGGGTGGCACTGCTTTGTCGTGGGAGCACGTGCCCCTATAATGCCCCCCGTAGCTACGCCACTGCATGTACCTTCGGGAATATAGTATCGGGTTACATGAGGAGTGCCACCCTGAGATAATTTAAAGGCCTAATAGGGCTAATATGCCCGCCATCTATGTGACACTGTGCTTTTTCGTTAATCCGTATGATATAAATGTATACATGTGTCATGCCTTAAATAAGGTCAGGAAGTCACTTCGGTTGAGCAAAGACACTGCACCAGGCTGAAGAGGAATGGACACCGGTGATATTCGTATCCTATTTTCGATAAGTAGTCAGGACGAACGGAGGCACTAATACCTCCCTACTCTGCTCCTGTGCACGCCCAAAGTTTCGCCTGTTTTAAGCCATTTTCCAATTTGCGAGAACCACAGAAGATGATACCTCAAGCGGCCTATCACAGATAGCTCAAAGTTTGCACATGCGCACGAAGCGCGCAAAAATTTCGCTCTTCTGGTGGAAATTTTCCCCCCTTCTTGCAATACAGAGACGGAAAGTCGCCACAAGTGAAGGGAACAAGGCTAATAATGATGCTTCTTTAGCTCTGCAGCGCAGGTGCATGAAGAGTTGAGTACTTTGCGAAAAGAGAGGGGACCCCGGACCATGGGCGTCAATCTTGGGGGACAGGGGACAAGTCCCCCGCATTTTGGAAATACACCCATTGACTTAAGATTCTTACAGTAAATTTTTGACAGAAGTGGCCATGCCCCCCTCCCCTTCCCCACATTCGAGTGAAGATTGACGCTACCGACTGCCAGGGACTATAGGCCGCTTACCATATGGCAGTCTTGGTGTGGACCAGTATGATTTTGGTAGGATTCATAGTGAAATACCCCGAATGTCCGAGGAATTAACAAAATGGGAACACTTTATAACACGGAGCTTTTAGCAGGAATTTGAATGACAGAGAACACCAGGCTCTTCACAGTTCACAAATAATTCAGAATTATCATTGTCGTATTTTTACTATGAACGAAATTTTACATGAAAACAAAAAATAAATTTCTGAGTAAATTTGTGGTACAAATTCTTTTAGCTTCAAACCATACAGTCATCACGTTACGAATGTTACTCAAGGTATTAGATTGCCACACGACAACCCCTTGATGCCTGGCATCTAGCAATGAGCCTTCATCTAGCTTTGGCTAGAATAGTTCACTGCCATTTTTGGGCTAATATCCGTTGTGATACAACTTCAATTGTGAGAACTGAGCGCGAAACGCCAAAATTTTGCAGGAAAATTATTTACCATGGTAACACCTGCATGCAGACTCAGCAAGGGGTGGTAAAAGGATATGCCCTAAGGGGTCATGCAATCCAAAGCCCAGCCAGATGAGACAGGTTGTCCAAAGGATGCCGAAGGCAACTTTCGGATGCGCGAAGCGCGCAGAAAAATTGGGAGTTTGTTGAAGAAAAACTTAAAATAATTGGACAGCGGGTTCCTGTTAAGGAAAGTTAGAAAATTTTGGTTTCTATGGAAGAATCTGCTCCCTTCCTTATCAAAGACAGCTCCGATTCTCCCATCTAAGTTACTCTTTGCCACTCCCAAAACTGTCATGAGCCCCTCCCCTTGTGTAGACACAAACCGTCCTATAGTTTATTGCTTAATATGCTATATGCTGGTGGGCATACAAGCTTGGCGGCCATAATATGTAATCAGAACACGTACTTTGTGTGCCATGTAATGTGAGCCGTACACTCTAAAAAAAGTTGGTTAAAAAGAGTTGGGTAAAATTCAAAGTGCCCAACCTGGGCAGTTTGGTAACCAAAAAAGTGGCAAAACAGATTAACCAACTGGGTTGGTTAACCTTCAGCTGGGTTGGGTAAAGTCCATCTCTCTTGCAATATTACCCAGGTTGGTTAAAGTGAACTGATTTGTGCGCCATGCGTACGTACACAATTAATGAAAAGGTACTATACTGTACTGCAGTATACGGACGGTGCGTACGTACCTATACGTACACTTGTACAATGTTGGGTAAAAGAACAGAAAAACCTATGGACCAACTGTTGGTGAAATGGTTTAAGTGAGTTTCTTTACCCAACACTGGTTAAACATACCGCCAATTAATTCTTTTAATAACACCTATTTCTAAATTTTTACATTCACAATTAACATTTTGCAAAACGTTTACTTACACTGTGGGCATTTTTGCTACAACAATTTGAGAAAAGTGCATGTTTAAAATGCTGTGAAATGTTTATATACCTATCCTTTGAATGGAGCATTCCGAATTTTTCAAAGCAAATTTATGTTTATCCTTTATTGCAGGTCTAATTGATATAAATTGAAGCTGGCAAAGGTGAATTCTTACAGAAAATTATGTTTCTCACTTGTACAATACAACATAAAAAGGAGAAATTGAAATATCGTGAAGAAAATTGTATTATTAATCGTTAATAATAACAAACAAGTCTCACTGGATATATATAATGGCCAGACTATACCATTCATATATTTCCAATTAAAATCCTGCTACTTTCTCTTCGCCAGAAGTTCAGTTCAGTTGTACTTACCTGGCACAGGAGTATCCCTGATCACGACGGCGGAGCTCCCAGGGTGGGACCTGTTCTATTCAGCCAGTCTAGAACGGGACCACTGTCAGGTGGTGTCAGTTAAGTCAAAGTTTGTCCCTTGGGGACGTTGTTACTCCTTCGGGGAGCAGAACTCCTTCGGGAGTATTGTTTGGTTTTCGCCCCTGGCTCTTCGCCAGAGAGTCAGGGGACTTTTGGAAAAAAAAAAAAGTTCAGTTCAGTTGTTACTCCTTCGGGGAGCAGAACTCCTTCGGGAGTATTGTTTGGTTTTCGCCCCTGGCTCTTCGCCAGAGAGTCAGGGGACTAAAGAAAAAGAAGAAAAAAAAAAAGTTCAGTTCAGGTCTTCGACGAGAGCAGACGTGTTTTCGTTTCGCTCTCGTCGTTTTACCGTGCTCAACTTATATCACTGTGTGATAGCTGTACTATATATTGCAACTGTGTAAAAAACCTTATAGCGTGCTTGTGTTGTAGTTGATAAGTAGGTCTGGTCGTGTCCATTTGTTTGCGACCGCGCCTTGTTTCTGTGTTGCTTGTGTTTTCTTACTTCATCCTATTTTTTGTCTTTTGTAAACTAGTTTTGAGGTTTTTTTGTCCTTTATCCCGTGGCCTCGAGCCACACAAACTGCTGCTATGCCCGGAGGTCGGGATAGCACAATTGTTAGGTTAGAGTTTTCGTCGGGGGCGAGCGTCTCTCCCCTGCAGGCGTTTACTGTGTTGAAGAATAACGGAATACTGGTTAAAGAAAGAGAGATGTTGCAGGCGCTTGCCGCCCGCAACACGTATGACCTAAAGTTCAGGTCTGATGCTGCTCGTGTTAAAGGTGTGTCTTGCCTGAAGGGAGTAGAGGGGCTCACTGTCACCCCATATGATCGCTCTGTGGCGATGACAGTGTTATACCTGAACTTTGAGGTCGACCAGCGCCTGGTTGCGAGGGTTCTGAGCCAATACGGAACTGTCTTTGACATGCGATGGTGCAAATATAGTTCGGGCGAGTTGGCCGGCATATTTAATGGAAAGAGGCAGTGCCGTATGGAATTGGATAAGGACATCCCATCCTTCCTCTTCATAGGGGGTTCGAAGGCCCACATAAGGTACTTCGGACAGCCCCGCACCTGTTTCAAGTGTGGACAAGAGGGACACGAAGCCAGGTCTTGTCCCAACAGACGTTGTGGCAGGTGCCTGCAGGTGGGGCACGACAAGGCAGAGTGCCCCAACGAGGTGCGGTGCAACCTTTGTGGAGAGGAGGGACATGTCTCTGGTGCGTGTCCCACATCGTACTCTGCCCATGCCAGTGCGGATGTGGAGCAGGCACCTGAACCCTCGCAAGCAGGCCCAGAATATTCCACTCAGGAATTGGAGGAGGCAGCACAAGAAGTGGAACAAGATTTCCTCGCCTCAAAACAGTGTGAGGGGGGTACTGCGACTCCCAAGGCGAGCTCCTCACCATCCTCCCCACCAACACCAGTGGAAGCTGATAGGATGGCAGTGGAGGAGGACCTTCAGCTCTCCTCAGACTCTGAGTCTGCTATGTCAGATGGTGGGGAGCCTGCCCCAGAGCCTCCTCCAAAGGATCCACCTTCCGGGGAGGGCTGGTTTGATTTGTGTGAGGGAGAGGAGCCTTCATTGAAGAGGTCAGCCTCAGGCGGGGTGTTAGACCAGGGGGTTCACCATTCGGAAGACCCCACACCGAGTTCACAAAGTAAAAAGGTCAGGTCCCAGGTAGATACGTAGCCACTCATTACACCATGGCTGATCCCCTGTCCCTCTTAACTCTAAATGTTAACGGCATGAGGGACAGTCGGAAGCGGTCAAGTATATTCCAATTTTGCAGAACACTGGGTGTGGACTTCGTTTTCCTCCAGGAGACCCATATTGTGAATGAGGACGATGTCCACACCTGGTCCTTTGAGTGGGGTGGGGGTTTAAATGCTTCCTTTGGTTCAACAACATCTTGTGGTTCAGTTATTTTAGTTTCGCCAAGGTGGACTCCCCTGGTGGGAAAAGTTGATTCTGATCATGAGGGCCGGTTGGTATGCATTACAATAAGACACCCTAGTGGGAAATTTTTCCTGTGTAACGTGTATGTGCCCAATCGGCCTTCAGACAGAAGGGACTTTTTCATGACCCTGCCATCCTTCGTTCCTGGCAGTGCTCCGTGTATCCTGGCCGGAGACTTTAACTGCGTCCCGACACACAGCTTGACCGAATGTCCACATGTACGTCTTCGGGCTGTGGTGTCGGCACGTCGGAATTGGACATGTTCGTAAAGAATCACGACATGGTTGATGTCTGGAGAGCACAACATCCCAGCTTGTCCGTGTTCACTTGGCACCGCCCTGATGGCACGGATGCCTCAAGGTTGGACCGGGTGTACTCTCCACCTGCACTGTCACCGAGTGACTGTGAAGTTGTGACATGTCCAAATTCGGATCATGATGCAGTTACTGTCTCCTTTCAGCCTCCAGAGTCATGGCCAACAGGGAGGGGGTTCTGGAAAATGAACACAGATATTCTAACGGAGGCTGACTATAGCGAACAGTCTGAAGCCAGGTACGAAGGGTGGCGAACATTGAGGCCGGCCTTCTCAACAGATTTAGAGTGGTGGGACGACGTAAAGTCCCGCATCAAACAGTTTACAGTTGAGTACTGTGTATCAAGAGCTCGTCGAAAAAGGGAGGAGTTCCTCTCACTCTGCTCTAGGGAGAGGAACGGGGACACCTCCGCACTTCACGCAATCCAGCAGTACCTTGATCAAAAATTGCGCGGGGCCCGCGTTCGTGCTCGCGTGCATTGCGTGGAGGCGGAGGAAAAACCAACTATCAAATTCTACCGGGATGTCACAAAGTATGCCATCGATCGCCGCATAAGAGCAGTCCGTGACGTCCACGGTACAGAACAGAAGGACCCTCTCGACATCGTGAAAGTATTTAAGACCTTCTATGAACAGCTTTATACGCGGGCAGATGTCGATGAAGGCCTTCAAGACTCCCTCTTAGATGATATTGACAAGACCCCCTCTAAGGAGCAGAATGATGGACTTGGTTCTCCCCTGACTGTCGACGAGCTCTGGAAGGCGGTGGCGAAGATGAAAGGCGGAAAGGCGCCTGGGTCCGACGGTATCCCAGTGGAATTCTACAAACGCTTCTGGGGTACCGTCGGACACGATCTCCGTGATGTATTCGCCTCTGCCTTCCTTGCTGGCTCATTGAGTCCCTCGCAGCGCACAGGCGTTATAACATTGTTACCAAAGTCTGGAGACCCCCTAGAACCGAAAAACAAGCTAATTACCTTGTTAAATGTAGACTAGAAGATTCTGGCGAAAGCCCTTTGTAACAGGCTAGGCACGGTCATGCCGGATCTTGTAGGTTCTTTCCAGACATGTGCGGTGCGGGGACACAGTATTCAGCAGAACCTCTGGTTGATGCGGGACTTAGTTGAATATGTGATGGACCGTGATCTTCCATGTGCACTTGTCTCCCTCGATCAGGAGAAGGCCTTCGACATGGTTGATCACGGGTTCCTCTTTAAAATCTTGAAGAAGTTTTGTTTGAATCCAGTTTTTGTTAAATGGACCTCTTTACTGTATAATAGTGTATACAGTCGGGTTATCGTTAATGGCCTACCGTCGGGCCCCTTCAGAGTCCAACGTGGGGTACGGCAGGGGTGTCCCCTGTCACCTCTACTCTATGTATTGTTTAGTGAATCCCTTGCAAGAGCCTTCCAAGTTGAACCTTTGTTTCGGCCATTTCACATACCCGGTGGAGCTAAAGTCAAGTGCCTCCAGTATGCTGACGACGTCACATGCGTAGTCTCCGACCTAGCTTCCTTCAGAGCCCTTACTGGCACGCTGTCTACTTTTAAAGAGCGACAGGTGCCAGACTGAACCCCACCAAGACCAAAGGACTCCGTCTAGGTAAGTGGCGGTCGAAACAACTGCCCTTCGCGGCATCATGGGTAGACGACGCCATAAAAATCAATGGCATATGGTTTGGTTACGGTTCACCCGAGTCACTTACCTGGAATGAGAAAGTGGACCTGGTGGAAGCTAGGTTGAAGGACTTTGGCGATCGCTACATTAGTCTGTTGGGGAAGGTAACAGTTATAAATCGTTTCGTTTACCCTCTCTTGTGGTATCCTGGTGCGACTCGAGAGGGTTGTGTTTAGGTTTCTTTGGTCAGGGAAAACGGAGCTGGTCAGAAGAAAAGTGGTGTACCAGGTTCCTAGGCAGGGGGGATTGGGCCTTGTGCACTTTCCTTTAAAGCTCCGTTTTCTCCTGACCAAATGTGTTTTTAGTGCTGTCGACAGTCAGATGCCGTTTGCCTACTTTGTCCGTTATTGGGGTGGAATATCATTACGTTGGTTCTTTCCTACCCTGTTTAGCAACAGAGTACCTCACAGTTGGAGGCCAACGAAGGCATACTGTCAGATGAGGGAAACACTACGTATTATGTCAACTGTAGGGGACGTTTCGCAGTCCAGTGCGGGGGACCAGTACCGGGCCATTTTTAATGACTTGATTGGTCAGGTCCAACCCAACGACTATGCGTCAGGGCCGGAAGTGTGGCGTGTAGTCCACAGCAGGACACTCGATCACCGCCGGCGTGACCTGCTGTGGCGCATCGCACACGACGCCATCGTAACGAATCTCAAGCGCCTTCGGTGGCGTCTTGGAGATGGCATTTGCCCCCGCACTGGATGCACAGGGCGGGAGAGTGTGCCCCATGTGTTTTGGCAGTGTGGCTTTGTGGCCCTCCTCTGGGAGTGGTTTCAAGCTCTGGCTGATCGCCTCACGTTTTGTAACACCTGGGCGGTCAGCCAGGACTACGTTTTGTATGGTCTGTCACCCCCGCCATGCAATACAAGTGTTCGCGGGATACTTACCTTTGTTTCGGCCTCCATAAAGCTGGCCTCGTGGAGAGACCGGTGTAATATTGTGTTTAGGGGAGAGGGGAAGCCTGCGGACGTCGCCCTGGCGTCGGTGAGGACGGAGATTAAGCTGAGGGTGGAGGCCGACTTCGTCCGTTTGCCAAGGTCGACGTTCGGCAGGTGTTGGGGTCCACTTGTTTCAGTGCGGGCGGGCCGGGTGATAGTTAATTTGTAAATATTGTAAATATTGAAATTGCAAATAGTCCTACGTGATTGGCTTGGGTTTGGGGTGGTTTTGTACATAGTTAGCACAGACATTTTGTTTGGTAGCGCAATGTACAGAATTCCGTAAATAGTTCAGAGTTATGTTTTTGTCCGGTCAGGTTTAAGTTCTACTTTGTTTCTTCGTGCCCGTTTTCTACGTACGTAAAAAGCACACTATTTACAATAGTGGGTGGTTTTGTACATGGTTAGCACAGACATTTTGTTTGCTGGCGCAATGTGCAGAATTCTGTGGATGGTTCAGAGTTATGTTTTGTCCGGTCAGGTTTAAGTTCTACTTTGTTTCTTCGTGCCCGTTTCCACGTACGTAAAAAGCTCACCCTTTGCCACAACTGCCTCCGGGGCGCCCTTGGGCGGGGTGCGCCTGTGTTTGCCCGGTGCTTTTTAAGTGTTGTTGCCTTTGGGCATGATGTTGCCTTTCGGCGTGGTGTTGCCTTCGGGCGTGGTGTTGTCCTCGGGCGTATGGTGGCCTTTGGCCGTGTGGTGTTGCCTTCGGGCGCGGTGGCCTTTGTGGGCCGGTTGGTTGACGGGTGGGACTTTGTTTTGGGGTTGTGTGTGGGCTAGGGTGTTGTTTTTGGGTTGGCTGCAGTGGCAGTTTCTGAACCTCAGTAACTAAGACTCTTGTGTTCCCCGTTGCATGATGTGTAGTTTGTTTGGCATTGTTTGTGATCCGACAGGGTTTTTGTTTGGGATTGGGGTTCTTTAGTTTCTCAGTGCCTATTTCTACGTACTTGAAAAGCTCTCACTTTCTCTTCGCCAGAGAGTCAGGGGACTTTTGGAAAAAAACTTTTAAAAGTGTCCTGGGTAGGACTTTTTTAAACTGCATCCGGTTGTGGAGTTTGTTTAAACGTGGGAGCAATGAGGTTACCCTTTGCCACAACTGCCTCCAGGGCACCCTTGGGCAAGGTGCACCTGTATTTGCCCCAGTGCTTTTTAAGTGCTGTTGCCTTCGGGCGTAGTGTTGCCTTCGGGCGTAGTGTTGCCTTCGGGCGTAGTGTTGCCTTTGGGCGTGGTGTTGCCTTCGGGCGTGGTGTTGCCTTCGGGATTAGTACTGCCTTCGGGCGTGGTGTTGCCTTCGGGCGTGGTGTTGCCTTCGGGCGTAGTGTTGCCTTCGGGCGTGGTGTTGCCTTCGGGCGTGGTGTTGCCTTTGGGTGTGTGGTGGATTTGGGTGTGTGGTCTTTGTGGGACTTTGTTTTGGGGTTGTTTGTGGTGGTTGGGCTGGAGTGTTGTTTTTTCGGTTGGCTGCAGTGGCAGTACTAAATCTCAGTAGTAACAAAGACTCTTTTGTTCCTTGTTGCATGGTATGTATAGTCTGTTTGACATTGTGTTCGTGATCCGTCAGGGTTTTTCTTTGGGTTTAGGATTATCCTTTAGTTTGTCAGTGCCTGTTTCTACGTACTTAAAAAGCTCTCACTAAAAGTGGCTAGCATTAGTCATGCCGGTAGCTTTTAAAACTTGTAGAAGGTAACTTCTCTGAGATGTTCTAATCCCGTAGGGTAACTTGTTTTACCCAACCGTTGGTTCCGTATGCCTTCTTACCGGAGTTGGGTAATAAATCACCCACCTTGGTTGGTTAAATGTTTTACCTAAAAGTTGGGCAAAATTTTTGCCCAATTGGTTGGACAAAATGTTTGCTTCATTAGTTGGGCAAATGGCTGGGCAATGTTTTTGCCCAACTAATGAGTAAACCCTTAACCAACTAAGTTGGGCAATACTATAATGATTTTACCCAATTCCGGTTAGGTGGCATACGGAACAACGGCTGGGTAAATTTTTGCCCAGGTTGGGCAATAATTTTTTAGAGTGTACGTTCTACAGCTTTGACTTTGATGTCAATCTAAGAGCATTCACCAATGACCAATTGAGGATTTGCTTTCTCCCAACCGCCAAAAATGTTCTTGAGTGATGAGTGTCTGAGCAAAATCAAGGCACCGGGGGAGGAGGGGGATTTACCCTTCCACCACCCCTGGACTCAGCATTGAGACACTTTAAATTCTTACAACTATGTTTACCATGATTGTGAATCTGATTTAAGAATCTTCCAAATGGTACGAAAAGAGAATAGAACTTCTCATCGATTCAATCTTAATTGTGTACGGTTTCTCCAGGATCACGCCCTACACGCTTTTTTTTTTTCCAAAAGTCCCCTGACTCTCTGGCGAAGAGCCAGGGGCGAAAACCAAACAATACTCCCGAAGGAGTTCTGCTCCCCGAAGGAGTAACAACGTCCCCAAGGGACAAACTTTGACTTAACTGACACCACCTGACAGTGGTCCCGTTCTACGCCCGTTCACGCCCTACACGCCCACCCGAAATTTTTATGATTTTAGAAAAAATGTTACAGAAAACAACATATGTTCATTATTTAACACCTTTTGGGATCATTTTTGGTATAATTACCTAAAGCCATATCCGCTAGGGCCACCGTTTACAGGTCTGAGTAAAAATTTTATCTCCGATCGACTTTCCACACATGCAGTAGGCCTAGTCTGCACGGGGGGGGGGGGGGGGCGGCCCCGGTTTCCTGCATATCAATTTGTTCAAAACACTTTCCTGTCAAAACACTTTTCTGTCTAAACTGAGGATTGGGTGACTGAGACGTCATGGCTATGTATAATTCATACACACGCTCATCCCGTACACTTGATTGGTCGTGTGGGCGTGACCAAATGTTTTGTTTACCACTGCACGCACGTGTTCGCTGTACATACTGTACAACGCGCGCACGGTGTAGAAGTCTGTGGCGGGTAACGGTCGCGTTGTTTACACATCGCTTGGGGTCTTTTCATTGGTGCAAGACTTATGCATATTCATATTTGTGTCTGTTTGTACGTATTTTGGCCTGGTCCCTATATATATATATGGGGGAGTGTTGAAAATTTGAAAACAAAGGTTACCATTGGAAAGTTTACATGATAACCAATCCAGCAATGCATGAACATCGGCGATCCAAGCTTATTTGTACAAACAGCAGTAGGTCAAAAGTTCATAGCTATTGCTTGTCATGCAAAAAGATGCCTTCGAAATCTGTCCAGGTCCCTATGTAAGAGTCAAATAATATCGATATATTTTTATGTCATTCAGAAGCTGAGACATAGTAGAACATGGAACTGAATGAACATCACTGTAATTTTGCTATGCAAGAGAGCACGAGCGATCGAAAGTTCGTATCCGTACTGTTTTCCACAGAGCGCATTTTCGTTGCGTGGGAGACGCTAACACAAGCTGTATGGGTTTAAGTAACAAACAAATTGATATGGGCCTGACTACTAGCCTGCCCCGGCCGGGCCCTCTACCAATGATTAGTCGATCACGCTCACAATATCTAGCAAATATTCTGGTCGTTCATTGACTATCAATTGGGGGGGGGGGGGGCGAAAAGTGATCCGTCCGAGCCCCCAACCAAATTATTAGGTCTGACTAGGGAAGACCATGTCCCCTCTTCCTGATGCCCCAACCCGGGCCACCAATCACCCCATCCACATTCCCACCCCACTCCCCCATCCGGCGGGCCCCTATCCCCACGCACCCATCCCCTGCGATCGCCGTTATAAGTTCCCGGCAAACACAAAATTTGTAAGTTGTGTTAAAAACGTTTTATTACACAACTTAGCCTACACGTTTTGAAAACTTTTTGTGCTAGCATATGGTTGTGGGTATATGAACAATTTGGTCGCTGAAATAACCTGCCCCAAAATTAGAAAGAAAAGACATAAAAATATGTTTTTGTATATCATTTTTGCAGTGTATGGGATTATAAGTCCAGTGGCGGCGGAACGGGGGGCTTGGGGGAGCTCAGCCCCCAATGGACAAAAGGAAGGGGGCTAAAGGTAGGCCTATGGTCAGCCCCCCAATATTTGCTCAACTCATCTCATATGTAATACCATTTTTCATAGCTTGATTGTTTTCTCATTATTTAAGAAATTGCAGACACGAGATCCATATTTCAAGGCTGGCCAGGCCCACACTGAGCTTATAGAACACTCGGGAAATGCCGTTTCCGGCCATCTGGAAGCAAAGCCAAAAATTTTCTTGTACGCTCCGCGCCCACAAATGGTGGCGCTCCGCTTAGATAGTCTTGCTGGCATTTAACCCCCACCCCCTCCCCCAATATTTTTCCGTTCCGTCGCGCCTGTATAAGTCTAAATTTGATGATATTTGTCGGCAAAACCAAGGTAGCCCTGCCTATATATTTTTTGTAGCAAAGGAGACTAGATTGGGCTTTGTGGAAGCATTGTTAGCTCAAGCTGTCGCTTTGGTCGCAACGTACAGCAGTGCCATTATGATTTGTATTATCCTGGTTGTTGGCCACGGAAAGCATCTTGAGCTTCAAATTAAGGTATTGTAACGATGGCTTAAGTATAACATTCGGATTTGCTAATTCATAGCGATTTTCAGGTTATCCTGAATTTTCAATAGGCCATACCAGAGATTAATTCCAAGACACGTATTCCAACAATAGGCCTTACGTTATGCTACTTTAGGCTAGGCCATAATGATAGAGTAGGATAGGAACAGCCTAGCCTAGGGTACCTAGGCCTAGTTCTAACGTACACTTTGTTCCCTGAACTAGTATGGGAAGCCCCAAAGCTTCCCAAATACTAGGTCAGCAGACTGCGGACTAGGAACAGCGTAGCCTACAGTAGGCCTACTGGTACAGTACTATTACTAGGCCCTAACTTTTGTTACCAGGCCTAGGCCTAGGCTTAACGTTAGGCCCTAGGCCTAGCTCCTCTACAAATTACAACGGGCCTGTAACACTACAGTTGTGTAGGCTAGGCCTACAGTAGGCGGTAGGCCTATGTCGCAAAAAGGATGATTGAAGTTGAATGGACCGATATAGGCCTAGCCTAGACCTTATGCCAATTAAAAAGAGGGCGCTTCAAAACTGCATCCTGGGAAGGATTATTCCGAGTATGGGACCACAGAAGTGAATCGTCACTATGGAGAAGGCTAATGGTCACAATGCTGATTCAGAACTGTGTTGGAATAATCCTTCCCAGAATGCAGTATCGCAGCTAATTGGCATAAGGTCTATGCTATAGCCAACTGTCATACTGCACCAGGGGCAGGACTAGTAGGCTAAGGTGACCATATTTTGGGGGTTTAAATTGGGGACACAACTAAACTACAGTATGTGTACCAATAGCGTGAAACACATTTTTGGCTTGTATTTTTCAGAACTTATCATATTATACATCGAGTCTCTTCCATATTCAGTACAAAGACCAAGTCTTTCATACAGCATTAAAATAACCTCTCAAATGTTTTTAAAATATCGGTGAACACACTTTTCTATGTTTCACGCTATTGGTACACATACTGTAGGCACCCTGTAAAAATATACATCGCTGGTTTGCAATTGGCTACAGTAGATGTTTGTGATCACAGCACTTAATGGAAAATCAGGGATGCTCCAGACCAGGGGTGGGGAACCTTTCTCCTCTGAAGGACCGTTTTGACAGTCATAGGCCTAATACACTCACGGGCCGCATCTGCCCCGCAGACAGTGAGGGCGCAACAGGCTTTCCCATAGGGCGCATTTCAAGGGGCCCCAAGCGCATCCTGGTGGAGTCGAGGGGAAAAGCCCATGTCAGAAATCGGGGAAGTCCATTTAGCAGAGTAGTTTGTACAAATTTTCAGCCATTTGAATGTTCATCCACCTTCTTTATGTGTTGAAAAGTTTTTTTTTTTTTTTTTTTTTTGAGTGCGCAACGCTGCACAGACCAGGGGTTTTGTCTTTTCATTTAATACATCAGAAGTGATAATCATGCACAAAAAAGGCGCGCGAAGCTCGCCAAACAAACCGCGTATGTGAAAACAATTTTTCACTTTACATTGCAAAATTATCCACTTCTCAAATTCTAATTCACTTTTCAAAGGGACAGGAGTTCTGACCCCCAGAATCTACCCAAACAAGTGCCCACTGAGTTTCCTAAATTGTAATAGGTAGGCTTATTCATGTGATAGTGCACTTATGGTCAATGATTTATTTACAGGATAAGCTTGAGAGTATTCAAAGGAGATCCGCTTGCTTTATCAGCTCAAACTTCTCACGAGAGCCAGGGTCTACAGACCCCTAGCTTGAGTGAAAAAGGGGCAGGGGGGAACACAGCTTGGGGGCACAATGTTCGCATGCAAAGCGCTGAGCACCATTGATCCAGGGGCCTGCCGCAGGGCGCGGTGGGGTCCAGGGGCAAAGCCCTCGTGGGGGTCCAGGAGTGAAGCCCCCAGAAACTCCTGGGTTTTAGCTACCTCTGAACTCAGAATTTGGCATCCTTTTACCTTTCAACACCAAAGACTGGAACGAGTCTGAGGCTGAGCTGTACTGTAGAATAAACAGTTCCAGATGCTAAGTTTTTGCCCACTATCAGTGCCCTGCAGCATACATTTAAAGTAAGCACTAAGCTATATTAAAGTAAGTTGTTTTAGCCTTTTTCTGCATTACTGCTTAATACTGAGTACATACTGTGTGAATGGACATGTGGTTTTAAGTATTTTCTGCCTCTTATTATTAAATAATGTACAGTTAAATACAAAGTAGAGTTGGGCTTTATGACAAAAGGTCATGTCCATATATCTCCAAAATATGGCCAAAAATTTCGCAATGTATCGATATAGCGCCACATACAGGTTAACATATAGGCAAGGATGAGTATGGGCCAGTAATATGCAGAAAGAAAAATAAATAAGTAGGCCTAAAATTAAGTCCCAGTCTTTCTAAATTTGACCAATATCGATGACTACTGAAATTATCAACTCTATTTCATCTTCTAAAATGCCCAAATTTCAGTTCCAAAAGTCAGAGCTAAGATCTATCGATCGATCACCTACGCGATCTCTTTCAGTTCTTTTGTATGTTTACAGTATGTGCAGGCTAGGCTCGCACGTCTTAAGGGTCTCACAATGATCGTCAGATTTAGAGCCCTTCAAAAATTATCCAGTGGGCAAACATTTTGTAAAATATGCATTGGGCATGTGTAAAAGACTATTACTAAACCAGATGCAATACTGTATGTTCCACAACTTTTGTTGTGTAGTTTTTCTGTGCGATGTTTTTTTCAATTCAATTCAATTCAACTTTATTTCAACCAGTACAGAGCACACACACAAAAACATTTTACAGTTATCAGTACAGAATACAAAGAATTTACGGTAATCACAAGACACAAACATGGAAAGGAGCATTATTAAATGGTTGGGGGGATAGCACCAGGAAGCTACTGAAAGCTTGTGGGATGTGCATCCCCTTTACAAAAAGAAAGAATACAACACCACTTGGAAAATAACTTGGCGTATTAAACACGATAAAGGACAAAGGCATTAAACAAAAAGGAGGAAAAAAAAGGCATGGCTAGATAACAATATCAATGCATTTTAAATGTAATTAGATAGCAAGTACGATTTGAAACTTCTTTTAAAGCTTAATAGGGAGGGAGAATTTCTTATTGAGTTTGGGAGAACATTCCAAGTGAACGGCCCTAAATATCTTATGTTACGTTGGCTAATTGCGAGTCTACAAAATGGGATGGTATAATAAGAACGGTCTCTGGTATCATAACAATGACCGCGAAGAGCAAAAAAATTCGGAGAGTGAATTTGGTAATAAGTTGTGGTAGGATTGGAACATGAATACAGCTACTTGATGCTTAGTTATATCAAAGACGGTTAAAGAGTTGTATTTCTTAAAAATAGGTTTCGAATGGTCCAGATGTGACTTGCCATCGATTGCACGAAAGATTCGTTTTTGAACAACGAACAGTTTATTTACGTGTGTAGAAGCAGCATTACCCCAAACAATAGTACAGTAGGAAATAAAGGGCAAAATAAGGGAATTATAAATAATAAGAAGGATCTTCTTCGGAAGAAAATGTTTTAATCTTAAGATGATACCGGAGCCTTTGGCAAGCTTCCTGCAAATAATATTAATATGAGGTACCCAACTTAGATGACTATCAATAGTGACTCCTAGAAAGACAGCGGAGTCAGCAAAGGAATAAAATTGTTTTGGATAGAGATACCTGTACTATTACCAAGACTGAGCCGTTTCTGATAGGGGCGAAAAAGGACAACTGTAGATTTTTTGGCATTTAAATGTAATTTGTTGGCAGAAAACCAAGTGGTAACGTTCCTGATGTCACTATTAATGTGATGAATAAGAGAATCAATATCGGAGCCCTCGTAAAGAATATTGGTGTCGTCAGCGTACAAGGTAAACATAGAACTGGGACTTGCTAAGGGCAGATCGTTAATGTAAATCAGAAACAGTAAGGGTCCAAGAATAGATCCCTGGGGAACACCAGTGTTGATAGTAAGGAGATGAGATTTAAAATTGGAAATACTGACACGCTGCATCCTGTTAGAAAGATAGTCTTTAAACCAGCTTAAGGCTGCTCCTCTTATACCGTAATGATACAACTTGTATAAAAGAATGTCGTGATCTAGCGTGTCAAAAGCCTTGGAAAGGTCAAGAAAAATGCCACATGAGAACTTATTACTTTCAAAAGCACTAATAATATTGTCAACAAAACTGATCAAAGCATGAGTCGTAGATTTCCCTGGAAGGAAACCATACTGATTTTTATAAATAATTTTACAAGTTGTCAGAAAACTAAATAAACGATTGTATACAATTCTTTCGAAGATTTTTGAAAAAGCTGGCAGGACAGAAATTGGTCTATAGTTACTCTTCTGAGTTCTTTCATTGTTTTTATAGATTGGGACGACTCTAGCTTGTTTCAGATCGGTTGGTATGATACCGTTTTTTAATGATAGATTAATAATATGACATAAGGGCTTAGCGATAAAATGAGCCACTACTTTTACAACTTTGCAGTTAATTTCATCATGTCCTGGGCTGGTTTCTTTTAAATTTTTAAGATATTTAAATACTTCCGACTCATCTGTGGGATGCAAAAAACATACAGTGTTCATTGATGGGTGACAAGTAATTCACAAAAGAAATATTAGCATCATTCACGATACTATTAGATAGGGTTTGACCAATACTTACAAAGTAATCATTAAAAATATTGCAAATAGCATTGACATCAGAAATATTCTTACCATTTTCATTCAGTTCGTTAACATGATTGCACTTACGAATACCCCCAAGCAGGACAGTGTTAATGGCGTTCCAGGTTCCTTTTATATTCTGATTGCTAAATTCCTTGTGATAGTAATTAAACTTGGCAATGCGAATAACAGTAGTAAGTTTGTTTCTGAATCTGTCATATGCAGCTTTATTCTCAGGAGTAGGATGCTTGACGTATTTACGGTAAAGTTTCTTTTTTGTACAACAAGAGTTTAAAATCCCACTAGAACACCACACTTTCCGAGCTTGGGGAGTTTTAACAGTGACGACAGGAAAACAATTAACATAATTTTTGTGAAAATTCTCCATAAATAGACTATAGGCCAAATTTGTATCAGTGCACAGTAGGACATTAGTCCATTCAACTTCTGAAAGAATATCGGCAAATTTATTGATTCCAGCCTGGTGCACCAGACGTACACAGTTTTGTTCCTGATTCCCTCCATGGTCATGCTTAGGCAGTACAGAATCAGAAATGCAGAAAATTGGATAATGATCTGAAAGGTCATCGATAATAACACCAGAGGAAATATTGTGAAACGTATGAGACAGAGTTGATTGACAACTGCCCGGCGGAGGTGTCTCCAGAGTGTCCGGAAAAGTTGGCAAATATCTTGCCCCCATATTTATATAGAAATATGTAAAGTATACAACCTCCGGCTTATGTGGCGGACATTGTAATCTGAGAAGTCAGCAGCTACCAAGACTGTTTTTTTTTTCAGACTTATTTGTACTAGTTCTTAAGGTAGCCTAACATATAATATATACTAGAAAAGTTGTCGAGCCTGTACCGTGGCTACACCGTGCTTACTAGCAAGATTTATTTTGTGATACTTTGTTACTTCTAATACATCTTACCATCGAGGTGACCCTATTTAATTTTACTAACCTATTAGCATATTCAACACGATTTGAGTACGTATAATTTGCAGCTCACGTGTTTAAATCAGTACAATTTTCCCACGGATTCCGCATGATAACTTGCTCTTCATACCGTTATCACCAATGTGCAATGTATGGAATGTGTATCTGCACCTGGCTTGATCCTACCTACAAATAGTCTGTGATCACATGTCCCTATGCTAAACCAAACTAGCTGGCCGCACTCATAGGTTGGATGAAGTTCACAAGCGTGGCTGTATGCATGGACCTCGCAAAGCTTCTTGCAACCTTTGTTTTTCCAAGATACAGTACAGCCCAAAAGTAATCAGGAAAATTAGAGCGCGCTCTAATCCGATAATCAGCTCTGAGTGCGGGATACATAAGGAAACAATAGCCTCACATTCCACGCAGCCACAGTGAATAGGCAAGTCACACAGGTCAGTGGCTTCATTGTGCTTGCTTCTCATAACGGTAATTTCCTTTACCGTTAGAAATAATACACCCACGGTACTGTTGAAATCGGTGTTTATATGTAAAAACGAATGAGTGACGGCGATTCGTCGTTTACTGAACCCCACTACTATTTGACGTGCACGCCTTATAGTTAAAGTCGTAATATTAAAACAATGTATTACTTGTGGCACAGTACAGTCTGTAAAACTACGATGTGTATACAGTACTGTACGTACGTATATACCGTGCCAAGTCTCGCAACTTTGGTAGCAGTCTTTGAAACTTTAGCAGGAATGGTTCACTCAAGTACGCAGTCTGCCGACTCAGTGTTTTGGGTCGCTTGAGGCTTCCCACACTCAGTCAGCAATGGCTTCTACTTAAAACGTGCCTAAATAAAGATGCAACCGTATACATGATGTAGCCCTTGCAAACAGCTTCGGCATTCGCCATTGCCGAGGTAAATGCCGAAGAAAATTGACTTGACTTCACCAAAAAATATTGCCGAGGCAATAGTATGCAGGACACGGGGGCTTACTGGGAACAAAAGTTACGCACTACACGGTTCAAAATTAAGCTCGAGTAGCGATTTGGAAAGAAGTCATTATCCGATGAAATTGCAAAGATGAACAAAATTTTAACAAATATATTCAGTAGTACTGCGGTATATACAGTACTGTGATCGTTTAACTCCGGTAGAAATTTTTTCTAGGATCGTGGAAAACCGCGCAAGTTCGCTCAATTTCACACAAATTCACACAAAATCACACACGCAGATTTCAAAGAAATTTCGTACAAATCAACAAATACAAAACTCGCATACATGACCACAAGAATTTGTTGTCAATGAAGCAGAGAATGGAATGAGAAAAAGAACGACGGCAACAGAAATAATATTTTGGTACACTGTGGGCAACTTTGAACAAGCCGTTGAAATAAAGTTTGCACTTATTGCCAGCGGATTTTATTTGTTAGCCTAAGCTTAAAGGAGATGAATGTGTTACAGCTCTGTATTATTGATATATATCACAGTTGTAATAAACACTTGTCGGTATTGACGGGGGACTAAAGAAAAACAATATCATGCAGCTGAGGTATGTAAATGAAATACTGTACTGCTATTTTCGTTGGTTAACAGCTGCGGTGAGGAATAAAGTGCAATAAGGCCTCTACTGTAAAGGAGTCTGAAAGCAAGGTAACGAATGATGCAAGTGCCTCGATCGGCGAACGCCAAGAATGCGTAACCTTTTTTGGAAGTCGTATGCCCAATTAATCACGGTACGTTTGCGTGACGTCACACATAACGCCTCGGATTTTTTTTCAACCTTCAACAGCCAGCGCCATCTTGGAATTTACACATATGGGATATTTCGTCCGATACCAAAGTCTTACCGAATACTTTCTAATGATCAGACTTATTCTACACCCATGAAAAAGCTAAGGTATAAAATTTAGCGCGCAATGGTTGATTTTGCTGAAAATTTGCATGCTGAATTTTGGCCCATGACTGCTGGTTCATAACATACGTAGAGTGCTCAGCATGTTACCAAGGATTTGAAATTTACTTCGTTAGGTTACTGTACATATGTACCACTATAAGGCTACACGCTGAAGTGACAGTACGATCATTAATTATAGACAGTACAGTAGGCCTAAGTCAGACAGTGCTGTTATGTTTGCAAGAGGTGGGTGTAGCCTGTAGTTGGGCGGGATTTAACAGTTGGTCGTTAACGGGTCATGTATGTGAAAAAGGAGGGAGGTCCAATGACTCATGGGCGAAGTTGACGAGTTCATGAAGCCAATGGAAATCCCCGAAAACTTATCCAAATGTAGTACGTTCTTTGGCTCTTTGGCAGTGCAACTTCCCGATTGGTTGAACTAGAAGAACCTGATTGGTCAGGCCACAGTATGCTGTTCGTCTGTTTACATACTTGGTCTGGCTAATTAACAGACCTGTGCAAAACTCCCAGGGACGTTTACAGACCTGGGAACTGTCAATCATATAGTAACTGCCCCAGACATCTGCGGTAGCGCTGTAGCGGTACCTTTGATCACGTTTCTGTAAGTGGGACAGGGTGGTATCTTCCAGAGAACGGAATGCTTTCAACCAAGACGGCGCCTATAAAGTAAAAAGTTTCTTGGTCTTCTTTAACAACTCATTTCTTCAAAAGTGAGATTGCTTTTGCCAAATCTTTTGCAAAATAGCGCAGTATCGGCAAACCAGCCACCCATTTGAGGCCCTACCGGCTACTCTGCTTTACAGGGCGGAGATTGGGTAGCGGGAGGAAGACATAGTCGTACGGCCAGGGCTAGGGAAATACATTCTGCCTGGGGCTCAAGAAAAATTTCTTTTCTGTCTGAAAATAGAAGGGTAAATTTTTCGGCTTATATACTGTATGTGCATTTCAAAGGCCAAAATGGCCCCATTCCAGCAAAAATAGCCCTACCGCTAAACATACAGATAGCACCTGTGGAACTGGACACTGCAAGGCTTGGGGGGACTTGAGGATCGGACTCAAAGAAGTTTAGCATTTTTTTCATCGATTCACTGGATTATAATTGGATTACACTTTTGTTGTGTGGACTTGGACTTTGTCAGTATCTTCAAAACTGGTAAGATCTGCATTAATGATAGGTAGGCCTACCGCAATAACCTGCTGTTAGCGATTTTGTGTGAGCAGTGACGTACATTCCTTATAAACAAATGCGTACTTCAACATGAACGGTATCCACTGCCCGGACTATAAAATTAAAAAGTCAAGAACTTTCCGCCCCTAAAAGGGGTGGTGCTTTCCGCCTCTTAAAGTTTTAGGGAGGGGCCTAACTCAAGTAACTCGATTCACAGGAGTAGAATACCTTCCTAAAGTGATGAGTTCATTGATTGTGTATTGATAAAATTAAGGCCGTGCAACGTTGCAGTTACAGTATTGGGAGAAAATTCTTACGGAAATATTTCCAGGATAAAAACCATGTCCTTCCTGAATTGTAATCTGCTTGCAAAACCGTATATTTGTCATTCATATCTTGCATATAAATAAACAGATGTGCTTTTATACCACTATAACCTACTGTACATTAAAGTTGTAAGTTTGTAAAACAGAACTTCCGTTTTGTTAAACAACGGGCGTGAAGTTACAGGCCGGCATGGTTCGATTGCACAAGTTCCATGTGGCTCACGGTAATTCATAATCGTTGCGCCGGAAGTTTTTGAACAAGATATTGCATGTAACCTGGGTATTGAATACTGTATTTCCTGTGCGGTGAACAGGGCTAGCTTAGCCATTTTTCTTCCGTTCGTCAGATTTTGACTCTCATGTATTGGCACCTTCAAATATCGTTTAGTTAAAGGCGCCTTATTTCCTTAGTTATACAGACCAAAGTCCTCAAAGGCAGCACTTCGCTGGATACTCTCGGGATCGGAAGATCGGACGGAATAAAGACAACGAATATTGTATCCACTTTGAAAATTTGTGTTGCAACAAAGGGTTTTAACTGTTAACAGCTTGGTATTAAAACTCCAAGCCTGTGATTCCCATTGTGTGTTGGTAAGCAGTCTTTCAATGGGATTATACAGCTGACAATAACAGCCAAGGTCGACGAAACCACAAGAGCGCAACGGTACTTCCCTGCGACATTCGAGTGGAATGCACTCTTTTAGATAAAAGAAAGTGCTCTTTTCCCTGTGCTCTCCCGCAAATTCGGCACGGTAAAATACACGCAGGTTCCTGATTACTTTTGGGCTGTACTGTAACTGCTAAATACTGCCGTATATATTCCAGAAACACTTCGTGTTTTTAGATGCAATCTGAATTTGGTGTACCGCGTACAAGGATTTGCACAGGTACAGTAAGAATTTTGAAGTTGCAAATGTTGGAAACACCTACTGTACCCACCGTACATACAGCAGGTGAGAAAATTCTCTCACAAGCGGCCGACTTCCCATGCTGTATGTATGCCGATTTTTTGTGGAATGGTCGTTGTTTTAGCCTGCGTAGTGTATCTCCTGGCATCTGACATGCAACATTGTAGTATTTCGTAGCTAAAAGCTGAACAAAGAACTTCGGGATAGCAGATCAATGCATGAAAAACGCACTGGTATTGGAACATTTGTACAGTATGAACGTTTGTACAGTATGATATTCAGACCACAATATAGCTATTCGTGTGCAGCATGCAGGGCTCTATCTCTGCCGTAATATGGTTGCTTGCAAAACCTTGCAAATAATTTCAAGGGTCGTTTGAAAAAGGGGCAGGGCGGGAGAAGGAAATCAAAAGAGTGGGCAGGGCAGAAGAAAAGAGGGGCAGGGCGGGCCGCCCCTGTAAAACAACGAAGCTTGGGGTCTGGTCTATGACTTCTGTTCTGAAAGACCTTGATCTAATCCTACGTTAGCAGAACGTCGTAGACAAAATAGATTAATTCTGTTCTCTAAGGGTGTTTTTGGTAAGGCACAGATTCCTGTGTCCGATAGACTTCGGCATCCCACTCGCAGAACATGCTGGATGCATTTACCTGCACTTTTGCCACCTCTTTACTGTACTAGGACAAACTGCTACAAGCATAGTTTTCTCCCTAATACGGTTAAGGATTGGAATAGTCTCCCTGATTCCTTAGTTGAAAATTCCTTTCATCATAAGGACCCTGCCCAGTTTAATGCTAACAACATTAGGGCTTGATACCTCTCGACTCATGCGTGGTGAAGTAATGTCCCTGTGGATGTGTCACCATGTTTGGAAAGAAGAAAGAATGCAATGTGGGCTATATCCAACGCAAAACTTCCGTTGCTATACCAGTTATGGATTCCACACCTGGTTTATGTCAAATGAAATTGTCATGAGCATCTTACATTGTGCATGCCAGCATTTTTTGTAATTACAACCTGATAGTCAGGAAGTGTTATTTCGCTGCATATTTTCGTAAAATAACCAGAAATGGTATAAGCAGGATAATCGGTGAAATAAAAGATTATCACCAATTTTATTTGAAGTGTTTCTGAATTTACATTTATGGATTACCTCAAACGGTGTTGCAGGCTGCATACGGGCCGGAGGTTCCCCACCCCTGCTCTAGACTCTCAGTCTCTGTCATTGCAGGTACCTGTTGTTTGTTAGCCTTTACATACTGTACATTGTCACGTACTGTACTTGGACGCTTTGATATACTGTACATCCCAGCGATGCTGATGTAATACTAGGCCTATTATACTAGCTAGCCGGCCAGCCCTAGTCCGAAAGGTACCGTACACAGTAGGCTACACAGTCGACAAAATATTAATTTTTTCATGATTATTACAAAGACCTTGGGAAATTTCAAATTTCAAGGACATTTGTTCAAATCGGGGACATTTTCAGGGACACTTGCTCATCGGGGACAGAACACTGGATTCGGGGACTATCCCCGAAAGTCTGGGACATCTGGTCACCTTACAGTAGGCCAACAGGACATGTTGTACCTGTGTATGGTATAAACTAGTCCTCAGTAACCAGTCTGCATTTCGTGCACATCAATCTGAAGATCTTCAGCATGGAATTGGCATTTTCCTTGTGTTTTTCTTGGCATATCTTCGGCGTGGGCCTGACATGGAATGCACTTTGGCTCAGTAAAGGACTGTGGCCGTTCGCCTACAGCTCGTTAGGCTACTGTATACACAGTCCTTACAGTTACACCGACCTATGAAAATAGCGGGGGGGGGGGGTGTATCTGTGTGATGGTTGAAATTCTCTTTCTTCTCACAGCAAATTTTGAAACAGGGTTTTCCCAGGGCCTTTTGAACGCCGCGGCCCGTGACGTTCAAATTTCAAAAACAAGAAGACCACGACGTTCAAAAAACAGCCGCCATGTTCAAAAATTCCTCCAGTACCCTGAAAAAATGTGACTTAAACTTTGTCAACGATCGCCTTTTTGTTAATACAATGTGCCATGAAACCACAAGCTTATTTGCAAAACCTTGTCACGGCAAAACTACGAGCCATGTTAGTACTACCTTCCTGGTAGTACTGTCATGCTCTTACTGTACCTACGGTAATACACGCAAGTCTCAAGATGCAAACAGAAAGCTAAGCGTTCGGTATGTATGCATGCCACACACGTACACAGAGTTCAGCAAGCCCTCTTTTTCATTCACACATTGCCCGCTCGGCAGACAATCTATACTGGCTGCACTCGTGATACCACATGTGAACATTTCAAGGTCGGGCCGTATACCAGAGTCAGCGTGGATGAACACCGGCGAGATTCACCTTCCAACACAAACCTGTTGAACAATTGAACACCTCAACCAGCTGACCTGCCCAACCCTTTGAAAATCCCGCATTTCATATCTTCATGGTCACAAAGAATAAAGCCCTGCCTCGGAATGCAACTCCAAACGTAAAACAGAATCTCGGATGCACAGAATTTGCGTGTCTTTCATTAAAAATTTCATAGCATGAACTTTTGGATGTGTTACTTTTTTTCTTCGTGATTTTTGACGGAAGCCCAACGAATTTAGTGATGTTTGCATCAGGTACCCGGGTACCTGACCGATGCTGTTACTACCTGGGTAGCATTTTTCAATCTTTCCCTTTTAATCTTCGCAAAATAGGATGGTTATTGCAACTAACAAAATGTTTTTACCCTCATCTCATTCACGTTTATGTTGACATGGAGTTGCTTTTTTCTGTTTCCGTACCATGCTTTTGTTAAATTGCACTTTTCACCAGAAACAAGCCCCGCGATGCGTGTTTCTAACATCAAGCCTCCCTATACTAGGTATCGAAACAACATAGGCCTACAGTACTATACTGTATGGCTAGCCTATCTCTAGAAATGAACGTAAAAAAACAGCTCATATACACTTGCACGCAGTGCATGTGGATGGTTACCGTTCCAAAATTAAGACCCAGAAGTAGCGCGAAAGACCTACTAGAAATTTTACACATATCTCTGCCCTATAAACACATACCCAAATGGATATACGGCACGTGGCTCGACTTTCGATATTGCTAGATTTCATACTTGTCAAGTTACCTCTAATATTAACATGACATGATTTCATGGTCTAAAGAGGTAAATTTTGGTAATACAGTTATGTCTACATAAGGTATGCACTTTTTTAAACCACAATAATATTCTTCTGTCTCGAATCAATCGCCAAAACTTCGTATTTTTGGTGGAGAAACTTTTTTCTGAAGCAAAATTCACTCCATGAGATTTAAAATCATGCATTCTTTCAAGGTGTATTTTTCGCTCTGTGCCCGCAAAAAAAATCTTCTTTCCTGTTACTTCTATCCTGGTTCTACCTTACATACTAAAATGATTCCCATCTTTATGTTGGTCGTAATTTTTTATTGCTATTCAAACTACTTGCAAAACTTTTACGTCCAAAGTTTCCTAAATATATGGCGAAAAAGAGCAAAATATTTTCCCAGTATTTTACGTACCCCCCATTCACGAAAAGGGGAACGTGCCAAAGTCATGTGCTTTGCTCCAGTATGCACAACATGTCAGACAGAGAGAGCACCCATGGCGGCAACGAACGAACGAACGTTCGTACGTGCACAGTGTCTGCCCAGAGTTGTAACAAGTCAAGTCACTGACTCGGACTCGAGTCGACTCGAGTCGCACATATGACTTGACTTGACTTAACTTGGTCATCAGCCAGAATGACTTGACTTGACTCGAGTCACCACCTAAAATGACTTGACTTGACTCGGACTCGAGCATAGCATAACTCGAGTCCAATTGAAGACTCGAGTCAGGACAAATGACTTGAGTCTCCTGCTGCGACTGGAGTCCTTTTACGTGACTCTGATGCTTGTGAATGTACCCAGTTGTGGACTGTACATGTGCATATCGCGAGGTAGACATGGCCGCAACACACAGTGCCCGTGTGTGGACAATACCAGCACTGCATGCCTATAGTACAGTTGTCACTTGACAAACGGGCCGAGCCGGGAGTTTGACGAATCCGCACTACCTGCTGCGGAAGTACAGTATGTCATATCAGAGTATGTACACATCATGCCAGGCATGGACCATTATGATCACCGATGCCAGTGGTTTCGATGGAAAAGCAACATGTTGCACAGACAGGGTTGCCATTTGGATGATTCCTAGTGTGGTTCAGGGACTTTCGTTGTACGAGACTTTTAATATGAGTCTGTTCATTTTTTCCTCTCTATAATAATTTTGTTGCCTCTGCGTAAAACAGTACTCAATAATATTGCTTGTGCAACTCTGATGGGACTGTATAGTTCTCAGTGAAGGTACATGTATAGCCGGTCGCCGATAGCTCCCTATGCATTGTCCTTACCACGACCATTGAAAATCCGGGGTCTTCGACCAGCACAGTGGTGGTCGAGCTTGATTTTTTTCTTATAGCAAAGCTAGGACCTAAATTCCTTACTTACTGGCATAACTTTCCCATTTTAAATTTTTAACTAATAGTTAGCAGTTGTTTTTGAAAACTTTAAAAAATAATAAAAACAATAAAAAAAACGAAGCGATGCCAAACAAGAGAACCTATAAGTGAATTTTCAATAGCTTATTATGATTAAATTTTGCAATGTTAAATGGAGAAAAACATTGATATCAAATACCATAATGCTAGGAAGATTTTTCACTGCGCTCCTCACGTGCACCCCAGAGAAAACTGACTAACACAATTTAAAATTTTGTCTTGCACGGTAAGATATCTTTCAAAGCATGGGCCTCTCCTATGCGCCACACTATTGTGACTTGAAGCTCTGACAGAAGAGTCACTGAAAGTACTGTACGTCATTCAGTGCACCCTGGTCCTTGCAAAAAAAATCCCAAACTCTTAACCATGTGTAGGGAATCACATCTCTCGATGTATTTTTCGGCATGCTTCCCCTGCATGAGCCTGAAAAAATTGACGGCTGTGCGTAGGAAAATTTGTGGAATTGTCTCGTTATTATTTCCTGTAGGACAGATTGAGTAAATTACTATTTCCAAAACCTCGCTACAACTCTCGCTGTCCACTTTCTCGACCAACTAATACCATCCTCAACAAATTAGCTGACGGTTACCCAGTGGCATAGCTATGGGGAGGGGGCTTGGAGTGCGAGCCCCCCACAAATTTGCCGCACCCAGGAGCCCCTCCCATTGGTGATCTGGGCAAAAAAAATTCACCCACTCTGAATAAGTTTGAATGGATTCGGAATGATTGTGACAAAACTCAATGTGTTTGAGAGTAACATAAAATCAAAGTTTACGTTTTTCCACCAAAATTTCACATCTTGATGGCTGCTATCAAGCCTTGCAAGTGCCATTTCCGGCGATCTGGGATGTATTAGAACCTTAAATTTTCTTGGAACGCTCCCCCACCAACCTATGGTGGCGCTCCGCTTAGATAGTAACAAAGATATTATAGGCACAGATTCCAAACTCCTATACCTACACTGTTATGCTCAGTGACTCCTCATGGAGACGCATATATCGGGGCGGAAGTGTAAATTTGACATGCGCGTCGTTCTGTTCCGTGATCTGCGTACAAAAATAAGAGTGCGTCACAGAAAATTTCATTGTTAAAAGAGTGTAGCGTGCGTGCATATTTACAACGCATTCTATACACCCAGAATACTTTTGTCTGTGTATTATCCTGAATACTTGACGCACAGTTTTGCGCGCTCTGGAAACAAGCGCGCTAGTTGCTTTCCCGTTATGAGCGCGTAAGTAATTGAACGCGCATATAAAAGTGCGTCACTTGAAGATACCATAGAAACTGACCAATGAATGTCGATGAACTTGAAAAACTAGTCATTGTGCGTTCACGTTTCAAGTGTAAATACGTAAATGCCACGTTGAAGAAATAAGTTATTCTTGTTCAAGTGGAATTTATTGAGGGGTAGTACTTCTCCAGTCAACAACATTCCGAAATATTACAAGTATTAATACTTTTGTTAGTCATTCATTTGCCTGTATGTTTTCAAAACAACTGAGCAGTGATCAGCACTTCCACCCCGATATATTGGCCTCCATGGGGAGTCAACGCGCCATTTTAAGTTTGAAATCTATGCTTGTAATATCTTTGGATAGTAAACGCAGTGGCGTACACGGGCGAAGGCCATTGGGCCATGCCCCCCTCACGGATGCCGATTTTTTTTCAGTTCCTAAAAATACGTAAATTTTTTAACACAAATTTTACTTCAAAAGGTAGCATATGTGGCACCAGATTACATGTAAGGACACCTAATTTTTCAAAATTTTCAAAGGGGAGGGACAACCCCTTCCCTTAGACCCCTTATTTGGGGACACCTCCTCCCCTTAGACCCCTTCCCCAGCCCGGCGATCACACAACATACTGCAAGCCCCCCCTCCCCCATGAGAGAAATCCTGAGTACGCCAATGAATAAAACGGGCTTCAAACTTGCAACCCTCGGACCAAACGTCTGACCAGCTCAGCTAATCCGTCCTCACAGAAATGTGTAATAACATAAAATCAAACTTTACATTTTGTTCACAAAAATTGCACTTCTTGAGGGCTGCTATCAAGCCTGGCAAGTGCCATTCCTGGCGATTATTTCAGCCCGCTTCTCGCGCACCTACCCTGAGTTCTGGATCTCACATTTATAAAATTATTGTTCCAAAGGGGGTCACCCCCTCCCCTTAGACCCTGAGACTAGCCTTTGGCAGTTCACACGGGTTTTCCCCCTCCTCCATTTTCAGAAATCAAATCCTGCCCCGGGTCACTGTGGCCATTTTCATTCGTTATTGACTGGGAGTTTATTTCCGAGAAGTACACAGTGCTACTGCTAGGTCTTTGACCTTGTGCGATAAAAGTGTATGTTACGCCATGGCTTGGCCATCTCTGGATCACTGTGTGACGACATCTAGCGTTAGGCCTACGTGGCAAAGTTAAAGTGAAATTGTGCCATGGCCAGCAGATATACATTAATATTGCTTGCCCGAGTAGTTACAGCATTCGTGTGTGGGGCACAAGTCACGTGTGGTACAGTACCTTGGAATGTTCAACGTACTCCTGGCAAATTTCATGTAAAGATATGTGAAAACAATGTACTGTGGCATACCATATAGGAAAAGATTGCAGTCAGTGACAGGTACACTTCAGAGGCAGAAAGGAACCAGTTGTCTATAGGTCATACCAAAGAAGAAATACCAGTTTTAAATTTACTATGATTATGTACTAGTGTGACTTGCGTTGACTTGTAGACACCAGCAACTGACTTGAGTTGACTTGACCAAAATTTCTGACTTGACTTGACTTGAAAATGTGTTTGACTCGACTTGACTTGACTTGAAAATGTGACGAATGACGTGACTTGACTTGTGACTCGACCAAAGGGTGACTCGTAACAACACTGTGTCTGCCGTATCTTACCGTACATTTTTAACTGTACTGTGTGGGTGAAATCTCGGCCAGGAGATGCATTAGAAATTTTTACTGTCATTATCACGAAGGTACAGTAGGTAGTGGATTTTTCATAAGAGTAACAAGAAAGCAGTTTACGAAAAATTTGAACACATGGTTGAGGTACATTAGTACGGAGCTTTTAAGGTGACATGCAGATGTTGAGATATTATGTCACTTTCTCAACTTTTTCATCAGTAAAATATTCAGATATTGACATCCAAGATCTTTTTATCTCAATATTTTAGCGTAAAATATTCAAATATTACATAACAGGATCTCAATATCTTAATATCTTTACTGAACGATATTGAGATATTGACATCCAAGATCTTGTGTTCTCAATATTTTAGAGTGAAATATTGAAATATTACATTACAGGACAGGGGTCGAAATAAGCCTTCAACCTTTGTGGGCCTGCCGGGCCCCTAGACCATGGAATCTAGGGGGCCAAATGAGAAATCAAGGGGCCCAAAACTTACAAATAAAAAAGGACTGATAAGGTGTACGGGTGCTTTTTACGTGCTTGAAAACGTGTAGGATGGGTATAATTAAGGCAAGCTGAAGCCTGAAACTAATCTGTCCACACCCTCTTAGACCATGTTGCATGTAGGCTATAGTATCATTTTGAAAATTTTCTTGTAACTCCGGAAGTTATAACACAGCAAAATGAAGGGCACTGTTCAATTCCCGCCGACCGTCCGTTTTCGTCAGTTGATCTTGTGAGGCTCCGCCTACATTTCTCGTGACGATCAGTATCAGTTTACTGTATGTCTGCGTGAGTGATCTTCCATGTTGTGACAAAGCAGACTCTTTATGAGCGATGTGAACTAATTTCAGAAATAATGTGTGTTTCGCAGGTTTTTAGTGACTGTTAGCATAGGAATACACAGGCTGTGCGAGATACAGTATAAGATCATTGAGTTTTGGATGGAGAGGTTTACATGCAGACTGTACAATTAGACTTGAAATATTTAGGAGCCAACCGGGCCCCTTTCCCTGTAGAAGTTACGGACCCGAGCAAATTTCTAGGAGCATCGGGCCCACGGGCCCCCGTTATTTCGAGCCCTGCAGGATCTTAATATCTTAATATCTTTCCTGAAGGATAATGAATTATTGACATCCAACATCTCGTTTTTTTCAATATTTTATTGTAAAATATTGAAATATTACATTACAGGATCTCAATATTTTAACGTCTTTACTGAAACATATTGAGATATTGACATCCTAAATCTTGTGTTCTCAATATTTTAGTGTAAAATATTGCAATATTTCAGTACAGGATCTCAATATCTAAATATCTTCACTGAAAGATATTAAGATATTGACATCCAGCATCTCATTATTTCCATATTTTAGTGTAAAATATTGAAATAGGCTTACTACTTTACAGGATCTCAATATCTTGATATCTTTTCTGAAGGATATTGAGATATTGACTTCAAACTTCTCATTATCTCAATATTTTAGAGTAAAATATTGAAATATTTCATTACAGGATTTCAATATCTTGATAACCTTCTGAAAAGATATTAAAATGTTAAGATCCTTTGATGTAATATTTCAATATTTTAAGCTAAAATATTGAGAACACAAGATTTCGGATGTCAATATCTCAATATCGTTCAGATCCTGTAATGTAATATTTCAATATGGTTAAAATATTGAGAACACAAGATGTTGGATGTCAACTTCTCAATATCCTTCAGAAAAGATATTAAGATATTGAGATCCTGTACAATAACATTTCAGTATTTTACACTAACTGAAATATTGAAGTAAGGAGATGTTGGATGTCAATATCACAATATCGTTCAGTCAAGATATACAGATATTGAGATCCCGTTATGTAATATTTCAATATTTTACGTTAAAATATTGAAATAACGAGATGTTAGATGTCAACATGTCAACATCGTCCAGTAAAGATATTCAGATATTGAGATCCTGTAATGCAATATCTCAATATTTTACGCTAAAATATTGAGATAAAAAGATCTCAGATGTCAACATCTGAATATTTTACTGAAAAAAGTCGAGAAAGTCACATAATATCTCAACATTTGCATGACACCTTAAAAGTTCCGTAGATTACAGTACAGAAGTTGCAGTGACAAACAAACTGGAAGTTTTCTTTTTTTTTGGAGGGGGGGGGGGGGGTTCGGATGCACACGTTACGGCACACTTGGACACAAAGCCATGGAAGGTAATGATAGGACTTGTTTAAAATTTATACTAAAGTATATGGTCAAATTATTAGTTCCCGTCTGATTTCTAAACTCACGACATTTTGAACCAATGGAACATTGTAGATATAGAAAAATGTGACGTATTGTTTTGAAGAAATCAATCCGGCCAGAGATAAGGGGCCGATGGGTGGTGTCTTGAATTGTATTTGCATACCTGCATGTACTAAATTTTGGCTAGATGTTGCAAGGTTTACGGTCGGCTACCAGGGTATCCGAGGGGTAATGGGTTTCGGGTACCCAGGTACGAATTTTCTACCCGGTGCAAACACTAGAATTTAGTATCATGTGTTTGAATTCTGCTACAGTATTCCCTGTGAGGCAATTATTTGCGCCCATGTCATGTGCCTATCACGGCTAATGTAAAAATAACGAACGTTATACCTGCGTTATATACATGCTTGCAAAAGAACTGTGGGCTCTCTGACGTGCTTGAACTGTTCTGCATTAGAAATTGCGGTAACTACTACAATAGCCAATGATCGCTATCATTTGGAGAGGTTAAAATATTACGAGTTTGTGAGCACCAATGGTGAATATTTTGGCGGAAACTAAATTCTGTTGACTGATTTGCCTCAAAAGTGCTACCATTTTGCGTTTAGACACTTCTAAAATTCAAAAAATTTTGGGGGACCCCCCTCCCCTTATACCCCACCCCCAGGCCAGCAATTCACCGTCGGATGCAGCAGAGCCGCGACGTTCAATTCTAAATGCAGGGAAAACCCTGTGAAAGCAAAATCATAATTTACTTCCATGACTTTCCTTCTCCAGATCTTACAGCACTATTGCATCTGTTTTTGATCAGTGAGAATTTCTGGAAAGTGGCAAAAATGTGAAATGAAATCAGCAACTTTTTTTTCGCAGTAATATTTACTGTGTGGCTAAGGAACTTTGTTTACTGTACATCAGTATGCTAATGAGCTTTAGTGCTATAACTTCTGACATGTATGTATTTTCATATTAAGTTCTGATGCCTCTTTGGAGGACAAACAGAACAGAATACTTTGTTTTCTCTAGTAAATGAAAGGAAGGAGTTTTTTCTACTCTTTTTGGTGGTTTGTTTTATGAAATGTTCTTGCACGATTACTTCTCCTATTCCTCTTAAGCTACGTTGGTCTAAGCTAGTTTTCTTAACTACAATGCAACAAATTTACATGCTAGTTCTAAGAATCCAATTTTATCTTCTTGTTTTGTTGCATCCTCGTAGAGAT
This sequence comes from Holothuria leucospilota, assembly GCA_029531755.1. Classification (NCBI taxonomy): domain Eukaryota; kingdom Metazoa; phylum Echinodermata; class Holothuroidea; order Aspidochirotida; family Holothuriidae; genus Holothuria; species Holothuria leucospilota. The sequence goes on from CM055970.1 coordinate 842,486, forward strand.
TTTTAGAGCAAGTTATCTACGGCACAGTTCAGGGGTACTCTTTTCTATCCCTTTCTGTGTTCTCTAATGTGAAATGGTCTTCACTGATTGCACTTCCTGGTCCCTATTAGCTACCATTGTTTTTAACTTTTTTAGTATTATCTTAACTTCAATGAGACGCACTTGCAGCTGGTTTTAAATATCCTATTTTGTTGCTTTACTGCTGCTTATTTTAAGCTTTATGTTTAAAGTACTACTACTGTCCAAAATTTGTGCTGATTGTGCTGATTAATCAGCACAACCTTTGAACAGTAGTTGCTTTAATTCTTTATTGCTCTTTGCATGTGTTTTAGAAACTTTATAGGTTGACATTTGAACGCACTTTATCGTTTTTCATTAGAGCTAAGGAAGGCTGAATAAATAGCTGGAAGCTTCTCGGCTCAGGGTGCCTTTTTATCTTAAAATGTGTAGTTGCAATTTAATTTTTAAAATTGTAAGTTATGATGCACTCTGAAGAACGTGTTCACCAATGAAACACTTATTTTGCCTCACTTTATAAACACGTTTAAATCATAAAATGCTTGTCTAGCGATTGTACACTTACTGTGATGTTTAGCAGGTGTTTTAAAACAGATTTTTTTTTGGGGGGGGGGGGGGAACAAAAACACGTGTTTAGCATCTAATCATGATTACAAAGTGCGGGGATAAAAGTGCTTAGAAAAAATGTTCAAAATGATCAATTCCTAAACACCGTTTTTAGATTGTACAGTAATTAATCTAGGATAGTGATTGTGTTAGTGATAATGACAGTGACAGTGACTGAAAACTCATTTTTTCGGAATGAAAACGTGTATTTTATTTTCGGAATGAAAACTCGTTTTTTCGGAATGAAAACGTGTTTTCCATTTTCGGAATGAAAAAGTGTCGGACTGAAAACTGGTTTTTCGGAATGAAGACGTACATTTCATTTTCGGAATGAAAACGTGTTTTTTCGGAATGAAGACGGGTATTTTATTTTCGGAATGAAAACTCGTTTTTTTCGGAATGAAAACGTGTTTTCCATTTCGGAATGAAAACGTGTCGGACTGAAAACTCGTTTTTTCGGAATGGAAACGTGTATTCCATTTTCGGAATGAAAACGTGTCGGACTGAAAACTCGTTTTTTCGGAATGAAGACGTGTATTTCATTTTCGGAATGCAAACGTGTCGGACTGAAAAGGTGTACCCGGGTAATAAAGTTCTCAAAATGGCCATCAACTCTTTACAACCCAATTTTATATGAATTTACAATTGAATTTTATTGATTTTCTGCAGGACGGAACAATGAATGCGAGGTGCTTTCGTGTACATGTGCTTGTGGCACATGTGTATTAGTTTTTTGAACAGTCTTCCGGTGTTGATTAACACCAAGAAGCTGTGTTGGTACTACTAGATTTTTCAGCGGCGTTTGACGCTATAGATCACGACATTACTCTTGAACTGTTGCAAGCTCGTTTCGGTATTGTTGGCACACCATTGAAGTGGTTCGATTCTTATTTAGGAGGACGCACACAATCCGTGAACATAGGTGGAATTCTGTCTGATCCACGTAGCCTGGACGAAGGAGCACCACAAGGCTCTGTACTTGGTCCTTCCGTTTTCTCTATGTATGTGGCCCCACTAGGTGACTTCATCACTGCTCATGGCATCAGTTGTATGTCTTATGCAGACGACACTCAAATTTATCTCACTTTGAAACAATCTGAGCGACATGTTGCAGTTTTCCGTTTAGAGTTATGTATTCGTGATATCAAATCATGGAGTATACGAAATAATTTGATGTTTAACGACTCTAATACAGAAGTCCTAAATTTTTCTTCTAAATTTCTGAAATACCAGTCTTTTCCTAGAATTTCAATTGATTACACTTTTGTTGATGTTACCAGTAATGATAAGGGCCTTGGTGTTACCATCGATAGTACCCTGCAAATGAAAGATCACGTAAACAACATCGTTTCTGCAGCTTCTTTTGCCATTTATAAGATTGGTCAACTAAGCAAATATCTTGATCGTAAATCCACAGAGCGTCTTGTTCATGCTTTTGTTACGTCACGTCTAGACTACTGTAATAGTCTCCTGTATGGGCTTCCATTAAGTCACATTTCAAAGTTACAATGTATACAAAACTCTGCAGCCAGATTAGTTACTCATTCCAAGAAGCATGAACATATTACTCCAATCCTCCGTGAGTTGCACTGGCTACCAGTGCATTATCGTATATATATACATATATATATATATATATATATATATATATATATATATATATATATATATATATATATATATATATATATATATATATATATTTCTCTAATTCGGCACTTAGGGGGAAAGTTGTTGTTGAAAAGTCGACCTTAAGGGGAAAAAAATTTTCGGGTGAAATATAAGTTTCGCCTTAACGTTTCCACACACTTTTTCTATAAGAATACGTAAACTTACAAGAGCGCCCTCTTATATTTACAAACTAGATGCCATTACTTCAAAGTTGTTCAAATTTACGGACACCTAGCTGTTAACACGAACGGATGGCTGGCCATTGAAATAACGTTAATTTATATGTTTAGACGTTAGGGCGAATTTATTTTTTATGTATTTTATTATCTTTTTTTCGCCCTATGTACAAGCAGATATAACAATTTCCCTTTAAGGTGGGAATTAGCGTTATATATATATATGTATGTATATATATGTATATATATATATATATATATATATATATATATATATATATATATTTACAATTGTTAGCGGACAGAAAACCTTTATGGTCTAAACTTATTTCTCAGAATATCAATGGTAAAGTGGTAGATGATATCCGAAACTTGTATGAAAATGAAAAATCATGTGTGAGGAGTAATGGTGAGCAATCGAATTACTCTGTATGTAGTATGGGTCTGCCAAGGAGACAATTGATCTCCAGCATTGTTTGCTTTGTATTTAAATGACTTCAAACACTTCATAGATAGGTATTTTAAGGGTGTGGACGTTTTGTCGGCCAGCGTTAGATTGTACTGTAGTGACAATAAGTTAAAGTGTTTCTAAGGTTTTGCTGCCTACTCTTTGCCGATGATACCGTCGTTTTCGCTGAACATGGGACTTGTTTTGAATGCAGTGAAAGACTATCGTGACAAATGACACGTAGCCGTCATTATTTGTTAAACTAAGGTTGTTATGTCTTCGACGGGCAAACTGAGAAAATTAACCAACATTTAAGTTCAGTGTGGAGGAAATCGAATTTTGATGATTATCATGTGTACGTAGATACAATTTTGAATTGTAGTAATAATGTTAACAAAGCCATGAATAAGCAAGTTCAAGAGGCAGAGAGTGCGTTAAATAGTTTGTTAAGAAATGTTTCCAACGTTTAAATGCTTTTAAATCTATTTGTGTTTATTTATTCAATTATGGTATTCTCCCAACTGTACCTGGCTGTGAGTTGTGGAGGTTCAGTGTCATTTCTCAAGCTGACGCTTCCATGTTAAGATCTGGTAACAAGTCCTCAAGTAAAGTAGGTCCACATTGAATTGTATGGTATATGGGAACTGAGTGGTCATTAAGTGAGATCGGTCGAAATGAGAATGATATCTTTATCGTTGAGAATCATTAATGACACAAAACATAAACTCTCCTTTGCTGTTTATAAATTACTGCAAAGAATGCATGGGCAAGTTATTTACAGCTCAAGTTGGATACTATTGATTAAAAATACTCTGGGTAAATTCACATGAACATATTAATGTCTGTTGGTTAAGTGACATGTATGAACCAAATTTTGCTTTCCAATTTTCAGTCAAATTCTCAGTTCAAAACTAACTGCATTTTTAGGAACAGGCTTGTTAAGGAAAATTACCTGCTCACCCTAGACGTATTGTACATTAGAGGCAAGAGTACTGTAGATTCCGATGATCAAACACCAAGTTATCTGTGGTTGTTGGGGGTTTCCATGGTATTGCTTGTATGACAGAAATTGTAAATGTCGTAGTGGTGGGAGTGTTTGGAATGAATTTCATGATTTTTTTCAGTGTAAGACGTTTAGAAACGAAAGGAAAATGTATTTTTTGTCTTTTTTTATTGCAAACTGTGGCGAATCTTTACATAAAAGAGATAGAGAGAGAGCAAATTGACTTGACCTCCAGTTTCCTCCTTTTCGATTCTCCACACAGCATACACAGTATACAGCATAGCAGATTTACAAGAGGAGATGACTGGCGACTTGACGATATTTCTATGTGTTCCTCTGGTAATATTGCTGTTTCTGGTGGCCACTACCACGTTAGTCTATCATTTGTGTTTATATACAATATTGTTGGGACCTCTCATTCTAGTGATAAGCCAGCATTGTATGACAAACAATTTACACACAGGTATTCTTGGCGACGGAGATACATTTCATTTATAAATCCGAGTTCTTCAGAAGTTGTAACTTGTCGGTATAATGAGGTACAAGTCATAGATTATAACCGAGATCTAGTCTTACGATCTCGAAAAGTGAACAGTACGACGAGAAGTCTCTCTGTCAGTGAGGGCCAGATCTTAATCGGGTTATCGCCAGATATTGTTAACATCTATGACAATGATTTAAATGCAATCAAATTAATCAGATTTGAAAGATTGGAAGGACGATGGCCCTTGGACATGGCATCAGCAGCAGACAGATTATATGTTTGTACCACAGGATATCACACAGCTATTGTATTCAGTCAGGATAGCGGCGGTATAATAACATCATACACAACAGGAGAGCATTACAGTGAGGCATACAGTGTAGCAGTAAACATGCGGCTTGGTCTGACTGCTGTTTTATGGAGGATGGGTAACACTGGTCACAAACAAATCATCTTCTACCCTCTCCTCGAAAACGAATCGTTCCTAACCGTGAGTGTTGAATCTAATGTCTCTAGAATCAGAATATCAGACCTTGGCAGGATTATGACTGGAAATGAACGCAACGGGGAAGTGAATATTTATAATTTGGTAAGTACATTCTAGAGACTATATACTGGGGTGAAGTGGTAGTAACGAAGCGTCACGAAGAAAAGGATTAAGGAAACGAGTGAAATAAGGAGTGAGGTTTAGGTAAAATTGACAGCTTTTTCGAGTAATGTACAGTAATAAACGTCTTTTAAGATACGATTTTTTATACCAACATGTGATATAAATCTTTTGCCTAATTTGCTTAAATTCAAAACGGCAGCATATTCAAAGGCGTTTGTCCTGTCGGAAACCTAAGGCTACTAGAAAAGTAGTTTTAATGTAATTTCCAATGTGTATGTATTGAAGAATCACAAGAATTGCAGTATTGTTTAGTGCACAGTGTACCTGTTTGAACTATCAGACATGACACTTTAAAAGTATGAGGAAATCTGATCTGGGGAATTATGTTTAATTTGCGTAAATTTAAAATGGCTTCCACTTCAATGGATTTTCCATATTTCGGTATCCGAGACTCGGAGAAGAGTAATTTCGGTGTCTGTAGCCATCCTATACCAACGTTCGACAGTGTAATGTTTGGTTTGGGCATAATTTGTATACATTTAAAATACCAGCCATTTTGATGGGCACTTCTCCATATCTCAACAGTGATGTCCGTTTAAGAGTAACGTTTCTGTTCCCATGATCTTAAATTGGCCATGGTACAAAAAGAATACAAAAAGCTATTTCAAAAACTGTTTTCATACGCCTTAAAACCTCAAGCATTAATAAGATAATGTTTTTAAAATTGCTCCAGGAAGAAGACTGTTGAAAATTAGATCACATGGCAACACAATAACGGCATCATATCAGGAACACCAGCACACTTACACCGAACAGGGGATGCAACATACTGTAGGACTAAACACACAGTTATGAGATGGTAACGATTTTATTAGCGACGTCTCAAGAATTTTAACTTTAATCAATCCGTTGGAAACAAAATGGAGAGTGATGTCGCTCTGTGATATTTTTGCAACTACAGTATTACTGATAAATATCCTTGACTGATAACCTCAGGACAAAAAACTCTGCACTTGTTCGGTTTGGTCCGTAATAATATAGTGAGTGGACTAGCAGCCATCAAAATACTATGCAAAATCATATACTAGTTTCGCGAATTTCACTGAAACTTGCACAGAAGTACCATAAACCGGATAATTTTACTGCCTATATAAAACTTTTCAAGCTCAAGTTTCTTCTAATTGTTTCATAAGGTTCTTTTGTTCGAATTTTTGAAGAGCGGCAGATCGGCTCATCTGACAAGCTTGAGTCGATGCAGGTCCGTGCATACTATTAACCACCACAACTTTACCACTGATGTCTTGTTCAGTATCGCCATCAACTTCTGCTTTGAAATCCGAGAAAGTTCACTTTACTGACAGTCCAACATATCTGTCCGATGAAGAACCACTATCTCTTCAGTTGGTAAAACTTGATTTCACACCGTAGCTCCACTAAACAGTGATGGCAAGAGTGGGGAGATAAAAATACCAACATTTACGACTTCGCACACAAGTGTAACCTTTTTCTCGACCTTGATCTTAGGTAAAATGGAATGCACATACTGTATCAAATCACCGGAAGATACCACAGCAAAAACAGTTTCTTACGTTACGTCACATGACGAACCAAGAATTTTGAAAGATTTGGAAAATACTAAATTTTCAAGGCTGGGGGAGGTATATTCTTTTTCAATTTCCGAGCGGAAAAACAAGAAACGCATACCACGGTTGATTTTCTTTGTAGAAACATTACTTCTTATGATCCCAAACGGTTCAATTCGTTGAATTAAATGTGTCATAGCCACTTCCACCTCTAGCAAAGTTGTCATCGTCTTGAAAGAAACGATCTGGAATGCTTTGTTCAGACCTAATTTGCATAAACCAGAATCGATGACATTTTATAAATTTTTGTACAATTTTTCCAAACTCTGATGCACACAGAAAGTCCATAATTGTGTATCACCACAGTTTTGTGGGTCTAAGGGAACTAGTATTACAATTTGAACAATATGAGCATTAACTTTAGCCCTGATAATCTGCATAAATCTAAATGGCTTCCAAGTCCTCAGGCTTATATCAACCACAAAAAGACATATTTACTCTTGTGATATCAACCTTAAAGGAGAAGAGATTTAAAATAGTAGGTAGTCCTATTGTAAAGCACAAAACTAGGATAATGTTAAAAAAGGGGCTTTGTAGCCTCGGCCTTGTCCGCAGTTAGCTATGAAGGTGCAGGTGACCAGGCAAATGACGAGAGGGTTTCTTCTAAGTTCTAAAAATTCACATATTTGTTCAAAATTTGTACAGATAATTATGACTGATTGGTGAGTCGAAAAATAGCACTTACAGGCAAAAGACCATCCTGTCGTTCATTGCTAATTCTCAAGAGTTTCCTTAATGTAGCTTCTCCATACTATTGACATATGACAATGGGGAGTAACTACTCGCGAGCAAGGAACGACACAACACGGGTAAGTGAACCGCAGCTTCTTCCTATATGGAAGTGTCTCGTGAGCAGAGCCTTCCTTTGAGTAAATGACCCGTGAGCATAGGTGTATGGGAAGGGAGGTCATTTAGGGTCACCAGTGATGGAACGGCGTAAACCTTGTAATCTGCTCGCAAACAAGGTATCTCAAGATGGGTAACCTTGAGCTCCCGTATCGGAGTCTTGATGTTATTATAGAGTAAATGATGGTCAATGTTTTTAGTGGATTTCAAAGGTCATAAGGGTTTACCAGAGTTCAAACTGTGAAAACCTTTTAAACACATTATCTAAAAAAGAGAGACATTGATAAATGTTTTGTTTTGCATGTGACTGTTCTGTACTAAGTAATAAAAGCAAGTTGAGTTTTGTGGAGGCCAAGGGCTCTTAGGGTCACCAGAGGTCAAATAGTGTAAACACTGATAAAAATTCTTGCAAACACGATATCTCAAGATGTTTATCCTTGTGGAATATCTTATTAGACATAGTGATACTCCGTATAAAGCGGAGGATCCCTTTTGTTGTAGATGAAGGTCAAATGTCATTGAGGTCACCGGAGGTCATACTGCAAAGTATGTAAACTTGATACCTCAATGAGGGAATGGAGTATTCTGATATGGACCATGTATGTGCCCCAGATTGAGTAAATGGTCCTTTTGAGTTTTGGTGAAGGTCAAAGGTCATATGAGGTCAATTAAGATCTAATAGTAAACTCCCTGTAAACATTGTATATTTCATAAAGAAAAATATGTAACAATCTCTGCTTGCCGTGTTGGTGCTCAATATGTTGGTGTTCAGTATTAAGTGTATTGGTAGTCAATATTTGGTGGATACCGAATGTCATTTGAGGTCACTGCAGGTCAAACTAAAAACCTTGTGAACTTGATATTTCACGAAAAACTAGTATGTATCTCATATACGGCATGTGTGTGTCCCACAATGATTGCCCAATTTCTTTTGCTTGTGGTTGAAGTCAAGGGTCATTTGAGGTTACCAGGGGTCAGACTATTTAACCATATAAATATGATTTGTAAAGCATGAAACGTGTCTGGGTCTTATACCTGGCTTGTAACACCCAAAGTTGAAGGCAAGAAGCTGATATATGAGTATGGGAGTATTTACATGATGCTAATGTTTGTGATTTTATATACTCATGAATTTTTCATTTTCTATTTCTAAATTTAAGTATAGTTTATACCTTTACAATGAACCCTTCAACTTAAAACCACTGTACTAAACTTAAATCCTAATGGCAAGGAATCAGGCTTAATGGTTATTTGCTTTTTTTACTGTTCCTTTCTTTACTTATAAAGAACAAAAACAGTTTTACTTTAACGTGAACTTCGATCGTGGCAAACTTACGTACGATAATTGCCTGGTAATTACTTCCTGCAGAGAAGCTTTACTGTAACTTTGACTTCAAAGCCCGATGCAACCCGTAATTAATAACCATCTCTTGTTTTAACAAATTGATTGACCGTTTGTTCTGGAAGGCCTTTATAAAGTTCGAGATTATTATTGTAGCCTGTCGGTGCGCCTCCAATGCCATCTGAAGATAGTTGCATGCTTCGATGTTATGTTTTCGGAAATACCTACTCTAAGCCTATGGACTTCAGGCCGTTCCTTAACTTTCTTTGTTCTAAGGTTCACAAAGCTCCAAATCATATCGCTTGCACAACTGCACTTTCATATGATTTTGAGTCATACGCAGATTGAATTAATGCTTATGCACTGTCAATGCCCTTTTGACCCACAAGTTTTCTGCGTTGAGTATGCACTGCAAATGATGGTATTTTATCACGCGCTAACCTCTGTAGATCAAGAATTAGAACTCGATCTTTCTGCTGATCGTTCTGCTTTTGTCTGTCAGTACTTAAGAGAATGATGTAGTACGAACGATTTGAAAACAAAAAAACAGCTTAGCCTCTTTAGTGGAGGCTTTAACAAAAATAAACTAAAAGGTCACATCTATTTGACCTTAGCCGATTTTAAAACTGACTTCTTATCCAGTGACAACTACTTATGGGTAACACTTAGCATTATCTGTGAAACTGCCCCTGACCCTTGGTTGTAGAGTCTATGTAACACAATTTCCTACCGTTTGATCTATTATCCACACAGTTTGGATAAAAGTGGCTAATCTGTTAGGGGAAACCTTTGACACATAATTTAATCTAAAATATACATTGCCCCAGCCATTTGGGAAGGGTTTAAGACACAAAGTTGTCCTCTGAATATACCTTTGATTTTAAACCTTGTAACTTCTTATCCAGCTGTCCATACCAACCACATATTCGGTTAGAACATGACATTTCTTTACACTTGTGAGGTTCCTGTGTTAGTTCAATGCTGCCGTGTGAAAAAAAAACTATTTTTGCAACATTTCACCTTGACCTCTGGCTAGAAGCTTTCCTTCTAGGGCATCTGAGAGTCAAATATTTACTACCCGAGGGTACATCCCCACAATCTGAGCACATAGATTTTTTGTTGTAGTTTTGATGTAGTTTGTTGTATTGCTTTATTAACCTTTGTATATATGTAGATATATTGATACTGTATATATTAACCTATTATTTTAATCTTCTTAATTTTTATACTAATTATTCTTCCTATGATTGTATTTTATGGTTCCTATTTAAAAATGTTTACATTTATACTGGAATGAATAAATGAAATGAATGAAAAAAAAAAAAAACTAAGTGTGAAGAAAATGCACACAACCCACAAGGAGGAGGGCTTGACACAGTTTTGTGTCTGGAAACATACATTTTTTCCTCATCTTGGAGCTATGGCCAGACGAGTCGTTTAACAACATTTGAACTTTGACTATTTGCATTTTAACTACACTTCAGCGGATTTGCGAAAAAAAAATCCTGCTCTTGTTTACCCTCCTACCAATTTTGAAGGAAAGTTGTCCAGACAATTCGGAGGTACTTTTGACACAAATTTAAGTATAAAAACACTTTTACTTTCCATCACGTGACCGTTGACCGGGGTCTCCATGGTCACTACATAGTTTGATAAAACAAGGCACCTCCATTTTTGTGAAACTCAGCCCACTGGGAGTAGCTTTTTATACACATTTAAAATTAAATTGAGCATTGCCTCCTTCACCACGTGATTGTGACTTCGGTTTTCATAGCAACACATATTTTGGTAGTGATACATCTCCGGCATATGTGTGAAGTTTTGTGTCAGTGCTATGTTTCCTCTTGGCATTATAGCAAAAACGATTTTTCCAAACTTGACCCTTGACCTTTTACCTTTGTTCTTAACTTCCTTTAGTTAAACTTTAGGGTTTTAAATAGGGCACCATGCCACGAATTGTAAAAACTCGGTGCAGCTAGCTGTTAAGGAGGTATTTTTGAAACTAAATTGGACACACGCCCCTCACACACCCAATCATGTTTACATACCTACCTGCTTGCCTGCATGCATGCCAAAGTTAAATGACGTAACCAAGTAAGTTTCCAATCTCAGTTGATCAACATTTGGGGAAATGAGTATCGCAAGTAGAAGGTTGTTATAATACAGGTCAAGGCAGAAAATGACTACTTACCATAACTGGATGGGGTTTTAGCCTAGGCGTTCTTCAAAATTGCTAAAACTCTGACCTTAGACTAGATCATGTATGGGCAATGTAACCAAGAGTAGTACTTGTACATGTATCTGGCCTATAATAGATCAGAGTGGAGTACCGATTCGGTACAAAAAAGCAAATGTTAGACTTCAATCGTGATTAAATGAAGATTTAATGGAAATAACACTTGTATTGGAATGGAAAAATTTAAAAGTACGTAGGGCTGTTACGTCCAATTCCGAGACAGATGCAAATTTTCTACGTTCATGGGGTAAATGCTGATCAGTACAGTTTATACGAGACTTACTTTACATTTATATTCAATCTGAATATATAGGTTACTCATGTGGCAGGGAAGCATGTTACATACTGTTAAGTATGCAACATGTTACAATACGGAGCATTCATTATGGAACTGCAGGTCCACAATTATGTTGTATGGCACTACACTGTACTACAAAGATCTGTGCTGTAATACACTGCTCAGTATTGCAAATAGTGGTCTTATTTTGAAGTAGTCAGTGTAGGTATTTTATTTTTATATCCTGCCACTATTTTCAGGCAAGTATATTCACATTTAGTCACCTGAAAGAGAACTTGGTATCCAGACTAGGGAGGGATGATTGTGAGAAGCTTACAGACTTTTTTGCCATGGATGAAGAGGACATGATCACCGGATCGAACAACGACAGGCTAAGTGCAACTCTTCTGCTTTCCTTAGAGGAGAAAGGACTAGTAAAAGCATCCAACGTCAACGCATTACAGGAGGCATTTCTTAAACTAAATATGTGCTCGTTCTACCAGGCTGTAACTATGTACCAAAAACTTCGGGGTAAGCTAACAGCACAGCTCATTGAACAAAATATTATGTTATAAGTGTAATGCAGTAGATGTGTAGAACTGTTTCTCTAAGATAGAAAATGTGTTTTAAATTGACTGTGTAGATTCAATTTGTGTGTGTGTGTGTGTGTGTGTATGTATGTGTGACGATATATCAAAAAGGGAAACTCAAGCAGCTCTAATACTTTGTATGTAGATGCTCATATTAAGAGAAAGAAATGTTGCTTTATGGAGGTCAAAGGTCAGCAGAGAAGTCAAAGTCTGAAACTCTTGGTAGAGTGATATTTCAAAATTGGAAATATAAATAGTCTCCATTCTTAGCATGTGAATGCATTACATCATGGGAAAGAGCTGTGTTGTGTTATTGGAGGTCAAAGGTTATCAGTGGTTGTAGAAAATCAAACTCTGAAGTTCTTGTTAACACAATAGCTCCAGATATGAAAGATGGAAAGTCGTCATACTCGGCATTAAGATGCATTTTATGAAAAGGAAGTACTTTATTGGTTTGGTGGAAGTCCCAGATCATGAGAGGTCATCAGGGGCCAAATTTTGGAAAAAAATGTTAATATGATATCTTAATGTACGAAGCATGGATGCTGTTCATACTGACATGTAGATTCATTATATAAAGAGAAAAATTGTATCATTTTGGTGGAGATCAAAGGTCATCTGGGGTCAGCAGAGATCAAATTCTGAAAATCGTCTTGACAGGATGTCTTCAGACACTAAGTATGGGTACTCCTCATTCTTGGTAGGAAGATGCATTATATCAAGAGGAAGGGCGGTTTATATGTTGTTGGTTGTCAAGAGAAAATCAGAGGTCAAACTCGGAAAACATTGTTAAGACAATATTACAAGGTAGTAAGCATGCATACAACTCATCACTAGTATGTCGATACAGTAAATAAAAGAAAGCATCATTCAAGTTTTGAAGAGGGTCAAAGTTCATCTGAGGTTATCAGAGGTCAAACTTTGAAAACCTTGTAAACAATTATCTTTAGAAATGGAGCATGTACACTTGCAATACCTAGCCATACAGATGCAGTATATTGAGTAAAAGTGACCTACTGTATATGGTAGAGGTTAAAAGTCATGTGAGGTCACTAAATGTCAACATTTGAAGAACTTGCATTCCAGGATACTTTGTGATTTGAAACGCAAAAGATTTTGTTATACATGGTGTTTACTTACCATGTACATACTACAAGTACACATACTTCAATGGTGTAATTAACGTTTTGTGTTTAGAAACAGAACCTTTCAGGTTAGCAAAGATCAAAGCCTAAAAGCCTTGTTAGCAACGTATTTCAAAGTGGACATAGTAGCAATTTCTCATATATGGTGGGGGACTCATCACATAAGTCCAGAACGCTAACACTGTAGAGTCGTTGTAATTCTGGATAAGGCTAAGTCTACAGAAATGAGTTCATCGAAGCTCCAATGCATTTTTCCATTCTGGTTTGAAATACACACCATCTTAAAAATTAATGCATGCGATTTTATTGTCATGATTACAATATGGGTGTAATTATATGAATTGCCCTGCTATATTTTGAAGGTGATATATTTCTTCAGTCGTCGATTGCATTTCTCTCACTTTGGATAATAACTGTGGACGTTTTGGTGCTCGAATTTCATTTGCTAAATCTTGAAGTATTAAATAGTTAGTGTCCTTCGCTACTAAAGCTTCTGTAATATTAGTCTCCATTAACAGTAAGGACGAGTTTATATTCACAGATCTGCAACTATTTTTTATTTTCAGATAACTTACCCCTGAAAAATCCTACCCCAGAAAATTTGTTACTACTATTTTTGGTCTACTCACTGTGCATTAGTAAAGGATAGGAACCTTTGGGGATAGCAATTGTCCGCTGTGGAAACTGTTCAGATGACGGTTGTCTGGGGAAGTTTATAGGGCAATTTTTCTTGTAGGGATTTTCCTGTAAGTGGTCGTCTGACATAACTTCTGTTTCGTACGGTAGGTGTTACAGGGTGCAATTATTCCAAGGAGGTCAGGGTCAACATGTCTAGTCCCTAACAGTTAAGGGCGGGTGATACTTCAGCGATTTTCAATTCGAAATCCGATCCGAATTTTAATATATCGAACCAATAGTTTTTTATTCAGACTTTGTTCTAAGGATGGCCACGCTATATTGATTACTGATCCTAGTTTGTCTCACGAAAAACTGTTCTGCTACCATTATATAACTTATACCGCTCAACAGAGCGGTATTTGTTCAAAAATCAATCCGACTTTTGCACACTTGTCCGATAAACGCTGTCTGCCGATGTGACGTCGCGAATAAATACTTTGTATTCAATTTTCGTAGTCCTCTGATGAAAATCATATATTTACACAGGTTGGCAAAATTTTGGCTCCTTCCGACCAAGGATGGAAAAGATTTTAACTAAAACTCACAAAAGCGGACCGTAATCCTATCCGAAATCGCTCTAGTGTGACCTGCGCTTTAGGAATATCAGTGGTTACAACTGGTTTCTTTACGTCTTTTTGATTCCACTTAACATCAAAAGGACACAAAAAAATTAGAAGTTATCATTACAGACAAATCAGGCCATACAACGTGAGATCTCATAACAAGTGCGGCTCCATAAACAGTGTATGCGAAATCTAGGCTATCTTTTATGGCAAAAGACGTTAAGAGAATCAACGCAAGGCAAGACGCAAGGTAGACTGTGCCGTGAAGCATGTGGTATTTCAGCGGTAGAGCTTCCTTTCACACAGATTGCTGAACGAGCATGTTCTCCTCGAGAACCTCAATGTGCAAAACTGTAAACTTCTCGAGGATTCCATCAAGACGCAAAGAGCTGCCAATGTTTTAACAGTGACGGTAGCATTTAAAATTCCTCTCATCAGAGCCACGTTTTAATTAGTGCCGCAATTGTCAAACAGCTTTTAATCGAAGAATTAAATAACATTTGTGATGAGTAGGCTAACGCAAATATATAAGCTTGGCACTCTCAGTCCCAAACTAGATGATCTGTGTGTACTGTGATAATAATATTATGCAAGACTTATGGCAGGTGATTGCTACTGTTCCAATGTTCTGTCACACAATGTCAGAACAGCTACATGCCGAAATAAAGTATTGTTCATTGTTTTGCATTGATTGTAAGCTATCCATGCACAGTGCTACGTACATGATTTGTGGAGTATAGTTTTATGTAAGAAACCTTTGTACAAGCAACACAAGAACATTGTTTCCTGCAGCATGCTTGGCGGACTGTGTTTTTTCTTCATTATGAAAAGTGGGGCTGAATTGAATGGCCCCATCAAGAACATATTGTTCTTACTTACATTTTCGTAATCATTAAAGTATCTAACTAAAGGATGCGGATGTTCCCAAGACAATTTCGTGTTCCATGGAGTCTCATTTGGCTTTATATTAGCCCTCGTTGTAGATTTCCGACGAGCCTAGACGAATCGGCATACTGTACTTTTGAAGTAGAAGAAAATTGACCCATTTAACCGACTCATTTTGACACGAAGATATCATTCACATGACTATTGTAATGACTGAAGGGACCAAGTGTCTTAAATCCTTGTAAGATTATAAAATGTGCCAAATCCTCATTCATCGCTCACCAAAATGTAACCTTACGTAATACCAACGGTGAATGACATGAAGAAAACACCTGAATACCCTCACGAAGGCCAGGAAAGTGCATTTTGTTCTAATTGTCCCTTGTCTATACTTTAATATTTATCATGTAACTTCCAAATTTGTACTACAACTTTTACTTGTGAATGACTAACATCAAATACAAAATGAAGTAATAAGAAAATGAAAAAAATTGAGAATATTTTTAAGCCCGGAACGGACAATCTATCCATAAATCACACTGGATGAACAAAATTTATTTCTTGTCTTAAAATTTTTGGACCGGTGTCTTTTCCATTATGGAAGGTATATTGATGACGAGGTTAATTAATGGACATGGCAGATGTTTTTGTATATAACATTTAGATCAATTTACTTGCTTGTCTATTGTGGGGTAATTGTTAGCTCCAAACCAGTAACATTAAAACTTTCCATGTTAAATATTTAATAAATGATATTTGCGTAACAGTTTACAACGAAATCATAAAGTTCAGAAATAAAAAGGTCTCCTCATATATCTCAACCCAGCTGAACTTGGCATCAGTCACTGTCATAACCTCAATTTACTCTAAATTATGCCATTCGTCGAGTTTTCGTAAAAGACCTCACATTGAGCTCAGAACTAATCTAAATTAATTTTAGAATTCAGAACACGAACCCGCCGTCACCCCTCCCCTAAAATGGAAGGTATATTGATGACGAGGTTAATTAATGGACATGGCAGATGTTTTTGTATATAACATTTAGATCAATTTACTTGCTTGTCTATTGTGGGGTAAAAATTAGCTCCAAACCAGTAACATTAAAACTTTCCATGTTAAATATTTAATAAATGATATTTGCGTAACAGTTTACAACGAAATCATAAAGTTCAGAAATAAAAAGGTCTCCTCATATATCTCAACCCAGCTGAACTTGGCATCAGTCACTGTCATAACCTCAATTTACTCAAAATTATGCCATTCGCCGAGTTTTCACAAAAGACCTCACATTGAGCTCAGAACTAATCTAAATTAATTTTAGAATTCAGAACACGAACCCGCCGTCACCTCTCTCCTAAAACGTAGGGAAAAAACTAGTAACAAGTTTGAAAGTACCATCACTTTTATAGATTTATTACAGTTGATGGTAAACGGATATTTAATACCACGTGGAAGACTCATCTCAAGAAAGCGTGAACATTTCCTTGATGTGCCAAATAAAAGAAGAAGTACTTCAAGTTTAGTTGTTAAATATTACATCACTGCTATTGAAGTAGTTAAATTATTCGGAAGTAAATGCCAAGCTCTTTACTGGATATATAAAACTTGGTTTTGTTAACCATTTTCGATTCCTTGCTGAAAGCAAAAGGCGTCTACGCAATCACGCGGGAGATTGTGTGTGTATGTGGGCGTGTGTATGTATGCGTGTTTGCGACGCTTGGTCTGTAAACACGATATCTCAAGAAAGCAACGATGGATAATTTGTATACTTGAAATGTAGCATTATTACATTGATAGAAAGATTACTAATGTTTTTGGTGGAGGTCAAAGGTTATGTGGATTCACCAGAGGTCAAAAACCGAAAATCTTGTAAACACGATTTCTATAGGATGGATGCTTTTCATACTTGGCATGTAGGTACGTTAAAGTAAAAATAAACCCTATTGAGTCTGGGAAAAGGTCAAAGGTTATCTGAGGTCACCAGAGGTGAAAATACGAAATTCCTAAAACCTGTTTGTAAACACGATATCTCAAGATAGCAACGGGCGGACAATCATATTGAAAGAAAGAACGCTATTATTTGCAGTGGAGGTCAGAGGTTATTTGAGGTCATCAGAAATCAAGAACCGAAAACCTTGAAAAAACACGATATTTCAATACAGGGACTATGGATCCTTTTAATACTTGGTATAAGATTTGTCACTTTATGAGAGAGGGAACCCTATCGATTTGGTGGAGGTCAAAGGCTATATGAGGTAACCAGAGGTGAAACTACGAAAACCTCGTAAACTAAGTCCGGCGTTTCGTGACTTACTAAAAGTTAGGCCTGAATTTTAGACCATTAAAATTATAAAATTATAGAGACCAACCTTTATTTTTTCACAAGCATAAGAGTTGCACCAATAATACTAATTCTAATTACCTAATTATGAACAGGTGAAAAGTGTTCTGTGACTATAACAAAATTAGAAATACCTCAAGCTGAATGAGTTCATTGATAGCGTAGTGGATAAGAGCTCGGTTTCTCACGCAGACGGTTCGGGGTTCGAATTCTCCTTAAGACACGTTTTTCTTTTCATTTTTTGTTACTCACTTTTTCGTGGAGTTCAAAGGTCATCAGAGGTCAAGTTGTGAAAACATCTTAAAAATGATATAGTAGAAAAGTATAAATTTGCGGGATGAACTCAGTACAACATATCACACCCTTTCAGCAAGGGATCACTAAGCCTTTGGGCGTTGTGGTTAATTCACACAAACATTTGGCCCATAGCTGGTCATTGATTTTAGAAGGTGAAGTGACGGCTCTACAAGAGGTGCATAGAGGCTTATCAGAGCCCTTCCTCAACCCCTGCACTCTTTTATAATGTATACATCTATACTGTAATCCGTTTTAGTTCTTGTGCAGATTTCACTGCATTAAAACTTGGTCAAGGTACAGTATCTATTGGTGCAAACGTTCATGTTCATCCATCGCACGTACAAGTTGTCCAATTATTCCTCTTTTTAAAACAGCTTGAATGATGTCACTGCTTTAAAGCCTGATGCATCTTCTACCATTATTTGTAATACCTACCCATAAAGACCCTGCATCACAATTGGCAGCCATTTTTAGTTCGAATTACACTATTATTGATTATTTCTCATGAAAAGTCAACTCAAGAATGTAATTAACTGCTTCATTCTAATGCCTATTATTTTGTAAATGAGGTTTTCACTTTTTAACCACCGGGCCAATGCTCCTGAGAATTTGGTAACAGTTTTCACGCTCCTGGAAGGCGCTTGTAGGCAACAACACTTCCACTTCATGTCCCATCTCTATCACTGCTTTGGTGCCATTATGGGAAAGATGGCATGAAGTAAGGGTGCATTGGTGTGATTCAGTTGAGAACGCTTGTCACTCCCTTGTACCAAGTTTGCTCTGTTTTCTTAGTGTATGCAAGACTATGACCATGGTGCGCTGCGAGAATTAAGTCGTGAAGTGGAGGAAAAGGAAGCTGCACTGGAGGATGTAGATCTAGAAGTGGGAAAGGACCTTCGTAGGGTAAGAACCAAACGGTTATATAACAGCCCAGGGCATGTGACAGGCTCTACTATGAATAGAATATGAACCTTTACAGAAACTTCGGGGAGGGCATTGACTGTATCTGAGTGTTCAAAGATGGAAGCACCATAAAACTCTGTCACTACCTAACCAGCAATGCATGCTGCAAGACCTGGAGTAGAGAAACACATACCAGCCTAGTTCATGGGTCTCACTGTCTACGGCAGAAAGGGCATGGCTTACAAAAAGAGGGTTCAGGACAAACGCAGGGCACATTTTGGTCGTCCCCACCTTGTTAAATCCTTGTAGGTCACTGGACGTGTCCTACGTATGCCTTCCCATTTATTGAGTTTTACCGTGATACTTTATTAGCAGGCCTTCATGGGCCAGTGCAGCTACAAAATTATCCTTCCTGTGTCCTTTAATAGCTGCCACAGTGTTGCTAGGGCGCATATTGTCATCCACAGCTTGACAGATATATTCTCTGTATTCCCCTCTTGGTATTTCCGCTTTTGCGCCTCAGTGTTCCGAAGTCTCTAAAAGACTCGAAGGCTACTCTTACAGACAAACACGTGTGTCTCTCTGCGTATGCTACTTCATAGGAGCATTAAATTACAGCCCATGATTTGAAGTTCTAATTTATCATACAGACACTAGTTCCGTGGTATTTACGGTAGTAAAATTGTTTTGCACCATAATAGATAACGATAGCAGAAACGAAATTAAGGGGAAGCAACCAATTTTTGTCTCCACCACCTCCCTGTTTGCTGCTGCATTTAGTTTCAAAGTCATCAGAGGGCTGATCACAGACCCATTCTTTGTAACTTTGGAGGAGTAATGCATATTACTAAATAGATCATTCCAATGTTCCCGAGTTGTTCCTCAGCAGAAGTTTTGGTTAATTACACGAACTGCTTATTTGGGTATTATTTTGTAATTTATACAAAGAACTTACACGTAGCAAGCTAAGTTTAAAAATTGTCAACGGGGGAGGGGACTCAAGTGTCGTGGTCATTTTTGCACGACCATTAAATGCCAATACAACTAAGATGATTTGCCAGATGACAGGAGATCATATCTCCTAGAGAAACTTGGGTTTCAATTGTACATGTACAAAGAATGCCACATTTGGACAGACTTTGCGTTTTGGTTCTTTAATGGAAATATCCTTAAACATTACTGACTTAACATTATGGACAGACATGTAATAAAACTATTAAACAAATTCTTTCCTTTATTCTGATCCTTGAATTTGTGCAAGATAACATGCCAAATCCGCTGCTCACGTTATGCGTGAACATGATATGTGCAATAGACGAAAACACTAGATTT
Organism: Holothuria leucospilota; assembly: GCA_029531755.1. Classification (NCBI taxonomy): domain Eukaryota; kingdom Metazoa; phylum Echinodermata; class Holothuroidea; order Aspidochirotida; family Holothuriidae; genus Holothuria; species Holothuria leucospilota. The sequence goes on from CM055970.1 coordinate 862,580, forward strand.
AAAAAAGTGAAGCTTCAGGCTGTATACAAGCACAATCGTTCTAGCTAAAGACAACAAACATGTCTGTTGAATAAACAAAAAAATTCTCAAAAGATCAAAAGCTTTCATTACACACGGTATACTGTGAATGCAATTAAAAGTTTAAACTTGATATGTGGTACATACAGAGCTACATTTGGTGATTTGCATTCTTTTAAAACGTACGAGCTTTCAGAATTATGCTCTGTTTCAGATATAGACGTTAATCACTTTGAACGATTTCATCTTGTTTGCCATCTTGCATTGTATTTCAAGCCATGCTGAAACATGTAGAAACATTTGTTCTTACTTTTTCCACAAAAGACCAGACGACTTCCTATGACAGGTTTATAGCTACTCTATCAACCCATCTGACATCATCAGTATCCGCAGAGCTCTGTGATTACTATCACGTGTCTGATGAACAGAAGAGAAGCATCACATCCAGTCGCAATCCAGGACTGTCCGTGCTACTTGTTTTGGATGAGATGGGTGTAATCAAATCTAATGAAGTGGGATCTTTGGAGAAACCGTTTAACAAATTCAGATTAGTGCAAGCTGTGGCAAAGATTCATGAGTACAAAGCTTCCCTTGAAGAAGAGAATGGACACCTATTGAAAACGGATCCTAACATCTTGGAAGGTACTTAGAGCTTTTTAGTGTCACCTTATGTATTTATGTAATACCTGAATATGGAAATACTTTGAAGGCAGCATGAAGGGAAAATGCAGTCCTCTTAATTTGAATTAGTGGATCCCGACATCCTAATTCAGAGATGACTCCTTTTGAATCATGTGACAGTAATTTTGTTACGTACTTGTAACATTAATGCAGAATAACTCCTTGCTTCACAGTACCTTCAGTATTCAATGTTTTAATATAGAAGCAAAATGAAAAATACCTGAGCCAAATAAGAGTAGATATGTAAAAGTCAGTAAATATTTGAAAAAGAACTTGGGGCGACTGTTTTCTCCCTGTAAGGAAAATGCTTAGCTTCAACAACTAATTATCGTAACCGGATGTACAGTTTCTACGAGAATGGCACTTGACTTGCAGGCTCTCAGTATGTGTCTACATCCTAATTGTGTAAGTCATGCAGGGTTGGCCACAGTTTGATTTACTCTTTGCAACATACAGAATGATGAATTTCTGTAAAAGTACTGTAATTCAAATTGTTTCAATGTTGCCAGTATGAAATTCATGAAGTAGGGAGCGGGTCTAAATATCGAATTATTAATTAAAGTTTTCATGTGAAAGTACTTTATAGAAGGGCAGCAAATCAATTCGGGTTTAAAGGATATGCAAGGAACCTCAAAATAAGGAGGGAAGGAGGGATGAATTTATTTCCATACTGGCCACTTGCTTTTTTCCAAAGTCCCCTCGACTCTCGGGGAAGAAGCAAAGGGCGAAAACCAAAAGTTTACTCCCGAAGGAATTCTGCTACCTAAAGATGATACGTCCCCAAGGGACAAATTAGACTGAACATGACCGACCCTTTCGGTCCTCTATCTCTACATCATGGGTCTGTCATGTGTGATCCCGTTCTAGACTGGCTGAAAACAACAGATACTACACATGAGCTCAGCCAAAATGTCCAGAAATGATCATCACAGCTAAATATCTCTTCTAGGAAAAAAGCAGTACTGACCACTTGCATTATTAATATGCACAGTCTGAACATCATATTTAAAGGTTTCGTATTATACATATTTAACCTATATGGACAATTTACGTACACTTGAATGTAATCGGTGATTTTGCAAATATTATAACACAGCCATTTCCGCCATGACAAAAGGAAATCTTGATGATCAAATGATTGGTCAACCGATACATGGACTAGTCCACTTTTGTAAAGGGAGCACAAAAGACAGCCTAAGCATGTACAGTGAGGTTTGTTCCTGATAATGTTACCACTTTCGCGAAATAACGACAATCGTTTGTAAAGGGGTAAATACTTTCTCCAAAGTCCCCTCTACTCTCTGACGAAGGCCAAGGGGGCAAAACGAAACATTACTTCCGAAGACGTTCTACTCCTCAAAGAAGCTACGTCCCCGAAAGAACGTAAAGGGGTGAATTTACATGTCATAACCCTTGTGACATGCTGGTGAGCAAAATTATGTATTATTCGTAAGTTGAGGCTATGACACGAAAGATAGGCATAGTTGGTCATCATATTTTGCTTTCTTCTTTTTCACTCAAGTGAGTTCTTACGTAATCTAAACAAGTAAAAAAACTGGTCACGGTCAGGATATTTGAATCTCTTGACTGGATTTGATAATTTGCCGCAACCTAGCTAAGTTGAACTTGCTCATTAGACCTTGTCCAAGCCATAATAGCTCAGAACCAAATACAGTAAAACCCCGTTTATCCGAACCCCGTTTATCCGAACCCCGTTTATCCGAAACCCCGTTTATCCGAACTAGCCGTCAGATTTAACAACAATAATAGTCAACACAATTACAAGAGTATACACCAAGTTTTAAGTGCTTTACAAGGCAAAATTCAACGTAACTTTTTGCAGAAATGCACTAATTTTACTCGGGACTGTAAAAGTAATGGAAAGATGTCACGATGGCTAAAACAGCCGACATGTGGACATAGAAAACAATCTGTTATCTCTTTGTCAAATTTGGAAGAAACATCGTACGTATTTGCTTTGAAATTCTTGATAGGAGCCATGGGTCGGTATAGGCTCAATATCCTCTCATACAAAAATACGTTAGGCTAGCGAAAGTCTTAGTGTCACTAAATCTGAAAAGTTAGTAACGTAGTGAGGTTCATACCTAAAAATAATGAAAGTAGACCTTACAAAAACATTGCGAACTGCTGTTTGAGAGTCTCCTACACATGTGTCTCTAACATTTTTTGAATTTTTTGCAGAATTTATACTCTAGATACCTCTCCAGATCGTTACAGCTTTTCTTCAGCACACACATTCATTTAGTGTGTAGAAAGCACTGGTCATTCAGACGAGCGAAGGCTCAAATTTTTGGAATAAAATCTCTCTGTTTCAGGCGTCTTAAAATTTATTTGTCATATCATCAGTCACAGAAAATAGTAACGAAATATTTTGGGGGAGTTTGTCTGCAATTTTAAGCCTTTTCGGAATTATTTTGGAAATGTGTTGACACACTGTCTTATATGAACCCAGTGTACCGTACTTAAGGCAAAAACTTGGAACCCCGTTTATCCGAACTTTTTCGTTATCCGAACAACCTCCGGTCCCGATGTGTTCGGATAAACGGGGTTTTACTCATAGAATCGAAAAGATACGCACTGAAGAAAACGTATTAGAAAGAGAGGAACTCGTGGTGGATTCAGACGAAGTATTCGTAAAATTCCTGTTCATATATCCGAGGGCCTCACACTTTCTGCTACACCAGGAAATCAGTGTGTAAATTTCCTTAATCTTCGGTTGTTGAGATCTTATGACCCAGACCACCTTTCCTTTCATTCATGGAACGCTAGATCCGTACGTAAAAAAACTATTGCTATTTGGGATTATGTTCTTGAAAATGACGTAGATTTACTGGTATTAACTGAAACCTGGCCAAGAGAAGATGACCATGTCATTATAAGTGAAATACCCCCTAAGGTACTCTTTCTTTAATGTTCCAAGGGGTACAGGGACTCGGGGTGGGAGTATAGGATTTCTCTACAAATCCTCTCTTGAAATGAACATTTTCCCCACTGATCATCGGCCAGAAACTTTCCAATATGCTTGTGTTATGGGTAAAACAAAAGATCTGTGCGTTAAAGCAATCTAATCTATAGACCAACCCCGTCTAGAGAGAATGAATTTACAAACAGGGGTTTTCTTATTGAGTTTCAAGTTTTTTCAATGAAATCGCAATTCTAAATTGTAAGATACTTGTAAGTGGTGATTTCAATATACACATTGATCAACAGGAAAGAGCTGGTGTGAAACAATTTTTGAGAATAGTTGCTGAGGCGGGATTTACCCAACATATCACTGTACCAACACACATAAATGGTCACACAATTGACTTTCTATTTTCTAGAACAGGGGAAAATGCAATTACTAACTGGAAAGTGCAAAACAAATTGATGTCAGATCACTTTCATATCATGTGTGATCTCAAACGAAGAAAATCTGAGCCAATGAAAATTGAACGTTCATCCAGAAAACTACCAGAAAATGGACTCCCATGCTGTTATCCAAGACCTTCAATATAATGTTATTGAATCTTTAACGAGTTACGCAAATTGTGAGGATCTTGTTTGTCATTATGAAAAATCTGTTTCGACAATCTTGGACAAATATTGTCCTCTGTCTAAAAGGATACGCACAATTAGACTACAGATAACGTGGTATAATTCGTCGATCCATGAAGCCCTTCGAGTTGGAAGGTGCTTTGAAAACCTGTGGCGAAAAAACCGCCTTGAAGTCGATAGACAGAGATCTCTTCCGAACAGAAAAATGAAGTGGATTGCTTGATCAACCAAGCAAAATGTGACTATTTTAAAGATCAACTCTTAAGTGCAAATAATAAAAAACAATTTAGTGTTCTCAACAGACTATTAAATTATGGTGCGAATGTTCTTCCTTTTCGTGACTCAACATCAAATTTGGCAAATAGATTTGCGTCTTTCTTTATCGAGAAAGTGAAGAGAACTAGGGAAAGTTTGAACAGTTGGAAATGTGTAGTTCACAACATACAGGTGAGATGAATGTATTTGTGAACGCTCAAATAAGTAGAACAGGTCAGGAGTGTGATCTATCCACAGACGTTATTAAGCTAAGTAATCGAAGGCCAGTGACGGTGGATGAAGTCGTTTTTTATCTATTAAAGAAACTGTCAAACAAGTCTTTCCTGCTTGATCCAGTCCTCACCTGGCTTTTGAAGAAACATTCGTCTTGCTTTGTTCCCTTTTTGACTATGTTAATAAATGTTTGCTGTTTATCTGGAGTTTTCCCTGACTCCCTCAAGAAAGCGATCATTCCTCCGATCATCGAAAAAACAGACTCTGGAGAAAAGCACACTTAGTAACTATAGGCCAGTTACGAACATAAAGGTTCTTGACAAGGTCATTAAAATGGCTGCTGCTGATCGCTTGACTGATCACTTAAAGAAGAATAACTTGACTGAAAACTATCAATATGCTTACAAGCCTTTCCACTCTAATTAAACAGCTCTTTACAAGTAAAAAATGATTTCATATCTTCAATTGACAAACAACAGGTTGTTCCCTTAGTAATGCTTGACGTGAGCTTTTGGTACCATGGACAAGACAATTTTTGTTAACCGGTATTTCACGATTTTCTCGTCTCAGACTCAGCACTTTACTGGTTTGACAGCTACCTACGTAATCGAAAAAATAGGGTGTGTATTTCCGAATTCTCGTCGGAGACTCATGATATGGAATGCAGTTTCCCACAAGGATCGATCCTGGGACCACTTGAGTACAGTACGTACACGTATCTTGTCGGCAAGGTAATCCACAGCAATAACATTGAATATCATATTTATGCTGACGATACACAAATTTATGTTACGTTTGATCCTAAAATACCAGGTGCTTGTAAGGGTGCTCTCTGCAAGCTTCAAAGCTGTATCAAACAAATTAAAGATTTATTTCCCGCCTTACCACTGTAATACTTGGCCTCGTGCAGATAACGCCAACAACGTCACTAAGGAATCTTGGAATCATGTTTGACTCTGGTTTAACTATTGCTGATCGTATTTCTGCCAATGTAAAATATGTTAATTATCATTCACGCAACTTATCTCGCATAAGGCCTTTTTATGGATGAAGCTACCTGTAAACCCGGGGTCTAGGGACCCATTTTCTCCAGAATAGATTATGGTAATGTTTTGCTGTTAGGAGCCACTGAACACAATCTAACACGCCTTCAAAGACTGCAGAAGAGAGCTGCTCGACTTGTTCTTTTAGTTGGACGTGAAAACCCTAGTACTACGTTATTGCAACGTCTTCACTAGCTTCGAGTCAAAACTCGTATTAATTTCAAAATTCTCGTTAATGTGCTTTCACTCCCAGGCCCGAAATTATCTTTCTGAACTCATTATTCCGGCAACCTCAACTTACTCTACTCGATTCTCTTATGACAAACTCCTGCTCCATATTCCTAAGACACGAACAGCAACCGGTGCAAAAGCGGTTCAGAAAGCTGGACCATATAATATAATATATATATATATATATATATATATATATATATATATATATATATATATATCTATATATATAGGTCGATAAAGGTTGTAAAAAGTGCTAAAAGTTTGCGGAAAATTCCACGACGTTTCGAGTATAGACTCTTCATCAGGTGGCAAAGAAATGCAGCTGAACAACAAAGAAGTAGAAATAGAGAAGAAACACATTGAAGAAAGGCACGGCAAACCGGTCGTACAAAGCCAACACGGTGTAAAAATGCGAAGGCTGCATAAAACTGGTAAAAAGTAATGAAAAGGGGAACAAGTTAAAAAAGGTCCATTCTAATGTTAAGACCGTGTGGGGAGAGTGTCCCGAGCTTCATGATAAGCCGGTTTTCGGCGGTCTGACGATCACGGTCAGAACCTCTGCACATTAAGGCTGCGGTGACGGCCAAGTCTTTAATTGAGCACGGTGATGGTGGGTTGAAATGTGTGGCGACCGGATAACCTTGAAGGTTCTGTTTGATGGACCTGAGGTGTTCAGTGATTCGGTCAGCCAGCCGACGTTTGGTCTCTCCCACATACAGGCAATTGCAACGTCCACAAACTAAAATGTAAACCAAATTTGTGGAAGTGCAGGTAAAGTGTTGGTTCACACTGAATTTGTTGCCGTTAGAACCCAAAATATTGTGGGAGTGGCAACAGGGACCCGTCAAGATTTAGAATCTTTCATCCAATTTGTAGGATCCTTCAGTCCATTTTTGAAATTTACACATTGTATTTCTGACACTTCAGTGGTTTTCCTCGACCTTCAATTATCAATTTGCGATCGTAAAATCAAGTCAAACCTACATTTTAAACTCACCGATTCTCATAACTACTTTTTGTATCCATCCAACTATCCCAAATCCTGTACCAAATCCATCCCATACTCACAACTTTTAAGGGCCAGAAGGATTTGCTCAGAAGATTCTGATTTTTCAGCAGCTTCCAAAAATATACTATCATTCTTTGAGAAGCGTCAGTATCCCACCAAAATCCTTACCCGTGCTCTACATAGAATCCAAGGAATCAACAGAGAGGAGGCCTTGAGTAAGAAATCTAACACGTCTACCAATCTACGCATTCCTTTGGTAATTTCCCATCATCCATCGGTACGTCCCATCATTCGTGCCATTTACAGGAATGTAGAGACCCTTCGTAAAGACCCTTCAACCCGTGATCTTTTCCCCGAACCCCCCATTACGGCCTTCAGAGTTGAAAAGAACATTTCCAAGCACTTAGTTCGGGCTTCCCATCCACAACAACCAACTGACAACACCCCAGGTACATTTCCCTGTGGGCGTAGTAGGTGCAACACATGCCCAGTGGTTGGCAAGAACACACTCATTATTATTTTGGGTTCTAACGGCAACAAATTCAGTGTGAACCAACACTTTACCTGCACTTCCACAAATTTGGTTTACATTTTAGTTTGTGGACGTTGCAATTGCCTGTATGTGGGAGAGACCAAACGTCGGCTGGCTGACCGAATCACTGAACACCTCAGGTCCATCAAACAGAACCTTCAAGGTTATCCGGTCGCCACACATTTCAACCCACCATCACCGTGCTCAATTAAAGACTTGGACGTCACCGCAGCCTTAATGTGCAGAGGTTCTGACCGTGATCGTCAGACCGCCGAAAACCGGCTTATCATGAAGCTCGGGACCCTCTCCCCACACGGTCTTAACATTAGAATGGACCTTTTTTAACTTTTTCCCCTTTTCATTACTTTTTACCAGTTTTATGCAGCCTTCGCATTTTTACACCGTGTTGGCTTTGTACGACCGATTTGCCGTGCCTTTCTTCAATGTGTTTCTTCTCTATTTCTACTTCTTTGTTGTTCAGTTGCATTTCTTTGCCACCTGATGAAGAGTCTATACTCGAAACGTCGTGGAATTTTCCGCAAACTTTTAGCACTTTTTACAACCTTTATCGACCTACATACTACTATAGTGCTCCGCAGCATTTCGACCTTTTATATATATATATATATATATATATATATATATATATATATATATATATATATATATATATATATATACATATATATATACATATATATATATATATATATATATATATATATATATATATATCTATATATATATATATATATATATATATATATATATATATATATATATATATATATATATATATAACGCTAATTCCCACCTTAAGGGGAAATTGTTATATCTCCTTGTACATAGGGCGAAAAAAAGATTATAAAATACATAAGAAATAAATTCGCCCAAACGTCTAAACATATAATTAACGTTATTTCAATGGCCAGCCATCCGTTCGTGTTAACAGCTAGGTGTCCGTAAATTTAACAACTTTGAAGTAATGGCATCTAGTTTGTAAATCTAAGAGGGCGCCCTTGTAAGTTTACGTATTCCTATAGGAAAAGTGTGTGGAAACGTTAAGGCGAAACTTATATTTCACCCGAAAATTTTTTTCCCCTTAAGGTCGACTTTTCAACAACAACTTTCCCCCTAAGTGCCGAATTAGAGAAATATATATATACATATATATATATATATAATATATATATATATATATATGTATGTATATATATATATGTATGTATATATATATGTATATATGTATATATATATAAATAAATATATATATATATATATATATATATATATGTATGTATATATATATGCGTGTGTGTGCGTATACAAGCCCCTCGTTTAGATTCCGATTGCTTGTAAAGTTAACGTACAATAAAGCACACTTTTACTTCGGACAAACTAGGCTAGGAGGAATGAAATGGGGAACCAGTGTTATTGCTCCTTATGCTTTGCTTATGATTGTTACAGCGGAATCTGAATGGGGTTTGTTTCTCTTATATATGTAGGGAGGGAACACTTCAAAAAAGTAAATAGACAATATTACATGTGTCGCAATCCTCAATTTCCTGGTTTTGGAGTTTTGCCTAAAGCAGGGTGATAAATGGTGGCAGAAAAACTTTAACTGTTTTCAAACATGGGAACGAGGTTTGTTGCAACTTCTATTGTGTGTCCAGGTTTTCCGCAGCAAACAGACTTTTGCGGACTAGCACAGTTCTTAAGTTGCTTGGGCGTTTGTAGGCAACCAAGGGTGTGTTTAAAATTTCATGGATGGATGGATCAGATTTCAGTATCTAGCAAGATTTCTTAATGTTATGTGTTAGGGGTCGGTTGAATGGGTGGTAAGTGATCACTAAAATTATTCGGTTGCACCTGGATTTCTGGCGATACCGAAGAAGACTTTGCCTTGATATGGCTAGCACCTTGTGGAAGTAACTTGCCTCAGGCAATACACCAAAAACCAGTGACGTAAACAAACCTTTATTTTTTGTGTGTAAGCGAGCTACATGCTTTATTTAATGAAGAATGAAACTCAAAACACGACTTACTGACATAGTGGTAGTTTTTCCAGAAATACATACTTAAGATTTTTAGATGTTTCAAGACAGGTTCTTTAGGAACTTTCGAATTTTGACCCTGTTGATTTTGCTGTGACGTATGTCACCCTTTTAATTTGTTTTCTTTTTGCTTGTTTTGTTTGTAAAGTGCTTTTGAGCAGACTTCTTGTTTTGTATTGAGCACTTAAAATATGCGGTATAATAATAATAATAATAATAATAATAATAATAATAATAATAATAATAATAATAATAATAATAATAATAATAATAATAATAATAATAATAATAATAATAATAATAATAATAATAATAATAATAATAATAATAATAATAATAAATAATAATAATAATAATAATAATAATAATAATAATAATAATAATAATAATAATAATAATAATAATAATAATAATAATAATAATAATAATAATAATAATAATAATAATAATAATAATAATAATAATAATAATAATAATAATAATAATAATAATAATAATAATAATAATAATAATAATAATAATAATAATAATAATAATAATAATAATAATACTAATAATAATAATCATCATAATAATAATAATAATAATAATAATAATAATATAATAATAATAATAATAATAATAATAATAATAATAATAATAATAATAATAATAATAATAATAATAATAATAATAATAATAATAATAATAATAATAATAATAATAATAATAATAATAATAATAATAATAAGTATGTATGGTACTTCTACACAGTCATTGGTAGAAAAGCAAGGCAATGCCTACAAGTAATGGAACATTTAGGAAGTGTTGTCTCTCAAACATGAGCTTTGCTTCACTTACTGAAATGAGGGTAACAATGAGTGGGAAACCCAAAGCGATTGGCACCTGGGGTGGATCCTTGTTCGGTCACACTATGAAGGAGTGCTGTCCCGTGTCTGGGAGGAGAAAGATAAGGAAAGAACGTTTCGTCATGTTCAGCACTATGGTGCCTTACATTTTATACAGTCTCTCCCTTGAAAAGTTCCTTTTCCCTTGAAGCTGTCTCCGGCGCGGCCTTTACTGTCCATCGCTTGCGTTGTCCTTGAAAAATCTTTTCACTGAATGTGTGTACAGAAATTCTTATTATTTTGCTTGTTCTTGGGCACAAGGGGAGGGTTCGTCTTACATGCTGGGGGCACCACTCCCCTTGGTAAAATTTTGAGTGTGGTAGCTGTAACCATGCTTTGAAACAAATGGGAGACATCTTAGGCACAGCTTTGATTTACAGTATTGGGTATGTGTTTTTTATAAATTTTCATTATTTCATGATAACTGTTTTTTATTCGGCCGGTTGTAAGGGATAAGACAATTGCCTAAACGGAGAAAAAATCTCCTACCCCATTATAGGTTTTTATGTATTTATTTAAAGTACTTTGATGAAAAGTTGCATTTTTGGCAAAATCTTTGTACTAATGGTGCATTTAGATGTTCTCGCGATTTCAGTGTTTTCGGGGGTGGGGTGGGGGTGGGGGACATATGACATGGCAGCCCTACGAAGCCGTTACCAGAGGCATCATCCGCCTTTCCATTGTATGCCACTGTAATTGATATATGAATTCTAAGCTTCCGTGACACCTGCATCTTTCCAAGCGCATTGCTAATTTAGTACAACTTCTTCTGAAATGCCTCATTCAAGGGAATGAGATCTGATTATTTCCTGAAAAGTCTCTTTATTCCCATTGCTAACCAATTTTTCTCATTGAGTCTTTTACCACTAGCTTAATAAGACCCCTTTAACGTCCCATTAAAATGAATGGGTCCTCATTAAGAGCCACTTAAACTCATTGAGTCTCTCTGAAAGTTTTAATGAGACTGAGTGAGACCACATGAGATTTTTCTCCTCTGAAAAGTGATCTTATACTGTTTTTCGGCCTGAAATCTAATATTACAGATTATGTAAGAGACTAGAGTCATAGTTAGAAAATGCCTAAGATGCCCAACCTAGAAAAATAGGAATTTGCCTCAGCATAATTCCAACATTAAAATTTCTTATATTAAATGCATGTTGTTGCACTTGGGCTTTTCAACACCAGATGCTTAGTAGAGTCATTTTAGGGTGCCACTTTAACCCGCTTACAGTAATATTTTTGATCAATACTCTATTCTTCTCGGCTGTGGCTCTTCGTCTTTATTGACATTCTGCTGTTATGTGGCTCTACTTGTTTATTAACGGTGTTGTTGTGTAATTTTTCCAGTTTTTGAACATTAATTTTCTCTTCTTTGTTCACACATATTGGAGGCACCATTCCACTGTAAATACTGATAAGGGTAGTAGGTACCGAACGGTATTTTGAATTAACTTGCTAGCTCTTGTTAAAGATATACGTGTATATATTTTGTGATATATGATAACCATATTTTCATGAGTGCATTTCAACCAGCTTCTTAGGCCATCAGGGCAGAAAGTTAAGCAACTTCGGATTCATGTAGTTGTTCATATCCCTAGTTGAAACGCCTGATGATTTTGATGGTTTAATAGGTAATATCTGTTTTAGGAATTCGTTGATGTTGATGGAAATGATCAACTATCGGAAGTCATTAGGCAGTACATTCTGAAAATTTTGTTTACATGACATCTTAATTAGAAATCATAGTTGCTGTTTATGTTTCTCCTTTGCATTCATTATATTAAGTACAAATTGAAAGTGATTTTTGTTGACTGTCTTTTAATTTACATTTTAACATTGACAAACAGGGATTTGCATTTTCTTTTTACAGACAAAATTGTTATGTTTGTGGAGTGTCTTAAGAAAAAGATCAAGAGCTGGTATGAAACTATGACTCCTGTACCTTGGAAGAAGTCTTGCCAATGGAAATCAACAGATCTGTTTATTGGTAGTGGCTTGATACTGACTGATAACAAAGCCAAACAAAGTGTGCCTAATATTGATGAACAGTGTAAACTAAATTACACTGAAATATTTAGTCACGAAAAACTAAAATCTGAGATTCGAATAATTCTTGAAGGTGATCCAGGAGCTGGTAAAACAATGCTGGCATCACATCTAGCTTATGGTTGGACTCAAGGTGAGATCAAGGGTGTAGACATTCTGATTTTTTTACCTCTGAAAATTGTTAAAAACAAGACACTCATCCAGGCTGTTAAAGAATTCTACATTCCAGAAAAGCCACCGCTATCAGAAAAGGACATTGAAATTATCCTTGCAAGTGGCACAGGTTCAATCTGTTTATTACTAGATGGGTTAGAAGAGTACAGTACTGGAGGTAAGATGAGAACAAACGAACCGTCTGAAGTGATGAAAATCATGAGGAAGGAGAAACATTCTAATTGTAAAGTCGTCATTACATCTCGTTCAGATTTTGCACATGACTTACCAAAATGCCCATTACTCAAAATAGGTAGGTTTGGTGAAACAGAGAGGAACTTATATATTAAAAAGCTTTCGCCAGACGATACAGACAAACAACAGAAGATGAAAACAATAATTAAGACTAATCCGTTTATACTAGACTTCTGCAGTGTACCATTTTTGTTTGTACTGGCCGTACATAATATTGAAAGTATGATTTCATCAGAAGGTCGTCAATCCAATAAGGTATCTGCCTTCATGAGAAGAATGATTTCAACATTATGTTCAGACACTACTGTTAAACATGAAATAGACGGAATACGGTTAAAAAACTACAAAACTGAGAAGATGTCTCTTGCAGAGCTTGCATTTAAAGGCCTTTGCAAAGGACACCAACAGCTTTCCTGGGAGAAAGATTTCATGGAAAGTAATGTCCGGAGTTTCAAGAGCTGGTTAAATTCTGGCTTATTGGTCTTAGATGAGGGTTATGTACCTCTTGTGAAAGAACACGAAAATATCTCTGAAGTTAATGAAAAGGAAGAAAGCAATACGAAAAAAACGGAAAATAATGAAAAACTGAAAGGAGCTGTGCATCCAGAAGAAAAAAGTGGGGAACAGCTGGAAAGTGTGACAGAAGATTCACCCAAACAACGTCACAGGCAAAAGGAAAATAAAAAGAAAGGAAAAGATAAGTCTGAATCAGTTACTGATGAGATGCTTACTGAAGAGTCTTTCCAACCATCTACAAATTATCATTTGCCGCCATTAACAGAAGCACCCGAGTACGCGAGGGCCACAGCCTTGAAGGCACCCAACGTTATTCACGATTCACCGGAGGTGGAAAAACCACAACAATGTGTTTCTAATCTTGAAAATGAATCACATGTGGTAAAGGAGAAAAGTGTACGAATAACTGCATATCAAGTACCACTTGTTGTAAAATTTCTTCACAAATTGATTCAAGAATGGTTTGCTGCTACATTCTTTTGTTTCATGATGAGGAGGTGCACTAGTGCAGAAGACTTTCGAAACTATGTTTTCAGCCAACTTTGTCACATAAGTCCCATTGATATTCGTTATGTGCTTCTCTTTACATCTTATTTGCATCCTCCAAGCTGTCATCTTATTATGCATTTTCTTCTCAGAAGATATCGTGAAGATAGGCACGTACCACCATATATCATGAACTGTGTATTTCTGTGCTTCAATGAACACAATGATGCTAAAGGACCTGATATGAGGAATGTTGTAATAGACGTATGCAAAGAGGTCATAACTGTTCAGTCTGAAGATAGCAGATTGCTGCAGCAGGCAAAGTTATCTCTTCTGGAGTATGCATCTAGTAATGGGGTGAGCAAGGACAAGCATTTATTTTAAGGTTCCAAATAATTATGTTTAAACGGTATGTCTACTCATCAGTGCTATTATTGTTGTTTGTTATGTGGCGCCCTAGCACTCTGTTTTTGTCGTAGAGCAAACGTTGTACATTTTATAATTTATTTTTCTTGTTTCTCATTAACAGGTGATTATTGAGAAGCTTGAATTGAAAGATGACATTTTTTCTGTAAATCAAGCATCATTAACTCTACTTTCTGGTGTTCAGTTGGGAATATTAGATACAGTAAAAGTTATTGCAGTGAGTTGCTGGGGTCCAGTACTGCAAAGCGATGACTATGAAAACATCTTGAAACTTCTCTCGACATTCACATTAATCAAGGAAATATGGTGAGTTACATGAATGACAACAACTTTGCATCACCTAATGTTATGTAAACTGTAGAAAATACAGCACTCGTATGTCCAGCAATATTATACATTTGGACGTTTAGACCAGTATCTGTGGACCATTTTAGATGTTGGCTCCCACCTAAGATGCTAGTGCCAGGTGAATTTCTTTTTGATCCTAGAGAATACCCACACGGAGTACTGTGAAAAATTGAGGAGAAAAGAAGTTTCGAAAGTAATTATCAGAATTAATAATTGTCGAAGTGGGGATTCTTGGGGTGAAAAACGTCCTCGAGGTAGACTTTTTGGTAGTTGTCCTATGGAAAAAAAAAATCTGGGAACCTACAAAGTTCAAGTCGTACTCAGAATGATAAGATGAAGGTGTGAGAGTTGTTGCTAGTTACTGCCATATGGTGAACAGAATTCCCAACTTATGTTTGCTTAACATGACTGTCTTTACCTTTTACCACATTTACTGTAGCATGTTCATGTCTCTGGATACAGGAGAAACATAATAACACATACAACATTTTTGTTGAATACTTTACGGCATACAAAAGATTTAAATCTAAGCATATATTTTTGTTTTCCTAGTTGTCATTTTCCCAGTCCGCCTCCCACAGTATTAGATGAAGTAACATTAACAAATTGCAAATCAAAGGATATGAAAGGTAAGACTAGTATTTCAGTATGAAAATGCATTAAAGTTATTCAAGGACGGTAAACTTCAGGCAATGGATCATGTCAAATGCTTCCTCTGCTAGACTTGTGTTTGAGTCTGTGATTAGGAAAGGGTGTTACCAAGATTCAAGAGTATCGTAATAACGTAAAATAAATCATATCTTTATTTCCAACATTTTAAAATAAAACAACAAACACTCTATACAACACTTTATTTGCAAATGATGAGTATGGTGCGGTCACATATATTCGAGAGGTGTACTTTTCAATTACTTGTTTTTTTTTTCTTCAGTTGAATGGCGCTTTGGGCAATGTGTGCACTTTTTGGATTCAAGAAAGGGCAAGTGGGTGGTGAGTTGCAGTGATAGTCGTTTTTGCGTTTATTGTTTGCATACATATTTCGTAGTGTCGTTTACTCTATTATTTTGTTAATTTAGGTTTGTATATGATAAGACAGATCTGTTACCTTCTTTGGTCATAACAGATAGACTTCAAACAACCTGACGCTAACACCGTTAGAACAACACTTGCCACTACTTACTTAGGTAAGTTGAATATTCATTGTTTTATGATTACAACCTTAGGTGTAAACAGACTTAATTTACATTTGCCTAGTCATTGCTTTACACCAAGAATTTATTAAAGCGGATATGGTATGGAGGGATGTGGAATACGCATCTTCCATCATAGGCATAGTTAAAAGGGCAAATTTCTTCATCCCAGACAACTCCACTTCAAGCAACTGAGTTACTTATGACCGCTCTCCAAAATGTCTTAAGCTCCTCCTTGTTCAGACCGAAGCCTAGTTTACAGCTGTAATGTTGCACACAATATTGGCTGCAGAGGAGAACTTTAGGTGAACGTCATTTCTTTTTGGTTTCAATGAAATGAGAAACCTATGCATCCATGATCGCGTGTGTACGTATATTCATGTATGTTTGTGTGTTTGTGACACTTTGCTGGTTAACACGATATCTCAACGAGGGAACCTCTGGCAGTACTCAAACTTGGTACATAGATGCCCATACTAAGTGAGGGAAACTTGTTGTTTTTGGTGCAGGTCAAAGGTCACCTGGGGTCACCGGGGTCAAACTCTCAAAACTTTGTTAACACTATATTTCAAGATAGGAAGCTTGAATAAATTTCATACTTAGTATGTTGATGCCTTACTGTAAGAAACAGAACCCATCGCTCTTGGTGGAGGTCAAAAGTCATCTGGGGTCACTGGGGTCAAATCTGAAAACCTTGGTAACAATATACCCCAAATTAGGGAAACTTAAGCAAATTTCATACTTATTTTGTAGATGCCTTGTAATGAGAAACAAAACCCTATTTTGGTGGAGGGCGAAGGTCATCTGGAGTCACCGGGGTAAAACTCCGTAAACCTTGTTAACACGATATCTCAAGGTGGGAAACATGGAAAAATTTCATATTTAGTATGTAAATGCCTTAAGCTTATAGAAAGAACCCTGTAATTTTGATGGAGGTAAAAGGTCATCTAGGTAACCGGTTGTCAAATTTTGAAAACCTTGCTAACACGATATCTCAAAGTAAGAAATTTGGATAGATTTCACTGGGTATGTAGATTCATTGAAGTGAGAAAAAGAACTCTGTTGCTTTTGGTGGAGGTCAAAGGTCATCTTGGGTCACCTGGGGTCAAGCTCTGGAAATCTTGTTTGCAAGATATCTCAAGTTAGGAAGCTTTGATACTTCACACAGTATTGCATTAAATCCAGTAGAAACGCCTATGAGTTGTGTGGGGTGTCAGAGGTCAGCTGCGGATGAAATCACGAAAAGCCAAAATTCCCGAAGAATTTTCAAGGTCAAATATGAACACAAAAGTGTATTTTTTCCAGCACATTAAGATAACATTCACCCAGTGACTAACAGAAACAGGACATCTTGTCATCAATATTATTGGGGATTAGACATATGTGCTAATCATCGAAACCACAATGCATTTTTTGCATTCTGGTTGAACTGAATAGTTTTCAAAGTTGGGAAAATGATGCAAAATTTTTTTTTACGTTCTGGTTGCGGTACAATGACTTTTTTCTAAAACCTCCGTAATTATATTCTCAAACCTGGATAATTTTGGATCATTTCCAGAAATTGTACCATGATTTAACAGAGGGAGGAAGGATTATATTCGTCATTAGCTGATAAGTTGCATTTTTTAGTGTTCGAGGCGTTCAGAAAATAATTCCAAATTAACAATTAAATCAACATTTACCCTAGACTTTGGAATGGAAATATTAACATACCTTTGACATATCTAAGGTCATCAGAGAGATCATAATGTATTTATGTAATAATCTTTATTTGAAGGAGATAATGTTTTGCTTGCCTAAGATGAAATTGTAAAGTTGTTCAAGGTTACTGATTATTTTACTTTTGTTAAGAGAGGTTTAAATCATTTATCAATCTTTTTAGGGTTTGGAAACATGCATTTGTGTTATGTTTCCTTCTGTTTTTATCTGCATAGAATCATGTTATGTAAAACTGTATGGCAATGTTTAATTTCTTCAATGTATCATTGTTGGTTTAGATGACATGGATCATAAAATTCTTATGAGAGCTTGTAGGTAGGCATGTTAAATGTAGGTTTCTGACTTTTAGTCTAGCTTAGAAGGATGTTACCTCTCAAGTATCGTTATTTGAGATAGCTCTTTCAATATGTACATAAGTGTAAACTGACAATATCACTTTTGCACAAGGTCAAAGGGTGAGGTACCTATATATGAGACACTAGCTCCTGCTTTGATGGAATTATCAAAATAAAAATACAATTTCGAATTTGGATTGCAAATATTTCATTGAAAATCAGCTTCTTGTTGAGATTAGCATCCTAATCGCATGTTTTAAGTTCCAGGTCAATACAATGGTTTCACTTGGAATTAGAGCCATACGATTTTACACAATTGCACATGGAACTGTAAACTTTGAGCTTTTTTACTTCTTTGGTCTGCAAGGCACAATTTTCTGCCCTAAAGTAATTCCCCATAAGTTTGAAGAAAAGCGGCCTTGTCCATTAGGAACAGCTTTAGACACAAAGTAGCCCTTAAAATATACGTGAACTTCCATCTTTTACCTTTGACCTCGATATCCATTGCATTCATATATTACGGAAGTCCTAGATATCCTTATAGTAATTGTGAGAATTTTCATGACAGTGCTATAATTCATCTTCGTAATATGGCCAAGAAACGATTTTCACACAATTTGACCTTTTATCTGAACTTTGATCTTTTCTTCCGGTAATTTGCAAGGCACAAGAAATGTCAGTTAGACAAAAGAGATTGTATTTTCTTTAATTGCCCCTGTCACAGACTGCCAGCATTTCCAGGAAACACTGGCAATTATTACCAAGAATGGCGGAGTGCTTGAAATTCCCAACACAGGTGTTGTATTGATAGTACCTCCTGATGTTCTTCCTGAAAACATGGAGCATTGTCAAATACAAATACGAATCATTCCTAGGGGAGAAATAATAGAACAAGAAACATCTTTCTCTTCAAACGCGTCTACAGTAGTCCAGCTTCTTCCAGATAACATCAAGTTTCGGCGTCCTGTTAGATTGACCCTACCCCATTGTTTGGTGTTGCAAGGGACAGGAGAACGCAAAGCCAAAATTTTCATAAGTCATCCTAAAACAGGTAACACATTCATCGCCTTCTTCAGTAATAGGACTATTGCAGTATGGCTATCAGTTCTGTAGTATAGAATGAAAACATCTCTTACTCATTCAGATTCCCTGTTTTCTTACCCGAATCCATTACGACCTCACATTAAGTTCATATTTTGGGGCAACATAGTCAATGAATACCCAACATCATGCGCACTTTCGACTCAAGTAGTTACCACAAGATAAACATGCGAATATTGGATAAACCAAAGCAAGAAGCTCATTATGCGTATCAAGTGTGTCATGGGGTGTCTAGTGCAGTTGCTATGCATAGGGATGACAACTCGTTCAAAAAAAGTTAGAAAAATTTGACTTTATGCAACTGTGTAACATGTAATGGAGTTGTTGCATTCGCAGTTGCAGACTTTCTTAGTGCTCATGGCCAAAGTATAGGCATAAATATTACCTCGTATGCAATTATTTCTTTAAACGCATGTAAAATTTCTTTCATGTAGTGCAGTTTTATTTTCCTGCAAGGAACACGTAAAGCAAACTGAGAAAACCTTACCTTCAAAGCAGGCTGTACGGCATATTCCTTGTTCAGGCATATTCCATTTAACAAGCCTTGAAGAGGTCCTGAGCAAGAGAGTGTGATTTGCATGTTTGCATAACCTAGCCCAGCAATTATTATGCACACGAAGATTTTAGGGACGATCCGGATGAAATGTTGTAATATGGTGAACGTGTATGGAATACTATCTTGAGGTAACATATTTGTTCCCAGGAAGGTACATTATCTTGACCCTCGTGCATTAGCTTCAGGACGCTTCAGTAATAGTGCATTGTGTTAATTTTGCATGCTGAGTTTAAATGATGACATTATAACTTAAGATTGCAAACTAATATATGTACGCTCAAATAACACAAAACAAAACCTTCCACAAGAATTTTTCCTCCGCTATAACATGTACAGTGCACAGATGATCCCATCCATGAATCACATCATTTCAAAAAGGACACATTATTGCATTAAATCTACAAAATTTATCAAACAAAACTCTGGCGAAACACTGACTCCGTCTTATGATGTAGTGTAAACTACTAAGAAGAAAAAGACCTTTTTGGCGATAACTATGATACTGTATTTTCAACTTCACTACAGTTTTCATGCTAAACAGGCAAAATTCTAAATCACCAAGGCAAGTAATATCTGTTTTTCTTGTGACAACAGGAAGAGGGCCACAGTGGGAAGAAAAAACTCACCTGTCCTACCATCTTGAGGATACAGCTTGCATTATACTGTTGGACAGCTTATGTTGGGTGAAGTTTTCTATTGATGATGAGATAGTCAAAGCAAAGAAACTTATTGTTTACACAGCTTTGAGAAAACTCCAATCACAGGATGAGTTTGCTGAAGTACACATTGGTTATTACTTAGACTTGCCTGACCAGAAAAAGGTAAGAAAGTAACGGGAAAATATCTTGGCATGTTAAAAGTTTTTATGTTACATGAAGTGTACAGACCAGCATGAAAACTGGGTCTTTGCAATAAACTTTTTGAAGCTCTCTGAATGTTTTAAATTATCTAACAAGAAACAGTAACGACAATATGTCTATTATACAGGGGGTGTTGTTTCATAGAGTTGAAGGGGCTATTTTAGCATTTATGTGACATTGATTACTTTGTTTCAGGTTATTGAAGATACCCGGGACTTGATCATTGAACAAAGGAAGTCATTCAAATTTATCAAGATGAAAGAAAAATGTTCACTCCGCATCTCTCTCGAGAACATTTACCCAAACGGACAGCAGTTTCAGGCTGTGCAACCGTATTCGAGGGTAAGTTTCCTGCAGCTTTTGATACTTTTCATTATTAATTACATATAGGAATTCTTCCGTTTAGCGATGATTTGCAACAGCTGTTCTGGATTCCATGCCGAAGGCCGAAGGAATTTTTGCGATGGTGATGTCGTATGTGTGTGTGTGTCTGAATTTTTGTATGTGACGCTTTTGCTTGTAAACACGAAATCTCAAGAAGAGTAACTCCGTGGGGCCTCATACTTGGTGTGTGGATTTTCCATATTAAGTCAATGGTCTCTACTGTTTTTGGTGGAGGTCAAAGGTCATTTGGGGTCACAAGAAGTTAAATGGTAAATACCCTGGGAATTGCTTGTAAAGACGATATCTCCAGAAGGATAACTGTGAAGGATCTCATACTTACCATGTGGGTTGCCCATACTGAGTAGATGATCCCTGTTTTTTGTGGAGGTCAAAGGTCGTTAGGGTTACCAGTAGTCAAAAGGTCAAAACCTTGTAAACAATCTATCTCAAGGTATCACGGTCGAGCCAACTTATTTGAAAGAGCGCCACCACCCGGAGAGATACGACAAGGAATGGTTGGCAGGAGTAAACACCTGTAGCGGAACTGTACAGGAAAGGTTTCTTGGAAAGCTTCCTCAAAATAGTGTGGAAAGGGGACGAACGGAAACAGTTTTGTCAAGAAATAGCTATTTACTTTTTTGCAAGAGGTGAACTCACGAGAATCAAATCTTGAAAGAATCATTCTGACAATCAAGGAGAGCAGATCAATCTTGACAGTAATATTTGAGATTTTTAATTAATTAATTTGTTTGGAAGGAGGATAGATGGTGAGGGATTGCAACATAACGTGAACTGGATGATAAGTATTTTGGACAGTGGACGTAGTTACGGGAGCCGAATTTAATTTATTAAAGGAGGACCAGTTTACTTCGTCATCTGGGTAACAAAGGCAGGTGTTCCAGCTGGTGGCGGACCGAGCTGCATGGTGACAACGGCGGGAGAAGCAAAAGCGATCTCCAGGAGTCGGTTATCAAGCGTGTCGGGAGAAGAAAGGAAAGAAACAGAAAGAAACCAAAAAGGGCCCTCGCATCGCGTACGTGATCACAATTAAGAATAAAGATTAAGTACTTAATTTCACCGGTGCGTTAGGCTTCTAGGATCTGAGATAACTGTGCATATATGTTGTAAATTGAAAATTATTTGACCATCAGTCAGAGAGAGAGAGAGAGACGACAATAATCAAGAATCATTGTTGAAATCAAAAAAAAAATTCTCAGGTGAACTTTTCTGACCTCAATTAGTTTATGTTAATTTATTGTCAACCTCGCTGGCAGTGAAGAAACGACCTGGGGTCACGACGGACGAGCAAAGATCAGCTCAGTTGTGACACAAGGAGAGTAACTGTGCGGGATCTCATACTTAGCATGTGGATTACCCATATTTAGAAGATGATGCTTATAGTTTTTGGTGGGGGACAATGGTCATTTAGGGTCACCAGGGGTTAAAAGGTCAAAACTTTGTAGATACTATGTCCAGAAGGGTAACTAAAGGATCTCATACTTAGCATGTGGACTACCCATATTGAGTAAATAATCCCTATTGTTTTGGTGGAGGTCAAAGGTCATTTGGGGTTCGTCAAAGGTCAAAAGGTCAAAAATTTGTAAACACGATATCTCCAGAAGGATGACTGTAAGGGATCTCATACTTAGCATTTGGATTGCCCATAGTGAGTAGATGGTCCCTAGTATTTTTGGTGGAAGTCAGACATCATTTGGGGTGATTGGAGTTCAAAGGCAAAACCTTGTAAACACTATATCTCAAGAAGGGTAACTGTGGGGATCTCATTCTTAGCTTGTGTATTGCCCATATTGAGTTGATGATCTCTATTGTTTTGGTGGAGGTCAAAGGTCGTTTGGAGACACCAGAAGCCAAAAGATGAAGACCTTGTAAACACAACATCTCAAGAAGGATAACTGTGAATGATCTCACACTTCACATGTTGGTTGTTCGTATTGAACGGATGAAGCTTGTTATTTTCCGTGGAGGGCAAAGGTCATTTGGGGTCGCCAAAGGTCAAAAAGTTGTAAACATGGTATCTCCAGAAGCATAACTGTGGGGGTCTCATACTTAGCTTGTAGATTGCCCATATAGAAAACATGATTCCTATTGCTTTTGTTGGAGGTCTAAGGTCATTAGGGATCAACAGGGGTCAAAAGGTCACAACCTTGTAAACACGATATTTTAAGACAGATAAATGTGAGGGATCTCATACTTAGCTTCTGGATTGCCTATATTAAGTAAATGATCTCTGTTGTTTGGGGGAATGTCAGAAGTCATTTGGGGTCACCAGAGATAAAAGGTCAAAACGTTGCATACATAATATTTCCAGAAGGATGACTGTGAGGGATCTCATAGTTGCCCATATTGAGTAGATGATCCTTATTATTTTTGGTGGAAGTCAAACGTCATTTGGGGTCATTCGAGTTCAAAGGTCAAAACCTTGTAAACACTATATCTCAAGAAGGGTAACTGTGGGGGATTTCATACTTAGCTTGTGTATTGCCCATATTGAGTAAATAATCCCTATTATAGCCCATATAGAACACATGATCCCAATTGTTTATGTTGTAGGCCTAAGGTCATTAGGGGTCATCAGGAGTCAAAAGGTCAAAATCTTATAAACACGATATTTCAAGAAAGATAAATGTGAGGAATCTCATACATAGCTTGTGGATTGCCTAGATTAAGTAAATGATCTCGATTGTATCTGGTAGAGGTCAGAGGTCATTTGGGGTCACCAGAGATAAAAGGTCCAAACCTGATATTATTGGTGGAGGTCAAAGGTCGTTTGAGGTCACCAGAAGCCAAAAGATGAAGACCTTGTAAACACGATATCTCAAGAAGGATAACTGTGCGTGATCTCACACTTGTCATGTTAGTTGTTTGTATTTAGTAGATGATCCTTGTTATTTTCCATGGAGGGCAAAGGTCATTTGGGATCGCAAAGGTCAAAAGCTAGTAAACATAATATTTTAAGGAAGATAACAGTGAGGGATCTCATGCTTGCTAGTTGCAATATATCCATACGGTAAGAAATCACTAAGCCTTTTTGTGTTTTCTGGTTATTTTCACCTGATTCCAATGAATGGTTTATTGCATAATAAACATTGTCTGTAGAGTGTTTGCACCAGTGGTGTTCTCACGAAAGTACTATTTATACAGAGAAGGCTTTTTGACGACAGCAGTTATTAATGTGCAGTGTAACTCACCACAATTTATGCTAATGCTGTTTCCAAATAGACTACATGGCAATTAATTCATACACCTTAATGCAGGATTATGAAAGATTGAAAAGCCCAGATACTTCTAACACCTATTGCTATGAAGTTAAACAGTATTTTTAAATGACAGTATCTGTACTTGCGTCAGCAGTCTAAGGTCAATTATTATAATCACTTTCATATGCCACTTGTTTACTGCATTTCTTACATGCTACGTTATATAGGTCTTCATTTTATCCGAGGGTGTGGTCTTTAACACAAAGTTTTCATAATTGTGAAAACAATTAATTATATGACTACTTTGAAGGGTTTGAGTGAATTTTCTTCAATCTTGGAGTACTCGTATGCATAAGACAAAGAAAGTTGTTTTGTTAACTATAAACAGAGCAGGTTTCTGCCTTAAAGTATAGTTCAAGCTAAAGGTGTAACTGATGTGAATAACGTAACATGTATGAAGGGACTGTGGTATCTTGTAGCTGTAATTCTCCACTTTTATGTACAACACGGACTTTAACTGGAGGCTTTTAACTTAAAGGACACCTTTGGACATGAGAACAATTTGAATTGCAGTAGTGTATGCTTCAATATCATGTAATTATAGTTACCAAGGTTCATGGAGTTTAATATTTTATATTTCCTGTCTAGCTTTAGCTTAAGTGTTCAGGGAAAATCTCTTGTGGAATGTGGCCAAATTATGTAATCACAGACCTGGTGAACATCACATGTCAGAACGATATTACTACAAGTATGTAGCCTGGGTGTAGACTTCTTTTAGTATCATCCTAGCTGCACTCTGAAGACTGCAACAACTAAAATGGAATCGCTTGCCTTTCTACCTAATAGCTACTGAAAATACCAATGTTTCTTCGTAATTGTAAAAGGAGAAACCTTTCGATATCGAAAGCTACTCTCATACTGTATGTACTGTAAGTAAAAGAGGACTCGTACAGTAGTCTTCTTTACTCAAACTGGCACGTTATGTACAATACTGTACAACGCACGTACAGTGTATCATGAGCGATCGTTCGGTGCAAAGCACATGGCCGCGACGGCCGGTTCGTCCAGAAAGCTCAACGTTGCAACCAGCTATGCTAATTATGGTTGAAAACAACATGATTTTTCTTGACGTTCAACATCGGAATGTTCCAATATGTAGCGTCCAAACAACATTGCTACGTGAGTACGGTTGGGGATTCCACGCCAATCAAAACACGCACGACTCAAGTGTCTCGTTAGTACTCGTTTATTTCTCTCGTTGACATAAGAACATGGCCAGCACTTGCGAAACACACTTTCCTTGCCCATATGATAGGATAGGCCTAAACTGTGCGGCAAGGGTGTGCGGTTCACTGCAAATTGAAAAAAAGTAAATAAATGAATTAATCGAGTAATCAAACATGGATCAAAAACACGTCAAATTAATCATGAAGTCTTCCAGAGCATATTGTACTTCAGCAACAACGATTACTTTGTATGAAAACTTAAAACCTACCGATTATTTTGAGCTCCGGACTACATCTACGTACTTAGTCGATCAACCCCAAAACCAAACTGAACCCAGTTAACAACTTCATCCAGTCACGAAGCTAACCCTGCTTGCAGTCATAAAAACGAAATGAAAATTGAATAAAATCTCAACAAACCGTCCTAAAATAATACTTCTGCTGCCACATTGGCCACCCCCATTAACGTACCCCGTATGTTCTTCATTAACAAACAATAAAGGCAGCAAAATAAAACAACAAATATTTGTCAAACACAACTACTTTACATTAAAACTTCAGTGCTCATTTAACTCGAGTGTACAAAGTTTAACGATAGGTCTTCTAAAGACCTTATGACCAACCTTAACCTCTACTTGTCTTACATTTCCCCATTTATCAAGGAACACATTCAACACACTCCCAAGGGGCCACTGTCCTCTAGGGTTATTCTCATCCATTACTAGAACCACATCACCCACAGCTAAATTTTCTTGGGGCAGTACCCACTTTTGCCTAGTCTGGAGCAACGGAAGATACTCTTTCACCCATCTGCGCCAGAACATACTTCCTAGATATTATGCCTGCCGTTTCCCAAACCCATCTTCCTTAACAAAGATTCCTGGTGGCAAGTTGTCATTTGGCCGAAGGAGCAATAGGTGGTTTGGCGACAAAGGCTCGTCTGATGAATCCATAGTGACTGTGGTGATTGGTCTTGAATTGAGTATTGCTTCAACCTCTGACATAACTGTAAGTAGCGTTTCATCGCAGACTGACTGCTCCTTGAGAAGACTGTATAGGACGCGCTTTACCGAACGGACCATCCGTTCCCATGTGTCACCCATGTGGCTTGCACTGGGAGGATTGAAAACCCAACGAATTTCTTGCTGATGAAGGGATTTACTGATCTTCTCGTTGTTGAAGCTTGCAATTCCTTCGCGTAGCTCACGCTCTCCTCCTACAAAGTTTGTTCCGTTGTCACTACATATAACTTCAGGGGTACCTCTTCTCGCCACAAATCTTCGTAGAGCATTTAAAAAAGAGTCAGTATCCAAAGAGTGGGAGATCGCTATGTGGACTGCCCTCGTATGCACGTGAACAGACAGCCGTATCGCTTCACTTGTGATCTTCCTTGCTTCACGTACATTGGACCGAAGTAGTCAACGCCTACCGAAGAGAAAGCAGGTTTCTCGGGATTAACTCTCTCTAAAGGTAAGTCAGCCATCAATTGACTCATAGGTTTTGCATTTCTTCTTTTGCATGGTAGGCAATTTCCAATTACACGACGCACGGCCGCACTTCCTTTCAACACCCAAAACTTCTGTCGCAAACGCGCCCAAGTTATCGACGGCCCAGAGTGTCCAACCAGCCGGTGATAATGATCAATAATCAACTTGGTGATGTGATGGTCTTTAGGAAGTAGAATGGGGTGCCTTGCATCGTAGCTTATTGGTGCTTTAACCAGTCTACCACCTACCCTCAACAAACCTTCAACCAACATCGGTTTCAATTTCCTAATAGATGCCAGTCGCCCTTTTGATGACCGACCTTTCAGTTTACTACTCTCCTGCTGCAACTCTACGATGATTGAAGCGAAGTTCTGACGCTGGACATATTTCGCAATCTCTTGTTCCGCGCGTCTGTACTCTTCTACAGCGATCGGTTCCCTTTTCATAGAGGCTTCTTTACACCTTACGCGGTCTCGAAGAAAATCTTTTACTCTTAGTAACCAGGCGACTCCTCGTTTTAAGTCATCCCAAGAGGAATATCGCTCGAACAGCTCGTCGATCCTTGAACGTTCACTCTGAACCACATTAATCGACGCAGATTTCTTGACTTCTGGGTCTTCTCGATTAAGGTCCTCGGTAATCTTTTCACGTGAGACACGGTCCACTGGCCATTCACTCTCGGCCTTCATCAGGAATGCTGGACCAGATAGCCATCGACTATTACGGCAAAGCTGATTAACACTCAGACCTCTTGACCCTTCATCCGCCGGATTCAATGAAGACTCAATATGGCGCCATTGTGAGGGCTCAGAACCTGTCTGAATCTTTGCTATTCGATTCGCAACAAAGGTGTGAAATCTACGGGACTCATTGTTGATGTACTTCAACACAGCGGAGGAGTCTGTCCAGAAAACAGATTTGTCCAAGGGGATCCTGAGTTCGTCTTGAAGGAATTGATTTAGTTGCACTGACATTACAGCTGCTTGTAACTCCAACCTGGGAATAGTTACGACCTTGATGGGGCAGAGTCTGGTTTTCCCCATAGTGAATGCACAGTGCACTCGTCCATTCACATCTGTAATTCTCAGATAGGCAACGGCCGCGTAACCAACTTCGGACGCGTCACAGAATATGTGTAACTGGTAACCTGTAGCAGCCCCGAACTTCTCTGGCTTGAAGCATCGTTGTACCGAAACCTTGGATAACTCTTGGACATCTTGAGTCCATTTTTCCCATCTCTTCTTCTCCTTTACACCAATGGGTTCATCCCATCCTAGTCCCTGCTTCAGAACATCTTGTAGTATTTTCTTCCCTATCAACGTATAAGGAGCTATAAAACCCAGCGGGTCGTATATGGTGCTAACGATAGACAGTATGCCTCTACGTGTCATTGGTTTCTCTTTGACCGACACCTCAAAGCCAAACTGGTCCGACTGTACATCCCATCTCACCCCTAAGGTGTGTTCGATAGGAAGGTTGTCCAGATACAAATTCGCAACAGTATGTGCTCTTTCACCCTCTGGCAGTTTCCAAAACATCTCTCGAATTTGATACCCATTTGGTGAGTCGGAAGCCTCCCCTGTGAAGGAGCTCCCTCAATTCTTTAACAAGGGCAACTGCTTGCTCCTTTGTCTGTACCGACTTAAGGCAGTCGTCCACATAGAAACTTTCATTGACTGTACGAACTGCTTCTTCGCTAAACGACTCCCTATTATCTTTGGCAGTCTGTTTTAGAGCAAACGAAGCACAGCTAGGAGATGAAGTGGCTCCGAATAAATGAACCATCATCTGGTAGTCAACCGGAGGCCTTGAAAAGTCATCGCCGGGCCACCAGAGGAAGCGCAACACATTACTGTGGTTCTCAGGCACACGAACTTGATGAAACATGGCTTCCACGTCGGCAATTAAAGCCACACTATCTCGCCAAAACCGACTTAGCACTCCAATCAGGTTGTTTGTATAGTCTGGGCCATGAAGAAGCTGGTCATTCAGGCATATACCCTTGTATCTGGAAGCACAATCAAAACCTACTCTTACTCGACCTGGCTTACGGGAATGAAGCACAGGCTGGTGTGGCAGATACCACTTAATGGTTTCAACATAAGCTTCATCTGCGCCTTCTGCTTCACTCTGAGTGCCCTGAGAGTGCTGGGGAGGACTCTGGTTCAACTGTTCGGATGAATTACCTGAATCGCTTGTCACTTTACAAGTCTGATCTACTGTGTTGTCAGTTTCTTCTGTCACCTTTCTACCGTATCCCTTTGATATGTAATCATGTATGACATCACTATACAACTGAAGCAAATTATCATCTCTCTGGAAACGTTTCTTCAACTGACTCAACCTTTTCTCAGCAACAACCCGGTTGTTGGGCAGATAGGGCATTGGGTAACGCCATGGCAGTCCTACTTCGTACCTACCATTTACCAATTTGATGGAATTTTCTAGCATTTTGTGAGCTCGTTTATCTTCTAAGGATTCCCCCACCTTACTGTCAGCTCCCAAATCTGTGAAATCTGATTGCCAGCAATTCTCAACTTGTTCCACATGACTTATATGGTTTACAGTGAATTTGGAGGGTGACCTTGAGACCCCTGTAGGACCAATTAATGTCCAACCGAGCAATCCCTTTATTGCATAAGGATCTTTCCTCCCTCCCCGTTTCTCGTCAAGAACCCAGAACACTTCTGGTACATTCCCGCCTATCAACAACATCACCTGTTGGTCACCAATTGAGGGCAATTCGATGCCCTCCAAGTGTGGCCAACCTCTTATATCATTATTTGACGGAATGCTCTTACTTGAAATGGGCAAACGATCCACAGACCAAACTTTAGGGAGGTCAACAAATTCGTCTCCCGACAAACTCTCAATAGTCATACTCACTTCAAACCCTTGTTGCTGTATCCCCTTATCATTCACAGTGGAAAGCTCAAAACTCGTTTGCTTACCACCCAGGTCTAACTCTTTGATCAATTGCTTATTACAAAGGGTCACATCACTGGCGTTATTCAGTAGAGCCCAATTTGTAACTGATTTACCTGACTTCCCTTTCACTTTGACTGGGACCGTACATAGTTTAACCTGGTGCTCCTTTCTTACTGAAGACGTAGCATTATAATTAGCTGTATTCTCTGCAACGTCCCCTTCCTCTTTACCAGGAACATTTTGAACTGTACCGTCACGTTTTGACCCTTGACTACTAACATTTTCAGCGTGGAGCAGAGGGTGATGTTTCTTTTTACACCCATTTACTGTACAACGATTTTCTGACATACAACCACGAGCCATATGATTTGTCTTAAAACAGTTATCACATAACCTCTGTTTTCGAATCAACTCCTTCCTCTGTTTAGGAGTTTTTGCTTTAAACTCCTTACAGACATGAAGTAAATGACCTTGAGAACAACAATAACACCTTACTGCACTTTCTTCTTTACCAACGGTGGCAAATGTAGCCCTCCGTGGCAGATTGTTACCTGATTTACCTTTAGGTCTGTACGTCTCAGTACTGGGCTTGTTCCATTTACTTATGTTTTTCCCAAAGACATTGTTTGCCGCCCTTGCAGAACGCTCAACAAACTCTGTGAGGTGAACAAACCTGGGTTCCACCCCACTCTGAATCAACCTTTGGGCTTGCTTTGCCCACTCGGACTGCAGGTGTATTGGCAACAACAGTTGTATGCCCAGTAGCGTATCAGTATTATTCAGATTGGCTGAGTAGTTCATTTGTTCTACAACAACTTCACACTTACGCATATCCCTGGCGATCTCCCATAATGCTACACCATCATGTGCTTTAACAGGTTTTCTTTCTAACACCTTGCTTAACAATGACTGAGCAATGATATGAGGTTGACCAAATTGGTCGCTCAATATTTCTCTTGCCTTCTTATATCCTTCAGTACTTCCCATTACTACACATCCTTCAATACTTTTCCTAGCTGCACCTCGGCAGTACTGAACCAAGTAAGTTAACTTTGCCCTGTCATCAAATAACTTCGATCCGATATTAAAGTCAAAATTGTTAATGAAACTCCAGTATTCAGTGGGCTCCCCATCGAACGTTTGCAACTCAGGTTTAGGGATACTAGTTAACAAATTTAACATGTTACACAACTGAAATGGGTCAGCACCCCCATTTTCCCGAGGGTCCGGAATGTATGCACCCTGCCATTCACGAGCGTTTGGATTAAGTGGGTAAGTATTAACCTGAGGGGGCTTCTTTGCATTCACCTCTATTTTATTCTCTACTTTCCCACTATGAACTTCCTTACCTCTATCAGCATGACTAGGGCTTTCATCTTCTACCTTGACCTTTGGCCCAACATTACTTACATGTACATCATCTAACATTTCACCTTCCATTTCGACTTCATTGGCCCAGAAACTTGTTTCCAGTTCACTGCACTCTAATTCATTTTTTGCATCTAACAATAACAAGTCTTCAGCAAACTGTCTCTGTTTTTGTTCTAACTCCAATTTCTCATTCACCTGTTTCACTTTCAGCTTCGCTAACTCATGTTTCACTCTTGCTTCTTTCAAATTCTGTGAGGAGGTAGAGCAGTTTGAACTTCGGTTTGACGTAAATTTCATTTCATTTATTTCATTTCATTTATTTATTTCGTCCGTACAAATATATTCAGAAATACAAAAACGGACAGGACACTAGAAAAACAATGTTTAACGAGCTAGTGCCCAGAAAGAGACTATACAAAAAAGAGTATAACAAGAAAAGAAAATGAGAAGAAAAAGAGAACAAACAAACAACGACGCAACTAAGAAAACTACAAAGAAAGGGAAACTTAGTCAGTGTACTGAGCGATCAGGTAATTTTTTACCTTACGCTTAAAAGTAGCAAATGTTCTAATCTTTTTAATTTCGTTGGGGAGAGAATTCCAAATTTTATAACAGTAGTTGTTTAACAATAATTTACCGTGTCTAGTATGGTGCCTGCTTACCGTAAAGAGGGCATTACTTCTAGTACTTGGACGAGCATTGGTAGAAAAGTTAGGGTTAACAATATTACCAAATACATATGGAAGACAATTATTGGCATACTTATAAATAAAACAACACATTTTGAATACATGAATATCGCTGATCTTAAGGATGCTTAGGTCTCTATGCAGGGTATTCGTAGGATAACGCCGGTCTTTGAAAGTAAAAGTTTTTAAAATTCTGTTCTGAAGAACTTGCAGGGGCTTGAGCAATAAGGGTTTAGTCATACCATATATTTCCACACCATACGATAATTTGGAGAAAACAAGTGAGTAATATAACTGGGTTGCTACAGCAGGAGTAAGCGAGGCCCTAAGGCGATAAAAAATTCCATTAGACTTTACAAGGTAGTTACAGAGATCGTCGATATGTTGCTTAAAGCATAACTGATCATCGATCAATAGGCCTAGGTATTTGACGCAGTTAGTTTTAAGGATACTAACATCATTCATAACAAAGTGGTCTGGACAAGCATGGGGAATATGGCAATTGGCATGGAAAATAGAAAAATTGGTTTTTCCAAGATGTAAGGTAAGTCTATTAGCATCAAACCAAGTCTTAAGTTGCTTCAGAACGGAATGAGCTTTGTGAACAAGGATAGTACAGTTACTGTCATGAACAAATACATTTGTGTCATCGGCAAAGAGTCTTAGAGACTCGTTAGGTACAACATTTTTGATATCATTAACGTAGATTAAAAATAGCAGTGGTCCTAGCACAGAACCCTGAGGTACGCCGACATTAACATAAGAGCAGGTAGAATAAATACCATTAACATACAAGAATTGTTTTCTATGACTCAGATAACTATGCATGATCTCAAAGGCTTTGCCTCGAATGCCATAATTTTTTAACTTATCAAGGAGTATTGTGTGGTTGACCGTGTCGAAAGCCTTCTTAAGATCAAGGTAAAGGCCCAAAGCATTCTCACCGTTATCGAGGTAATTACGAATACAATTAACGGTCTCCAAAAGAGCATGACTTGTGTCGTGATGTTTCCTAAAACCGAACTGAAAGTCAAAGAGTATATTATTGCTATTTAAGAAGGATCTAAGACGCTTTTCAATAGACCTCTCTAACAGTTTGTTGATACAAGGGAGCAAGCTTATTGGGCGGTAATTTTCAGGCAACGTTGAATCCCCTTTTTTAAAGATCGGAATGACTTTAGCCACTTTCAAAGCGTCGGGATAGATACCAGTAGTAAGTACGAGATTAAAAAGATGACACAATACAGGGGCGATAACATGGGAGACAGACTTCCAAACTTTTGGAGGAATACCATCGATGCCAGGCGATTTCCCATCATTAAGAGAATTGATTTCTTTCAAGACTTCGTCATAAGTAATAGGGGAAAGAAAAATGGTATTTGTAATACCAGGCTGCATAAACTCCGTGGGATCTGTATCACAAGAAATATCATTACTGAGTTTATTGCCAATGGTAGAAAAATAGTCATTAAAAGCATTAGCAATTCCAATGTCATTGGTAATAGTTTTATTTCTGTACATAATTTTAGGAACCTTCGTGACAGAATTTCCTTTCTTGTTTAAAAGTTCATTCAGGACAGCCCAAGTGTGTTGGGCAGAGTGCTGTCTAGTCTGCAAGATACGTTTATAGTAGGATGACTTAGAGTGACTGATGACTTTATTAAGGATGCATCTGTACTTAGACAGCTTTGTTTTCCTGTCAAGGGTAGGTTTACTGATATATCTACGAAACATGATATTTTTATGGCGTATTGACTTTTTAATACCGGCAGTAATCCAAGGCTTATTTTTGGACTTCTTTCGAGACATTTTTACATGTGGAAAGCAGGTATCATGATTGAAAGTGACAATAGAAATAAAAGAATTGTACGCATCATTAACATCCTCTGAAGCGTAAACATGTGAAAAATCAGAAGATTCAATAGATTGAATAAAATCTGCAAAGTTGTGGCCATTGTAGATTCTAATCATGGGTCTGTTTGTAGACCCATTGGTATGAAAATTACTGATAAGACAAAAATTCGGCAAATGATCGCTTATATCGCAAAATAAGTTACCAGAAGTGATGTCTGATAAGACCCCAGCAGGCAAACGAATAAAAAGGTGATCAATGAGACTGCTGGAAGTAGCAGTAAGCCTGGTAGGTAGAGTAATTACAGGTGAAAAAAGGTTACACTTCATAAGGTTAAAATAGCTGTGAACAGCAGCAGTAGTATCTACTTTAAGGAGGTCAATGTTCAGGTCCCCCCCAAATATGCACAACTCTCTAGGATTTACTGAAAGTAAGGCAGATTCTAGTGCTTCATTAAAGTGAGAGATATTACCTCTGGGATGCCTGTAGCAAACAACAAACTTAAACTGTAAATTGTTACATTTGATATCAACCCAGAGATCCTCAACTTGACAGTTACTACATTGGCAAGGTAAATGATCTTTAATGAGGTTTGTGGTCAAATTGGTTTGGACAAACGATCTCTTGTAGAAAATACCAACACCCCCACATTTCATATGTGGTGAAACAAGTTCAAAGGCATAATTTGGTAAAATATTACAAAAGGACTGCGGATGACAGCGACCAATTTCAGAGAGCATAATTACATCAAACTTATGAGAAAGGCATTCAAAATAAGCTACAAGTTCAGAAAAGTGCTTTGGGAGACTTCTTATGTTTAAATGGAACACAGATAGGTCTTTGGCATTACAGTTGTTTACTACAGCCGTAAATGAGTCATCATCGTAATAGTTACAGCTAAGGTTACTGCATTCAACATCTTCATTGGCGATGAGCTCAACACGGGACCGGAAAGTGTTGTCATAAAGGAGATTTGTTACGTGATCATCTGCACTGAGTAAGATATGAAGTTCCCTATCAGAGAGACAACTAAAAGGTAAAGACGGATCGCGGATCCCAAAATCGGACTGACCTACACTAGTGAAGAAAGGAGCTAGATTTGTTATCAGCCTCCCCTGAACTTAATACCTCACCATCAGGTTTCTGAACAACGCGATTAGGTCTATACCAGCGAAAGTAGATACCCTCGGGCCAAATTTCGGGATCCATGAAGACTGTAGGATCGTCACATTCAGCCTTTATATAAAATGAACTATAATAGTTAGAAAATTTGCTTTGGAGACGCTCAACCGAGACGGTCAGTGAAAGTTTTTCTTCAAGGTAATCTTTCAGCTCGTCGGTATCAACTTCAGGGCAAAATCTTGCAGCAAACACGTTCGCTATGCGTTTACGTTTTACTGAAGTAAATCCTGTGGCGCTTGCTTTGCCAACCATTGGTTTCTTTTTCTGTTTCTGATTTTGTTGTTCTGCTTTAACATGGCTGTCCGTGTTGTATGGGACTACGCGCCGCTTACCACCTTGGCGCACAATTGACGACCACGTAGCATCAGTAGTTATAGAGGTATCGGTACCTGTGTTTACATCGGTTGCCATGGTGATTACATTGCTCTCAGGAGAACCAGTGGTGCAGATCGCCTGGGCACAGTACTTGTCAGAGCTAGTACACAATTCAGTCTCGCTGGCTCGGGTCGGATTACTGGAAATCCTTTCAGCAAGGGTAGTCGGCTGAGGATTGACGTTACTCTGGAAAGACGTATTTGATTCAAGTAACGATAATCTCTTATCGATTTTGGAAAAGCTTTCCCAAAAGGTGTCTTTTACATGATCATGAACAGTAGAGGTAATGGCGGAAAAATTTGTTTGGATATCGTTGAGTTTAGCCAAGATTGGTGACATATGTGGCTGAGGTAATTGCCTCAAGTCTTTAGCAACAAATAGAGGTAGTTCGCTGACAGTCACTTCTTTGATCTTGGTAATAATATCTTCGAGGTTTTTGTGCTTTTTGTTCCCCCCTTTTCGCGTTATAAATTTGAGGGTTGCTTTCTTGTCTTTAAACAAAGGTAAAGAAAATAACAACTGCTTTGCATGTTCCACGGCAGCATCAGAGTAGAAATTATCACAAATGGTGACGATGGTCTCAAGCGATAGCACTTTGATTTCATTCGAAATGTAACATAACAGTTCATTAATAATAACGTCTGGTTGCTCCGACATTGTGTCGGTAACACGGGCCCTACACCAGGTAGGCCAAGTTTGTGTTAAGACAATTTCGCAGAACTACTCACTTGCTGATGACGCAAGAAAGGCGGACATCTATGAAATATTGTTACCGGCAAGTCTCGTAAACGGCAGAAGATTTCCAATGTGTGGCCGTTTGTGCAAATAACTTTCAGGTTAAGTAAGAGTTCCACAAAGACTCCACTTTTATAAGACAAAAGAACGTTGTTTCAGAAGAGGAAATGAGTCTTGTAACCTTGACATGTGTGACAACCATCCGTTGCAATCGATCATCTCCTACAATCTATGCTAAAATGCACCGATGCACCGATGCACCGATTGCACCGATTTGTTGTCTGCATCTTTAGAGATATTTTGTGTTTTTTTCATAACCCTCGAACCACTCTTCAGCCCGTTTTAGCAACTCACTTTTATTCCTGATTGCCGTTTCATATTCACTTTGCAGTCTTTCAAGCTCTGGACCCTGAGTCCTGTCAGCTAACTGCTTATGCTTGGTTTCATACAGCCCGAAAACTTCTTCTATCTTTTGTATGTTTTCCTTGACAGTTTGAAAGTTCTCATAACTGACCATCAGCCTCTCTAATTCGTGGTACCTACGTGTTAAATTGCCTTGATAACCGTAACACGACTACTTCATTGATGCAACAGTGTCATCTGCAGCTTGCTGCTGAGAGGGATCGCTAGTTTCGACTCGCTCCATGACTCTGGCAAGTTGACAACGTTCCGAACCACGTGAACTCGGACTGTAATGTCCAACTGCTTGTGTACGTGTAGGCCTTTACTAATGCAATCAACACGAAGGGCCGTAAGAATTTCTTTCACAATAATCGTGAACTAATGTAGCGTCCAAACAACATTGCTACGTGAGTACGGTTGGGGATTCCACGCCAATCAAAACACGCACGACTCAAGTGTCTCGTTAGTACTCGTTTATTTCTCTCGTTGACATAAGAACATGGCCAGCACTTGCGAAACACTTTCCTTGCCCATATGATAGGATAGGCCTAAACTGTGCGGCAAGGGTGTACGGTTCACTGCAAATTGAAAAAAGTAAATAAATGAATTAATCGAGTAATCAAACATGGATCAAAAACACGTCAAATTAATCATGAAGTCTTCCAGAGCATATTGTACTTCAGCAACAACGATTATTTTGTATGAAAACTTAAAACCTACCGATTATTTTGAGCTCCGGACTACATCTACGTACTTAGTCGATCAACCCCAAAACCGAACTGAACCCAGTTTACAACTTCATCCAGTCACGAAGCTAAACCTGCTTGCAGTCATAAAAACGAAATGAAAATTGAATAAAATCTAAACAAACCGTCCTAAAATAATACTTCTGCTGCCACACATTATTTATAATTTCTAGTTAACAAATAAAATGGCGGAAAAAAATTCACTCTTCTGGGCGTATGGGGGGGGGGGGTTGAAAATTTTCCAGGAATTGTACTGACGATGAAAAAATTATGAAAAATGTAAAATACTGTAGTTACTTGTTAAAATTATTCAGTCAGCTTAAATAGGGAGACTACGTACAAAAATTTCAGATGCACCGTACTGGCCTTACAAGTCAGGGTTGCATAGTTAAGCCCAGAACTACATAGCTTGGTAACTATTTCGTGCAGATTGCATTTGTTTTGAGCCTGATGAACTGTAAACACGCAACCTTGGAAGTTACCCCAGGGAAAATTCCCGAAAAGCATTTATGATGAACGATGTTAGCATATTTTCTGCTGTCTAGAAGTAACTTTTTGGTCTTATCTATTCATTTGTCAAAAGTGCTCCACACTTTAAAAGGTATGTTGGATTGTTGTAGCGTGTGGTGTCTAGTTTTTTTAACCTCTGTACCTTTGATATTTTTTAATCCTTTTCAAAGGTTGCGTGAAAGTTATTGTCACGTTATTTTCGCTAACAGACTCGCAGATCATTGTGCGCACAGATCGATATACCAGACAAAGCCGTGCAACGCAGACTGTGCAACTGGCATTATGAAGGCCTTATTGGATTTTTATTTTAACCGTTTGTAATTTTTGGTCCAAAGTTTACCCATTGTTACGCAGTTTT
Organism: Holothuria leucospilota; assembly: GCA_029531755.1. Lineage (NCBI taxonomy): Eukaryota > Metazoa > Echinodermata > Holothuroidea > Aspidochirotida > Holothuriidae > Holothuria > Holothuria leucospilota. The sequence goes on from CM055970.1 coordinate 900,539, forward strand.
GGGCAAGCAACTTCTGCGGTTTACGCCCAAACGGTTTTAGGTATAAAGCTGGCCTACACTCTTAAAATGTTGGGCAAAGTTTTTGACCAATTTTTAACCAACACTGGCGAAAAATGTGTCCTATCAACTGTTGGGCTAAGATTGACCAATCTCGGTTGGGTAATTTCTTTACCCATTGTTGGGAATTTATTTTACCCAATATGTAGTAATCTGAAAATTACCCATCTGACTAGTTGGGCAAAATATTACCAATTATTGGTTAAATTATCTGTTTCACCTAACCCAGGAGTTACTGTAGGTAATGTTCCAATACGTTACCTATTGTAGAGCAATTAACTTCTCATTATGGGAACCAGCAATGGAATATATCAGAAGAGTTACCTTCTACAAGTTTGTAAAGATACCGTCATTGCTAATGCTAGCCACTTTCAAAAATAGTAGGATTTTAATTGGAAGTACATATATAAATGAATATTTTGGTTTGGGTATTATATATTTTCAGTGACACTTGTTTGTTATAACTGACGATTAATAATGCAATTTTCTTCATGATATTTCAATTTCTCCTTCTTTATGTTGCATTGTACAACTGAGAAACATGATTTTCTGCAAGAATTCACGATTGCCAGCTTCAATTTATTTCAATTAGACCTGCATTAAGTGATAACCACAAACTCCTTTGATAAATTCGGAATGCGAAATTCAGATGAAAGGTATATAAACCTGGTGTTCCAATAGAATTTCACAACATTTTAAAAATGCACTTTTCTCAAATTGTCCTAGCAAAAAATTCCCACAGTGTAATTAAACGTTTTGCAAAATACCTGAATTTACTGTGAATGTAAACGTATTGCAAAATATCCACTGTGAATGTAAAAATTTAGAAATAGCTGTTATTAAAAGACTTAATTGGTGGTACGTTTAACCAACGTTGGGTTTAGGAATTCACATAAATCATTCTACCAATTGTTGGTAAATAAGTTTCTCGGTTCTTTTGCCCAACATTGTGAAAACTTTAACCAACCTCTACATTGCCCAGAAAGTTTCACCCAACTTTTTAAGAGTGTACGGCGTCTAATTTATTAAGATACAAGAACGGTTAAACGAAACGACCTTTGTCGGACGTTTATTCAATCGATCGGCCGGTTAGCCGGTTAACAGGTGAACCGGCACAGCAGTAGAATGGATTGTTATTAAAAAAGGGTGAAGACTCAACTCAAGTTTTAATGTTAGAGGAGTCATATGTAAGCATTTTTGTGTAATCTGCATTCTGATCCAATGTGTGGTTCTCAAGATATTTGAAGTTACAGTTGTCACATTTTCAACCCAAAGTAAATTTGAAGCAAGCACACACGACGTCATAACCTCACATTAATGAACATTCTTTTGTCTTTCTCTAAACTTACAACTAATTTTCTCCTCCCAAAATCCCATGTAATCTCTTTTGGAAATTTTAGTCGGTTTGGGATCATTCTAGAGTCCGACGAGAATCAGTTTGCTGCATTTTGAGTCAGCAATAATAAAAAAATGATTCCATACAGATAACTTCCGATTCCAAACAGATTTCAGTCCGTCTCTTAACCGACTTCAAAATATCCCAATCAAAACTGATTCCAAAACTGGATCTTTATTTCACCTCAACATCCTTCACTTGAATAAAGATTTGTGTTTTGCTTACAAATTCTGACAGTAAACCAGACTATTACGGTCTACAAGAACATTTTGTGAGCCTGACAGCCCACAGTAGAAATATAGGAAAACTGGACTAAGTTTTTTTTTTCAGAGTAAATTTGGACTTAGAACTTTTCAATGTGATTGGAAAAATTCAACTTTGTCAGAACAAACCTGAAAACAGTCAGATTTTAGTCGGAGTTGAATCGGAATTGGGTCGGAATCAGCACACAAAGGGCAAACTTGTTTGTTGTTTGAAAGGTTTGGTTCCTGTTTATCATTCTTCCCACATTTCAAGTAAAGAAGGAAGGTGTGAGAGATTCCTTTATTACTCAGAGGGTTGCCGGGGATATGGAAAAACAAGTAACTGGAAGTAACCAATGACAGATGAAAGTGGTAAACTGATATAAAAAGAGGCAGTTGAAACTGCTTGTTGGTTTGGGTACATTACAATACTGATTGCTTCACAAGGCAGTACATGCAGCTGGGACTGTACTGGATAGTGTTTCAATTCTTACAATTAAATATCTAAAGGAATTGTTAAAGAATGGAAATATTAGGTTTGGATCTTAAAAATTAACCTACAATTAAGTACCTAAATGTGTATTTAAATGGTAGTAAGAAGGAGAACAATTACGACACTGAATAGCAGCAATGACAGTAGTTGTATATATGTATATAAAACTACTGTAGTTGTATATATGTATATAAAACTACTGTCATGACTTCTGTGTGGTACAAGAAGCAGCACAATTTACAGTAGTTGCAGGTGAAAAAGTAATATTGTTACTGTCAGTGTGTTTATGTAGTTGATAATTTGTCAGCAGAAATGAACTTAATTTGAAGTCTAATTAGACTTCAAACTTATGTTCATTTTGAGATAAGAATAACAGTATTAAGTGTTGAGGTAGGAAGGGAAAGATAGAGATAACGCTAGAAAAGTCAAATCAGAATATTATGAAGAGGTGCTGGACAATTAAATCTCTAACCAATGGCGTACTAGACTCCCTCACACACAGTTCATCTTTTCAAGTGTATATAATTTCGTTGATGATCTGTACTCCTGAATGAATAATAAGGGGGCTAACGCACTTCTTGTGTGAAATTGTATTTATTTGTTTGAGTCCTTTCATCTAGAAGCACCTGACACTCAAATGCAGGGACACACCATTCATCACCCAGAAATTCCCAAACATTTCAAATTATTAGTCCTTTTTTTGGAAAGAACTTTATAAATACTACACCTTCGGTTCTGTTGTTGGAAATATAGCGTATTACATTATTTTGGATATTAAATTTTGCTTTGATATTAAATAAAGTGCAGTTTTTCAATCTTGTGTTCTTTTCGTAGGAGATTACGCACAGACACATCGAATTGTTCGTCAACTATTCTCTTGCTTACCACATTGGAAGGAAACCCAGCCAAGCTATCAACCCTCTATGTGTATTTAAAGTGTTACAAGTGGATAGACAGGAAGCTGTCCAGCTGACCATTCATGTCAAGGTACTGACTATCATTGACTGATTTATAGAATGTATTATTTGGATGATGCTACAAATTGTACATCTGTCAGCTTTCCTACCGTATTCTTCAAGCATAATTTCATATTATAGTCTCTAAAGTATTGGTTCCCAATAACTCACTTGCCAAATCAAGTATATATTAATCTGAAATGCCAGTATGCTGTTTGACTGTCTAAAGTGTCATATAGGGTAATGTAAAACCCCTTTGTCCATTTTAAGAAAGTTAATTACAACAATAGTAACAAGTACTGGAGATGTTGATGTAGGTAAAATTATTTTTTAAACCAGGCAAGTTTTAAATATCACCCCACTATTAACCAGAAGTATGAAATGAAAAACAAACAAAAAAAAAAATCTTATTATACATGTCTTCAGTAAATTTTATTAACCTTAAGTAAACAAAAGTAGCTTGTGTCGCTGAGATATTTTTTTCCATGTAGCCATGTCTTACAAAATATGTCAAAGTGAAGTGCTGAAAGTAAACAAAGTAAAATACAGCATACACGGAACAAAATTGTATAAATTTAAGACCTACAACAGTGGATCTAAGCAAAACAAGGTAAAGATGTTATGTATAAACAACATACCATCACCTGTTATCACATTTGAATGTTGAACGTCGGGAATGTTCAGCAAAGTTTCTTAAAAAGTCAAATGTCTAACCTTTGAATAGATATATACGTTTTTCTAAATTAAGATAGTATTGACTAACATTTTATGGAAATGTCCCAAACAAGTTTTTAATAAATATGTCAAAAATCCCATGTATGTAGAACGGCAGGTCCCATTTAATATTTCAAGGAGGATAACAGTGAGAGGTCTCTTCTTAAAACATGTATTTCTTTAACTAGGGATGCAAAACCAATCAAGCATGGCTGCTTGGTTGACATGGACAGGTTCCTAGTGGATCCACGAAGCCTAGTTGCTTTAACTGAATGAGTATGTTATACATGTCCATTGCATAGATGTTTCATACTTCGAACAAAAGATATGAAAATGAAGAATGCGTATTGTTAACTAATGAATCTGGGAAGTGTGGTATGTAATGCTATGGGGTTAGAGTTAGATGAGGTTTAACGGCTCAGTTTCTAACCAATTGGTTTAAGTCGGGCGGCCACGGCCTTTTTTCCAGTTGTGGCTCACTGGCTTGTTTTCCCTACTCCATTGCTTATACTGAGCACCAAGCATAATGGCAGTAGGTTCCATTTTAAAGTCTTTGGTATGACCCGGCCAATAGTCGAACCCCAGACCTTCAGGCTGTAAGTCGGATACTCCAACCACTAAACTATGCAGTCGGTCGGTCGGTAATGCTATGGGAGAGGCATTTGTAGTAAAGATCTTTCTGTATGCTTTGATCTAACCAATAATGTCTCTTCTTTTTAAGAGGTCGGGCATGCTAATAGATCAAACAATCTGAAAAAGGTTACTGTTGGTTGTTGGAATAAGGTTTGTGCATCTATGCCTAAAATCATGAAGTGACCCCCATGTTTCTAAGAAAATAATCCTAACATAAAATGGTGCTTTAAAACCTTTTTGAGTACTTTATGTATCATTTAATGTAGGTCATGAGACTTTCAGTGTTTCTTTGTCTTCTGATCATTGTACAAATTCTTAAATTATTTTAGATATGTCCAGATGAGCATAACAGCCAAGTCGAAAAATCATCCCCTTCAGATGATTATCAAGGTTTGTTGGAATCTAGTATTCATATGTTTTAAGCATTCTAAAGATAAGGTTTGCCTAATGATGCTTAAGTTGTTCCAACTTACTGATAGAGGTCCAAATAGATGATGGTTTTGGGTGACTGCTGGAATACCTAGTATTGCTGTTGGGTGACAAATATACACCTTATAATAATAATAATAGTAATAATAATAATAATAATAATAATAATAACAACAACAACAACAACAACAACAACAACAACAACAGCAGCAGCAGCAGCAGCAGCAGCAACAACAACAACAACAACAATAATACGAAAGAGGATCAAACCCAGAGCCTCTATGCTACTGAGTTTTTATTTGAAAGGCTCATTAAACTTCTCACTTTCATTTGTCCCGATGTAGGAGATAAGGAGATATCGTAGCCTCCTTCGTGTTTATCTGAGAATGTTTTACGTGACAGGGATTTTCTATCTGCCAAGTTCCAAGTTCCATTTCAAGGGCTTGATAATTATGTTCAATGGAAGTAGGTCAAGGTTATTTGGGGTCGAAAGAGGCAAAGGATGAAATCACGCAAAAGCCTTCAACTCCTAGTGGTTATATCTGAGGTCATTTGGAGATCACATGGAGGCCTAACAGAAGCAGGTCAAACAGTTTAATCACGCAAGAGCCTTCAAATCCTACGGGTGATGTCCAAATTTTATCGTATTTCATAGGAGTGTCCAATAGATAATAGGTCATCAATCTTGTTCTTTTTAAGCAGGTCAAAGGCCATTTAAGGGTCATACATAGGTCAAACATGACCTATTCATGCAAAAATCATGCAAAAGCCTACAACTCATAGGTGTTTTGTGGCAATTTTATCTAATGCAGCTAGAGTACTCAATAATCATGGACAATGAAAGTTATACTTTTGTCGTAGGTCAAAGGTTATTGGATTAGAGAGGTCAAACAGTGAATGAGCCCAAAGTTTTCAACTCTATGTGTGACTGTTATCAACTGTGATAGGAGTCTTCAGTAGAAAAGGGGTCATCAAATTTGTATTTTCCAAATAAGTCAAAGGTCATTTTGGGTCATTCAGTGGTCAAACAGTGAATCACACGAACGACCTCAACTCCATGGGGTTATGGCTAGATTTTATCAAGTGTGTTTATACCAGTGTTCAGTAGATGATGGTTCATGAAATCTGTACTTGTACTTTGAAGCTCAGGAGGTCATGTGAGGTTTGAGGTTTAAAGAGTTGGGACAGTGGAATCATGCAAAAGTCTACAATTTTTAGAGGTTGTGTCAGAATCTTATCAAAGTTGGCAAGAATATCCAGTAGATGATGTGTCATCAAGGTTGTACTTTTGAATGTCAAAGGTCATTTGTCGTTAAAGAGAGGTCAAACAGTAAAGTCAATTCAAACCCTGCAACTACGAGGGGTTGTGTCAGAATCTTATCAAAGTTTGCCAAATGTTCAGTGGATGTAATGCGAGTGATGGTAAATGCTATATAGGGTAACAGATGGTAAAATCCATGGCAATCCTTTTCCTTACCAGAACTTGGGTTTTTGTGACATACTGCATAGGAATCACTTTTTGTTGGGATTGACATATGGGAGTCTAAATTATAGAACACATTACTGTCATCTAAATTACCTAGAGTATTATGTACACAAAAAATATCTCAAGCTGGGCAACTTTGATCTGCCACTGTTGTCCCCATTGACATCTATTGCACTGTTTGTGCTTGATGGTGACTCTGTGACTCTTGGTTTTGATCCCTCATGGTACTATACAACAGTAACTGTGTGGGCGTGTTTGAAGGGAAATCATACAGTAGTTGAGCTACACTATCCTCGGTGCTCTTGTCTGTTTTGTGTGTGTGTGTGTGTGTGTGTGTTTAAACACCCGCCAGAGAAAACAGGAGATGCCGCACTTAGTGCTCCATACATGGCCTTCAAGAGCCAATAAATAGATCCCTGAAAGACGCAGAAATGCTTTCACTCAATAGCGTGAAGACAGAGAAGACAGAATATTACATCATTTATGCTGCTATAAGCAGTGCAGACTCAACCGTTCAAACTTTTTGCTCAAAGCTTTGACAGTGCAGAAGCTCTGTACATCACTCAAAAACATTCGAGAGTAGAGTAACATATAATTTACTACTCTCTTCTCTCTTCTCTATACTCTCTTCTCTCTACTCTCTTCTCTATACTCTCTTCTCTCCACTCTCTACTCTCTACTATCTTCTCTATACTCTCTTCTCTCTACTCTCTTCTCTCTACTCTCTTCTCTCTACTCTCTTCTCTCTACTCTCTTCTCTATACTCTCTGCTCTCTACTCTCTTCTCTCTACTCTCTTCTCTCTACTCTCTTTTCTCTACTCTCTTCTCTATACTCTCTTCTCTATACTCTCTTCTCACTACTCTCTTCTCTCCACTCTCTACTCTCTTCTCTCTACTCTCTTCTCTCTTCTCTATACTCTCTTCTCTATACTCTCTTCTCTCTACTCTCTTCTCTCTACTCTCTTCTCTCTACTCTCTTCTCTCTACTCTCTTCTCTCTACTCACTTCTCTCTACTCTCTTCTCTCTACTCTCTTCTCTATACTCTCTACTCTCTTCTCTATACTCTCATCTCTATACTCTCTTCTCACCACTCTCTACTCTCTTCTCTCTACTCTCTTATCTATACTCTCTTCTCTATACTCTCTTCTCTCTTCTCCCTACCCTCTTCTCTCTACTCTCTTCTCTCTACTCTCTTCTCTCTTCTCTCTTCTCTCTACTCTCTTCTCTATACTCTGTACTCTCTTCTCTATACTCTCATCTCTATACTCTCTTCTCTCCACTCTCTACTCTCTTCTCTCTACTCTCTTCTCTCTACTCTCTTCTCTCTACTCTCTTCTCTCTACCCTCTTCTCTCTACTCTCTTCTCTCTACTCTCTTCTCTCTACTCTCTTCTCTCTACTCTCTTCTCTCTACTCTCTTCTCTCTACTCTCTTCTCTCTACTCTCTTCTCTCTACTCTCTTCTCTCTACTCTCTTCTCTCTATTCTCTTCTCTATACTCTCTTCTCTATACTCTCTTCTCTCCAAACTCTACTCTCTACTATCTTCTCTATACTCTCTTCTCTCTACTCTCTTCTCTCTACTCTCTTCTCTATACTCTCTTCTCTATACTCTCTTCTCTCCACTCTCTGCTCTCTACTATTTCCTCTCTACTCTCTTCTCTCTGCTCTCTTCTCTCTACTCTCTTCTCTTTACTCTCTCCTCTCTATTCTCTTCTCTATACTCTCTTCTCTATACTCTCTTCTCTATACTCTCTTCTCTATACTCTTTTCTCACTACTCTCTTCTCTATACTCTCTTCTCACTACTCTCTTCTCTCCACTCTCTACTCTCTTCTCTCTACTCTCTTCTCTCTTGTCTATACTCTCTTCTCTATACTCTCTTCTCTATACTCTCTTCTCTATACTCTCTTCTCTATACTCTCTTCTCTCTACTCTCTTCTCTCTACTCTCTTCTCTCTACTCTCTTCTCTCTACTATCTTGTCTCCTCTCTACTCTCTTCTCTCTACTCTCTTCCCTCTTCTCTATACTCTCTTCTCTATACTCTCTACTATCTTCTCTCTTCTCTCCACTCTCTTCTCTCTACTATCTTCTCTCTATTCTCTTCTCTCTACTCTCTTCTCTCTACTCTCTTCTCTCTACTCCCTTCTCTCTACTCTCTTCTCATTGCATTGCATCAAAAGACAGGAAGTTTTTTGTGTAGGTCAAAGGTCATCAGGGGTAATGGGAGGTCAAGTTCTGAGAACCTTGTTAACAGGATATCTCCAGGTAGAATACATGGGTACTCTTCATACTACATTGCATCAATAGAAAGGACCCTATTAATTTTGGCAGAAATTAAAGGTCATCTGGGGTCATCAGATGTCAAATTCTGAAAACCTTGTTACATTGATACATTACAGTATCTCAAGATAAGATGCATGTATAGTCTCCTAACTTAGCATATGCATTACATAACTTAGAAAAATTGTCCCAGCTGAATATTCGAGTTTGGTCCAGATGAACTGGACTGTACGGGACCAGTTGAACTGGACCAGTTGAAATGAACTGTTCTGGAAATTGGGTATGTCTAGTTGAAAAGTTCGATTCAGTCCAGTTTAACTGGACCCAACTGGACTAGTTCAACTGGACTGTTCTGAAAATAGGGCGTGTCCGGTTGAACCTTAACTGGTATATCTCAAAAAGTCTTCAGAAGTACAAACACCCTTGATAGGTTATACCACATGTGTGGCGTGTAGAAGGGTAATTCAGTTGTAACGGTCTACTTTAAAATGCATTTGAAGAAATTCAAAAGCATCCAGGATACATTGTTACGTGAAATCTGTATGTAGTATCGCAATTAATGTGCCAAACATATGTATATGCTCATGTAGAAATTTGGAAATAGTTATAACGATTAACCCTTCACTGGATTGTGTTTAACATTTTTGCTTTGTTATAACAAAACAAAAATGTTATGTCAATGAAGGGTTAATCTTGTTATAAACTGTTTGACTGTGTGAATTACACATTTTGGATATAAATTTGAAAACAGAAATTGTGGCAAAAACTTCTACAAACAATTCTGATCTGATGAAAATACATATGATTGCTTGATGATGCAAATTAGGTAAACCATTTGAATTCAATATGCCTTTTCTGCATGGGTGTAACTAGATCTAATGGGACCGGTTTAACTAGACTTAACGGGACCAGTTCAAGTGAACACCCTGGACCATTCAGTTGGACTTTACTGGATCGGTTCAGTTAGACTTGTATGGACCAGCTAAATTGGACTTCCTGCACTAATTTCAAGTGGCGTTCGCTAGTCCAATTTTAAGGGGGTTTCACTGACTGGTTCAACTGATCTTCACTGTAATAGGTCAACTGGACCTTCTTGGACCAGTTCACCAGGAATTTTCTGGTCCAGTTCATTTGGATTTTATTGCGATAAGTTCAACGTGAATTTACTGGACCAGTACAATAAGACTGTTTTAATCAGTTCAACTGGACTTTACAGGATCAGTTCAATAGGATTTTAATGTGATCAGTTAAACTGGACGTTCCTGCACGAGCTCAATAGGATTTTATTGTGAATGGTTCAACTGGACTCTACTGGACCAGTTCAATTGTACTGTATTGTGCTAAGTTTAACTGGATTTTCGTAGACCTAGTTCAATAGGACTTTATCGTGAAAAGTGCAACTGGATTTTATGGGACCAAGTTAAAAGGACGTTGACAACTAAACCAAATCTCTACTACTGATAGCTGCCTAATTACAGTTAAACCAATATTAAGTTGATATTTTAGAAAAGTTTCATTAGTCCAGCTAAGCCAATTACTTAAAACAGATTTCATTTAAAGAGTTTTCGCTTTCTTCAGTGACAGTCCATTTGAACCTGTTACTACAAGAACCAGAAGACTACGTCCTCCTACTCGTTCGTAGAGCCGTAAGAGACTTTTATAAAATGAGTGATGTATTAACATTAATGTGATCAAAACCTGTATGATGGAAATGATGATGGAACTGATGACTGGAAAGAGATACATACAGTATAGAATTAGAATGCGAAAAATACAATTCTTCTGTCAATGCTTCTACACAGAAAGTTTATACTGAATGATTATGCGAAACATTTGACATCGATAAAACCTTAGCTTTTACTTACTAGAGGTAGTCATGGTGAGATCTGACATTTGGAGCCATGAGTACTGGGACTACAAATTTAAAGTTTCTCTGAAAAGTCACAATGCTTTATATGCTAACGAATCCTTGCCGAAGAACAGGTGCACAACCAGGGGAGCAAAGGGGACAACCACCCCCTTGAGCATATTTTTAAATGATTTTTTATGATATCGCTAGTAACTTATGATGCAACTTATAAGACCTGTTAAGTTCCATTTCCTGCAAGCTGGGAGGCATTTTCTTGTACGCTTCGTGCCAACCTATGGTGGTGCTATGCTTAGATAGTTTACCTACATGCTTTACCTCCCCCTAGGCAAATTCCTGGCAACACACCTGCCAGAAAACAGCGGTGGAAAAACTTATGACCATGCAGCAGTGATGCCGCAGCCCTTCAAACAGTATATACTGTGGATGTGGATTCCCTTGGAACTTTTGAGGTTTTTAAAAAAACTTAGAGGTTTAAACATTAGAGGTTTAAACTACATTTCAATGATATTAAATTTGTGCTAAAACTTATCACACTCTATGTGCAGTATATACGTTCTTACCATTGCGCAAGTCCGATCACATCACTAGTATTTTTTACTTGTATTGTACTTTGTGGACATTGAACACTGAGTGAGTTTCAGGGTTTCTAACAGCAAGCTTACACATGCCTGTGACAATATCTAGGTAAAAATGCCTCTATAGTTGGGACAGAATGTACCAGAACATGTTAGTTACTTATAAAACATCCCCAGGTGTTTGGAAATGGCACTTCCGGGTGTTAAAAAAAAAGAGGCACCTCTTAAAAAGAGATTTCACATCAGAGGAATTATCACAGGAACTTTGCCACTTTTATCTGCAAAATTTAAAACCAAAACTAGTAATCTTCACAAGACTTACTCTGTAAGTAGACTGATAAGCACAGAAGTCCAATTTGTGTAACGCTTCTGCATAAAACTAATTTTGAAATAGGTTAAAACAAGTTCTGGTTCTGTTTGTAGTTTCTTGATTGTCAGACGTCAAGAAATATTGCACCTACTGTAGTACAAACTGAGTGCATAGTTTAAAGAATGTTTGGTTCTGTTCAATACTAGCATGGCAGCCTTAGTTTCATTTTTTTGGCCTCAAATTTTAGCTGCCTTCCAGTCTTACAAACACTGAAAAATTTTCAGGCTTTTACGATGGTTGTGATAGTTTAGTAGGTACCTCATTACTAATAGCAAATGCAGCCTTGTTACTGGCAATCTTACAGAAAAGGGGGTCAAATTGAAGTGACTAGTTGAGCTCCGGACACTATGCAATGTTACATGCAGTCTGCAATTCAACCATTGTGATAGGGCTGTAGAAGAATGAAAAGTCTTTCTTTCAAAGAAATTAGAAATGAATTTTGAAAGTTAGGGCCCATTTTCAGTTTGTGAGGACTACTGATCCATGAACTACTGACCATCCTTTATTTACTAGCAGTGGATGATAGGCTATCAAAAAAGGGGGGGGGGTTGTCAATCTAGATCAAGATTTAATCTTCTCTCTTACATGTTTGCAAACATTAGCATGTGTCCATTTAACAACCATGTTCAGGTAGACCAAATGCACTATATACAAATTACAAAAACATCAATTTAAAAAGAAAATTTGAAAATCCAAAATATTAACAACCAAAACTCTCTGCTGTTTTTGTAATGATTTAACAAACTGCATATAGCATGAAATTTACATGTTACCAAAAATGGGCTGTAAGTTACAGGCTCAGTGAAAAGTTTCCCTATAAGGTTTAATTCTACCCTCTCCTCCAATATAAACATGAACACCTGTCTGTTACACCTCCAAGACATAGTCAAAGACGCCTGCACTTAGTTTCATGGACTCAAGGTTAATACACAACTGTATGTGAGCTTAATTGGAGACACAACTGACAGTACAAGTAACCATTGACCAACCAGAGTGGAAATTTACCTTTTGAATGAATGTCAATCACAGTGCAGTCACCAATAATATTGTATTTAGAACTACAGGGCTAATCCTAAGTATCTTTGGTGAGATGCCACAGCCCAAAGCTAAAAGTTGCAGTGCACATGACATACTGGGCTTGTACTAGGCCTACACTACGTTTGAACCTAGGCCAACGTTAAGAAAGTTAGTTCAATGTTTGAAGGTCAGGAAGTCTCTTGGCTCACCACGAGGATCGTATATCAGATTGACTTGTGGATAAACACTGTGCTCAGAGAGTAACAAGACTGGAGTCTACTAATCACTCCCAATTCTGCTTCCTGAACTGCCATTTTAATGTCCCATCAGATGCACTTGAGTGTATGCCGAATCTTGGGCCACCCAAAAGCTGGGTGGGATATGGATGATCCTTGCTCTGCACCACTGCTCGAACAAAGCAGACAACTTCCTGATTCGGAAACAACCAGATATCTAATTATTTTTCGCCGATTTTGACCCCCTCGATATCACTGCAAATAAACTATCCTAAACAAGCAAATTTTAGTCCCCACAATTTCCAAGTGGCTTCACTGGGGTTTGCCTCCCCCCCCACCTCCTTCATACAATTTTTAGATGCAACATTGTCCACAGAGAGTCTAAAGCAATTCAGAATCAATCCCTTGTCTGAGATCGGCAAACCATTGGCCTACTGTACTATTCATTTAGAGGACATTGCCCGTGTGTGATACATAGCTTTGAGCTCAACTGCTATGGGGTCCCAGAAATATAGCTGACTGTAAACTTCCAGTAACTTCATTTTTCAAACACCCTTGCACAACCCAGGGCCAGGGACATGTGTCAAGGCTTTGGTATGTGGCCAGACTAGCCTAGCCCCTAGCCTGTGCTAGTACTGTGCATGTGGTCATTCACTCTGAGTTCAATGCATTGGGAACCTTGAGCAACCTGATAGTCACACACAGCCCTTTGGTCTATCATTAGTCTACTTAGACCTTTTAGTTTGGGTGTAGGGCCCTTGTCATTAGTACAGGCACATAGGCCTAGGCCTGTCCCGCCGAGTCCTAAGGCTACTTTGGCTATAGGGAGCTATACGAACAAAATATACACATGACCCTTTCATTTGACCACTATAGTCATTTTAGACTAGGCCTATATTTACAATGGCGTACATTGCAGCTAGGCTATCCAGGGAACAGTTAATACAGCATATAAGACAATATGCTACCCTTACGACCAAGGTCGGTCGGCTATGGGGAGTCGCTACTCCAAACTTACAACAAATACAAAGAATCATTAACGTTAGCGTTACACCTTGAACTTGATTAAACTTTAACGTTAGGCCTAGCGTAGTCCTACTAACGAATATTAGGCTAGGGGCCTAGGCCTAGGTCTTACTTTGGCCTACTGTAGGCTATAGAGAATGGTCATCTCTTCCTTTTGTATGGTGACTGTGTTGCAAATTAGTAAGTCCTCCACTCTAAATCTTCATGAATGCAAAATCAAAGTTAAAATGCTACAAAAATGTTTTGCAACACAGTTAACAAACCACTGACACCATTATTAGAATGCATACAACTAACAGTAACGGCTACATATATTGCATTGCACATTTTCTTGTGCGTTACTTTTGTACATCCAGTGCACTTGAGGAGTGACCCCGCACATGTCCCATATGACCTCTTCGTATTGTACTAGTCTTAACTTGATAATAGATTTAAGACATATCCAGTCATTTCAATTACGTTTACTATAAATTTAGAGTTAAGAATCCTCACTTCGGATTAAAATATACATGATGATTAATGTAATAATTTAGATTTTGTTTTAATAAAGCTTCACTGACTTAAATTCGTTGAGATCGACATTAAAGCACACAACAACACATGTACAACTGAACTAAATGGTGTGGAATTCTAGCCACCAGAGCTGGAGACCCACAGCTAAGCTCGAGAGTATACTACTCTCTCGCTACAAGCCTAGTTAGGTCCAGTTGAGGACTAGTTCAGTCCCATTAGCAATCTCGTCACGCAATCGCGATGATAGAAAAAGTCGTATTTAAATCAACTGGTTCCAACTGAAAAAGCATCCAATTAGTTCTTTTAGGAAAGGATGCATGTATACTTCCCATACGTTGCCATGTAAATGCATAGCATTGAGTAAAAGTGCCCTGCTGTATTTGGCAGAGGCCAAAGGTCATCTGAGGTCACTGAATGTTAGCATCTAATGAATTTTTATTACAGGACATTTTATTATTTGAAACCCCAAAAAACTTTTATACATGATGTTTATTTACCATATTTATGACAAAAATGCTGTTCTTGATGTCTTTGTGTTCACTGCATGAACGGTCATAAATTTAAATTCTCTTTACCAGCGGTCAAAGTCTGAAAACCTTGTAAGCATTATATTTCAAGGTATATGTAGTAACATCTCATTCATGGTGGGGATATTGGTCCAGACCATTGACATTGAAGAGCCTTTGTAGCTCTGAATGAAGCTTAATCAACTGAAAGGAGTTCATCAAAATTTGACGCATGTTTGCATTCTGGTTAAGATGAAAAGGAAAGTAGCAGGGGATTATACTGATATTATTTAAATATGTTGGTCCTTTCGTTTTTCCCCTCAAAATATCTTGTGCTGTAGTTGATTGTTTCGTCAATTACATCAGTGCTGATAAACTTTAATTTTAAATGCGTGTCTGGCCTGCGAATTTAATGTTGTTTTTGTTAGGAAAGGGAAAAGCTTTTCTTTGGGCTCTTCTATCTGTAATGACATTTAAAAATAACATACCAGAAATATTACATTTTGCAGAATTATAAATTACTAAGGCATTGTTCTTTCTTTTCTTCCCTCCCCAGATTTTCATGACTTACTTCAAACAGCGACAGCTATTACCCAGATCGGTGGAATATTAGAGATTCCCAACACAGGTGTTGCTCTTATGGTACCCCCTAACGCCCTGCCAGAAGACATGGAGGAGTGCATGCTAAAAATAAGAATTATTCCCCGCAGCATCGAGGAAGACAAAGAACCATCCTTTTCTTCAAATTCATCAGTCATTGTTGAACTTCTTCCAGATAATCTTAAGTTACAACGTCATGCAAGGTTACGTTTACCACATTGTTTGGTGTTACACCAAACAATGGAACGTGAAATTAGGATTTTTGTAAGCCATCATGGAAAAGGTAACAGTCAGTTGGGTCTTTCACTATGAATTTCGGAAACTTCATTGAAATGGAACATTTACATTTGCTATTCAGAAAACTTTCAAATTTTTCAACCATCTACTACGTACACAGAGTGACACAAAATACAAAAGAAAGTGATTAGACAGATTCATTTCTGATGTGTAGGGATACCGTACAAAGAGATCCACTGCTTTGTATCTCAGTTTGAAACGATTAAGGTTTAAATGATTCCACATCTGTAGCTGTTGCTATGGATAATCTTTAGAGGTAAAGTTTATGTGAAATTTATTGATTTAAAGACTGAATGATATTCACAGGTGTTTTGTGTCATACCATGAACATAAGACGCAATATTCAAACTTAGCTATTATAAGGATTCATTTTAACCTGCGTCAAAACATGAAATTTGCCAGTGTCTGATAAGCCTTTTAACACACATGTGGTCAAGTGTCACGATATATGGAAACCAAAATACCTTATTAGGAGTTGTGACAGATGGCACATATTCCATTCAATGACTTGACTTAAAATATGACAACAATTTAGCTAGCAAACTTTTAGTAAAGGGCACTCGGGCTTTCAATTTACTCGTTTCAGATGTGTCAGTTGTGCCATATTTTAGACCCAACTTGTTACTTAAATGGGCACAGTGATAGAGTAAATACCAAAATGAAAGAATGATTCCGGTGGTTGAGGTTGGTATAGGGGTAACAATGAGGAGCAGCTTAGTTGATAGATCGACATGATTATATGATGAATGCAATCTTTACTTGTTCTATACAGATTTTGAATATGAATTTTTAGGGCATTTTAACAATGTTGTTAAATTTTAAAATAAAATTTGATGGCTAAATAATAAGAATCAACAAAATATTTGGTTCATGTATTATCTAATACTGAGGAGAGTGACAGGTGTAGTGACTGTACTAACAGGAACTTGCAACATGAACAGTGAAAAGATATCCTGACGTTAAATGCATTTGGGTAGTGCTAAATTGTGAAAAGTTCAAATGAGAACATTCTCTGTGGTTTGTCTTTTTCTTCTTTTTTTGTCTTTTCCTTCTTTTTTTTTTCCTTCTCTCAAAAGGAGACCATCCGCAATGGAAAGAACAGACTCACCTGCCCTACCATCTACAAGACTCTTTTTGTGTTATACTACTGGACAGCTTCTGCTGGGTGAAATTTTCTGTCAATGATAACATAGTAGAAGCTAAGAAAATTTTAGTGTATGTAGCATCAACCAATCTTTCACCAGAAGACGAGGCAGCTGTCATTGAAGTTGGTTATCACGCCGACCTCCCTAGTGCAACTGAGGTATGACTCAAATCAAATGTTTGGTGTTAAAATGCCAATGTTTCTTATCATGCACTTACCTTATGTAACACTGAGATCTTGACCCTTGCAGCACCACAGGAGGATATATCAGCCGTGCAAGATTATGCGCTCTACAATGCGGGGGGGGGGGGGGGTGTCAGCCCAAATGACTCAGTCTTAATCAACCGAATAATACTATGCACCCTTGATTGACACTGATCTGAAGTGCATCAGTCTAATAGAAGAATCGATTCCGCACACTTCTATACCAACCGCGCATTGTAGTTTTCCTAAGATTTCCGGAGATAATTTTGATTGAAAACAGCCGAAATATATGCAGCTGATTTAACATTTCAAAGTAGCTTATGAAATACATAAAGGCAGCCCCTCATGGTCACAGAGACGAATTTTTAAAAGGAAAATGGGGCTTTTGATTCGGCCAACAAGTGGCACATGCAGTACGGTTACTGTACAGCCTAAGGTTATCGAAAGTGACAAAGGTAGTGGCCTTAGTCCCAATCAAGAAAGCTAGGCCGCTAATCACAGGACCTAGGGTTGTCAGTGTTATGAACAGGAACAGGGGTAAGGGAAGTAATGACAATAGGCAAAATGGGTTACATAATTTATAAAATATACCTCAAACAAAAATATTCAAGTTATATGTCACATGATAGAAAATTTAGTAGGCTTGATTTCTTCTGTGGGAGTTTATACATAATTCTGACGATATTGGAAGTATGTGAGTTACTGTGTTAAAAGTTTTATTTCTGCTTTTGAAATCACTTGGGTTAAAAGGTATAGGGACAACTGTAGGAAAGTTGTTGTTCGATTATTATCTGCGTATTATCTGCGTAGTTATGGGTGTCAGTTTTTATGTGTCCGCAACTTTAGCAGTGATGTATTCAAACAATTTTTTTTATCAGGAATGATTGCTTTCTTCAAGGGATTAATGTTGCAAATAACTTTTGTTTTTTATTCCTTGACGAAGGCAAAGGAATCTATGCATTCATGATGGCGTGTGTGTATGTATGTGTGTATGTGCGTATGTGTGTTTGTGACACTTCGCTCGTTAACACGATATCTCATGAAGAGGAACTGACGGTTCTCAAACTTGGTACATAGATGCCCCATATTGAAAGAAAGAACCCTGTTGTTTTTGGTGGGGGTCAAAGGTCATCTGGGGTCACCAGGGGTCAAACCCTGAAAACATTGTTAACACGATATCTCAAGATAGAAAGCTTGGATGAATTTTATACTTAGTATGTAGATGTGCTATGGTAAAAGAAGGAACCCTGTTGTTTTTGGTGGAGTTCAAAGGTCATTTGGGGTCACCGGGGGTCAAACCCTGAAAACATTGTTAACACGATATCTCATGGAAAAAACTTGTATGAATTTCATACCTAGTAAGTAGATGCCTTATGATGAGAGAAAGAACGCTATTGATTTTTGGTGGGGGTCAAAGGTCATTTGGGGTCACCATGGGTCAAACCCTGGAAACCTTGTTAACACGGTATGTCAAGGTAGTAATCATCAATTAATTTCATACGTAGTATGTATATGCCTCATGATGAGAAGAACCCTATTGTTTTTGGTGTGGGTCAAAGGTCATTTGGAGTCACCGGGGTCAAACCCTGAAAACCTTGTTAACACGATATCTCATGGTAGAAAGCTTGGATGAATTTCATACCTAGTATGTGGATGCCTTATGGTGAGAGAATGAATGTTATTGATTTTGGTGGAGGTCAAAGGTAATTTAAGAGTCAAGGGGGTCAAACTTTGAAAATCTTATTAACATTATATCTCATGGTAGAAAGCTTGAATTAATATCATACTTAGTATGTAGATGCCTCATGGTAAGAGAAAGAACCCTATTGCTTTTAGTGGGGGTCAAAGGTCATTTGGGGTCACCATGGGTCAAACCCTGAAAACCTTGTTAACACGGTATGTCAAGGTAGGAATCATCAATTAATTTCATACGTAGTATGTAGATGCCGTATGATGAGAAGAGGAACCTTGTTGTTTTTGGTGGAGGTCAAAGGTCATTTAAGGGTCATGGGGGTCAAACTCTGAAAATCTTGTTAACACGATATCTCAAGGTAGGAAGCTCGAATTTATTTCATACTAAGTATGTACATGCCTTATGTTGAGAGAAAGGATCCTGTTGTTTTTGGTGGGGGTCAAAGGTTATTTGGGGTCACCTGGGTCAAACTCTGAAAACCTTGTTAACACCATATCTCATGGTAGAAAGCTTGGATGAATCTCATACCTAGTATGTAGATGCCTTATGATGAGAGAAAGAACGCTATTGATTTTTGGTGGGGGTCAAAGGTCATTTGGGGTCACCATGGGTCAAACCCTGAAAACCTTGTTAACACGGTATGTCAAGGTAGTAATCATCAATTAATTTCATACGTAGTATGTATATGCCTCATGATGAGAAGAACCCTATTGTTTTTGGTGGAGGTCAAAGATCATTTGGGGTAACCGGGGATCAAACTCTGAAAATCTTGTTAACACGATATCTCAAGGTAGGAAGCTTGAATTAATTTCATACTTAGTATGTAGATGCCTTATGGTACGAAAAAGAATCCTGTTGTTTTTGGTGGGGGTCAAAGGTCATTTGGGGTCACCCGGGGTCAAACTCTGAAAACCTTGTTAACACGATATCTCATTGTAGAAAGCTTGGATGAATTTCATACCTAGTATGTAGATGCCTTATGATGAGAGAAAGAACCCAATTGTTTTTGGTGGAGGTCAAAGGTCATTTGGGGTCACCAGGGGTCAAACTCTGAAAACCTTGTTGACATGATATCTCGATGTAGAAAGCTTGGATAAATTTCATAGTTTGTATGAAGATGCGTTATGGTGAGGCAAAAATCCTATCGTTTTTGTTGGAGGTCAAAGGTCATTTGGGATCGGGGGGCATCAAACCCTCTAAACCTTGTTAACATGATATCTCTGGATAGGGAGCTTGGATTAACTTTATACGTAGTATGTAGATGCCTTATGCTGAGGTGTAAGAGCCCTATTATTTTTGGTGGATGTCAAAGGTCATCTCGGGTCACCAGGGGTCAAACCCTGCAAACTTTATTAACATGAAATCTCAAGATATTAAGCTTAAATAAATTATTAATTCCTTGCCGAAGGCAGGCAAGGAATCTATGCGATGGTGATGGCATGTGAGTGTGTGCGTATGTGTGTGTGTATGACGCCTTGCTTGTAAACACGATATCTCTAGTTAGCAATGGCCGACACTTTTCATATTTGGTATATAGATTTGCAATGATAAGAGAAAGAACCCTATTGTTTTTGGTAGAGGTCAAAGGTCATCTGAGGTCACCAGAGGCCAAAAAGCGAAAACCTTGTTAACATGATATCTCAAGATAGCAACGACCAACACTTTTCATATTTGGTATACAGATTTGTCATGTCGAGAGAAAGAAGCCTATTGTTTTTGGTAGAGGTCAAATGTCATCTGAGGTCATCGGAGGTTAAACTGCGAAAACCTCATAAAGGGTTTGTAAACAAGGTATCTCAAGATGGCAGTGACCGACACTTTTCATATTTGGTATATAGATTTATCATGTTGAGAGGAAGGACCCTATTGTTTGTGGTAGAGGTCAAAGGTCATCTGAGGTCATCTGAGGTCACCGGAGGTAAAACTGTGAAAACCTTGTAAATCACTTGTAATCATGATATCTCAAGATAGCAATGACTGACACTGTTTTCTTCTTAGGGAGTGTTCTTGTCTTTAAGCCCACAAGGGTTTTTATGTTGTTAGTCATCTTTAAGTATTGATGTGGAAAAACAAATAAAGGAAATGAAATGAAATTTACTCTTTTAAAGATGGGTTTATGGATCATCCATCAAATTTGATTATTTATCACTGTAAATATTATATTTTCAGTTGTCGGCTAGAAAATATAAAGCCTAACGTTTTTCAGTTTTCCAAAAAAGAATAAACTTTGTTTTGAAAGTTGGAGAGTATATTTGTTCGAAAGAAGCTATACTACGTAAAAGAGTAAATAAGTATGAACAGGCTTGCAACTGTCTGCTATATAGACTAACTCTAAAGGATCATTGAGCTCTTTGTTTTTTTTTTCTATACTATCTCATCGATGATGTAACTTCTTATGTATATAGCAAAATACGTTGCAGATTGTTGATGCAAATGAAATATTGAAAACAATCTTCTGGGAAAGGTCACTCAATACTTAATACAAGGAAGAAGTTATCAAGGGAAAACGAAACAGTAATAATGTGGTACAAATTACCAAAATTAGAAAGAATTTGCATAATTTTGGAAAGGTTTCATGTTATTTGTGTATTGCAGTATATGCTGCAAATTTGATCTAAATTGAAAGAATTTCTCAACTCTTTTAACTTTTTCTTCATATAACAAATGTTTGGAAGAAGAATTTGACATCAAAATTAGGCGTTTGAAATACAAAAGACTTTTAAAATTAATTTAGGCATATGTAGCAAAAGGTAAACATTGAACTCGCTCAGAGCTGAAAGCGTTAAGCGTTCTATAGGGCCATTAAAATAAGTTCCTCTTTTCCTTCTGCGGTAGTTTGTTTGAGCAAGGAAGTTTACTTTATATAGTGTAAACTATTTTGGAAACAATTATGTGTTTGAATTGTACTATTAATAGATTAAAAGAATTTACTGGTATGTGAATTGTAATTATTCTACAGTTTTTTCGAAAGAATCCAAGTTTCGTTGTTGTGCACAAGAAGACATTCTTCTTCAGAAAGACGAAGTACCCACTTAAACTGTCTCTTGATCAACTATTTTCAAGAGAGTGGGAGTGTTGTTTAGAAGAACAAAATTCCAAGGTATCGTGGAGGATATGTTTTTTTAAATGTTTTTTTCTCCTAACTTCCTGCTATATCCACTTATAATCGAGTGGTTCAAAATCATTAAATAATACCAAATAACTATTTTTCTTTGCATTGCTTGCCTTGGAATACAAGTATATTTTACGCAGGTGAAATATTACAGACATTAAATTACCATTGAAAACAGACATTGAAAAACAAACTTGATGATCAGGTGGCATAGTGATGAATGAAATAAGTGGTCTTGTAACGGATGTCAGAGATTCTCAAAGAGTGTGAGGATCAGATCTAAATGCATGAGCTGAGGTTGAGGGCCTCTTGGAGAGGACCCGCATTCATGAGAGCGAAATAGGTCCTGAAACTGTATTTAAGGCAAAAAGAGCAGAGATAGGAAGTAGTTCCTTGAAAGTGTAAAATGCAATTCTGACTGTCTAAAGCACCTTACATGATAAACCTGGACTCAGCCTAATCACGGATGAGGCTGAGGTCAGAAAATGAGACATTTGAAATGCCCCAGATTGCAAACAATCGTACTATAAACCACATATTTGGGTCTACATTTTTGCATCTTGTATGCGTGAGTAAATAATATCATTCAATGTTTACTTCTATCATGTTGGCATATTATGTTGGCGGTACTGGAGGAATATTTGCACCCCATACGAAGTAGGCTGACAAAAACTGCACAATGACATGGATAAAGTCAGAACACGTCCGCATTTATCATGCAGTAATAAACAGTTTTTGAGGAAAATCTTCTTGATAGTTTATACAGAAGTACTGTAAATAGGCTTCAACAGAAATAGTCCATCCAAAGTTGGAATTGAAAAGAAAGCGATCAAGTTCCTTCTTCAGTTCCATTTAGAATAGGGCAATTGCCTGGAACTCGTCTCAGATTTTCACACAAGCTTCATAAATCATCTATGCTTCATTGACTCCACACAATAGATGTAAGGAGACTAAGCCAGTCATTCCTGTGGTCAATCAGAAGAAAAATCATGTAGTGAAGTTTGACTGTCAGCTACCAGAGTGGGAGATAAGAGGGATATTAATGTTACCTAGCTTTGACAAACTTCTGCCACTTATGAGTCAGTTTCCTTTCAAAACTATTAAATTACGTGGGCCTTATCATTTCCCCACGAGGAACTAGAAAATCCTGTGGGGAATTGCCATTCTTCATGAGATTATTCTAATTTCTGTGAGGATTTACAATTTCCTATCAGAATTAAATCAAACCCCAATGGGATATGTAATCTTTCTATACGAAATTTTCATTTCCCTCCTAAAGTCTGTAAAACTTGTGCATTTTTATGGTTATTTCCAGATTGCCAATGGGGAAAACATTGATCAACATGAAATTTCTGCGGGGATCTTTGAACTTTGGGGGAATTTCATGTTTTTTGTAAGAGTGGTGCCGTCTGTACATCTTGCATGCAGTAACCATGGAAGTACTATCTTAGAAAATATATTCATAATAATAAAACCTTGGACAGAAATGCTGTAATTCTTTGTTTTTTATAACACGTGATCCGTGGTTTCATCACGTATGCATATATTTTTCTGCATATTTAAACGTGTCTCGTTGTATGGTAATTGCACACCCACAAAAAAAAAACAGGTAACAGTGAGTATAAACCCCATGGAGAAGAAGAGATCTCCAGATGTATCCATAGGTCTAAATACACTGGGGTATGAAAAGCATGTGAAAATAAATACTCCAGGATGACCGTGAACTTTTAATCTCTCTTCTCATATTTCGATGTAAGTTAGATTGATGTCGAACTCTGAACTTCTCACAATTTGGAAAAGACTGAAATTATAACCATGCTTCCTCATCTGTTCCTTGTCAGGAAATACCATTCGAAACAATTGCTTCATCAACTCCACATTCGTTTTTCTACTTTCTCCAAAAACGAGGAAAGTCAACAGGCAACTTTTTGTGTATATTTACAGCTACACAAGAAAAGGGTCAGATACCAATTCACTTAGCAGTTTATCCACAGGTATATGGTGACATTTTGCAATTTGAGAAAGCTTTATTATGGAACAATAAGACCTAGTCAGATTTGTAAAAATATTACCATGAAGCAAAACTGTTAATGTTTGGAAGAGGATGCTCTGGAACGATGCACTATGTTGTGTTATTTAGCGAATGAAATGAAATGTACCATTTTTGGTACCATTTGCTGGATTTATTTTACCCACTGATGTGTTCCTTAGGTGAGCCCAAGGGAGTACTCTGGAAAACAAAGTTGGACAATTTGCTATTACTGGTTTCCGGAGGATACTATTAGAACTTTGTAATGAAATCACGATGATGATGAGCACTTGATACACAAGAGATGGAACTATCATTAAGTACAATAACTAACATGATGAGAAGCCTTATTAGTTGTTTACCTTAATTTCAAGTTTATTAACTTTTCGTTTCCTTTTGACAGACCATGTGCGGCAACATTTTTCCCAATAATAGTATGGATGTATACTGTAAGTAATAACAAACAGAATGATATAGCTTTCAAGGTGAATTATTAGTCTTGTTTCTTGATGGTCTACACCAACATCAGGTGCATATGTATTAACATTCGTCAAAACATTACTACTAAGTACTGTTAAAAATTATTCATCATTCCCTATGATAATTGCATTCATTACTAATAGTTTTCAGTACAATAGTTTACACAAACTTGATTCTGCGCAACTATTAAGGATTAAGCACTAACAAGTAAAAAACAAGCATGTCATTCTTCAATCTAAACTGGCGTGAGAGAAAGCTGCTTTAATAGTAAAAAGCTTGCCAGTGTCCCCTTTTTTGATTCCTTGCCGAAGGCAAGCAAGGAATCTATGCGTCGGTGACATCGTGTGTGTGTATGTGTATGTGACACTTAGTTTGTAGGCACGATATCTCAAGATAGCAATGATGGGCACTTTTCATATTTAATATATAAAGTTGTCATGTTGCATGAAATAACCCTGCTGTTTTTGTGTGGAGGTCAAAGGTTTTTTAGCCCACCAGAGGTCCATAACCGAAAACATTGTAAACACGATATCCCAAGACAGCAATAAAGAACACTTTTCATATTTGGAACATATATTTGTCATGTTAAGAGAAAGAGCCCTATTGTTTTTAATGGAGGTCAAAGGTCATTTGAAGTCACCAGAGGTTAAACCGCGAAAACCATGTGAATGGACCCTGAACACGATATCTCAAAATAGCAATGGCGGACTTTTTTATATTTGGAATTTGGTACATAAATTTGTCATGTTAAGAGAAAGAACGCTATTGTTTTAGTGGAGGTCAAAGGTCATTTGGGGTTATCAGAGGTAAAAAAGCGAAAAGCTTATAAACATGATATCTCAAGACAGCAATCACGGACACTTCATACTTGATATACAGATTTAACGTAACGTAAGAAAGAATCCTCTTTGGTGGTGGTCAAAGGTCATCTTAGGCCACCGGAGGTTGAGTGGCGAAAACTATGTTAATGGCTTATAAACACGATATCTCAAGAAAGCAATGACAGACACTTTTCATATTTGTTATGTAGCTTTGTCATGTTTAAAGGAAGAACCATATTATTTTTGGTAGGTCAAAGGTTATCGGGGTCACGGGGATCAAACACTGAAAACTTTGTTAACACAACATCTCAAGGTAGGAAGCTTTGATAGATTTCATACTTAGTATGTGGATGCATTATGGTGAGATAAAACCTGTAGTTTTTAGTGAAAGTCAAAGATCATTGGGGTCACCGGGGGTCAAACACTGAAAACCTTTTTAACGCGATATCTCCGAATAGGAAGCTTGAATAGATTTCGTACGTGGCACTTAGATGCCTTTATGTCTGAGAAAGAACCCTTTTGTTTTGGTGAAAGTCTAAGGTCATCTGGGGTCACCAGAGGTCAAGGACTGAAAACCTTGTTAACACGATATCTCAAGGTAGGAAGCTTGTATAGATTTCATACTTGGTATGTGCTGGCCTTACGGTGAGAAGAACCATATTGTCTTTGGCTGAGGTCAAAAGTCATCTGGGGTCATAAGGGTCAAAATCTGAGAACCTTCTTAATACGATTTCTTAAGGTAGGAAGCTTGGATAGAGTTCATACTTGGTACGTCGATGCCTTATGGTCCGAGAAAAAAACCTTTTGTTTTCGGTGTAGGTAAAAGGTCATCTCGCGTCACAAAAGTTAAAAGGCAAAATTTCCCAAGAATTCACAAGATCATGATATGGGGTCATCAGAGGTAAAAAAGCAAAATCTGGGGTCACCGGGGTTTAAAACGTAAAATTTCCCAAGAATTCACAAGAATGTCACATGGGGTCACCAGAGGTCAAAAAGCAAACTTTCCCAAGAATTTCCAAGATCTTCATCAGGGGTCAATAAAGGTCAAAAAGCAAAATTTCCCAGGAATTCCCAACATCGTTATCAGGGGTCACTAGAGGTCAGATTGTTAAAACATCGTAAAATGATATAGTCAAGAAAGATAAATTTGAGGGATAAACCTTTGTGCAACAGAGCATCCCCATTTGACAAGGAATCACTAAACCTTTGGGCTTTCTGGTTTAAATGATATTTTGTACTTGATTGTGGTGTGAGGGGTTCTGAGAAATCGGTATCTGTCTGTCTGTCTGTCTCAATGTTTATCTGTCTGTCTGTTTGTTTGCTTGTCTGTCTGACTGACTGTCTCTTCGTTGCTTTCCTCTGTATCTGACAAGCTTTTCATAAACGTCCTTAAAAATCGAAAAGGTTTTAAGAACTTTTCCTGCTCTAGAGATGATAGAATATTTTAAAGGCCATTTAAGCCATTGTTTGGGAGCCAATAAAGGTATTACGTAGCAAACGGTATTGATCTGTTCACATGAGTCCTGAAAAAGTAGATAATATTGGGCGTTCATTACCTCATTGGTCGTGAAAGACTATTTCAGGTAAATATTTGAGTTATTTGTTTTACAAATTCACAAAACATATCTTTCAACATTTGCATTGAATTGTAACAACTCTAATCTTCTAGAAGTTCCTTCTTCACGGTAAATATATTAACATCGAAGAGTAAGCAAGGACTTATTTAAAGTGGTTTGTAGTATCAGGCTTGAAAATGACATGCTGCATACTAAACATATCTTGTTGCAGATTTGTAAAGGAATTGAAACATCCGGCTAGACAATTTCCGCCTATATATTGATTTATTGCTACTGCAAGTCTGCCTAAAAAGTTATTCAGATAACACATACCTACACCTTCCAGTCATATTCCACTTTGCATTTTACCTTATTTACAACACTTTACTCCTTTATATATGTTACATTGAGTCACCAATCACTTTCTCCATTTAGGCATAAAACTGAAATGCAAGAACCGTCCTAAATATACTGAGGCAATCTTCACGTGGTGTAATTGTGCCCCCAAAAATCCACTGATTTCAAGATCATGATATATTTAGGAATACGTGAATGTGGTCTAATATTAGTGAAAACTCAGTAAAGGTGTAACCGCCCTTTGAGGAACAGAAATCAAAGTTAGGTTCAAAGTTTCAAACGGACATAGCTTTTGTCGTTAAACTTCACCTTGATGATCAGTTGTAACTGACTTGTAACACAATATTGTAGTAACTAATTGTTAATTGAAAGCTGTCTTCCGAATAATGTCAAAATTCTTTGCATCTTTTTCAAAATACAGGTGCACTGTCTTGTTACCCAAAGTGTATGTTATTCAATTTGCTCTGACGTACTGGGGAAAACTGCATCAGTAGCGTATGAGAAGTCCTCTGCACAGAACGAATCGAAATTATCTGTTTACCATGAGTGAATTTTGCAAACATGTGCAGGCTAAGGTGTCAAGCTCCACAAACTCTATCTGCTTTCAGCAGATGAGTAAGACAGTGAGCTGAGTTCAAAAGCTGTACAGTAGATATGTAGGTTTTATAAAGGATATTTCAGTTGTCTTACTTGTCTGACAACTCACTCATGGCAAACTATTTTAAGACCTATTTTTACTGGTTTTAAGCCTACTTCAGGAACTGTAAGTCCTGTGAAACGCATAGACAAGACCGGGGTATTAAAAGTTGTTCCTATAGTCCTACTTCGTACCCACGTACTTCTGAAAAGGAAACTTCCAAAGATTGACAACGAATTTGGCCCAGTAAAACTGTTATTATAGACATAAGCGCACAAAGAGGGGATGTAATAGGTTAACACCCAGTCCAGCAAAATAACTCTTTTGTGTGTTCAAAATTTAATGTTTGCAAAGATCTTAAAAAAAGATAAATGCCAAAGTCAAGAAGTAGTTTCCCGTACAGCTGAAAAACCCTGTATGTGTCTGAAGCAATGAGAGTTGCCATGCAAGGTTATTGGAGGTGAATCTTGTCCAGGAATTATGCAAGCTGAGAGGAGGAAATACAATAATTGTGTGACACCATCACCTTTGCATACCTTCTCAACTTGTGATCAATAGGTATTCCTAGAAAGTGAGTGTAATCAAAGCAAAGGGGGAAAAAGGCAAGCAAGGAAAAATGTTTCTTAACTAGTTAATTCAAAAATAAATCATTTCTGTGCGTTCTAGAGATTTAGCTCTGGTAATTTTTCAAGGAAGTACGTATATACATGGTTAGCAGATTCCTAAATTACCCTTGTAATATATACCGCAGTGAACCCCAATTTCAGCCAGTAGTTTACCCAGGATCTATCGTACAGAGAGAGGGGTAAGTCCCCAGCGTAGTAGAGCTGACCGGGATTACACCTTAAATATCCGTGAGCTTTTTTATGTAAGTGTGAATGCTGAAGGGTGAGGCGGGAAGGGGGCATAGCCCCTTGGTATGGCAGTGATTTAACCCTGTTCACCTTCACTAGATTACCTTCTAGACGGTGCCTTCGAGGAGGCTAGGACAAACCAGTAATTATTGTAGTGCGCATGCGCGCTACAATATTGGCATTTATGCCACCCTGATCATCTACTTGGCTGATCAAGGAACGTAATTAAGGAACATAATTAAACTTTGCACCCAACAGACTCAATGGATTCTAAGTTCATGGGTTGGCCTAGCAGTAAAAACTCAGATTCACAAAATCGCAAATATTTCAAACTTTCCACATTTCAAAACCTAAGTTACTAAACTCTGATACAAACATTGTTACGATTTTGAACACGTCCGTTGTTCAAGAATGTCGGAAATATAATTTGCGGTACCAATATTACAGACATCATGAAATCTGCATCCTCTCTGAAATAGTATCTTGGGCTCTCAAATTCCGAAAAATTTCCAGGTTACTCTCAAAAATTCCTTATGCCCATTTAAATACCCCGAAATTTCTTTAATATCAGGAAAAATAATTTCCCGAAAGCAGAGAAAGTTCCCTTGAAAGTGGAAGCAATTTTTTGCAAATTCGGGCTAACAGCCGTTTTCTCTTTGCGCATACCGAAAAGTAGATATGTTAGAAAACGTAATTACTCCAAAACAGTACTCGTACTATACCACTACTGGTAGACAATCTCACACTTACGAATACAAATAAAATTTCAACAAGAGGGTGGTCACACAGTGACACACACCATGATCATAAGACAAGTGAAATTCAACCATTATAATATTAATCTGCACTTAGTCTGAAAATAACGTTGTGTTCCAAACCAGTGGGTACCGTACCAGCGCTTTGAGATTTTTTCCAAGTTCTTGGGAATTGGACAAACGATCTTGCCAAGTGATTTATCATATTCAAGAGCATTCTCGCATTCAAAAACTTCTTTGCATTTCTCACTTCATGGGAATCATTGGGTCAGTTCTAAATTCTGCATCCCCTTCTTGTCACTTTTTGGCTTCTTTTTCGTTTGAAAAGTTCCATACGAGAGAAAATAACATCCTAGATTTATTGACGTGGCTTACTTTAATCTATAGTTACACCGTAGCCTAGGTCTTTGTATGGTACAGAATGCAGTCTGATGATTCTTTTGACATTGAAAACTTTTGCCGCATGATCCTGGGAATTTTTCAAAAAGACCGTTTGCATCGTTTACTGTTATACTACTGATGTGCTATGAGTGCTGTGTCGCAAATACACAATGTGTAGTGTGTGCCGATCGAGGTTGCTTTGACAGCGGAACAATGACGAAGACAGAATCTTCGTGTCTACGGACGAGCCACCAAGGTAAAGTAGATCGCGAGTCGTTTAAATCCCAGTGAATGTCAGGAACATCGATCAAGGCCCTGGTTTACGGTCGTTTCACCCCACTACCAGTTCGCCCCGAACAAGCAGTTCGTCCCCATACGTTAGCTAGCTCGCTCCTAAAGACCTACCAGTTAGTCCTGCAGCATCCCCTTTGCAACCTTTTTACCAATTGTTCCTTCTGCAGAACTTAAATTTCCCTTTAAATGTCCAGCATAACAACAAACTATCACTTGTACCGAGGACTACAATGAAATGTATTTGCAGGAAAATACAGCTGTTCTAGTTTAAAGTATCTCGAAAAAGTTATACAACTTATAGCGCCCTCTGCTCCTTCTACCACACATCCTGCCTCCATTTATGTTTTAGTACTGCCTCCTTTTAGCCCTTTTTTACCCCGAAACTCTGCCTGCCTCCGTCTTTTGTTTCTGGATCTTTCATTCTAACCGGTCATATTTTAATGCCTGTCTTCCCCCATTACCCCATCCGTTCCCCCTGCCTTAACCAGTCCCTCATACCTGTTCAGCTACTGCTCCATGCTCCGTTCTCCGCCCGCTTTATGTATAGTTTCCGTCCTAGCCCTGCTTCTACAGCAGGTGTCCAGAGGTGGTGTTTTCTTCCTTTATAATGCCAGTGTCCTCTTTTCACCCCTTTCCTCTATTCATTGACAGACCCTTTTTGATTCCTTGCCGAAGGCAGCTGGGCAAAGAATCTGTGCGATGGTGATGTGTTGTGTGTGTATGTGTGTGACTTTAGCTCGTGTGAAACTGTGAGGAATAACAAACGCAATTGTAATGGTCATAAGGATGTACTGTTAGAAGTATTATAATGCAGGACTCAATGACTTCTACAAAAAAAGGTTTTCTCTCAAATCTTCCCAAAAGGTGAACCACTCCTAAAGACCGAAGGATGGATTACCCAGAAAGGTGGAATTTTAGAAATTTGCGGAACAGGTGTGGAGTTAGAAGTACCTCCAGATTCTCTCCCTGACAATATTGAGCAGTGTAAGATGTACATGATGATCACACCTAGCAGGAGAGTGGAAGGCGAAGTAGTTTCTTTCTCCTCAAATTCATCTGTGGCTGTTGAAATTTTTCCAGATGATCTTCAGTTAAAAAGACCTGCAAAACTAAAGCTACCCCATTGCTTGGAGTTGCACAAAGATACAGAACACAAAGTAAAAATCTTTACAAGAGTTGCTGACAAAGGTAAAGGAAACAGATGGGTGGTTGAATTTTTGTCCCAATTGCCAGACCATCGGAAGGGTTGCACAGATAAGTGGGAGAATGGGGGGGGGGGGGACCTTGCAGTTTGTAGCATTTTCTAAGGCATTTTTAAGACTCGGGTAGATTTAATGATAACCGTGTGGAAAAGGGGCATAAAGTTAAGAATATTGGGGATCTCTGGACACTTATTATAGTATAACTTCAGTAAACATTTGGCATAATTATTGTTAGGAATTCATTTGCATGTGGTTATATCACAACAGAAGTTCAAGCACACTGGAATGAGGAGACACGGTTCCGATATCACGTGGACGATGCATTTTGTATCATTTGGACGTACAAGCTCTGTTGCATTAAATATTGTGTCGAAAAAGAGAGAGTGACAGGAAAGAAGATTGTGGTGTATACAGCAACAAGAAAAGATATTCACAGGAACAGAATGGCTAATGTAGAGGTCGGCTATTATCCTGACATGCCAGGAGGAGGGGAGGTAAGAGTATGTGTAAAATAGACTTCTACGTTTGTTTTTGTTTGCCCCATGAGAGGGTAAAGACCATTACTTTCACTTATGTTAGTTTTTCTAAAGTGGTAAGTTATCACATCTTTAGTTTCGTAACAAAGAAATACATAACTAAACAAAGAGTACACTTGACGAACCAACTGGTGGTATGTGGCAGAAAGTTTTTGCAAGTTTCACAAACTTATTATCACCATATCGCAAACTACATGTAAAGTTTATTGTGTCTATATTTTAGCTACTACGAATGAACCCAAACCTGGTTGTTGGTTATAGGAGGCAACTTCATTACAAGGAAACAGTTGGAAGTCCCCTTGAACTGTTACTTGATAGAATTGTTCCGCGAAAATGGAATTGTTCTTTTCCAGCAGAAAATTACCAGGTAAATGTTGCTAATAAAGCTCCGAACCATTCCCTCACATTTTAGTAACAGTTACTACAGAAATATATCACTATTTGCCATGGTTATAGGGCATAGTGCTGCCATGCTGGTTCTTCCGTATGATATGTACAACTCTTTGATGCGAAAACCTTGTGTAAGTTCGTAACTGGATGAAGGGCTCCATTACAAGAATATTAGTCAATTGTAATACGTGTCATTCTTTATTAATGTTTAATGAAATTATATCATGTATGCTTAAAGTTAGCCTCTACATGGATGGTTCTTAACAAAGGGTGTCCTAATTTACTTCAGTTTGTGTTTAAGCTAAATATGAAATAGAAAGATAGTTAACTCTAGAGCTTCTACGAATAGAGTACAAGCAATATATTTGTTGACTGTTGTGATGTTGAATTTCAACTGTTATTCTGTAATCACATCATCACCACCTTAATATATTCGTTGAATTCTTTATCCTTAGTCCTTCACTATCTTTGCCCATATTGTCTCAGGTAATTCCTTGGATATTCAGTAAAAGAATTTGCAATATGTCTAAACTTTTACCCCTTGTGAAAAAAACCGCTCCCTCCTTGGTTTTCTGATTTTTTTCATACAATGTACGTTTTGACATAATGTACGTAAAATACATATTGCGTATTATATCAACTAACAATACATTAGGAAGAAATAGATGCAGATCCACAGTATATTATTACCTTAACAGCTACAAAATCTTCCAGAATTTCAAAAAAGTGCAGCAAAAAGTGTTTAAAGGGTCACCGGTACGTGAACCACGATGCTAGTTAATAATTCATATTCGTTTGCGATTTAAATTAACTAAATTTTTAAATTAACTAAATTATATAATAAAAGATTTACAAGTTAGTAAGGACTATTGCTGTATTGAAGCAATAGTATGTTTTAGATTTCATGAAACTTTTATACGTTCTGGACGTATTTCGCATATAAATTATCCCAAAAGTTGTACACAACACCAAAACATTGAAACCCTACATTCCCAGATATTAAGAGAAAACGAAGGTTGTACAAGTCACTCATTCTTGACTTGCCGTTTTTAACAATTGTTAAAACTAACATAAATTTTTCCCCTAAAGCTAAGTAAGGTGAAATGTTTTGAGACGTATGTATACAGAACATAAAATGGTGGACACAGAACTTGCTGTATTGTCTCACTTGACTCTTTTGCATTCACTTTAAAATGTTCATATTTGTAAACTGATCATGTCATGTACGAAATCGAAAATGAACTTTTACTTTAGCAACTAGAGCTTTAAAACTTTGTAAGACCATGGGTGATGTATCTGCTGTCCTAGGTCATTATGTACTTAAAAATGCGGCTATGATACCCTTAGTGATGTTCAGTGTTCTTGTTGACATCGTGGGCGAGAACAATGACTTTGAATCAGTCTGGGGATGTTTTCCATCAACCACGATTAACACGTTTCCATTAACCACAAATAACACGTTTAATTCATGTCACTCTACACAGTAGAGTGCAACTAATCTAGTCAAGATGTTGGGAAACGAATTTGTGAAAAAAATTTGATTAACAATAATAAACATTTTAAAGTGAATTTAACTTCCGTGTTAGATTCGCACACCTTGCTTTATTTTTGCAATAATCTGACTTATGTAAAAGTTTATGACACCATCCAGCAAAAAAAAAAAAAAAAAAAAAAAAAGGTAGATTATGACAGAAAAAAAAATGACAAGGGGAAAGCAGTACATGTTTAAATTACACTCATTTAGATTTCATTTCATACTGGGCATTTCAATGTTAAGTATTTTGTATTCCAAACGAACCGTTAAATATTTTGATAATTTTATTTTGTGCGAAGCAAGCATGAATACTATTTTTAGGTACGAAATATGCAAGTTAGGGTATTAACTGGGTATTACGAAATCATGTTTGTGACTTGATTGCCAGTGTCAGTGGAATTAATGTTTGAAAGTAACTTGAAAAGGTCTTTCCATCATTTGGATTCGTACCAAGACTCCAGACTGTTCAATCCCAGTTCCATAATTATGATACAACGTAATATGTTCATTAATGTAGTGAATAGAAAGGTCAAGATGGTAGATAAAAGTACATAGCTGTGAAACCTTTTGTGGTTCTCAAATTGGGGCCTCTGAACATAATGTTCTTGATTTCGTATCACTAGCATTATAATAGGAAAGTGGCAGAATCGTTAAAAAATTCCCCCATTTTTCAAATACGTAAAACATACAATTTATATAATTCAGGGTCATTGGGACCTGTTGCTGTTCAAGAAGATAGCACCTCACTTGATGTAACATTTATGATGAAGGATATTGTAAATCATTGGAAAAAGAGCTGTACAGGAAAAGAGTAAAACTTTCTCTGTGTAATTTACAAAACCATCTTTCTTCCCAGGCAATTCCTTTCGGAATGATTGCAGGGTCAATAGAGCACTCCTTTTCGTATGTTCTTCAACACACCGATGAAAAGGCAGGTAATCCTCTCTGCAAATTTACTGCAGTCCAAAAGGGTGGGAATATACCAGTTGAATTGGTGGTGAAGGCATTCTCACAGGTACTGTGTTATATTTGGTTATTTTCAAATTAAATTAGCAAAAAGATTAACTTTTCAGGTAGATTACAACAATAGTGCAGGAACAATCGCTACACGTAGTTCACAATAGGCTGCATTCACCATAGAGCCAAAACGGTGCGAAAATGTGTACGGAGGATAACAAACGCCAACTTTCCTGGTTGCCATGAGAATAATATTTAGGAATCTGCTGTTAAGAGTAAAACAACAGTTCTCACACTACATAGCGGCTGAAGGATATGTAATGTTAGGAAAGGTCGAATTATGAAAGGATTGTTAGGAGGGCATCTTAGATTATGCGAGTCTACAAGATCGCAAGTATAATATTGAACAGTTCCATGTTGTGCCAAAGAAAACTGAAGTTTGTTCTTTACATCGAAGGTCATTCGAGGCCAGTAATGTTTTTCTTACGTTAAAACATTCTTAAAAAATTGTTTGTTTCAATGTTTAGTAGTTTAACTATGAATAATATAAAGATGCAAAATGATTAAGGACATTTGTGTATACAGGCGTGGTGTATAAGATTCAACACAGTTACGGGTTATCAACACTGTTATGCATATTACATATGTCAATATATAATCTTCAGGCCTCATAGTGTCCTGCTAATTTAACGCGTTAGTTAGCTCTTAGGTGAAAGTTTTAAGAGAATTTAAAAAAACAATGCAGAAGCTACTATCAGCCCTTTTCACAAATCCATTGCAGTAACATCCCGTTATAATTCTTAGTAGTTCTTTGAGAATGTGTAAAAATACTCACACTCTTTTTTTCTTCTTTTTTTGTAACAACAGGAAGACTATCTAACCTCAAAATATCAACAAAGAAAGGCGGGTGCAGATCCTATGACTTCTACCTTCCAGGTATTACAGTTCTAAATTTCGGGTATTAGGCTGTTTGTAAGAAAAGTTTCTGTAGAACGTGATGACATAACATAAAGCAACATTCGCATTTGAGCCCATTTGGCTTTCGGCACAACTGTAGCTAGCTAAGCAAATCATTTACTTATGTCTTTTTTCTTCCTTGTGTGAATTTTCCCTACCGAGTGTAAATACTTCGACCAAAATTACCTTGACACTAGGTATGTGTTGATACACACTTTCCTCCTAATGCGCATGCAAAGCAATGTGTAAGAGTTTTAGTGTCTATGGCACCAGCCCTCAGCAAACTCTCGTGTGATCTCGTGTGATAACCTAACATAATCAAATGACTGCAGGGTAAAACTACTTTATAGGGAAGGAGACGCAAAGACCGTGAAATGGTTTTGAACGCGTGACGTTGATACTTCTCATATACAGCCTATTTTGGGGCAGTAGCATTTATATGTGTCGTACTATTACTGTCTTTTCCATGCTTAATATTACCCGACTGACAAATGTTCTTTTGGGTGGATATTCTAAAGTGTTCAAAACCCAAAGCGCAGCGAAGGTAGGTTTTTAATTAATACCCAGTATTAAATCGATTAATCCAGTATTATACGGAATTTATACCAATATTCAATCGCATTAACGCCATTATTAAATCTAATTAATACAGTGTTAAATCGAATTTCTACCAATATCAAATGGACTGACACCAGTACCAATAGTAGACCTGTTTACGTTTGTGAGTGACTGAGGTATGCAATGTGAGCTATGTATTGTAGCGTGCATAACAGCGGAAGACCCTGTAGTGATGCTATTGACAACGACAGTGAACACCGTATAGGTGAACTGAAAAGAATAGTAGTGTCTTAAGTGCCAAGCTTAGAATGTACAAAGAACTCGAACTAGTGTGAGCTGGGAGGGAGGGGGGGGGGGACTGAGATGGGAAGAAGGTTCCAAAAGAACTATGCCCAAGTACTAAAAAGGGAACATGCAACCGTGTAGCTACTTGGAAAAAATCAGTGGGAGCGGACTCACTCACAATTTGAACATCACTGTGTAACCAGCGAGGTCTTCATCTGTTTTTGTCTTCACATGCAGGACGTATTCGGCGTAGTGAAACCTTATTTGTTGGTGGATTTAATACTGGTATTAATTTGTATTAATACCGTAGAATCTATTCGGTTTTATGCTGGTATAATCCAACTTTATACTGGTACTAGTTGATTTAGTACTTTCTTCGATTAAATGCTGGTAATAACTCGATTTAATACTGGACTTAATTAGGTTTAGCACTGGTTTTCATTATATTTGATACTGGTATATATTGAATTTAACGCTGGTTTTAATTCAGTTTAATACTGGTATTTATTTGAAAATATTTGGAATAATATATTGTTAATTTTATGAATATGGCACAATTATGAAATGTTTAGCAAATTATGCGCTAAATTGAATTAATTCTTGAAGCTGTTTTAGTTAAACTAAAAACCAAAAATGTCAATTTATTACTGGCTTAAGTTCGAGCTAATATTGGTATAAATTCGATTTAATGCTGGTCTAAATTCAGTGTAATACTGGCATTAATTCAATTTAATGCCACTATTAAATAAATCGATTTAGTACTGGTATTAAATTGATTTAACACTGATATTAAATCGATTTATTATTGTTAGTCATAAACTCGATTTAATACGGGTATAAGTTCAATTTAATACTGGTATATATTCAGTTTAATACAGGTATTAATTCAATTTAATACTGGTATAAAATCAAAATAATACTGGCATGAATCCAGTTGATTACTGATTTTTAATCGATTTTAAACTGGTATAAAATCGATTTAATACTGGCAAAATTCAGTACAAAGCTGGCATCAATTCGATTTAACATTGATATAAATCCATTATACTACGGTTTTAAATTCAATTTAAAGACATTGTCTGGTGGCATTTTGTAAGGATCTTATATGAACTAAAAAAATCTTTATATGCCATCCAAACCCCATACCAAAACTCTATTCCTAACTCAAGATATCACTTCCTAAAGATTAGTTACTTTTAATAAGAAATACCTCCAAGCATCCTGAAGGTCACAGAACGTGATGCTAAGTGGGTAAATTGTCCCAGATTCCTTTTGTTATTCTTTATAATTGGATGCCTTGTTTGCCCTTGAAATTTGATAACGTTGGAATGCTTAGATGCTTTTTCATGTAGATATAGTGAAAAACTGCTCCATACTTATACACACTAAAAACGTTCGGCTCAAATTTAAACCGATTCCGATCAAATGGGCACTGGAGAGAAACCTGGTCAAATATTTGACTAGATTTGGTTTCTTTTGAACAAAAAATGGTTAGTTTTAACCAAAAGTAGTCAAATATATGATCCTTTTTCGGTTCAGTGCCCGTTTGATCCGTTTTGGTTCAATTTGAACCGGACGCTTTTAGAGTGTAGTACAGTTATAAAGTTATGAAATATTCAGTATAGTGATTTCAACATAATAAAGGAATACAAAAGCTGCATCAAGTCAATTTGCCCAGATGACATAACAGATTTTCCACCATGCATTGCGGAAGATGGAAATGTAGCATGTCTTCAAAAATTTGTATCTTCCAAATGCAAGATGTTATTGAGATGGGGTTATACTTCTTTACACAGAAACTTTTCCTGCTTTTTTGAAAACATCAAATTCGTTCACCAGAACATGCTTTTTATACTGGTATTAAATCATTTAAATGCTGGAATTAATTTCATTTATTACTGGGATAAATTCGATTTAATACTGGCATATAAAAACCCCTTGTGATTGGCTGAAATTTGTCCCAGGATTATTTTGACTAAATCCCTATATAAATTCGATTTAATCCTAGTGATAACTCGATTTAATACCAGTACAAATTATATAGGGTTTGTCCCACGCCGCTTGCTAAAGTCGTGCCGGGGTGTGCCCCCATAGAATATATAGATCTTGTTTCCGGAAATACAAAACAGCCGGCCCTACAATACTGAAAATCGCTGTTCACCAAAAGCCAGCATAATTGACTGAAATTCGCATAATGCATTTTTCTTTGTATCAAATGTTATTTGCTAAACCGATGAAACATGCCAAAGACGTAACTATCACCATGATACTTGGACTTTAAGATATGGAGCATGAATGCATTCCTTTCGTGACATGCTTATGTTAAGTAGGAGACCTATATTGTTCTCTAAAATCAAAGTTCATGCAAGGTCATCAGAGGTAAAACGCTGAAAACATAGTTTTAATTTGAAAAACATGTATACTTTTCATAAATGTCGTTTACATGCTTTAATTAATTAAATAAATTAGAACTGTATTTTTATGGAGGTCTAAGGTGATCTGGAATCATTGAAGGTCAAACTCTGAAAAAGTAGTTGACACAATATCTTGAGTGAGAAAACATAAACACTTACCAAATTTGATAGGTATATTCATTTTATTGGGTAAGAGGATCTTGTTATTTGTAGAGGGCGAAGGTCATCTTTGTGGTAAGAGTTCAGACTTTGAAAAAAAATGTTAACAAATGACCCCAACAATTCCCACAGATACATGTACTTGCTCATAAATAGGAGTGTTCCCCCTCCCCCCCCCCCCCCACCCTCCCCCCCCCACACACCACCCCCCCCCCCACCACTAGTGTCCTCATGTACATTTAAGGAGGAGCCATTAATGGTAAAGAAAGTCTAGTGAAATGACGAGTTTTAAAGTTCAAAGTATTTACGTTTCATTCTGGTTTAAAACTTCTTTTTTAAGTAAACGTTTCATACTATTTGGATGTAGTGTACTGCATTGCTATGATCGTAACTCTCTAGCTGTATGAATTCTCAGAGATGGGGATTAAACAAAAGAACTGGTAAATTTTAGGAGATTAATTGTCAAGACAAACAAAACGAAGTAAGGGTAGTAAAGGGTACTAATTTTCATCCGGTGAAAGAGGGGAAATACCCATCGGTGTGTTTGCTTTATCATTCATTTCATTTTGTAAAAGACACCAAGTAAAAATATCTTCGCAAAAATTAGCCAGTCAAACTTATGCTACTTACTGAAGGTAAACGCTTCGTTCCAATATTTCAGAGGAGTAACTGACTATGTACAGGTTTAGACAAACTTCTCAGATTACACCTTACGAGGCACAGTGCACTTGCTGCTTAAGTTGTGTAGTAAGCTTTAGAGTTAAGTTGTTTTGTACTTGGAATTAAAACTACCACTTACCTTCTAAGGAGGTAAAAGTTACTTGTTGCATTTTGTATAGAATTGATCACATAATGCTATCTTCTTGTGGCAGATTATGATACAGTAGGAAAGGTCTTCATTTATGTTTACATAATCTGTATTCATCATGATATCGTCAGTATACGAAAATCAAACATGCAGCACAGAACACGAAAATGTAAATGCTTTACCCATTAGACATTTCCATTCTGCTGCTTGCTTTTTACTCTTCTTTAGGTTTATTTGTAATTTTAGCTTGTATAATAAAATCAGCTATGCCACGATTTCAGTCAACTTCATGTTTTCTTTTTCATGTTTTCCTTTTTTTATAATTCCATTACATACTTTAAATTTTTATGGCAGTTCTTATCCAAATATCTCTTGGGAAAAGAATGGAAATTTGTGGGCAAGACATTAGGACTGGAAGATGCAGAACTAGATCACATCGTTCATGATTATACAGGGACGCAAGAACGCATTTATGAAATGTTGGTGCTTTGGAAACGCAAACATGGAAAGGAAGCTACCCACGCAAAGCTGATTAAGTCTTTGGAAGAAACCGGAAGAAAAGACTTGGCAGAAAGTGTACTAAACCGCAAAGGCATGTAATTTGCATTTTATCATCAATGTGTGAAATACTTTCAGCTATCCATTATGTTTAGTTGGAACATAGCAATAGATTTAAAAATATGTTCCTTTTGACCCCAACTGTGAGCTACTATTCTAAATATTGAATCATACTATACAATGGTGAGTTTTATGCTTCACTTGTAAAAGAAGGCTTTTAGGAAGTGATTCATTGGAACTACAAACGGAATAAATTGCATCAGGCCATCCTACTCAACTTTATGTTTTTAACTTTGAATGTGGGTAGATTCTTTTACAAAAATGTATCATTGCGAACAAATAGATATTTTTGTAAAAATCAAACTCATAAAACAACATCTCAAGTGAAATTTGTATATCCCATACTTGCTATGATATTACGTTAAATATTTAATTTAATTTGTCTTTTGTCATTTAATATAACCTGAGGTTAAACGAAATCAGATT
Source organism: Holothuria leucospilota (assembly GCA_029531755.1). Taxonomy (NCBI): domain Eukaryota; kingdom Metazoa; phylum Echinodermata; class Holothuroidea; order Aspidochirotida; family Holothuriidae; genus Holothuria; species Holothuria leucospilota. Next base: position 941,398 of record CM055970.1, read on the forward strand.
ATACAACACTTGGAAACACCATGGCACTAGAGAATGATTATTTGATAAGTCTCATGAACTTCTGATACCAAAACGCAAAAATTCACAGCGGTTGAGCTTTACTTTGTAAATTTTCAATTGAATATACATGTAAAGCTCGTATTCGCTTATTTATTTGAAGTTATTCTATGTTCATGCAAAACAAAGATTTTAAAACACCTTTCAAAAATTGCCCGCTAGTCCCCTATTCTGCAATGGCCTAGATAGCCCATTCTTTGTTTTACTTTTTATATCATACATACAATATACTACTGATTTCGTTACGTTTCTATTAACAATTTTTTTTCTTTCAATTAAACTCAAATAACAGACCTAGAAGACTCGCAAGAGAACCTGGGATAAGATGCTGTGAAGCCAAAAATTCTTTACTATTTCTTCGAATGTTTACATTCGAGATCTTCATCTTGAATATTCACACTTGGAAAGATATTTTAAGATTAACCATTTCATGGATGTTGTGAATTTTAAGCAGTTGCAGCCCCGTGAAATCAGCCAGTACAGGAATCTTTTCCCATTGCTCATAAGGAGACAGGTCCTTTACCATTCAAGATTTTGATTCTGCAGCTGCTGCTCTAATGTCGTCAGTAAACAATACTGCGAGATTCCTTAAAAACGTTTTCGTGACTTCAAGTAGCCTTAAGCTGTACGTTTATGCACCAACGTGATTGTTATGCAATGCATATTGTTTTATGTGAACCACCTTTTACTGACATTTTATGACGCTGGGATAATAACATCAATTGACACGTTTGATTGAACATCATGTCTTTTTTTTTAATGACAACATTTTACAAAACTTTGTTGAGACGTGTCTTCCTCCAGTATTATTTCCTAAATGTTGCAGTAAGGATTACATTTTTTCTATGACACTTGTCACCTTTCATTAATTCAACAATTCCGGTATAACATTGCATGAAACTGAAAATGTAGAGACTTTGGTTATTTACTTATTATTCAATCGGTAGTATGCCGAAGAAGCACCGAGATGAGCTAGAACGTGTTCGTAAGTCAGCTGAACGCTGTATTGGTTTTAGCCTTCCATCACTCGCACTCATATATGAAGAATGCCTAATTAAGAAAATAGATAGCATAAGAAAAGACGACACACACACCCCTTTCACAGTTTAGTCTCTTTTTAAACCAGATCCGGGTATTAGATTACTAGGTGCCTCTTACCAGAACATCAAAGGTTCGTGTGGTGAATTTCTTTTCCTTTTCCCGTACAGGATAATTAACATGCTATTGTGTCCAATTTTCTAAAGGTGATTACGATCTGTCCATCAGGTGTGAAATATTCTTTTGATATCATCTTTCCTACTTTCGGCTTTTCTTTTATTTTACATTTATTTCTATCTAGCACTCTATATTGATGCTTATATTGTGTCGATTATCTTTGCTTTTATGTTTTTAAAATCTGTTTTGTTAATCTTTATTTTCTGTTGTACCGTAGATATTACTGTTTGCTTTTATGTGTTTCCTGTTGTTTTACTGTTTTATCCTATTTGTGGGTATCGTTCGCCTTTTTGACAATATGTTTTTACTGTCTTATGTGTTTTTTTATAGACACACTGTCGTACAGGAATATCATTTATTCCGTTTTTTACCTCGAAACTAAGAACCCCCAAGAAACATTTATCTTAATCTATCGTAATAAATTGCTGACTGTTACGTATAAAAGTATGCTGCGTGAATTGAAGCTTTATGACTGTTTATATTTTCATTGAAGGAACCAAGTGTACCCATATGCTTCCAGCGAAAACATTTATTAAGTAACGTACACTCATACACTAGTGGCGTATATACTACTCTAGATTGTGGCACTACATAAGAACGTTTTTTCTTTGGTGCTGTGTTAGGGTCACTTAAAAAAGGACGTATCTGAGCTTGAATCAGGGTTTGATCTGTCAAGGGGAAAGGGGTTATTAATTAACCTAAGCATTCTGGTGAAATTTAGATTGAAATCAGATTTTTGGCTTTGGAGGTATATTCAAATGCAGTTGCCACATTTTGAGCCCAGTTGACCTTGATGCAAGCAACTAGTGTGTGAGCATAATCTAAAGTAATACGTAACTGGCTGAGCATCCATATAACGGAGCTCCTTAAATTCTATATTTGTTTTTCTTGTGGAACACAGTAAGCCCACTAGTCCTCATGTTCTTACTCGCTTCTTTTGAATATGCATGCTATGCATGCATGGAAATTTCTACGTTTTAAACTTCCCAGTATTGAAACATAATCTAATATCTCTATCAAAGTCTAGGTCGATAAACAAGATTTATATGTACAGAAAGCAAAGCATTGCTTACTAAAGTGAGGAGATTATGTAAGCCCCACTTGCTTCAAACTCACTTTAGGTCACAAATGCAATAGGTTAATTTTCTTATAATTCTAGAACTACACCTTGGAACTCGTAGAAAATTTCCCCAGAATGATATTAAGGTTTAGTTTCCTTCGTAGAATTTTATAATAATTTTGTGCTCTAACTTAAAGGGGGGGCCCCAATTCCGTGTCACATAGTTGTTGTTTACATTTACATTTTAAAAAGTATTTGTCATTAATATTTTTACACATTTTTTAACATGCTACGAACTAGATACGAACTTCCTCTAGTAATGAATATATGCTGGTTCTTATTCTTATGGTCAATGTATATTGGTGTGATAGTTTTACGACGTTTACGATGTTCTTCTACATTTACTTTAAAAGTCTGACTTCTTGGTGTCTATCTTATGCAGAAAATTAGGTTAACTTTTACTCCCTCGTTCGTCAATGAGCTGTTTTTAGGACAAATTCTATACAAATCTGGGGTGTTTGGTCCTGATATGGAACTTGATATTCTTATTATTCGTCCTGTGCACAATATTACCATAAAATTTTTGTGGTAATATGTGCATAATGGCATGTTCCGGTTTTTTTTTTTTGCCCCCATTTTGCTCAAGTACCATTTTACCGACGTACAGAGTTTTTAGGGGCAAAAGGTTACTTTTTTGATTCTCTGTCTATTTTGTCCAACTCCATCAACTATGATAATAATTTATTTTCATCATTATTTTAGATATCTCATGATTTTTTAACCTTTTCTTAGGAAATTTTTTGGTGTTTATTGTCACGAAGACAAATAATAGTCTTAAATTCTTAGTTGTGATTAACAATGTTTTGTTTGTAGTCTATGCCATAATAAGCACCTGATATCTCGAGTCGCGCATTGACAGATAAAAGTGGAGAACAGGAACTCCACGTTACGGTTAACGTCGTAATCTCTTGGTATAAAGGACAAAATTGTATAGCCCTTATGGGCGCCAAAGTTATTGTAGTGGAAACAGTTGGGTTTGAAGAGGTTTGTTCTTCCCTATCTCCAGGTCAGATTTAGATCATCTACGTTGCTGCTACTGCACTTACGTTTTAGCTCTGAGAGGGCGAGGTTACTTTTACTTCGAGAGGTGCACCCAAAATTTCTGTTTTTTTTTTTTTTTTTTGGCGAAGTTCTGTTTAACTATGTTTGAGGCGGGGTAGACCAGTCGTTGCTAAGAACGTTCTGTTAGAGTTGACCACAGTACATTTTTGCAACCGCCGTGTTCCCTGTGCACGTATGCTGTGGTACTACTGGCAAGAGACCTGTAGAAAGGGGTGCATTTTTGTGTGATGTTTATATTCTTACTGACGTTTAACTGATGGAGCGAAGCCTCGGACTGGTCACCACACCTACCTAACTAATGTGTGTGTACGTGTGTTTATTCGTGCAGTATGCCGCCATCAAAGATGGCTTTTGGGGATGGCTGGACGTTCTGGTCGATTATGTAACATTTGACGGCATCGCAACTAGGTTTAAGATGTTCTATTCTCGAGTCTGAGCCTCGTGCTGCCCGACGTACTACCCGTTGACGATCCGCGACTCTGCTGAAGGATCCCTTTCGTGATTAATCTACTCAGCGTCTAACCACGTGACTTAATTCATAGTTTATTTGTGTGCCTACTCGAACTGAACTGATTTGGTGGGGTGGAAATTCTGATACACAGAGCAATACCGTATAGCAGCAAGGTCTTACCTATGCTATAGCCTATAGGAAGTGTGCTTATTGAAGTTATTTAAAGTAATCGAAAGCGAAGTACAATCTTACATACCTCAGTCTAGTACCGTACAGTGGGATGAGGCAGTTCTGTGATTTAGTTTCTTAAATTTAGTTTTAATGTTTAATCTAGTTTTTGGATCCCAGAATAAGGTGTTAACTCCTAAAAGAGTTCTTCGTTTGTAAAAAGGGGACTGCCAGTCAATTTGGTTTGCCTGTATATATTCAATATTATATATATATATAATATATTATATATATATAATTGTTATATATATAGACTATATATATATATATATATATATATATATATATATATATATATATAACGCTAATATCCCGACCTTAAGGGGAAAATTGTTTTAATATCTGCTTGTACATAGGGCGAAAAAAAAGATAATACAACATAACATTAAAAAATAAATTCGCCCTAACGTCTAAAAATATGAAATTAAACGATTATTTCAATGGCCCAGCCAACCGTTTCGTTGTTAACAGCTAGGTGTGCCGTAAATTTGACAACTTTGAAAGTAATCGGCATCTAGTATGTAAATCCTAAAGAGGGCGCCCTCCTGTAAGTTTACGTTCTATTCCTATAAGAAAAAAGTGTGTGGAAACGTTAAGGCGAAACTTATATTTCATCCCGAAAAATTTTTTTTCCCCTTAAGGTCGATCTTTTCAACAACAACTTTCCCCCTAAGTGCCGAAATTAAGAGAAATATATATGTGTGTATATTATATATATATATATAGATATATATACTTATATGATATAATATGATGTATATATATATATGTGTGTATATCATATATATATAATAAATATATACTATATACTATATATGATATCATATATATATATATATATATATGTAACTCATGTAGTATTTGTCATGGTTATAATTAACCTAATCATTTTTACTTTAGTTTTTCTTAGTTTTTACTTTTCCGGAAGTTACAAGTCCGTCATCTGCAGAAAACTTGTATATTATGCTTCATACCCTTCGTTAGTCATAAGTGACGTCGTACTGAAGAATTCTGAGTAAATCTTTACTATGCACTACTGGAGGTCACTAGTTCATTGCTCTCGTGGAATTTGGCGCTCTCAGCTTTGTCGTGTGTTTACAATTGGTTTCAAGATAACTGTCTAGTTACTAAGTGTTTGTTAGACTGTGTGTACAGCAGGTCAAACTGTTCACAGTAACATTGTGGTTGTACATTTTATGAATGGACAGGTGTCTGCTTACCATTTTAAGGACAAGTCCGTATGATCGTCACAATAGTGGATGTAAGTTCTTAAGAGGAATTCCGTGTGTGTAACCTTGGTCTTTTAGATTCTTCATTTTCTTGGAATATAGTCCCAGGAAGTTGGTGGGCGTTTAGAGATGAAATGGTTTAACCTATGTTAGCTAGAAAGAGTACCTCTGGGTGTGTTCCTTCCGGGCCCCTTAATTTGGGTAATCCTAAGATATCGCTTAGCTGTCCCGAAATTAAATAAAAGGATGGAGCCCAAAACTTGTAGTAAGACCAGAATTTCAGACAGAGAAGGACAGCCAGGAGATCAGAGGTGCAGGAGAGAGAACGGAGGCCTAGAGAAAAACGTTGTCGTTGTTACTACATAGCACTTATTGGTTTCTTATCAAAGTTATTTGCTTCAATTGTAAGACCAGAGCCAGTTAGAATTTATCTCTGCTTCATCTTCAACTGGGTAGGAGCATGGGAGAGATTTTCCTACTATTTATTCTGAATTAATTGTAAGTTGATGTGTTCATGATACCGTACTGTTCCGAAGGCCGTCACTGTCGGAAGAGGGAAAAGAACTTGTATCCTGTTTTATTTCACGCGTGTTAATGAAGCAAGCGGTCTTACAACGCAACTGTTCGAGAAGTAAACCCTGAGTATGATTGTGAAGTAGTCTAATCACTTTGTTCATCAGTCCGTTAAATTAATATTTTCAAAGAAGTAGTTCTCGCCGTTACGAATTTCCTGGACGTTTGACTTTCGTATGTTTCACTGCTGTTCGTGGAGACTTACTGTGGTTATGTCGTTTGGGATTGTGTTACATTCGATTGGACCTCTTGGGATTAAGGGCCATCGTGTGGACTGTTTTCAAGGGTACCAAACAGAATTGTACAGTAATGTCTAAATATTTCAGTTTGATTTGGGATGCCAACCGTACCCGGCAAGGTCGACTTTTTTTTCAAGACTCCACTGAGATCCTGAGAAGCCAGCGCCCAATCATCGTAAGTGACAGACCACACCCTAAAGTATTAATTAATGCCGGCTTATGTTTAATCCGTATTCTTTCGTTTTAAGTATGCTCAATCTTGAAATTAATACTCTTTAACTAAAGACCTCAGTGTCAGTTAACATGCGTTGTGTTAAAGAGTCCCATAATACAATGCTAGTTTAGTTATACTCTATTTGAATTGTGTTGGTGTAATTTATGCAATTGAGACTTCGCTCGGTTGTTTGATGTTGGTGCTTTTACATTATTTTTGTTGATCCGACTGCGGTATGCATTGCGGGCCGGATTTCCACAGATCCAGCTCTAGTCTAGGAACCCGTGTAAATTTGCGGATCACCCTCTGTCACTAATTGGTTGTAGCAGAGGTTTGACATATCGAACATTGTGAAAGGGTGTGGTTTTGTTAAAGTCAAGAGAAGCCCTTTCGCAAGTTCATATAACCAGCCTTCTCGTCGTAAATCGACATTTTAAATCTTGTCTCGACCAGAGGTGGGCTACAGAACTGGCGCCCGAATATTAGGACTTTAGAAATTTATTTCGGTTGAATGTAAAGCACCCTTAGCGAGTATCAACAATATCTTGCACATTTTTGTTTAATTTCCCCCCACCCCCCCCCCCCCCCACCCCCCCCCCCCCCCACCCCCCCCCCCCCCCACCCCCCCCCCCCCCCACCCCCCCCCCCCCCCACCCCCCCCCCCCCCCACCCCCCCCCCCCCCCACCCCCCCCCCCCCCCACCCCCCCCCCCCCCCACCCCCCCCCCCCCCCACCCCCCCCCCCCCCCACCCCCCCCCCCCCCCACCCCCCCCCCCCCCCACCCCCCCCCCCCCCCACCCCCCCCCCCCCCCACCCCCCCCCCCCCCCACCCCCCCCCCCCCCCACCCCCCCCCCCCCCCACCCCCCCCCCCCCCCACCCCCCCCCCCCCCCACCCCCCCCCCCCCCCACCCCCCCCCCCCCCCACCCCCCCCCCCCCCCACCCCCCCCCCCCCCCACCCCCCCCCCCCCCCACCCCCCCCCCACGTATGGTAGGAATTGAGCGTTATGTATATTATTAATAATATAGTAGTTATATTAATATTAAGACATCTTAGGACCGGGTAAAAGAGGTCTGTAGAAACCGTATTCCTATATACGCATACATTGCTGTTTCAATACACTAGTGTGCAATCAATCGGGAGTGCTATATAGTGAATGCACTATAAAGCTGCTACTGGTGCGTCAACAAGCCCAGTGAAGAGAACTGTTTCTCTTAAGTATACTGAAATTCAGAAGGTATCTGTTCTGGTGTCTGCACTTTGACAATAGCTCGGACCTTTAGTTTAGGGAACAGAGATTTGGTCTCAAAAGGATGAAGTACTTCTGTGCAAGGTATAAGTTGTAACGCTTTGTTGCTGTTTTGTAAGGGGCGGCTTTTGCAATGATGGACCATTTAATTGTGAGGTCTTTGTTTCCTTTCTTTAGCTCCCAGATATGCTTGCTTAGTTCAGTTGAGTTTTTCTTGCTTTCGTTATTAAATGAGGTTTTGTGGTTGTTGTATCTCTGCTTGAATTCATTAGCCGTAAGCCCAATGTATGACTCTGCTTTGTTGTCACTTATGACTTCTGCCTCTTCTATTCAAGGATCGAGCACTCTGGGTAGAAATATCTCAACCGTTCTCTCTCTCTCTCTCTCTCTCTCTCTCTCTCTCTCTCTCTCTCTCTCTCTCTCTCTCATCTCTCTCTCTCTCGAATCTCTCTCGAATCTCTCTCTCGAATCTCTCTCTCGAATCTCTCTCTCTCTCTCTCTCTCTCTCTCTCTCTCTCTCTCTCTCTCTCTCACGCTCTCTCTCATCTCCCATCTCCCATCTCCCATCTCTCTCTCTCTCTCTCTCTCTCTCTCTCTCTCTCTCTCTCTCTCTCTCTCTCTCTCTCTCTCTCTCTCTCTCTCTCTGCTCTCTCTCTCGTCTCTCTCTCTCTCTCTCTCTCTCTCTCTCTCTCTCTCTCTCTCTCTCTCTCTCTCTCTCTCTCTCTCTCTCTCTCTCTCTATATATATATATATATATATATATATATATATATATATATATATATATCAGGAAAAAAGACAACAGGGTGACGCCTTCATATCATCCAGTATAGGAGAAACAAGCAATATATTTAGAGCTGGCTCGCTCTTCGTCAGTTGCGGACGACAAAATGATAAAAGCTAAACTTGTGTCAGGCCCGAAAAGTTCTAGTGAAGAAAACGGATAACAAAATAGCGAAAAGGATTACAAGCAGATTACACTCGTAGATAATAGGCCTAATGAGATTACAATTGGATTACATGGAAATTACATTTGTTGTACCCAGGAGTAGTTACTCAAAATCGATAAATCTCTATTTAACCCTGTTATATGTGACTTAAGCTTAAGAATAGTTCTTAGTTCATACTGTTTGCGTTTGTCAGCTGAAGGAAAATTACCTGCTAGTAAAAGAAATCGTAAGTCGGATACAGAGTGGTTCGGTAAGTTAAAGTGAGCTCCTACAGGAAAGCCTGTTTTGTTGTATCTAATGGAGTGTTTATGGTTATTAAATCTCAGCCGAAATCTATCACCAGTCTCTCCCACGTAGGCAACTTCAGGGCATTTAACACAAGAAAGGTAATACACCACATTAGATGAATCACAGTTAAAAGGGCCGGGAGTAAGGTTAACTCCAGACGAGTTATCAGTAAAATGAGTGGAACTGTCTATAAGTGTAAGGTGATATTTAAACTTTTGTTAAACGACCGCTTAGGGGCCAACTGGTGAGTTGCTATTCCTTATTACAGGTTGTTTCCTTCCTACGGGTTGTTATCACAGTTTTGTTCCCTTACCAGATTGAAATGGCTGAAAGAGTGGGATACAGAGACCGTATAGGTACCATTCAAAAAAGAAAAACGAATGAAACATGCGTATTGTATTGAAGTAACATTCATTTTAGTAAATACCATAATTCTGACAGTCATTGAGACTTCCTTTTTCACCGGTTGCTCTGCTTGATTTATGTCGTTAGGCTGGTCCTGCTGTAAAATGAGATAAAAGATAGCGTGACTATGTAGGCTAAATACGGTTTTACCAATAATTGGCAAGAGGAATGACTGCACAATTGTAATATAACGTTTTCCACTCAAAAGGAATGATCAAGTATCTTGGTGTCCGGTATTTACCGTGAAGATCAAGTCTTGTTGGTCTCGTGCTAATATGGCGGTCTCATTAGTAAATGGGTCTCTTGGCTTACGTCTTTTCAATTAGACTAACTAAAAGTTTTGCACACATGATGTTTCACATTTATCGTCTTTGTGCAAGCAATCACAAACTGCCTGAAACAGTACTAACTGTATGTCAGAATATCATTTCCAACCTGTGGGGTGGTTCTCATATACATTTCACTTGACATGGCTGTTCCCTTGAGATGCAATAAATTAACATATAACACCCAAGAGACGAACGAACGAATATTTTGCAATTCATTATTTGGAAAATAAATGATGATAGCATTTACCAGTCACAAAATATTTTTAAGGAAATGAAGAGGATGGGCTGATTTTAAGGTCATACATGAACAGATGTCACCTGGTAAGTATAATTTAAGTTTTAGAGCTTATTTGCACCAATTGTTTCCATTCTGAAGGTTAATTCTACGGAAACACTGAAGACGTTTTACCTACATAACTCTTTGTGTAGGTTATCGGACATTAGCAAATATTGCAACCTGCATAAAACAAAGAACTAAAAAGAGTATCGGTCTTTGGGGAGGGGGAGAGAAGGACTTTCCTTGCTTTGTTTATAAAGTTTAGAGCTAAAAATAAAATAAAATTATAATTAATTCATTTTGAGTCTTCCCTCTGCCGCTTTTGCTTTCTCCGCATCTTCTCCTACTGGCCGATTGACTACTGCGGCATTTCCGTTTCGTATTACGCACGCCAGTGTCTTAAAATCAAGATTCTTCGTATGCTTACTCTCCCCTGAGCTAAGTTTAGGTAGTGCTGCTACTGAAACTCTGCGCATGGCAGATGCACATTCTCCGAGTACTAAAATATCTCTCCAGTCTTTCGGATACACAGTGATAATCCTTAGGTCCTTGGTTCTTAAATGGCGGCCGCGAGGCCATCTAATCCGGCCCGCGAAGATATTGAGGTCTAAAACAAAATAAATGAGGTTGGAAAAAATACACCTGCAATTATCACGTATCTTTTCGAGATATATTTTTGTGTGGAAGACTCGCGTTTGTTACTTAAAATAAATCGTATTTAAATAAATAACAGGCGCGGAATCAGGGGGCGCACTCGCCGCACGCCCCCTTTTTTCGATGACCAACCATTTGTTGACCAACGATTTTTTAACTCTGAAAAAATGAGCAAATAGATATGGAAAATATGCATCTTAGATGCTGGAAAATCGCATCTAAGCGCATCTAGAATTCAAATTTTCTTAGGGGGAGGACCCAAACCCCCTGCCGTGGCTTCGCGCCTTCGGCGTTTGCTCGTCGGCCTTCGGCCGACAGTTTGTGCGCCCCCCCCCCTTTCTCAAAATCCTGGATCCGCGCCTGACTCAAATGTGCCGAAAACTACATTTTTCGGCGTTCTTCGGACGTACCTGTTATTATATCATTTATTTCACTATTTCTTATAAAGGACAGCGTCGGTCCAGTTACTGTTCCAAAGCTATATGCAATCAGGAACGCTGTTAGGGGGTCTCTGTCACGGAGAATGTGAGACAAATTCCCTAGTCACACCCTTCACGTCAACTTTGGCAATAGCAAAAGGGTTCATTGTATTTAAAGAAGCGTCGGCTATGCTTGGCAGTGAGCCAGGCATAGTTTGCGTATCAAAAGAATTAGGATCCTTAGTAATGTTAGGCAATAACCAAGGAGATTATAGCTACTGTACAGGGATACCTAGGGCTGAGGTGAATAAAGGAAGAGAAAGCGTGAAGAAGGAAAAACAGGTGAAAAAACAGCTTGAGCAAAAGGTGGTCTTTGTATACTAGGGTGTACGTAGAAGACTCTCAAGTGCAATGAGAGAAGACTTATTTGCTGCTACAAAGAGCAGTAAGTTCTCTTTGCTAAAGAGAGCAGTGATGTTCAACAGTCGGCTAAAGAGAGTCACAAGAACCGTTATTATTATCGTTGCCTGTTCTACCCCCCCCCCCCCATCATCAAATCCTGGAGGCCCCACTGCTAGGCTGGAAAACAAAATGTCCGGTTATTGAACTGCGAGTACTCCATGGTCATATTTGGTCCGAAGGAAAAGTTGTCTTTAACTAGTTCTATGACTCATTTTTCTGAGGGTTGGACAAACTCACTATGATGCATTAATTGGCACCAAGTTCATCGATACTGAACACTTGTAGCACTGACTGACTCTGATTTAAAGAGAAGGGCCACAATAGAAAAATAAATGATTATGTTAAGTTATTAATTATGTTAACTATGTTGGGCATATGGTAATAGAAAACAAGTATTGAGCTGATGCACTCTTGGTGTTGTCGGTCGTTTGCAGAGCATAAGTTAGTATAAGGTAGTAAAGTCAGGTAAATAAAGTGTTCAGAAAGTTGAAAAGTTTGTTTCATTTTCCTATACAATTATGTACATTTGGTCTCGGTCTCGGACCTTGTTGGTCTCGATCTCGGTCTCGAATTCTGCTCGTAGTCTCGGTCTTGGTCTTGGTCTCGACACCCACTGGTCTCGGTCTTGGTCTCGGTCTCGGATATGCTGTTCTCGACTACAACACTGCCAAGAAGTACTAAACGTCTAAGCTGTAACATACGGAGATATTTTTTTCCTGTCAGTTGTCTGTAGTTCATTTTGGTATATTGTCATATCATGATGTATATCAATAAAAATTGTACTAACGTACAGACTTATTTATAGCCTTTCATAGTCTAATCATAGTTTTTCGGTCTTTCCTCCAGTTCTGCATTTGCCCATCATACTTTGTAACATTTGCGTGGTTATGAATATTTCAACGGAAGGCTTTAGACAATTTGCTTTTAGGTATCTAGCTTTAATTTTATTCCCTTTTTTGAGTCGTACTACTTAATTGGATCATGCAGCTGACTGGGCTTTATTATCTCTCTTCTAATGACAGAGCTTTACTGACAATCTATATCTGTGTGTTTGGGGTTTTGCAAGTGACTAATTTTATAACCTATAGTTGAAATGAAATCCTGTGGATTGAGAATCATTCCTACTTTCATCCTGCTTCGGGTTTAAATTGAAAAAGAGCTACATTAGGTGCATAAATTCTCTCCTGATTTGAAACTCCCAGGCCTGGTGTGCACATGATAGTCAAAATCTTTCACTCTGTATGCAAAAGACGTGACACTCACTTCACCCACAACCACTACGCAAACAAAAAATCACTTCCCTCTTTATACCTGTGAGTCCAGTTTGTGTAAAATAAATTTGACTTGCTATATGGTTATTGCTTTGAGATGCGATTAATTCCACCGGGCCCTTAAACTGCCAAGATGGTCTACTCTTTTGAAGAATATACAAATTGCTGCGCTAATTGGATAAGGCAGTGACTGATGTTTTCACTAGCAGTTTCATAGGTACTGCAACCAAAGCATATAGTTACTAACAGCCCATTTTTGTATGCAATCACTACAAGCCTTATAGGTTCTGCACTCAATGTGTATGGGTGATTACTGACCCTCGACATACTTTAACTTTTACTGGGCCTCTTAAAAATTAAATGACCGAGCATTCTCTTTCGACTTCTCGGCGTTTTAAACCCAGTGAAGTGAAAATCCTGTCTTCTTATGATGTTGCCTAGGCCTGTGAAATTGTATCCTGTCCCGTTTGTGTCTCTTTATTTGAGCGCAAGTTGTAAGATTCAGTTGACAAAAAATGTATGACAACTCATATTTTGCTTAGAGGCCCAGGCTTTTGAAAAACTAAGTTTAATTTCTGCAAGCCCAGGCAAACTTTTCTTTCGGTCTTATTATAAAAATCAGCAGCGGCGTAGGAAGATATTTGATATTGGGGGAGGGGGTGGGGGCAGACCAGATGTGACTTCTCGACCTTGAATCCCCTTCCCACACTAAAACACATTTGCTCAATGTGATTCTTCCGATTTTAATTTGAGCAAAATAAAAATATTCAAAGCAAAAGGAAACAGAAACAACTCCATGCAGGAGTGATTTTTTGTTTAGGAGGCTCTGGAGGACTGGAGATTTTGTGGGGGTGACTCCCGTTTACTATCTAAGCGGAGCGCCACCATAGGTTGGCGCGGAGCGTACCAAGAAAATTTTAGATTTGAATACGTCCCAGATCGCCGGAAATGGCACTTGTCAGGCTTGAAAGCATCCATCAAGATGTGCAATTTTTGTGAAAAAATCTAAAGCTTGATTTGATTTTTTTTTTATAAAACACGTTTCTGTGAGGACAGATAAGTTGAGCTGGCCTGGACTTGGGGTCCGAGGATTGGAAGTTTGAACCCCATTTACTATCTAAGCAAAGCGCCACCATAGGTTTGCGTGGACGGAGCGTGCCGAGAAAATCTGAGATTTTAGTACATCCCAAATCACCGGAAGTGGCCCTTGCCAGGATTTTTGAAGCCATCAAGATGTGTCCTTGTTGTGCAAATTTTGTAAAGTTTGATTTGAATTTAACACTTTAAGTCTGTTACAATCTATCCGACTTCATTCAAAATTGTTCAGCGTTGAGTTATCCCCCATGGATTTCAGTGGATTAGTTGGAACTGAGATTTTCTACAGCCAGAGTCTGTTAACTTATTAAGTTGAGTAGAGGTAGCCCAACGATTTGCCCGGCGAACGGCCAACGACCCGAAACTCCGACAGCCCCAATGCCGTCGAGTATTGGTGAGGTGGGATTTGAAGAAAGCCTGTGTACTAGCCTCCATTTCATTCGGGTCATATATTGCATAAAATTTGTATATACTAGAGAAGCTAAGTGTTTTTTTCCGGAATCTAAACTGTAAAACTGTAAACCGCGCGAAGCGCTCGAAAATTTCTCGGGTCATTTTTCACAAAAAACATAGGCCTATGTAATTATTAAAAACAATAAGAAAGAAAAGCTGTAGGGGTTCTAGACCGTATAGGAGGAGATAATATGCATTGTATCGAAACTACCTTGACTATCCGATGAAATATCCAAATATTGCTCGGTAAGTCCTTCACCAACTGGCCGTACCGCATGACACACAAGAGAACAGTAGCTAGGCTTTGCAATATGGGATGAAATTTACGACCTCTACATAAACTGTGTACTTTTCCTACGTGTTATGGTAAGGGGGAAAGGACTTGCGCTATCTAGTGATGTAGAATGAAACTATTGATGAAACCAGAATATCTCTCCTGCGCGCGTAGCGCGCCGAAAATTTTTGGTTTTTATTAGAGAAATTGTCCTCTTAAGAGCAAAAATGGGTAAAACGAAACTGTAAACTGTCGCAATTATTGGGGGGCCAAAATGACATTTGGCCCCCCAAACATATTGGGGGGCCATGGCCCCCTTGCCCCCCCCCGGTTCCTACGCCACTGAGCAGTGACACTCAGAAACACTTTTGTATGATATTGATTAGGAAAATTGGAATTCTTTTCTCTTTGAGTATCATTAATTCTCTTTTACTGTGTCTCATAAACCAGGGGTGGCCGCACAGAAACGTTGATAGTGACAGTCTTGATAGCGCTAACAACTCTCTATCAAACCTGCTACTATCAGCAGGTGAAAAACGACCGCACAGAAGACGCTGATAGAGGTGCTCTCTAATCAGGCGCTGATGGGCTCATTAACATATTACAGATCGGTGATTTCCCAATTATTTTGGCTTGTAATCGCTATTTGGAGTGTTTTATTCAGGTATGCTACCTCAAATACAGGGAGAAACAGGTAGAATTTGTCCATAGAACGCGTCACTATTAGACCTACATTTGATGCACATCCTTCGTGTTGTTAAAAGCCAAGTATTTGCATCCTCGGCTCTTGTGAATTTAGACAATGTGTGAGGTTGTGCGTTATGTATTACTATGTAAAGGTACTAAATTTAGGACGAACAAATTCCAACTGATGGCCGTAGCCTCTGGGGGCCAGAGGAAAGTTGCCCCCTGAGATTTCCAAATCGTAAATAAAAGTTGACCTTCTTGACAAAAAATACGTAAATTGCTAAAACCTTCGCTGTCCAAATTGTGATTTCTAGGACCCCCGCCAAACCTGGGAAATTGTATAATTAAGTTTCCTTTTCCCCAATTTTTCACCGGGGTCCCCCGCCGTGGATGTGTTCTTAATGCGGGTTTCTCTTGACGAATAAACCATAGTGTTCCTCCTACAAGATACACAGCTTGAACTTACCCTCACCAGCATATACGATGGCGAGAGATAAAGTAGCATATGGTTACCTTTAATCATTAGCTAAACCTAATGAGCTGGTAAAGAAACTGAATATAAAAGGCACAAGCAGAGGCCGAAAACTTATTTTGAAACACAGCTAAATCTTATAAATGTCCTATTGCGTCACTTCAAGTATCTTTCGTGATGTGTTAGACTGAAAAAATATTGCATATTCAAAGTAAACCAAGGAGTTATTCTATACGGGGTTTTTACAACTCAGAAACTAGTGCAATATGATCCTTAAAAAGCCATTCATGAAATAGGATTCCCGTGTACACTCATTCAAATTGGGGTGACTGCATTTTTCCTTTAAATAAAATCTAATTTTTCTTCTTGAAATCTAAATTTGTTACAGAATACCTTAGCATGAAATCTAAAAGGTACGAATGCTTAGGTGCAAATTTTAAGGTCTAAAACGTGTCATTTGCCCCATCTGGGACATATTGGACCGAAAATTTCCTTACAGTCCTACGCTATGGCTACTCGCCAACCGTTGGTGGATCGCCCAGTGACCGCACTAAGAGCGCTAGGAAGCAGCCCGCACCGGGTACCAGCCTTTTAGAGGTGTCATGCCACCGTCGAAAAATTCAGTAAATAATTAAAATTTCAGATAATGTCTTTACTAAAGATAGCACCACTTTGTAAATCTAGGAAAACTTAGAATACGAAAACTTTCACAGAGTAGAGGTGTCATCTCTGCTCTGAGGCAACATCCCCTCCAATTACGCCCTAACAAAAGAGAAACAAATCACTAAAAGGCTGATTTCGGAACACAAAATCAATTCAACGCTTAAATGAAGCTTGAATAAAGATTGCACCACTTTGCATTCAAGCCACCTCACAAAAGTTGGAATTTTGCAAAGCCCAGTCAGTCTGCAGCCACCTCCCCCCCCCCCGACTATGACAACTTACCCAGTTTAGTTGGGGGACAATTTCCCTCTGATGTCCATTGCTACTAAGCCTTTATCGCACAAACATATTTGTAACTCAAGGTACCGTTTTTCTAATTCAATTCCTACAATATCGAAAAGGTGAAGAAAAATTGTTTGAAAGTCGTGTTATAAGCCACCTCATTCACTATTTTTCTTTTAGGTTTGCATATCTTTGCCTTTTCGGATCGTTCCGTCATCTACGAAGTCGATGTCGACCGCTGTGCTCTACATTTTCTTCCATTAGGAATTAAATTTTGTGCTATCAAAGTCACTATCGAAGCCTTGGTCACTGTTAGTGAGTTGATATAACATTACCAGTAGTGATAGTTTCTGTGCGGCCTTTTACTGATAGCCTATCAGCGCTGGTAGCTAATTCCCCTATCAGTAAGCTTCTGTGCGCCCACAATTTTTTTTATCAGCGCTGTTAGTGGTGTTGATAGCGCTATCAACGCTTCTTTGCGGCCACCCCAGAAAGCCTAAAAGGCTTAGTCATTCCTTGCCGAAAGGGGATGCTTTTTTGCAATGAGGTTTAGCCCTCATATTTGTCCTTCTCGAGATATTATTTTCACCATGTTTTTACAATTTGACCTCTGTTGACCTCACACATGACGCTTAACCTCCGCCAAAATTGAATAACAAAAATGAAATGTGTTAGAAACCGAGCCCTTTTTACAGTACCATCCACAAATTCGTTAAAAGTCAGGGGTGGCCGCACAGAAGCGTTGATAGCGCTACCAACACCACTAATAGCGCTGATAGAAAATTTTGGGCGCACAGAAGCTTACTGATAGAGGGATTGGCTATCAGCGCTGATAGGCTATCAGTGAAAGGCCGCACAGAAACTATCACTACTTGTGATGTTATATCAACTCACTGACAGTGATCAAGGCACCGATAGTGACTTTGATAGCACCATGTTTAATTCCTAATGGAGGAAAATGTAACGCACAGTGGTCGACATCGACTTAGTAAATGACGGAACGATCCGAAAAGGCAAAGATATGCAAACCTATAAAACAGAAGTAGTGGATGCGGTTGCTTATAACGCGAATAGAAAAAACGGTACTTTGAGTTACAAATATGCTTCTGTGATAAAGGCTTAGTAGCAAGAGACATCAATGGGAAATTGTCCCCAACTAAACTGAGCAATTTGCAGCAGTCTTAGGGGAAAGTGGCTGCAGACTGACTGACTGGGCTTTGCCAACGTCCCACTTTTTGTGAGGTGGCTTGTGTTACAACCGATAACGTAAAAATCAACCGATAATTTAAAAACGACCGATAATGTAAAAAAATTACCGATAATGTAAAAACGACCGATAATGTAAAAAATACCGATAATGTAAAAAATTCTTTGAACCGATAATGTAAAAAAAATTACCGATAATGTGAAAACTTTTCTGACGACGATTCCATATGGTCCTACGTACATGTGTGTATGTCTGTGTGTACGTAGGTAGGTAGGTGTGTATGGAGGTAGGTAGCAAATTTTTTATCGATAATGCAAAAGCTCTTCTAACGTCAGTATCCTACTGTCCTACGTACTTGTGTGTAGATTTGTGTGTAGGTAGGTAGGTAGGTCGGCCGGCAGGCCTGGCGTCCTACAGGCGTGCAGAGACGGGGTGGGGTGGGGGTAGATAGGTAGGTTTGTGCGTGTATGCCTATGAGCGCATGTCGCCTAAGTAGTTGCTGAGTGTATTTAAATGGGGCACAAAAGTAACAGTGCATTTGTGATTCTAAAACAACAAAATAAAGAAGTGGGGTCCCTATCCCACTATACTCAACATATATAGCTAATACGTTGTGTGTGAGTAGCTTACGTGATTTATGACTGAGTATCGGAATTCTTTCTTGTTCGAGAAAGAGAACGGATGAAACGCCAGGGAAGCATTGTCTGATCGGACAGGTCACTCGTGATGTGAGTGGCCTATTATATATATATATATATATATATATATATATATATATTATATATATATATATATATATATATATATATATATATATATATATAACGCTAGGTCGACCTGTTAGGTGAAATTGGTATACCGCCATTACAACCGGCGAAGAAAAAAACAATAAAATACATAAGATTATATTTCCCCTTTTGGTTCTGAGATATATATGCACGTTATTTCAATGGCCCGTAAGTCCTTAGTGTTAACGGATACATGCACGTAAGTTGGTGTGGAACTAAGTAATTGCATTAACAGTATGTGGTAAATCGGACTTGTGTAGAGAGTTACGCATTCCTATATAACACAGTGTGTAAAACGTTAAGGCGAAACGATTTTTTCGCCTAAGGGTCGAGTTCTCCCAACAGTCGCGTTTTTTCACACGGTTTTTCGCCTAAATCCCAAATTAGCAATATATATATATATATATATATATATATATATTTATATACACACTAGTGTTAAGATGGATTGTCGCTACTCCGAGTTTCACGCTCTTACACGATCATCAGGCAACTAACCGGGATTGAATGATTCCTAACTTAAATACAGTGTACTACTCAAGGAGGATCCCTACGGTTGGCTGGTCTTGTATACCGGCGATTGCTATGGCGACACAACCGTAGGGATCCTCCTTGAGAAGTACACTGTATTTAAGTTAAGAATCATTCAATCCCGGTTAGTTGCCTGATGATCGTATAAGAGCGTGAAACTCGGAGTAGCGACAATCCATCTTAATACTAGTGTAGTACAGCCCTTTGCACACCGCTATATTGAGCACTATCTCTACCGGTAAAAGCTCCGCTTTTGGTGTATATATATATATGTATATATATATATATATATATATATATATATATATATATATATATATATATATACCATTCATGTTTTTCTACAGATTAGTCCAAATGTTAACATTGTTTGTATCAGTATTTTAGTCAGCAGTGATAACGTAATTTTTTTAAAAAAGTGACGAAATAGTGAGATTGATGAATGAAGAATATCCACACCACATTTCGTACATTAATACGGCATATCTTAAAAGTTATAAGCGCTCTAAGGATGGAGATATACTTCAGAAGGCTTATATACACGCCAAAAATTCGTAATATTTGCTTCAAAATATCTCCATGGTGACTAAAAATCAAGTTTTGGCATAATAAAAGGGAATAGATGGTAACTAATATATTTAAGCCAAATGTTTACCGCAATTACCCGTAGGTCTCATGTAACGTACACACAAACTAATGTTAACCTTTGAAAGGTTAACTTATTGCAAGGGTTAACATGTTGCTGAAAAATATCTACGCCAGGTTAACGGATGGACCGATGTGAAGATTAGAGGGAGAGGCACCTTCCCCGGGGGCAAAGCGAAACACGGCCCCAAAATTAGTGTTAGCATATATGAAAAGAATGGTCAACATTTATTTACGATTTGGAAATCTCAAGGGGCAACTTTTCTCTGCTCCGGAGGCTACGGTCATCAGTTGGAATTTGTTCGTCCTAAATTTAGTACCTTAATACAGTAGTACATAACATACAACCTCACACATTGTCTAAATTCACAAGAGCCGAGGATGCAAATACTTGGCTTTTATCAACACGAAGGATGTGCATCAAATGTAGGTCTAAGTGACGCGTTCTATGAACAAATTCTACCTGTTTCTTCCTGTATTTGAGGTAGCATACCTGAATAAAACACTCCAAATGGCGATTACTGCCCAAACCAATTGGGAAATCCCCGATCTGTAAAATGTTAATGAGCCTATCAGCGCCTTATCAGAGAGCACTTCTATCAGCGTCTTCTGTGCGGTCATTTTGCACCTGCTGATAGTAGCAGGTTTGATAGAGATTTGATAGCGCTATCAAGACTGTCACTATCAACGTTTCTGTGCGGCCGCCCCTGATATTTCTTATTATGTAATAGTGACAGCATCCTTTAGACGTGTTCATACTTAGGTTATTAAAATTAGTATTGTTACTGTAACTCTTAAACGATAAACGTTCTCTATAATTTTATCTTTTAAATGGAACATTAATTAAGCCCTAACTTTCCGTAGGTCGAGAAACGCCGGACACAATTTGAAGGTAACGCCCACTGTCTACTTTACAAGGTTTCATGTTTTCACTTCTGTTGATTTCAGATGACCGTAGATCACCAGCATAACCCACAGGGTTCTCTCCCTCTCCGGAAGTGACAAAACTATACACGCAAAGTTGTACCCATCACCCCTGTCTTGAAATATCGTGTTTTTCAAGACTTTCGGTGTTGGACTCCTGATGACCTTACATGACTTCTAACCCCTTCTGAAAAGAATAGGATCCTTCCTCTCAACATGTTACATTTATATATCAAGTATGAAGTGTCTCGAGATATCGTGTTTACAAGCAGTTCTTAAGGAATCCAAATTTTCACTTCCGTGTGACCGGAGATAAACTTTGATCTCTACCAAAGAATAGGGGTCATCTTCTGACTAAAAAGCATTCACATATCAAGCATGGAAGAAAGCCATGCTTTATACCTAGGGGTATCGGCTTTTTACAATATTTTCGGCTTATGACCTCACTTGACCTTTCCCTCCATCAAAAACAATAGGGTTCTTCCTCTTAATATTACAATTCTATATACCAAGTGTGAGAAGTATACATCATTGCTATCTTGAGGTATCGTGTTTAAAAGCCAAACGTCACAAACACACATACGCACACGCACCCACGCATACACATACCCAATCATGGCCGCATAAGCTTCTCTTTTCATCGAAACAAACAAACAAGCTTGCACTGAAGATTAAATCAAAATACACCTATAGCGTTATGACTTGAAAGCGTATGTGGTTTCTCGTGTTTGCATTTAATTAAATTGCTTAACAATTTTAAATTAATTTGGAGGCAGCATTTAAAAGAAATAGTACCGTACTTCATCTCTGAGTGCCTGGCAGGTTGTTGGTGACCAGAGTTGCTGGTTTGTTGAGAATTTCTTCTTTAGTGCTAGTCTTTGCATCATCCACATAAATTCGAACTATTTGAGGTTAAACGCCTGCTATTTTTTTTAATTATTGCGTACTTGGATAATATTTTACACAATTACACATAAACCCATTGTTAGAGCAATTGCAGTGAATGTTAATGCTGCTGTTGGGGTTACTTGCATGCTCACTTAATATTATTCAAGACATAAAACATCTTTTGCCTCTTTCAAGTATAAGACTTCTTATTAACATTACTTTTCATTCTAACTACCTGCATGACAATTGTCTTGGACTTGGCAGACTTTCCAGTTTTATTTCGTTTACTTTCTTTTATAGCAACCCATGCAATAAGTGTGCTATGACTGTACACAAAGGGTACCTTGGAGCAAATTTTCTTAGAAAGGACTCTAACCTCTTAGATCCTGCTCCATCTATCCAGCGTCAATCACTCCTGAAGAGTATCATAGTCGTAGGAAGCGGGAGGCTAAAACATCCCTTGTAAAAAATAAGGGGCGAAAGTACACCTTGGTCTTTTCACTAATGAAGGAAAAAACCCCTCATTTGTTCCCTCGTGAAAATGCCAAAACCTTTATTGTAATTTTCCTTACAATCATTCCCCACATCCTTAAGACCCCCCCCCCCCGTACAACGGTTGTCCGAAGTAACGTTGACATCCAGCTGAGAACAATTGACTCTTCCTGTGGTAGGGATGACAGTTACAAATTGTTACCCAAGTGGAGGTTCGTGACCATTCAATCATCCTATGCAGAAAAAAGTCGCGGATCCGCCATTCAGCTTCTAGTGCGAGGTGTTTGGAAGTATCAAAGTGGGAGGAATGTTAGCCGCTTCAATAAGAACTCTTATGGAAGCAAAGCCATACAAGACATTGGAGGGGGAAGGGGACATTTTCGGAGGGGAGGATATGCATGAAAGCACTGGGGCATTGGCAATTTCTTTATCTCAAAGGGGTAAAACTTTTCTAAAAGGCGCCGCCCCATCCCCCTCCTCTACCACGGGTCTCGACATACACTTAAATCAATGTGCACCCTTTACATGGATTGCCTGTAGGGGTAATATTTGGTTACTTGAGCTTGGAGAGGATTCAGATATCCCATTGGTCTGTGGTGATCATGTCGCAGTGGTAAAGCAAACGCTAGAGGGCATAATACCCCTCATTACTGCTATGTGCTGGAAATGCCATTTTCTTTTGATAGACGTGGCTAGACTCCGTGGTCCTCGAGTTGTCGTCCCTGTTTAAAGAGAAACCATGATGGCCTTAGGGGCCTTACATGAGGTTATAGCGACATGTTTCCTGTTCATTGCAGCAGACCAAAAGTGAAACCACTGTAACAAGAAATCTAACGTTTCACCCTTACCATAGGGATGCACCAAGATATGTCCAAAGCTGGTCATGCTCCCCGATGGAGAGCTAGCATCACGTAGCACTGATACCGGGAACAAGTCACCTGCCGGAAGGACTGTGCAGCCCAAAGTTAGGTTGTAAATGAAGGCAATTGCATAATATTGGGGTATTACTACAGGAAATTTGAGAAATCGGGGGTTTAATTAAAGGAAATTTGAAAAATATCCGATGTTTATAGAAGTGACTTGTCAGGGCGTCTGGTAGCTGGCGGGATTTCACACTTTATCATACCCACTAAGGCTCTTCACTAAAATTAGAAAACCTTTCCCATTGTGACGGAGGGGGCTTCCCGAAGGGAGAGACCATCGCCCTTTGCCCCACTTGGAAGCACCATTGCATTTCCTCACAGACAATGTATTTCTTAAGATGCTTTTTACGACTTCTTCACACAAGACATCAACATCTCCAAATTCCATGAGTTAAATCAAGTTATATATGCAAAATTGTATACTATACATAACTTTAATACATAAAAATATTACATGCAAAGACTTTCAGCAAATGACAATCATTTTGTTTAGGTATCGTGAGCAACAACAGTAACTGTTCCCCATATTTCAATTTTCTTTGAAAATGAACTTCGTTTGAACTCCGAGGAGGTTATCACATTGTGCTATTGTCTCAAGTAAAAAAGATGAAAGATGTTTAATGTAAGTTTTATTTACCAACCTTGGCTTCACTGTTACTGGTTGGGCCGGAAAGTGAGGAGGAGTTGGAGGATTCGGCGCGTTCGAGATTGGGTGCTTCCACACTTGCTCCCAGATTAGATGCTACATTGAAAAATGTTTTGGTTTTATTTTCGTCTTATCAGGACATTTTGTGGAATATCAGAAACAACTCTTGCTGAGAGCCTAACTTGACTATTACCAAAACTATGATACTACATAAATTATTTACTTCTCAAATCGCGATTGACTAGGGCTACATATCCTTTATGTAGAAAATCTTCTTCAAATGTAGATGACACCTTGCACGCAGCTGGAATGCTATTCGTTGTGTCTTGTTGTTCAGAAAAGTATTTATTTGGCAAAGTAGACTACAATGGGAGATGTGTGAACACACCAGAGAATATACAAAGTCAACCATTTCCACAGCTTCCCAGTATTTCAAAACTCTCAAAGGGAAATGCTCGTCAAATTTTTATTTTTTTTAAATAAATTACCTTTATATGGGTTACTATTTCAAACTTATATGAAAACGTATCAGATAGGAATTTATACACAATCTTCAATATGATAGTCTAATACATAGTCTGTTGAAACAATCATGACCATAGTTTCAATGCAGTGCTAGCCGGCTGTTTCTTACTATCTCTGCTTCAAAAATTAGCTTTGACAATTATGTAGACACACATCACTGATTTTATTTCTGTACATACTTCGCATAGTTTATCACCTTTACAACAATGTTTCATTCGCAGGTGTTTTAAGTTACAGTATGCGGTTTGGAAACACCACAAAAACTCCAAAGAATAAGACAATCGGGGTGGAAATTATGTTTTACCTTGATTGAGAGGGTCAGAAAGGTCTTCAGCGTTAGGAACTTCTATAAGTCTGCTTCCATACAGTAACTGGCTTATCTAAAATGGTAAATAGGAACATGAATGTTATTTTAAGCTACAAGGTTACTAAAAAGTCCACACTAAATCACTTGTTTTTCTCTTATATACAAAAAACATTATTTCACAACTATATCGCAATGACACGCAAGTCAAACTTTTTATCTGAACATTCAGAATTTATATAAGTTGTAGACGAGTTTTATCAAGAGATTACCTTGCACGAGTAAGACAAACCTCTTTATTTGTTAATATTTAATTTGTATCAATACGGTATTTCGGAATCACCTACAGCGCAGGCGTAGTGACCTTTGAAATAAGGTCAAGTGAGGGGTTTTCATTGTTTCAGCAGTGTTTTATATTATTTTCTACCTTCATGGAAATCTCCTGTTCATGAAAAGAACCTTAGTGCATTCCAGAAGCTTTAAAAATGGTTTCAAAGGTTAAAAGAAATTTCAGATATAAAAAGTCTTTCTGAAAACGTGCAAAAATTGAAATATTTTCTAAAATGAATCGAACTTAGTGTCTATTTCAGGACATTTTCTTTAAACACATGGAATTGTAAGCAGACATATGTGGAATGTCTTCTGCATAGCTACCGAAGCGTACGTACTCTTTCTCGCACGTACCTCTAGTGCACGGCATGTACGTACGTACGTATATCTGTTATAAGCGTACTAGTATACGGCAGTTATTAACTATGCAGCCCACATGCACACATATCATGCAGACTGACTAGCCGGTGTGGGTCGGGTGACGCTAGAGAACTTCATCAAGTATAGCCTACAAGGTTAGTGAAGGGAAATCGTAGATTATTTTCTTTACCATTTTTTTCGAGTGATCATTATCACACTCATTTCTTCTATTCTTAACTGGTAGGCCTAACGGTAGAATTTCGAGTTCGGGCATTTTTAGTGCGGCAAACACTAACGTTAACGTTGGACTAACTTAACGTTAGAGCGAAGCTAGTTTAAGTCCCCGTTTTCTCGACTCGCCATTATCAAATTAAATGTGTAGATACATCATCATCTTTTATAAATCTCAATAGCCTAGATTTTGTGAGCCTAACTCATGACAACCTTCCCTAAACTGCGTCGATAACGTGATCAATCTGAGTACAGCTGTGAGGCTTATGAGTCGAGTAGCAGCTAGCTACCTGTCTCTGCACAATAACGCTTTGTACGTGCACAATCATACAATTATGTGTACAGTATATATACACTATGCGTATCTCGTACTTACGTACATGTAATTTTTGAATGTTTACATCCCGTCATCAGCCGAATGTCTGCGTAGCGGCTCTCATTGGCTGTGTATATGCTCTAGCTACACAGTGACGGTGGCAAAAAGTTCGTCCGTTCCCTGCAGGTTCCCCTCATTTGACCTTTGACCTTCGCTACTTGCGTTCATTCCGAAATACCGTATTTTGATAACGCATCTCGAGAAACTTACATCCACTTCTTCAATGAAAGGTGTCCGATGGTTTTCGTCTTGAAATGTAAGCACCTCAAGATTAATGAACTTGACTTCATCTTTATCCTCCTTCTTCCCGATAAACTGAAACTTTGCTCTGCTGCCGCATTGTATCCGTTTTGTCTCAATTTCCTATCATTATGGAAGTGAACTATAATTCAATATCACTGTAACTGCTATCGTTTATGCTGACATATTGCAAAAAATAAAGTAACCAAAATGGCTGCTTATTACAGTATTAGGTTTGTAAAATAACTAAGTTTATTACCATTTAGTAAAGCTGAGTTGTCTTTTTGATCCCTTGCTGAAGGCAAAAGGAATCAATGCAAGTCAGTGTGTGCATGTGAGTGTCTGTGTGTGTTTGTGACGCTTTGCCTATAAACACGATATCTCTAGATAGGAATGGTGGATACTTTCAAACTTTGTATATGGATGTATCATATTCAGAGGGAGAACCCTCCGGTCAAAAGCGAAAAACGTTGTAAACATAATATCTCTCAAGGTAGGAAGCATCGGCACTTTCCATACTTGGCATGTGGATGCGTTCTACTCAGAAAATGACCCCTATTGGTTATCTGAGGTGAGTGAAGGTAAAACTTTAAACAACCTTGGATCTGTTTGTAGCACGACATCTCAGAAGGGAAATGATGGATACACTACATACTTAGCATACTGGTATATGGATTTATAATACTGACAGGAAGAATGTTGTTTTTGGTGGAAGCTAAAGACCATGACAGATCATCAGAGGTCAAAAACCAAAAGCCTTGTAAAATGAATCTCTGGTTAGAGAGCATGGATTGTTTCATATCTAGCATGTAGATGTTTTATAGTCAGAAGATGACCTTCATCTTTTTGGTAGAGGTCAAAAGTCATGTGAGGTTACCAGAGGAGAAAAATTGAAATCCTAGTAAACAAGACATCTCAAGTCAAGAATGATTGATACTTTTCATACTAGGTAACTAAATTTATCATTAAGGAAGGATAGTCAGGGATTCCGCCAGAAACTCAAAATAAGGGGGAATTATTACTGCTAAACTCTGAGTCCAAATTGGTGCTGTCTTTGGCCAAAGTAGCAGGTAGGTTCAGAGGGACAAAAGCTTGCTTCAAGGCCCTATAAGGTGCAATTTGAAGGATTTTAAAGGCCATTTACTTATGTAAGTTCAAACATTGCTACAAAAGTGTCCTCTTCTTAAGTAAGAAACGAAGATATTGACAATTTTTATATTTTTATGGAAATGAAAAGGAGGGATTTTACCCTTCTCCTTCTTCCGGAAAGGTGGGGACAAATCCCCCTTTCCCCCTTTGACGAAAACCCTGATAGTGTACGTTTTGGTGGAGACTGGAGGTGATGTAAGGTCACTGGAGGTCAAAAGCCAAATCCCTTGTAAACACGATTTCTCTAGGTATAAGAAGTGTGTGTATTGTTTTGAAGTCTGACGATAAACCCTGTTCTTTTTAATAGAGTTCACAGGTTACATGAGGTTTCAAGCGGTGAAATAAAACGTTGCACATGCTAGTAAATGCAATAGATCAAGATGCAAAAGGTTGATACTTTTATTTCCTTTCGTGAAAAATTTACCAAGCCTTTGGGATTTCTGGTTTAAAAATAAATTGTACATTTTCCTAGTGCTAACATGTTATTTATATTCTAGTTGATAGCAGACATACAGAGTGTAAAGTACAGATCAGTAACTTGCCTGTTCTGGAGTCAAACGCCAACGGCCATTTAAGAATCTAGTGATGGCAGTGACCGTCTTTTGTTGAGTTAAAGCAAAGGAATTTTCACTTTTGACCATATGTTTAAGCAATAGTTTTTGCTCCTTTTGCAAGCACTGAAAAGCAATAGCAAAACCTGCATGTTAAAATGACACAAAGTGATAAGAACCCTCACGTAAAGTCTCGAGACCACACTATTACGCTTACCCGTACAGAAAATCGGAACGGGTATAAGTGTCTGCAGATTTAGTATGTATGAATATTCACGATAACTTACAGAAAGTGATTTTAAATATATTTTTGCAGGTTCGTTTATTCACCTGAAGTTTTTCTCGTTGGGATTCAAAAGGGCAGAGCCAAAGAGTCAAAATTACATCGTCCTCGTGATCCTTCATTGGGTCTATGTATGGAACTGCAAAGCAACGATCAGTCGGATTTTCTAAAAGATAAAATTCAATATCTATAATAAGATACGATATCGTTATGATGTAGATAACTTTGTCGAAGCAAGTCATATCAAATCTACTATGTAACACCGTCGTGACTTTCCTTTTCCCTTGGAGATTTCGTCAGATCCCAAAACTTCGATGGGCGGTTTCAGACTAATTACAGAGTTGTGATCACTTTCTGTTTTTGAGTCTTTTTCGAAGGCGAAAGGAACTTTCTATTCATCTTGGCGAGTGCATGTACAGTATGTGTGTAGGTATGTGTGCGTGTGTTTATGCATGTGTGTGTGAAACAAGATATCTCATGATAGCAATGGTGCATACTTTTCATACTTAGCATTTGGGTTTTCCATACTAAAAGAAAGATCCTAATATTTTGGTGGAAGTCGAAGGTCATGTGAGTTTACCAGAGGCCATACACCTAAAAACTTGAAAACACGATATCGCTAGGTAGAGAGCACGGATAGTTTTTATACTAGGCGGGTGGATGCATTATATTCAGAAAATGGAGCCTGTAGTTTTTAGATGAGGTCAAAGGTTATCTGAGGTCACATGAAAGTGGAAATACAGAAATCGTAGAAATTGTTTGTAAGCATGTTATCTAGAGATAGCAATGATGAACACTCGTCATGCTGAGTATGCACATTTCTCATACTGAGAACCCTAGCCTTTTCAATGGAGGTCAGGGGGTCATTTAAGGTCACCGGAGGACAAAAAATTGACAACCTTGAAGAAACATGATATTTCAAGACAGGGATGATTGATACTTCTCATACGTGGTGTTAAGAGTTGTTATTTAAACACACAGAGAGAGGGAGTAACAGGGAGAAAGGGAGGCGGAGAGAGAGAGAGTGAGAGAAAGGGAGAGAACCTATGGGTTTTGCTGGAGGTCAAAGATCATCTGATGTCAGCAGAGGCTAAACTCCGAAAGCCTCGTTAACTAAATAGACAGTGGACGGTACAGTCGAATTGCTTTGTTTCGTGACCACCGAAAAGTTAGGGCCGAATTTTTGTGCCATAATTCCAAAAATAAAATTATAGAGGACAATATGTATATTTTTTAAAGCATACATTTTTCAAAGTAGCGGGTTGTAATGTGAGCTTAACACCACTAATGTGCACTCGAGAGCCAGTTGTGATATGTTTGCAAATATGGCAGCGCGATTTCATGCAGCCTCACATTACAACCCCCTCCCCTCACGTGCGATTTCAGTAATTTAGTTTATATTTTTCATTTGTAATATTTGCCCCCATGGTATTTACGTAGGAGAAACTGGAACTTCGTTTCGCCTAAGGTTTAATAACCATAAGAAATCCAT
The DNA here is from genome assembly GCA_029531755.1 of Holothuria leucospilota. Taxonomy (NCBI): domain Eukaryota; kingdom Metazoa; phylum Echinodermata; class Holothuroidea; order Aspidochirotida; family Holothuriidae; genus Holothuria; species Holothuria leucospilota. The sequence goes on from CM055970.1 coordinate 970,901, forward strand.
TAGAGACAATAGACCAGGCTTTCCCGTGGCCCAACACTTTAATCTTCCCAATCACTCTATAGGTAACTTACGATGCACCTTGATAGCTTCCAACTTTAATTCCCCCAGACAACGGAAACAATCCGAAATCCACTGGATTCTCAAATTTAAATCTAATGTGATCGGGTTAAACAGAGATTTGGGACCGCTAAGTAACTTTAAGTCTATTGCTTCCTTGTAACTCTATTTCTGTTATGTTGGTTTTCTGTTGCTCGCTTTTTGACCATACCCAGTCCTTCTTTGCTTGTAAATTTATAGTGTAGTCATTATACGCTGAAGAAGACTCCAGAGGGAGTCGAAAATTTCGTTTAGTTATTAAATCATTGTACTCCTCTTGTCAACAATGACATATTTCTTGTCTCTTTTTTTTTTTTTTTTGTTCGTTTTATATGTGGGAGTACACTCGGAATCTACTTTTAATATATATATATATATATATATATATATATATATATATATATATATATATATATATATATATATATATATATATATATATATATATATATATGTGTATTTAAAGTTATAAATTTGTAAGAGCTGCGGGTACCGCAGCTTAGGAATGGGGTATGTATTAAGGATAACCATCATAGTCATCATTTAAAAACGTTTCGTTTCTGTAAGTATGTAAAAGAAATGCAATGCCAATAATATTTTGAGTAAAGTTGTAAGATCAGAAAGACTTAGTTATCACGCTACAAATCTTATCAATGATATTCGATTGTTACATACAAACTTTTTGATATCCGGCCTCTAACTTGGTTAGAAGTTTAAATTGACAGATGAAGTTTGAGCCAAAATAGTTAACGTGTAGTACTGTGCTAATAATATTCATCAAGGGTGTCAAGGAAAGAGGATAAAGCTTTAAAATGTAGCGCGAATTTAGCCGGAACTTTGCACTTCAAACCATTGATTATGGTAAATAATTGCATGCAGGCTCAACACTGACACATCTTTAACTTTTCTTACAAAATACGTCACTCTATCACGATGGCGAGTCTGAATACAAAGAATTTGCTAAACTGCTAAATGTACAGAAAACCTGTACAGTAATTAGTGCAGACTGAAATGTATCCTTTCTGCAATTTGCATTTTGTTTTATATATCTGCTAAAAATTTGGTGTGATGAAGAATACACCACAGAATCAGAAAAGTATGTGCTCTATTTCTTCATGTGCATGTGCTTCAATACCTTCCAAAACCCACCTTTTGAATACAAAATTAACAAATTACAACGATGGGGTTCCCCTTACTTCATGGTCGTTCCCAAAAGCTTTTAAATACCCATTCCATGACAATGATAATATACTGGATGGTGCTCATAGCGACATTGCTCCTCAAAAATGTCCTCAAATTAATATTTGTAACAAAAGGTGAAAATATTACAATATTTGGGTTTTCTTTGTTTCATGTCTGTTCTGCTTTGCAAGTCAATGCTTCATCTATATATTACCAACTGAGACACTCTGCAACATACCGCATGAAGATAATAGTAACTGCATGGTTCTAGGCATATTTCTGTTAAAAAATGCCCTAAATTCCTATTTTGCAATGGAGATTTGAGAATTCCTTATTTAATATTCCGTTTTCATGTGCAAGTATTTGTTTTTCCTGTGTACTATTAAGGCACTTGACTTCCAGTTTCGTAAAGATGAAACATCTCGTAACGTAAGAACGTGTGTTAACAGAAGAGATAAAGATTCAGTGAGCTGAAGTAGATCTAAGAGGATTAATGCTGCAATCTAAAGCTAATGGCAAAATATGTGTCATGCATATTTTTAATGAAACTAACTAAGAAGTTGAGGAGCTACATCAATGAAAAAATGTGTTTCTTTTCAACTTTTTTATAATTATGTTTGAGATAAAAAGTCTACTCTTCTCGGTGGTTATTCTGGAGAGATTATTTCTTCCGGTTGTTCCATTCAAGGCAATATTGGGTTTCTCAAATGATCCCAGATAGTTCCCAAATTTCCAATAAGAGCAAAGATGTTGCACTTTTTCAGATCACTCATTTCATTTCTAATGTGGGAGATCAAAGCTTCCCTTCATATAACGTAGCCATCTGACTACCCATAAATGAAAGATGAGGGCGGGTGGTAACATGGTCTAGAAGGATATGGTACTCAAAGTTGGCCTCAAGCAGTAAAATTACCAAATATTGTTTCTTCGGCAGGAATGCTGCACTGGAAGAGGCACTGGAAAAGAAAACCGATGCTAAGTTTTGCAGAATTTCTAACACCTTTTTTGGAAGACTATTGATTTAATCACAGTGAACTAAACAAAAATATAAGTTCCTAATGTTGAAGTAAAAGAGCATTTCGTGAACCACAATAGCGACAAGAGGGCAATTCATGGAGTTGCAAATCTCATTTCCTCAACATTTCCTACATATATTGGGGTTACAGAAATCCTACACTGTTTCATACTGTTATGCAAATAAAGGTAAAAGCCAATTTCAGCTCATTTGAACTATAACATCTTGATTTTCGACATATGATGCTTACGATAATGCTTGCAAACTTTAGGCAAGTGTGACCTTTGACCTTCTTTTTGACATTTTGACCTCATCCTTAGAAACCAAAAATCACTATTTGCAGAGTACTCTTATCAGTCCTAGCATATGATGTGGTTTTATTACTTTTTCTACCATAACGATAGCAGATAATTGCAAAAACCCAATTCTTAACAAATTTGATCTTATACAGTACCTATGACGTCACAATTATGCATGCAGGAGTTTTTACGTTCGGTAACTACTCACCATATCTGAGATTTATCGGACTGAGGGTTAAGGAGGAGTTCGTGACACACTTTTTTCACACATATACTCACACACACGTACACTCACGCTCTCATACACTCGGACACTTCACACTCAGACACCGACAGTTCCATATTTCTGATGTTAGGTAAAGTTCAATACCTCATCTCCCTATTTATTAAATGTGGGGAAAAAGACAAAATGGTCACAGCGTCGGTCACTTAAAGGGGCCTGGAACTCCCTTTGGATACAAACAAAAGATGGAACACATAATATTCTCATTCTCTGGGGGTCTACCCAACATCATATCAATTTTCTTTTGCAAATAATATACCAAAAATGAAGCAGCACCACACCCAAATTATTTCCCCGACTAAATTTTGTTTTTCTCCATAATGAAGCATGCACCAAAGAACACTAACTGCAAAACCTTTACTGTTGGGCAAAGTGCAATGAGTTTTAAGCGTTGCTGGGGAACAATGAAAATGAGCGAAGCAATTTTGGTACTAAACGAAAGATTTGTGACAGGAAGCAACTGAAAAAAGAATTTGGGAGACATGAACCCAATACCTTATGCTGGTGCCACTGCTCATAGGGGTAAAATTGGATTTGTCGATCGATTACTAAAATGGGGGGCACAGAAGTCTGTAAGAGCGGAAGGCTCTGTGTCCCCGCCTGGTTATGGACCTGGATGTAATTCGACCAGAAGTGATTATTTTAAGTGATTTCGTTCGATTTGACTGCTGGTGATGCTTTTAAGTCGAATTATTCATGGTTGTTAATGTTGCAGCAACCCGGTTTCCTTCAAGACCTGTTCACTTTGCATACTTCAGTACATTTGGAAATCATTTGGGGAGAACACTTTTGGATGTCTGAAATGTTTTACACAATAACAATAATTATAAACAAAAATGCAATAATATTACGAGCCACTCAAACAGTGTGCTTTCTCCAGTACCTTGGAAAGAAAGAATGCTCTCTTCATTTTCGCAAGGAGAATGAAGTCTTCTTAGAGAGAACGGTTTTGTCAGATCACAAATCTGAAAAAGAAGGATATTTACTTGTTATGTTGTATGTATGTTGTTACTTTAACTTCAAGCTCAGTCCTCCAAACTGTCCTTTATAGTATATATTACATCAGTGTTTTAAAGGATTCCCAGTAAGATGTGGTAACATTGTACAACGCTCGGTCCAACACGACAGTAAGGTTCATGGACCGCGAGTCTAATTGTAATCCTTTCACAACGTCACACTATTCCAAGGCTTTCTTTACACAACTCAAAATGTTATAACAGAAATAAAAGAAATCCACAGAATAATAAGGACATGTGGTAAAACGTTACTTTGTTGCATATTATTGAACCGACAGTAGAAACACAACTGAATACATTATGAAATAAAAAGTGACAAACTATATTAAACACTGTTTCCATTACGTTACCCTTTTTCTGAGAGCGAATGACGTTTCGCTCTCTTTCTCTCCCAAATGTTGGGTTACCCGCAGATCCAAGTAAATGTAATTGCCATTGTCCTGATCAGAGACTGTGGGTAACCTGAAATCACGATATAGTTGGTTTTTACCTGCAAGGCTGTTGACACCAATACACTGTCATAAGAAAGCAAAAAAAAAAAAACAATAGTGTATATAGACTGAGTGGCAGAGTATTTGTAAAGTAGGCAGAAAGTCACTGGGGGAGTGCAGCTCTGGCCTGTTTTCCATTCAACTAATATCCTCTGTCATGATAAGGCAAATGCAATTGATAGAGGTACAAGGCCTACGCTGGTATGCGATAAATGTCTGGACACGTATCGACACTTTTGTTGAGGACGTAAGATAAATTTTTCATTTGCAAATAAAAAATCTCACAATATGATGTTAATTTTCATTACATAAATCTTAATCTTTCTGTGTACACGGTTCGACAGTTTTATCTGCATCTTATTGGGGTTTAACCTTCTGCACCCCTCTCTATCCCTCTTTCCACACTTCCTAAGCCCCGGAATAAAAATTTCCTAGAGTTTTATCACATTCGAAAACTAACAGCGGACCCCTGGTTTGGATTAGTTTCTCTCATCGCGGCCTTATTTCTGGATTTTGTTTATTTTGACGAAGACGTAATCTTCCCTTAATAACGTTAACATTACCCTTAATTTCTCACATCTTTAAACTCTTTCCGAAACCATTGATTGCTAGCATCCTTCAGAGTTACTTTTACACTTTCCGCTCCTTCGACGTGTCGTAGTTTGAATGTGTCATAACTATCAAGTGGAACAAGTTTATCATTTTCCCCACATTTCGTAACACTCTGAAAAGTAATTACAAAAAGTGGTCAACGTAACAAACCTTTTCAAGATTGTGTCAGTTTATTTCATGGATTCCTTTTTATTATGAAATGTTGCTTAGCAGTTATTTCACCGTTGGAGGTTATTCCGTCTTTTTCAGCATTGACGTATGTATATATCCTTGATAAATCATATAAATCGACAAGCTGTCATATCAACATATTTTTACGCTCTCACAAGGAAATCAAGTAAGTCTAATTTTAAGGAAATTTCACTTACTTGGAAATCTGCCTCAAGATCATTGCAAAACCACAGGGTTAGTAAGACATTGTTGGAATGAGGTGTCAATTTGGCATATGGAATGACACGCAACATTTTCTCTTCCGTAGAATCAATATTTACGTTGACCCCGGAAAAATGTCTGAGGAACACACTACACGTTTTTCTAGTTAGACAGTAATCAACCGTCTCTTCTGTCCATGCCCATTCTAGATGAAAATAATGTGGTATTGGTTATAGTCCTGACGTGCTGATTGAAAACATGAACTGGCTACGAAGGGAGCTTCAGTATATGTATAATGAGTATAGAAGCACCAAACGTTACTACTGAAGTGTCTCTGACACCTCCCTCCCCTCCCAATATATTGTAGATCCCTAGCGTCTTAATGTACCATAGGTGATTTTATTTTGAAAAGTTTGCAATTCAAGCTTTGCTTCCAAATATACTAGCCACTCTCTACAATCAATGGCAACTTGCTCAAAGTAATGAAATGTAAGATGCAGTGTACTGCAAAGCAGTTGGAACAAGCATTGCTCACGAGTGGAAGAACTACCTGGAGGTATCCTATTTCTTATTCACAAGTAGAGTTCAGTAGAAAAGTATGGCTTTGGGTTAGTGTTTACGAGTACTGTTCGCGTTTTTTTTTTCTGGACAATAGGAGAGGAGCCAGGCAGTTACTTTAATCATGGGAGTACTACCTTGTAAATTGAGGCAGGAAATTTTTAGTTGTCTAGCATGACCAAATGGGACTTTAAGTGCAACATTATTTTGGAACTCGTTCATCGTTAGGCTCACACCTTTCAGCATTTTCCGATAAGATACTATGTTCGTTCTTTTCAACTTTACAGGGTAATTTAGGGTCCTGTTGCGATTGAAAAATAGACAATAGGCCATTGTTGGTAATACCTTTCGTTTTTTACACTGAGCTGAACAGCTCTTATGCCTCAGTCAAACAGCGTATTGCACGTTGCAAGAATGGTAGGCCCTTCGCTGATAAGTGTCATGCTAGCAGTTCAGATTTCTAGTATCAAGAGTAAGTCCCTCGTTCAAAATAACTCAAAGGTTGCCAACCTTAGACCTACATCCTCATTTGCTTATTGTGCGACTATATCAGCTGATGACAGTTTCCTTCCTTCAGTTCATATCAGTAGCGTAGCCAGGATTTTTTGAGCAGAGGGCACTGGGGGTCACGAACCTTTTCTAGGGGGCACAATTTCTGAATTCTCTCCCTCTCTATAAAGCTTATTTACAGAGCTGCCCAGGACTATATACAGAACTGTAAATTCCAAAATTTTCCACGGGGGCACCTGGGGTGGCACGGCTTTGACGTGGAGAGGGGGGGCACGTGCCCCCTCATATCCCCCGTAGCTACGCATCTGGTCCATACACAAAGTCACAGCGTCATACCCACAGTACAATAGGCTATACTTGTAAGCTAGTGGAACCTACCTATACCTTCATGATGTAGTGGAAAGCTGCCCCGATCGTTATGAAATCTTAAGCCCGGGTCACACCGCCACGACTACCCTCGACTCTCCGTCGTAGATAATCTGCATAAACCGTAAACATTCGCTAGGGTATACTGCATGATGATCAGTTTAGTTGATTGAGGTACTGCTGAGAGTGCAGTTTCAGATTGTGAGCAGGTTTCTTTATAGTAATGCAAAGTCCTACAATCTAACATGAGACTGTACATGCGCTTGTGGTTATACTCAACACTCACTTACTGTATCATGCATCACGTTGGCAGCCTGCTTCCCTACGTATGCCTACCGCTTTTCATACGAGGAACTAGCAAATTAAAGAACAAGAAACGTCTGTCTTACATTAACACTCTGCCCCTGCATTCCTCTGCTCTCTTTCCGTCTCTGATATCCTATTCTTTTAAACAATCATAACACAGAGACATCGCGTGATATTTAATCTTTGCATTGCTCCTGTGTTTTTTAGGTACACTCTCGTGTGCAGAGTCGTGCGAAAGTCCAGGAATTAAGCAGTCATTAGGGGAATAGTTTTACAGCTCTGATACAATGTAGAGGTTAAATCACAAGAAAGTAAACATATGGGAAAGTGAATTCCTGTTGTGCGCTGTTGAAGATGCACCTTGCCCTGTCGTATACATATAACATCTTCCAGGTGTACAGTTTTACTTCACGCTTACACCTTATGCTACATGGGTATGTCCTTGACCATTTAATGTCAATGTATTCAAAGTATTTAAAGAACTGCAAAATTGTAGGTAAAGTTTGTCTTCTTGGGAGAACCAAACTTAAATGTTGTGTTATTTTAGGGTATCAAAGAAACAGGCCCATCCTTTTAATATGTGAAATTACTTCCCTAAAATATAGTGTTAAGCTGTAAATAAGCCATAATTCTGCAATTAACGAAACATGTAAACTTGCCTTACGATTGAAAGGAAGTGTGCCATTACCTTTCGTTGACCTGTTCTTATGTCCAATTTCTACGGTAACTTTGTGATGGTCAGGTTCTTGGATTACAGCACAATGTGGTACAGTTAGCTTTACAGGTATGATAAATTCTAGTCCTTCGGGTTCAAACAGTATCAATGGTGTCAGTCTAGGTAAGACTTGAGAACTTAGCAGACTCATGTTTTGATCCACAGGAACTTTAATCTGTATTGTATGGTCTTGGCGTAGTGCCCCGGGCCCTATTTCAAGACGAACTCCAGCTTCTGGTATAATCAATGTTCCACCTTTTTCATTGATGATCTTCTCTTTGTATAACTCATAATCCACACTTCTCTTTCCAAACCAATCTAAAGGATAAAAAATATTTGTCCAAGTGTCGCAGAAGTAGAGTTTGTGTAAAGGTTAATTACTTATATGGGTGAAATCTTGTTTTATGATAGAGTAGCGTAAAATGTATTATAAATCAAAATAGTATGACATAAAACAGAACATGGCATAGAGGTGACATTGGAAATTGTCAAAGTAACCGTACTCCTAGATATAACTTGTATTTAATGCGTTCTTTGTTAATGCCTTTTACCACTCCTAGTTTAAAGAAGAAGCTAAGTACATCTTCACCTTCGTATATTGTAATCGTGGATTTCAACACTCAACAATGTATTTATATAGCTAATAAAGAACGCTTAGGATTGATAGTTCACGTTTCACTGGTCATTGTGTAGCCTGTTCACCTTCTGATTAGCCAAGAGGTCTAATGATATGATGAAAACAGCAATAAATTTTACATGTTTGATGTCCTCTGAAATATGGGATGGTCTTCCTAGAAAAGCTAGATTAATGGCTTTGTTTCTTAAAAAAAAAGCTTAGCTTACAGACCTGTTGCAGTTTTAATTTCCAGTGTCGGGTTTACTTCATATTCTTCTGTTCCCATATTTCATACTGATAATCGTGCTATTAGAGCAGCAACCTAATTTGTTTTGCCTTATCCCTCACCAAAAGGAGACCTTGCTTAGAATGGATAGTAAAGCTAAGACAACTGTATCACTAAATGAGGACTTTCAAAGAAAGAATAAAAGGCACTACAGTATCAAGTTTTCTTCCTTATTGTTCCATGTATACCTTGGGGGAAGTTGGGTAAGGGCTAAGTTTTAAGCAAGAACTATTTGACTGCGAGAATAAGCAGGAACACACAAACAGTGGTATCAAAATGGTTGAAGGACAAAACAGTTTTTCTGTGGTCAGGTATGTAACACTCTATGTTGTGTTGGTATGGCATGTTTTATCATACTCTTTCTAAAATGTTTAGTCCTACAGATCATGGTGTTCAAAATTTACCATCTGTGGAAACATCTTTCGTTTCGTCTAGTCCCCCACCAAAGAAGACATTTCAAGATGCAAGAACTGATGGCGCTTTCTGGAAATTTCCAGAAATAAATTAAAACTGACACATCATTGTTGGTAGAACTAAGCTATATGTTCAGATTCAAGGGTTAGGGTTAGGATTAAAACTATTTTTTAGCAACTCAGTATAAGGTATAAGTGCAAGAGCAGACAGTGTGACAAAAGTCACTGTGGATGTTGAAGGAGTACTGTGTCATCTTGTAGCAGTTTTCTTGGCTAGTGCAAAAAAAAAAGCCATCAGCGTAAATATTCATAAGACAGGGATAACCACGTAAAGGAAATCCTGATTAAGTCCGTAGCATGTGTAGCTAGGCCCACGTTTGCAGAGTTCCACCAATATTACCACGCCTCCCGTTTATCTTTTCCAATTATTGCTGCTACAATGTACATGCAAAATAAACCGCCATAACTATATTACATCGTAAATCATCATTGCATCGTAAGTCAACGTTACATTGTCCTGAATGGTAATATTTTGAATAACTTCGTTGAGCAATGTACAACAATATGTGTTGCAACCTCATGACGAATTTACCATGGTAGAATTCCTCCAATATGTACAGGCGCCAATCCTACCTAGTATCCTTGTTTTTGAAATTTACTGCCTTTGTTTCAGAGACAGTTTGTAGATACCGCAAAAAATATTCAAGAAGTCGTGTGAAGTATCCTGGTGTGACCCCTTTGAATGTCCTATACTGTATCATTAGTCCAGTTCCAAACATTGCAGTGGAAAATTTTTGTTTGTAATACAAAAGTAAAGTTGATTCAAGATTTTCTGCAGTGTTGGCCTGAGTTTTGGTGTCATTCTGATAAAGTGCACATATAATTTGTAATCTTTGGAATTTCATATAAAGTGCTCCTAATTGGTTATCAATAACAGTGTATGCCACATTTCTATCATTTTTAACTAAAATGTGCAATGTGCAAGGTCTTTATGGATCTCATCCTCTCATTTGCCCAGGTTAATATTCAAGCTAAATGTAATGCGTCTTAGACAGTTGAAGCAAAAGTCCATACAAGTAAGTTTATTTTTAATAACAATAATCTATCAGATATAAAAAAATATATTTCTCATAATTTTCTCACGTTGTTTACCTACGTGTGAGTATATGCCTAACACTGATTTATTTTTGCAAAGATAAAGCGGTTCCATCAAGCAATAGGTAAATCTAAATATTCCACGTGGTAGATTTATGTTAGGAAAAATATTAGAACAATGAGGCAATTTAGTTTAGTTCGTGAAGTACAATTAAAGTGTTTTATTTAGTTTAAGGGTCTGAGGCTTAAATTTCTGTGGTTGTCCTGCCACGTACATGTAGTAGTAGATGTGAGAAGATGTATTGTTAGACTTTGGCATAGTTTAAAATGTATGTAACTGAAACGGAGGGTTCTGTACATCAGACTGTAATGGTTGGTAGTTACCTGCTGCAATGTTGGTTATGCATCAATAATTCCAGTTTGAAAGATCTTCCAAATTGTTGCATTGAAACCACCTTAATGTGATATTGTTATAGGTCAGTATGATGTAGGCAAGTCATTGAATCAAGTGGATGTGTCTCATTTAATTAGAAGATACATAAACAGAGTTGTATTGAAAATGTATTTAATAAGCGTGGCAAATTGAAGTTTATTAGTTCAACCCTCATTTCACATACGCTGCTACTAAGAAGCAGAACGTCACAAAACATTAAGTGCGTCTATAGGGGTAACTCCATCAAACAAGTCTGAAGTCACTCTGAAACTGATTACATTTTCCCCTGTGTTTCATTGTTTTTCACAAAGGATCTATGATTAGCTTTGTCTTGTTATAAAGTGATAATAGCGTGTGGATTTAATTCCCATCTTTACAAACAAGGGCAATTTTCCAGGTTAATCTAAGCTAATCTAAGTCACTTTAAGGGAAGATAAAGACAGGTTATTTAATAAGTAAAGATAAAGCATATCTAGAAAATACATTTTGGGGCTGTGCAAAGATATATGAGATCATAGAATACTACATATAACATACTTTACACACTTTTACCATTTATTGTAGGAATTTATCATCCTAACTAGCACTAACGACTGGTGATTGGTATATTTCTGTAGAACACAAATTCCATTCCAACTGACCTTTAGCAATGAATAATGAGACATTCACCTATGATTGGTGCAAGCAAAGCTCAAAAGAATAGCATTTTGAAAGGAGTTTCAGTAGTCATGTTTTGCTTTATTAATTAAGCATTGCTAAGCTCAATTGCTATATCAAAATTCTCATCTGATTGCCCGTGAGTTCTTTCCATCTCTTCTTTTTACTGGTCTACATCGCTTTATTTTTCCTCCCTACGTCGTAGGGTTGTCAGCCCCGAACCCACACCTGCGGCTACACCACCGAGAGTGCAAAGCTCTAACAAAAGAACACAGATAA